>JAXRJS010000009.1:1382500-2582500 GCA_037127375.1 Dione juno | reverse complement strand
TGTACTTGTAACAAATATATCGACGTTTATTTGATTTATGTATATAAATAAGCTTTTACGCTAATATCACATTGTGTTCGTCGTTTTATTACGCCATTGCTGATATGTCTACTGAATGAGAGAATCCTATTTTGCTATTAACCAGACAGCTATTAGATTTTTGTATTGATATCGCTTGTCGTTCGTATTGTTATATTGCCATATGTTCAATACATGAAGGGTATGTATTTTAAGCAAAAATACAGTATATTATGATTTTGCTTGTAAATATGTATGTGCTTAATAATGTATGGATAGGGTGTTATAAGTAAAAGGAATGTCGCTAGACTATTAAGTAAATAAACTATAGTTCTTACGTAAACTTCTTACCTAAAATATTACCTTTATTGTTTTGACAGTTTCTCTAATCTAAAGTAATTTAATATAACTTTCATGGTCCATTATCACTTTCGATTGGCTGCTATCGACATGAGTTAATAATAATTAGAGCACGGCAAAATGAAATCGGTCCATTTATAATAGACAATATATATTACAAAGGTTTATAATATATGATTACAATAATGTAATGTTCTATTTTGTTTTTAAAACACATATTAAGCTTTACTACAGATATTTAAAGCGATATACGTAACACATCGCCTTTTCTGTAAATTAAAATAGATTTTTTTTTTTCACCTAGTATACTGCATATAGCAGGGTAGACATTTGATTTAAATTTTTGAGACATTGCGTGTTGAGAGCGCTACCTTAGATAATTTCATATACTATTTATCTAAACTATATAGAATAATGACTTTATTAACTATAGGTTCACCGCATAATATCTATTCAGCTCAGTTCTTTGATAACGGCGTCCCGAGCGTGACAATTGAGCACAAGCCATTCCGCCATAGTCACGTTATATGGAAAACAAACGAAGGAGATTGTATGGTGTGAAAGAAATTAAAGTTGCACAATAAGAAATAATAATTCCGTTGAACATTCCTTACTTAAGCCAACATACCGTCTAATAACATATATATATATATATATATATATATATATATATATATATATATATATATATATATATATATATATATATATATAAGTAAGTTTAATAATAAAGTAATTTTACTTTGCTTATCATAAAATTAATTACATGCTTTGTTAAGACAAGAAATTTACGTGAAAATCAATATATAGCCCGGAAGATCTAAAGCATCTGTAACATGCCACTCCGTAACTGAAGTAGCTTGTCGTTCTGACGAGTGAGCTTCGTAATTATCTGTAATGGATAATGACGAGTTATGAATTATTTCAATTTAATCATTTCAGTACACCATCTAACTAAATTTCGGACAAATAATACCTGTTATATATTTAATTAAATAGATGACGAGTTCTTATTGAAAAAATTAAATATTTAAAGATTAAACGTATAAATAATAAAAAAAATTGTCCTTATTTCTATTTTGAGCGTGTTATTTAAAAGAGCATTTATTAAATTTGCAACAAAGCGTTCATTATTCACGTACAGGGACGAAAAATTTAAAATGCAAAAAGAAGATAGAAAATTTCATCATTCTTTAAATAAAACAGTAAAAATACAGACGTGGCAACCAATATGATGCTTAAAATTAAAAATGTATATGACATATGCATACTACAATAGTTTCCAGTATACTTTGTACGAGCAAAGGAAGCTTAAAGCACGCAAAATACGATCCTGAAAAATTTACATTATATTTTATTAATACATTAGCTGAATCACTGAATTCGGTTAGCCAACGTTAGAAAATTACCATTATAATAAACAATTTTTATTAACTATATGTATATGTGTAATATGTAGATTATAGTACGAGCAGTTGATCTACAAGTCTTAGATCTACAACACTCCAGAATATCTAGATCTACTAGATCTACAAGATCAGTAACATTAATCTATAAGAAGCTCCTGATGTTTGATTATTTAACGTCAACAATAATTGAAAATTAGACTAAACAACTTTAGTTATAGAGCAATTTTCACACATATTACAATACGTATGCTTTATTTATATGTATGCTTAGGATCTGTATGCTTTATTTCAGCATTGTACACCCCGTTTTCTGTTAGTCACAGAAAGGTTTTTACTTATATGTAGATTAGGTCTATCATGGTTCTATTACCTGAAATTGTTTTCTCCATATTGTTTATTACTAATTGTTTAATAATATTTAAATGGAAGATATTAATCGAATCAGAAAATATACATTTTATTTATTTTGCTCTATTTGATGTATAATTATATATCTACTACATATACCTATACTTCCTATGTCTAGTAGGTTTCATACACTAATCATTGATTAAAAAAATAACAAATTCTTTGTGTTATCAAAATGGAATTCATCTAAAAGAACTTTAATCACTTACGTCATCACATTTTTCAATAGAAATATACCATAATGTCGCTTTTCAGAGTGATATGCGAGATTATAAAGTCAGCGTTTGAAAGTGTATAATGGTACCTAGCAAATGAACATCTTTTTCTATGCCGTAATGTTCTACAATAAAATTAAATAATGTTTTTTTCTCACAAACTGAATTGTTAGGATTTACAAATGACATATACATTGTCAACATTTTTGTATTTGATTTTGTATTTCTACTCAAATATCGGTCTCATCGGCATTTTTAAGCGCGTATATAGTAATGGTAATCCATGTTTGTAAATTCTATACATATTTACATTGGATAGTTGATCGAAAGTTAATAACCTATTTCACAGAAACGTACGTTGTTCAATATAAGAAGCAAACTTAACCGTGAATCATTTGTTGAACATCAACGAAGCTTGACATAACGCTTTAAAATTTCATATTTATCAAAGAATTTTATGAAATTTAAAAAAATGAATACTTATCACACTGCACTGCCTCTTTTTATTTAAAGTTTCTGTGGATTACTTGAAAAAAGACTTCAAAGAACACTATTACTTGTTATTAATTAAGTTATTATGATAAAGGTTACTGGAATTTCCTTATCCTCCTGCAACGAAGGCTCTTTGAGAAGATATTAATAGCTTTAAGTAGAGAAAATGTATAAATTTCTTAGAATAGATACATCCTTTCGTTCGTCTTATTCTAAGTATCTCTTAAGAAAATACTTTATAAGAAATTATGATCCCATATTAATTTTTGTAGTCCTAGAAACTATAATTTTTAACATTAATAACTTTTGTTTGAGCAGGCATTTTTCACAAACGCATGATATTGGAAATTGAAATTCATTTTATGTACCTGTTAGCTGTAAGTGCCTGTGCATATTAAATGAACATATACGCTTACTGTAAACGCTAGATAGGAAAAATTTTAGTGAAGTTGTTGGAAAAATTAAATTATAAATTTGTTTTAATCTTCGTGTAAGCAAGTAGTAATGTAATTTTACATTGTAGGGTTAAAGTAAAGAGTAAATCTCTTGTAGTCGAGTTAAGCCATTAATTAAATTGCAAAAGAGAAGCATAGATAATTTTATTTCACGATTTATATATTTAAAAATATTATTATCATTTTATTGCAAAAATATAATAAATTATATTAGCGGGTCTAGCAGACGTAGCATACTCAGAGGGTGTCTAGCATACTCAGAGGGTGTCTAGCCAATTATCTGTCCGATATTTGGTTTTCGGCATACGGGTACGCGACCCCGGGGCCTCGAGCCACCACTTTCATACACCTATCCAATCCATGTAAGTGGTGTCCCTCCCCTATACTCCAAGTCTTTCTGCCTCTTATTCCCTTTCCTTTCTTGGTTTCTCCCAGTAATGGGTTTGGAGGTCAGATGGCAATCGCTCCACTAAAAACCACTTCGCCACTAGTATGGACCGATTTAGAAAAAGCTGGGTATGGCTAGGGCGTCGCCGTTAAACGACGCGCAGGCACATCGCCCTACACCTGCGATAAGTGGGCAAGGGCTACCGTGTCAAGTACGGGCACGGCTAACGACGTCAGTACCCAGACGGAAACTCCGCTTTGCAACATGGAATATTGCTCTCTAACCGGACGATGCAGAGAACTCGCAGATGTACTCATGAGACGTCGGGTCCAGTGTGCTTTCCTTCAGGAAACTCGCTGGAAGGGCAATAAGTCTCGTAACATCGGGCAGGGTTACCGCCTTATATACACTGGGTCACCTACAGGCAAAAACGGTGTAGCGGTAGCGCTTTCTGAAGAGCTTCAGAATGGGTTTCTTGAAGTTGACCGTCGCTGCGACCGCTTGATGCGAATAACGGTACTGATCGAGGGCGTTATCACAAACTTAATCAGTGCTTATACTCCCCAGGCAGGTTGTAGCGCGGCTGAAAAGGAGACCTTCTGGGAGCAGTATGAAGAGGTACTACTCGCTATACCGTCTACCGAATCAGTCTTAGTTGGGGGGGACTTGAATGGCCACGTGGGTAGGGTCGCTGAGGTGTATGAACGTGTTCACGGGGGTTTTGGATATGGTCTTCGCTATGCAGAGGGAGAAAATATTCTAAGAACCTGCATTGCATCTGATCTGGCTATCGTGAACACTTTCTTCCAGAAGAAACCTCAGCACCTTATAACGTATAAGAACGGGTCCCACTTAACTCAAATTGATTATTTGCTGACTAGACGGTGTCATATAAGCAGGGTGACCAACTGTAAGGTCATTCCCGGCGAAAGCCTGACGGCCCAACATCGTCTCCTTGTCATGGACTATAATGTTACTCTGAAAAAGAAAGTAGCCGAGAAACGCAAGCCTAGAATTAAGTGGTGGTTATTGAATGGGCCGATGCAGACCAACTTCTTGGCGGAGGTGGAGAGTCAAAATCTACTGACTAACACCGAGACCGCTCAGACTGCATGGGATCGAGCTCATTCAGCAATCATTGCGGCGGGCAAGCGAGTTCTTGGTGTTACTAAGGGTGGGCGTGTCATCGACAGGGAGACATGGTGGTGGAATGACCAGGTGCAGGGGGTGATTCAGGAAAAGAAGGCTGCGTTGAAAGAATGGCAGCATTCCAAATCTCCTGAAGACAGACTGGAGTAGCCAGAGCCAGAGCCCGCAGAGAAAGTTTGTCGCCATTGTACGATAAACTTGAAACTGTGGAGGGGCAGAAGCTCATATACAAACTGGCTCGTGCTCGAGATAAAGCGACGCAGGATATTACAAAATGTCTTTGCGTCAGAGATTCTCGGGGCACGTTGCTTTGTAGTCATGCCTCTGTGAAGGAGAGATGGAGAAGCTACTTTAAGGAGCTGCTGAACACTCAGCAGTCTTGTAGTCTTCCTCCTGAATTATCTCCTAACCTCGGACTTGTTGCTCCAATAACCCGTGACGAAACTCGTAATTGTCTTCGACGCATGAAGAACGGAAAAGCGGTAGGACCTGACGACATCCCAATCGAGGCGTGGAAATCGTTGGGCTCTTTTGGTGTGCTTATACTTACTGACCTGTTTAACCGTATCTTGAATACTGGAAAGATGCCACATCAGTGGCGGCAAAGCTTTATTATCCCTATTTACAAAGGAAGGGGCAGTGTTCAGGATTGCGGTAGTTATAGGGGCATTAAGATTATGAGCCACACCATGAAGCTCTTCGAGCGCATGATCGGCCTCAGGCTCCGCCAAGAATGTACTGTCTCTGAGTCTCAATATGGGTTTCAACCAGGATCAGGCACTATCGATGCCATTTTTGCCCTCAGAACTTTGATGGAGGCTTACAGGGAAAAAAGGAGAGCTCTGCATGTGGCCTTTTTGGACCTGCAGAAGGCCTTTGACTGTGTGCCACGTCAGTGTATCTGGTGGGCATTGCGATCCAAGGGGATCCCTGAAGCCTATATTGAGGTTATCAGAGATATGTACAACGACTCCGCTTTAGTGGTTAGGACCGCTGTTGGCCCTTCCCGATTACAGTAGGGGTTCACCAGGGCTCAGCTCTTAGTCCGTTCTTATTCAATGTAGTGCTGGATACTGTTTCGGCTAACATCCAATGCCAGCCTCCGTGGCTGATGATGTATGCCGATGACATAGTACTCATCGATGAAAACCGACTGGAAGGGTGCGCTTGAGAACGGTGGTCTCAAACTGAACGTGTCGAAGACCGAGTACATGGCTTGTGGGAACCCGGACTCGAGCACCATCCATTTCGGGCCTGAGCCAGCCGTTAAGTCAGAGAAGTTCAAGTACCTTGGAGCCTTTATGCATGAGTCTGGAGGCATCGACCACGACATCCATGCCCGTATAAACGCTGCCTGGGCCAAATGGCGGGAGGTCACTGGTGTGGTCTGCGATAGCAGAATACCGCCCAAGCTCAAGGGACTGATATACAAGAGCATTATCCGACCTGTTCTTATATACGGCAGCGAATGTTGGCCAACATTGTCTCGGCACGCTCAAGAGCTTCACGTCACGGAGATGAAGATGCTGAGATGGATGTGTGGCGTGACGCGGTCCGACCGCATACGCAACACATTCATTCGAGGTAGTCTTGGGGTCCGTGACGTAGCGGATAAGCTCCAAGAGCGTCGCCTGAGATGGTATGGCCATGTTATGCGCCGATCTGAGAACTATGTCGGAAGGAAGTGCCTTGACATGTCTGTCCCTGGAGTTAGACCACCCGGACGCCCAAGGAAGCGATGGCTGGATGTCGTGACACAAGACATGAGAGCCAATAAATTATCCACTGAGGATGTTAAAGACCGTGCAAAGTGGAGTAGGCTCAGTCGGAAGGCAGACCCTGGCAAAAGCCGGGACTAATGCCAAGAAGAAGAAGAAGAAGAGGTCTAGCAGACGTTGACCGTCACCTGCCCGGCTTATAAGTGAGACATGGTATATATGTTTCCTTATAGAGTAGCTGTTCTATTACTTTACAAATTGGAACCATAGAGGTACCTATAGAAATATACATAATAAATTACTACCTATTGTTTAGCAATACAGGACAAGTGATTACATGTACAAATTTCTTATATTAACCTGTAAATTAATTTAAACTGCACTTCAGCAAATTTTTCAAATTTTATTTACTTTGAGGCATTTATTTCTAAGCTATTAATTTTAGACTATTAGTAAATTCAAGATTTTAAAAATTCGCTATTACAGATATGCTGTACATTTATTTTCATCTCATTTATTTTAACTTTAGTTACTCGTAGTTAACGAAACCAATCTATTAGGTGCTGCTCTCAGGAAGACCACGTTACTCATTCTTTGAATGCGGTAACTTTTTACTGACTCGTTCCTGGCAGACAGCCAATTATAGTTTCAATTTTATTTTCAACAGTAACAATTGTACAAATTATAAAAATGTTGATAAGAACTTGAAAGTTTCCGTTTCTGTGTAAGCTTGTCCGGTGCTATATATATTAATTACTACAATATTAGGTCAGAATTGTAGTGTAGCTGAACAGTTTGTTTGTTTCATTAAAAGCGCTTATCTCTGCAACTACTGGTTATAATTGAGACAATATTGTATTAAATTAAATAGTCTATTCGTCTAGGAGGTGTTACGCTTTGGACGTAACCCACGAATGTGTTTATTATGTATCAGACACGTTAGATTCATTTGACTACGCGATGTCTACTACCTTAACGAGCATTAGATATCTTGAACCTTAAGCTTTAATAATTTTATGAGATATATATAATTCAAAATTGTTTAAAATTAAAAATATCAAAAGCTCTTACATTTTACCTTACAATGCTATACGGGATAGAACGAGAAGCTAGGAAAACTCAGTAAAGAATAATGAAAATCTTATATAGATACAATCACGAATTTTATGAACAAGTAATTTTTACTCATTACCTCATTATTCTTATCATAATAACAAGAACAAAAAAACATATTATATTTATATACAGATATGTAAGGCAGTATTAGGTCTAAATAATTTACTTCGAATTGTACGGCGATTTATTACTACGTATTTTAATTTTGTAACCTAGTAAGTATCGTAGGTAAGATAATCTCAGCTAACGGTGCCATTAGGAGGATGCGTATCAGCTCAGTGGCGTAACGAGCGGCTTCAGCGTCCGCCCACGATCAGCGAGCAACCTGAATAATACATGAAACACTTAACCCTGTTTATACAGTAAACTTACAAAGTTGAGCATCTGTTCAAGAAAATTAAGCTATGTATTGAAGACTTTTGCTTGAACGAGTTTTCTTTACGTTCAAATTTTACACGTAATTAAACTGGGAAAGTAGAGTTTTACGCAAATTTTATGAACCGCAACCTCATCATATGCGAATATTAACTTAAGTTACTTATCATTTTAAGTATCTTGAAATTATATCAATTATTATTATAGATTTTGATCTCCAGATTTTTTTAACGTACTAAAATTCAGTTTGAAATAAAAAGTTATAAAATTGACAAAAAAGTGACGTTATGAATCGTTATCCGTTGAAATATTTGAAATTTTAACAATTTCGAATATTTCAACGGATAACGAAAATTTTAAAAAAATAATGAAACTTCCAAATCTATATACTTACAAGTTATTTACTCATTTAATAATGATAAGTAATATAACATTGAATTTATACTTGTATCTTGATTATTGCTGTACCAATATAAGTAACGAAGGTACGTATTTTTACGAGCGAATAAATAAACTATCGTTTCCAGTACATATGACTATTTACTATATACGTATATAGTATATTTACTATATACTATATAGTATTGTTCTATACAAGCCAAATACCCTTCCGTACCTGCTTCTTAAACCTTTCTTAATAGGATTATCTTTTTTAAACTAATGATTATATAGAATTTACTAAGAATTTTAGTCTACATTAACTGACATCTTTATTTAATTTACATATGATAAAAACAGTCAATAAACAAACAATGCAACTGTAAGCATTCTTAAATTTATACGCAATAGTTCTAATGCAGCATGCATCAGATATTGTACAAGGTTCTTGCTAAGATATTCGTGAAAAACATATTAAAAAGTCACCCCTATTTGGTTAACTTATTCATCTTTTCCCGTAGTACACTGCAACAACAGCTTGAAAACTTAACTATACATGTGGAAATAAGTATGTGGAAGTCTGCGAGTGGAGCGCACTGTCGAAATATTGTTAAACATGTGAAATATCTACCTGAAATTATATTTTATATTAAGAATGAGGCCTATGTGACGCAGTGGAAGCCTGATAGATATGGATTCGTTTCCCACTTGGAGACTGAATTATTTTCATATTATCTTATCCGCCAAAACGAGACTGTGGTGTTTAGTTCTAGAGGACGAGAAGAAATTGAAGAATTATGAGTATTGAAACTAGCTTATCTTTGCTCTCTATCTCTGCTATTTGCCTGCTTTTTAACTTATAAAAATATCGGTCAAGTTTGAATAGTACTCGTGCACTGAGGGTTCCGTACCTATTTCAAGATTAGGTAGGTAGTAGTTAGGTAGGTAGGTATTCCGTAGTTAGAAATTGACAAACTTAAATTTGTAGTCGTATCCACTCGTTTTGTATTAAATTAACTACAAATTTAAGTTTGTAATGGTTTATTTCTGCGTTAAGCTTGTAAATGATCAAATTTGAGATTTAATCCTTAACAAGTAAGTAAAAATTAAGTAAGTAAGTAAATACTGTAAGTTCTATGTCTATGTCAATGAAATACAACTAATAAGAATAGACAAATTTAAGTTTGTGGTCGTATGCATTCATTTTGTATAAAATGTTATTTTCTGGGACATATCTATAAATTTTCAATTTTTAGATTTTTTTCTTTGGTTGCAGGTAGTAACCAGTAGGTTTTGATTACGCGGCGATTTTCATACAAAATGCAAAAAATTAAGCATGAACGCTCATATCTTTTGATTGCGATGAGTTAGAAATATGGTTTTTCTGTGCTTCAAGATATACTCTATTTTAATATTTGATATTAATTCCAACTTGATTCTTCAACGTGATTTGAAAAAAATGTTCTTGCCATACTGTCAGACGGACAATAAAGTGATCCTACAAGAGATTCGTTTTTTTAGGTACGAAACCCCTTAAAATAACGATGTTATTGTTGAAGCTAAAAAAAATATTAAGTTATTTATATCTAGTATACTAGTAAATATTTCTTTGAGAAATAAGTATCCTTGAAGTTTTACCAAAAAAATTCAATTAGCTTTTAGTTCTTAAAAAAAAAAACAACGAAACAGAACGATAATGGCTAGATTATAATATTAGCAATAAAAGTCAATATTAAAACTTTGCACTATTCCAGGGCAGGCAGTAGAAACCTAGTGCTAACACTCTTGTAAAGTGGCTGAACTCAACGCCAAGGAAATGAAAAAAAGATTACAAGTATATATATATATATATATATATATATATATATATATATATATATATATATATATATATATATATATATATATATATATATATATATAATGCAAATGTTTCCTACTATGTGATATGGTTAATACTACTAATTAGTTAACTAAAAGTCCTACTTATAGAGATTTCGGCTTCAATTTGTCTACTACTCAGATGGTTTTAAATTTTTACAAAAGTTTTACAAAAATTATATATTTACTTACATTTTTAGTCGATTAATAATAGAATACCTGAGTGTATGTTGTGTGCGTAGGGAATTGTGACAAAAGTTCGAGAAGCGCAATTAAAAATAATCGCTTCGTCGGATTCAACTTGTAAAATTTATTTTTGTTGCTCGGCCAATACTGCTACGTTTTGTACAATATTTGAGTTCACGACGTGTTATATAATAATTTATTTTCTAAAAATTATTACTGCCTGAACATTTTCACTAATTAAACAAGAATTTAAATTGAGCTATTTAGAGTAAAGTATTGTAACTTCATATTTTCCGGTAGTAAAATATCGTTGGGTATAACGAGTAAAAAGCTCTGTTACATTAAAACTTTCATCTTTAATTAGTGAAGTAGTCAAAGAAGCCACTTGGTCTAATTTTATACACAATAATTCAAGTATATTCGAAAACATCTTTCGTCAAACAAAAAATTGAAATTAAAAAAAAACATCAAATTTTTTTCGAATTTCAAACTTAGAAATAAGCTACAGATTTTCAGATTTATCACTGACAAAGGCAGCTAATTAGCCAAAATCCTAAAACAAGGTAGGAACATGGTATGCATTGCAATTATATTGATTTTAACTACCATTACAGGCATGAGTATCTGAATTTTGTTTGCTCGTGAAATTGATCCAGCAATTTGATATGACGCATTCCATTTGGCTTCCCGTGATCCGACCGACCGCTATGTAAATGTTGTCGATTTGTCTATCGCCCACCCGCGACCCTTTACAGTTTACACTAATGATGCACACACTGGTGACCACTCACTTTCTTTAGTTACAGCTATCTATTTGATGAATTCGAAATGCTAGAATATATGTAGTATTTTCACAGATCTAAAGTAAAAATTTAAGTAAGTTTAAATATACAAGAGAACCCGTTGATGCGTGATATGCGCGTTGCCATAGCAACGTGTATGCCACTTTATACAAAAGTTATATCGCTAAGCATATGGTGGTGTGTAATACTTTATTTATTGATTTCATGTGTTTTATAAGCATTATTATTGAAAAATGTTAGCGTTCTACACTTGTTCTACACATAAGCTATAAATGTGCCAAATTTCATACTACTCCGTCCGTGCTGTTTTCGTAAAAGGGGTCCATAGTTTTTGCTTCACGTATTAATATATGATTTACAGACAATTACCATTGTGATATGTCTATGTTATAATTGGAAATTTATGTTTTAGTTTTATATATAAATAAATCTTGGATACAACTAATTCTAACGTTGGATCTTAGGTAAAACCAGTATTAACTATATTCTTAAACCTTATTAGATATTCTTAAACCGGACTGTCCGCGTATATTTTACAAATTGAAAATGTATTTTTATCTACATAAAGGGTTAATTAGTATAAACTAATAAATTAGTATAAACCTACAAAACGTTAAGCACTTAAAGAATAATTATATATAAGTATATTGCAAGTAATAATTACAGTTACGTTATATGATATCTAATGTTTGTTCTAGATTTTTGGAATATTAAATAATATATTGGCTAATCAAATAGACACATGAATTAAAAAAAACACTTCGAGAGTTATGGCAAGAGTCATTTTCTGGGATGAAAGGTGGTTATAACACTAGTTTAGCTTTGTGTTTCCTCAAGTAAATACTTTTTGCTCAAGAAAAGTTGGTAAAGCGCTGCGGTTCTTGCCAACTTTAGTTAGAAATCCACGTTACAATATTTTAAGTTAATAAAATATAGTGCTGAAATATTTCTCATATGTGTTTTCATTGTTCATATTTTCTTTTTTCCATGATTTGAATTGCAATAGATTAATTTAAAATTATTTTATCTGTTTTTTTTTATATATTTGTCTTTGGTATGTATTTATGTTTGTTAGTTGACGTATGTGTTTGTCTTTGGTCTGATTAGCCAGATTGTTGAGTTGCCCGCTATCACGCAAATTAGGTCATTAAATGGGTAAAACTAAAAACAATGGAACAAGAAAAGTATTTTAATACTTTAATCACAACACGGGAAAACTAGATGTTGCATCTGGACTTATATTTTTTTTAATTTCACGCATTACCAGACGGGGAGAATCTAATTTTAACGCAAATGAGAAATTAAATAATTAATTCCCACGAGTGGGTATCGAACCCATAATCGTTACGTTTACGTAAGAAATCAGTTTGTGTCGCATACGATTTATTATGAATAAAGAATAAATAAATATATATATATATATATATATATATATATATATATATATATATATATATATATATATATATATATATATATATATACATATATATATATATATATATATATATATATATATATATATATATATATATATATATATATATATATATATATATATATATATATATATATATATATATATATATATATATATATATAAAACAATACAAGAAATTATATTTCTAGCAGCATCTACTATATTATATTTGAGCATTTTACGTTTAAAAATTAAATGTGATACATAAATTTTAGTACACGTTGGGCAGAATTTCCATAACTCTCCTTGATAGATTACTTCCTTGGCATATAGCCCAGAGGCGATATCAACTATTTTTCATGGGAGTAAGCTCAGGTTGCTAGCTTTAGATTGACAGTTAAGTGAATGAAGAAAGGATCTGTACATAGTTATACGATACAATAAATATAATATGAAAATGTAATATAAATTATTATATTGTGCTTTGTTTATTTAAATTATTTCCTTTTGATAGTCGACTCTATGGTAGTTCGAAGCAAAGTGGGAGACTGTTTGTCTGTAATTATGACGTTATGTAAGAAAATTTGTTGTCTTAAAATTATTTTCATTTCTGCACATTAGATATGATATATTTGATATCAATTGAAGCTGATATGATATATTAATGATATCAATTAATATTATATGAACTTGTGTAATAATAAATATAAAAGTATTTATATAATAAGCAGTAAAATAATAGTTTAATTTATAGAGTTCTTGAAATACCTAAACAATGGACTGGATGTTGCGTCATCGTACAACATGCAACCTAGAGCACTGACAACTGCAATTCTAAAAATAGAACTCAAACTAGCCCAGCCTTTTCGTCGCACGGCCAGTTCACTTTTAGTTAGTTCATTTGTAGAGATGACATTTTTATAAATACAAGCATTTGTTTCGCTATGGTGATTATATTTAAAATAAAAATAACGAATTTCTTTACGAACAATATATATATATATATATATATATATATATATATATATATATATATATATATATATATATATATATATATATATATATATTGTTCGGTTGGTTTTCGGCATACGGGTACGCGACCCCGGGGCCTCGAGCCACCACTTTCATAACCCTATCCAATCCATGTAAGTGGTGTCCCTCCCCTATACTCCAAGTCTTTCTGCCTTTTATTCCCTTTCCTTTCTTGGTTTCTGCCAGTAATGGGTTTGGAGGTCAGATGGCAATCGCTCCACTAAAAACCACTTCGCCACTAGTATGGAACGATTTAGAAAAAAGCTGGGTATGGCTAGGGCGTCGCCGTTAAACGACGCGCAGGCACATCGCCCTACACCTGCGATAAGTGGGCAAGGGCGTGTCAAGTACGGGCACGGCTAACGACGTCAGTACCCAGACGGAAACTCCGCTTTGCAACATGGAATATTGGCTCTCTAACCGGACGACGCAGAGAACTCGCAAATGTACTCATGAGACGTCGGGTCCAGTGTGCTTTCATTCAGGAAACTCGCTGGAAGGGCAATAAGTCTCGTAACATCGGGCAGGGTTACGGCCTTATATACACTGGGTCACCTACGGGCAAAAACGGTGTAGCGGTAGCGCTTTCTGAAGAGCTTCAGAATGGGCTTCTTGAAGTTGACCGTCGCTGCGACCGCTTGATGCGGGTAAAGGTACTGATCGAGGGCGTAATCACAAACTTAATCAGTGCTTATGCTCCCCAGGCGGGTTGTAGCGCGGCTGAAAAGGAGACTTTATGGGAGCAGTGTGAAGAGGTCCTACTCGCTATACCGTCTACCGAAGCAATCTTAGTTGGGGGGGACTTGAACGGTCACGTGGGTAGGGTCGCTGAGGTGTATGAACGTGTTCACGGGGGTTTTGGATATGGTCTTCGCAATGCAGAGGGAGAAAATATTCTAAGAACCTGCATTGCGTCTGATCTGGCCATCGTGAACACTTTCTTCCAGAAGAAACCTCAGCACCTTATAACGTATAAGAACGGGTCCCACTCAACTCAAATTGATTATTTGCTGACTAGACGGTGTCATACAGGCAGGGTGACCAACTGTAAGGTCATTCCCGGCGAAAGCCTGACGGCCCAACATCGCCTCCTTGTCATGGACTATAATGTTACCCCGAAAAAGAAAGTAGCCGAGAAACGCAAGCCTAGACTTAGGTGGTGGTTGTTGAATGGGCCGATGCAGACCGACTTCTTGGCGGAGGTGGAGAGTCAGAATCTACTAACTAACACCGAGACCGCTCAGACTGCATGGGATCGAGCTCATTCAGCAATCATTGCGGCGGGCAAGCGAGTTCTTGGTGTTACTAAGGGTGGGCGTGTCATCGACAGGGAGACATGGTGGTGGAATGACCAGGTGCAGGGGGTGATTCAGGAAAAGAAGGCTGCGTTTAAAGAGTGGCAGCATTCCAACTCTCCTGAAGACAGACTGGAGTACATTGCAGCGAAACGGGCCAGCAAAAGAGCTGTAGCCAGAGCCCGCAGAGAAAGTTTGTCGCCATTGTACGATAAACTTGAAACTGTGGAGGGGCAGAAGCTCATATACAAACTGGCTCGTGCTCGAGATAAAGCAACGCAGGATATTACAAAATGTCTTTGCGTCAGAGATTCTCGGGGCACGTTGCTTTGTAGTCATGCCTCTGTGAAGGAGAGATGGAGAAGCTACTTTAAGGAGCTGCTGAACACTCAGCAGTCTTGTAGTCTTCCTCCTGAATTATCTCCTAACCTCGGACTTGTTGCTCTAATAACCCGTGACGAAACTCGTAATTGTCTTCGACGCATGAAGAACGGAAAAGCGGTAGGACCTGACGACATCCCAATCGAGGCGTGGAAATCGTTGGGCTCTCTTGGTGTGCTTATACTTACTGACCTGTTTAACCGTATCTTGAATACTGGAAAGATGCCACATCAGTGGCGGCAGAGCTTTATTATCCCTATTTACAAAGGAAGGGGCAGTGTTCAAGATTGCGGTAGTTATAGGGGCATTAAGATTATGAGCCTCACCATGAAGCTCTTCGAGCGCATGATTGGCCTCAGGCTCCGCCAAGAATGTACTGTCTCTGAGTCTCAGTATGGGTTTCAACCAGGATCAGGCACTATGGATGCCATTTTTGCCCTCAGAACTTTGATGGAGGCTTACAGGGAAAAAAGGAGAGCTCTGCATGTGGCCTTTTTGGACCTGCAGAAGGCCTTTGACTGTGTGCCACGTCAGTATATCTGGTGGGCATTGCGATCCAAGGGGATCCCTGAAGCCTATATTGAGGTTATCAGAGATATGTACAACGACTCCGCTTCAGTGGTTAGGACCGCTGTTGGCGACACCAAGCCCTTCCCGATTACAGTAGGGGTTCACCAGGGCTCAGCTCTTAGTCCGATCTTATTCAATGTAGTGCTGGATACTGTCTCGGCTGACATCCAATGCCAGCCTCCGTGGCTGATGATATATGCCGATGACATAGTACTCATCGATGAGAACCGACTGATGCTGGAGCGTAAAGTGAACGCCTGGAAGGGTGCGCTTGAAAACGGTGGTCTCAAACTGAATGTGTCGAAGACCGAGTACATGGCTTGTGGGAGCCCGGACTCGAGCACCATCCATATCGAGCCTGAGCCAGCCGTTAAGTCGGAGAAGTTCAGGTACCTTGGAGCCGTTATGCATGAGTCTGGAGGCATCGACCACGACATCCATGCCCGTATAAACGCTGCCTGGGCCAAATGGCGGGAGGTCACTGGTGTGGTCTGCGATAGCAGAATACCGCCCAAGCTCAAGGGACTGATATACAAGAGCATTATCCGACCTGTTCTTATATACGGCAGCGAATGTTGGCCAACATTATCTCGGCACACTCAGGAGCTTCACGTCACGGAGATGAAGATGCTGAGATGGATGTGTGGCGTGACGCGGTCCGACCGCATACGCAACACATTCATTCGAGGTAGTCTTGGGGTCCGTGACGTAGTGGATAAGCTCCAAGAGCGTCGCCTGAGATGGTATGGCCACGTTATGCGCCGATCTGAGAACTATGTCGGAAGGAAGTGCCTTGACATGTCTGTCCCTGGAGTTAGACCACCCGGACGCCCAAGGAAGCGATGGCTGGATGTCGTGACACAATACATGAGAGCCAATAAATTATCCACTGAGGATGTTAAAGACCGTGCAAAGTGGAGTAGGCTCAGTCGGAAGGCAGACCCTGGCAAAAGCCGGGACTAATGCCAAGAAGAAGAAGAAGAAGAAAGATATATATATATATATATATATATATATATATATATATATATATATATATATATATATATATATATATATATATATATATATATATATATATATATATCCACCCGCAGAGGGTGTCTAGCCAATTATCTGTCCGATATTTGGTTTTCGGCATACGGGTACGCGACCCCGGGACCTCGAGCCACCACTTTCATAACCCGATCCAATCCATGTAAGTGGTGTCCCTCCCCTATATTCCAAGTCTTTCTGCCTCTTATTCCCTTTCCTTTTTCGGTTTCTCCCAGTAATGGGTTTGGAGGTCAGATGGCAATCGCTCCACTAAAAACCACTTCGCCACTCATATGGACCGATTTGACAAAAAGCTGGGTATGGCTAGGGCATCGCCGCTAAACGACGCGCAGGCACATCGCCCTACACCTGCGATAAGTGGGCAAGGGCTACCGTGTCAAGTACGGGCACGGCTAACGACGTCAGTACCCAGACGGAAACTCCGCTTTGCAACATGGAATATTGGCTCTCTAACCAGACGAGAACTCGCAGATGTACTCATTAGACGTCGGGTCCAGTGTGCTTTCCTTCAGGAAACTCGCTGGAAGGGTCTCGTAACATCGAGCAGGGTTACCGCCTTATATACACTGGGTCACCTACGGGCAAAAACGGTGTGGCGGTAACGCTTTCTGAAGAGCTTCAGAATGGGCTTCTTGAAGTTGACCGTTGCTGCGACCGCTTGATGCGGATAAAGGTACTGATCGAGGGCGTTATCACAAACTTAATCAGTGCTTATGCTCCCCAGGCGGGTTGTAGCGCGGCTGAAAAGGAGACTTTCTGGGAGCAGTGTGAAGAGGTCCTACTCGCTATACCGTCTACCAAAGCAATCTTAGTTGGGGGGGGACTTAAACGGTCACGTGGGTAGGGTCGCTGAGGTGTATGAACGTGTTCACGGGGGTTTTGGATATGGTCTTCGCAATGCAGAGAGAGAAAATATTCTAAGAACCTGTATTGCGTCTGATCTGGCCATCGTGAACACTTTCTTCCAGAAGAAACCTCAGCACCTTATAACGTATAAAAACGGGTCCCACTCAACTCAAATTGATTATTTGCTGACTAGACGGTGTCATACAGGCAGGGTGACCAACTGTAAGGTCACTCCCGGCGAAAGCCTGACGGCCCAACATCGCCTCCTTGTCATGGACTATAATGTTACCCCGAAAAAAAAATTAGCTGAGAAACGCAAGCCTAGGATTAAGTGGTGGTTGTTGAATGGGCCGATGCAGACAGACTTCTTGGCGGAGGTGGAGAGTCAAAATCTACTGACTAACACCGAGACCGCTCAGACTGCATGGGATCGAGCTCATTCAGAAATCATTGCGGCGGGCAAGCGAGTTCTTGGTGTTACTAAGGGTGGGCGTGTCATCGACAGGGAGACATGGTGGTGGAATGACCAGGTGCAGGGGCTGATTCAGGAAAAGAAGGCTGCGTTGAAAGAATGGCAGCATTCCAAATCTCCTGAAGACAGACTGGAGTACATAGCAGCGAAACGGGCCAGCAAAAGAGCTGTAGCCAGAGCCCGCAGAGAAAGTTTGTCGCCATTGTACGTTAAACTAGAAACTGTGGAGGGGCAGAAGCTCATATACAACCTGGCTCGTGCTCGAGATAAAGCGACGCAGGATATTACAAAATGTCTTTGCTTCAGAGATTCTCGGGGCACGTTTCTTTGTAGTCATGCCTCTGTGAAGGAGAGATGGAGAAGCTACTTTAAGGAGCTGCTGAACACTCAGCAATCTTGTAGTCTTCCTCCTGAATTATCTCCTAACCTCGGACTTATTGCTCCAATAACCCGTGACGAAACTCGTAATTGTCTTCGACGCATGAAGAACGGAAAAGCGGCAGGACCTGACGACATCCCAATCGAGGCGTGGAAATCGTTGGGCTCTCTTGGTGTGCTTATACTTACTGACCTGTTTAACCGTATCTTGAATACTGGAAAGATGCTACATCAGTGGCGGCAGAGCTTTATTATTCCTATTTACAAAGGAAGGGGCAGTGTTCAAGATTGCGGTAGTTATAGGGGCATTAAGATTTTGAGCCACACCATGAAGCTCTTCGAGCTCATGATCGGCCTCAGGCTCCGCTAAGAATGTACTGTCTCTGAGTCTCAGTATGGGTTTCAACCAGGATCAGGCACTATGGACGCCATTTTTGCCCTCAGAACTTTGATGGAGGCCTACAGGGAAAAAAGGAGAGCTCTGCATGTGGCCTTTTTGGACTTGCAGAAGGCCTTTGACTGTGTGCCACGTCAGTTTATCTGGTGGGCATTGCAATCCAAGGGGATCCCTGAAGCCTATATTGGGGTTATCAGAGATATGTACAACGACTCCGCTTCAGGACCGCTGTTGGCGACACCAAGCCCTTCCCGATTACAGTAGGGGTTCACCAGGGTTCAGCTCTTAGTCCGTTCTTATTCAATGTAGTGCTGGATACTGTCTCGGCTCACATCCAATGCCAGCCTCCGTGGCTGATGATGTATGCCGATGACATAGTACTCATCGACGAGAACCGACTGATGCTGGAGCGTAAAGTGAACGCCTGGAAGGGTGCGCTTGAGAACGGTGGTCTCAAGCTGAATGTGTCGAAGACCGAGTACATGGCTTGCGGGAACCCGGACTCGAGCACCATCCATATCGGGCCTGAGCCAGCCGTTAAGTCGGAGAAGTTCAGGTACCTTGGTTCCGTTATGCATAAACGCTGCCTGGGCCAAATGGCGGGAGGTCACTGGTGTAGTCTGCGGTAGCAGAATACCGCCCAAGCTCAAGGGGCTGATATACAAGAGCATTATCCGACCGGTTCTTTTATACGGCAGCGAATGTTGGCCAACATTATCTCGGCACACTTAGGTGCTTCACGTCACGGAGATGAAGATGCTGTCCGATCGCATACGCAACACATTCATTCGAGGTAGTCTTGGGGTCCGTGACGTAGAGGATAAGCTCCAAGAGCGTCACCTGAGATGGTATGGCCATGTTATGCGCCGATCTGAGAACTATGTCGGTAGCAAGTGCCTTGACATGTCTGTCCCTGGAGTTAGACCACCCGGACGCCCAAGGAAGCGATGGCTGGATGTCGTGACACAAGACATGAGAGCCAATAGATTGTCCACTGAGGATGTTAAAGACCGTGCAGAGTGGAGGAGGCTTAGTCGGAAGGCAGACCCTGGCAAAAGCCGGGACTAATGCCAAGAAAAAGAAGAAGATATACGTATTTAGCACGTGATACACGTGTTAAAATTTAATTAAATTATTGAAATTTCAATTTTAAAGGATAATACACAACTACATACAAAACTTAAAAAAATTCTAAAATTATTCCTAAAATCAATATTATTATACATAACGTGTATAAAATTGTATAAATGTGTACAAAAAAAGGTATTTTATTTTTAAGTAGGTGCTATTAAAAATATATCACTTTGAAAACTCATGGACAGCTTGCCATAAAAATTCAATTAGCGTTACGTATTCGGAAGTCCCCCGATGACCAAAGGTTTCATTAGACTTCAATTGGCGAGAACATTTTTGGCGTCGCTGAATTTTCCCCTAGACACAATATAACTCGCATAATAACATGCCTGTAATATATATGTATAAATATATATATATATATATATATATATATATATATATATATATATATATATATATATATATATATATATATATATATATATATATATATATATATATATATATATGTATATATATAGAGCTGCAACATATATATGTGAAGTGTTATATTTTACTAGAATTTATTGTACATATTTGTACAATTTTTAAAACAAAATTAGAGCATGATCAAGTGAGATTAGTACATTGTAGAATATCATACCAGTACATAATTGCTCTTTGTTATACATAATTTTGTAATATACTAATTTTACCTGCGACTTCGCCCTTATCGCCAAATGTACACAAAATAATTCAGTTCAACTAATTTTTTTATTAAACGTACAGCTTTCGTACAGCTCTGGTATTGGTGTTGAGAGTAGATTATATAATATGAGCGAATTAAAAGAAAATATAAATTCTAAATTATTTTACAAGTCTACTACTACTATGAGAGATAAAAAAAATGATTAAGCATTATTTTACTTCACAAAGAATTTACATTGAAATGACGACACCAAATACAGTTGAGGGCAGCCGGAAAAAAATAATGCGATTATATACAGGTCATGTCATAATGGGGGTTAGGGAAAAAAGTTCAAGATGGTTCTCCATTGTTATTAATATGCGAATTTTGATAAACTATGTCGCAATGGTATTTAGGTTTTAGGACATATTTAAGCTCTCTTTTGTTTTCTTGTCTTATTACCAAATCTACACTTACATAATTTATAATATAACTAACAATTATTTTATGAACAAATTATTAACTGTTTAAAATACTTTGCCAATGTAATCATTTGTGTTTTTTTCTTTTTTTTATTTATTTAACGCCTTCTACAAAAAAACATCTTTATATTTATTCCATATTTGAGTAGATATTTGAAATTGGAAAACTTGCTTTTGATACAACTGTTTAAGCGAATTTATTATTAAAATATAAATAAATTTGGCACACTATCAAGGAATAATACAAAAAAAATTAAAATGATAAATAAAATATAAAATCTGGAGCAATTGCCGCGGCTGAGATTGCGAGTTAACCCCAACTAAAATATTTAAAGGATAGGTATCGTAGAATCCCACACAGTTGAAGCTCCTGCTCGCGGGTTTTCTTTTACTATTTGCCTGTATTATAAATACACTATATGCACTTTGGGATATAATGGTAAGGAGAGTGTTGGCGCAGTGAAGACCAAATTACCAAAACCAGCTATATATATATATATATATATATATATATATATATATATATATATATATATATATATATATATATATATATATATATATATATATATATATATATATATATATATATATATATATATATATTTTATGCTTTGATAATATTTTTACTTTTTTGATTTTAGTGAACATTGATTTTGACTGTCGATGTAAAAAAAAATATTAATATATAATATATATTTGGTAGATGCATAGGTGAATATAGGTGTATTTTAAAGACTTTCAAATATAAATAAGATTATTTTTTATATAATTTGTACAACAACCACTTCGTATAGTAAGGTTTGCCTGGAAGAGATCACTCGCCTATGGTGATAAAGCCTTTTTCTTGTATTTATTATAATGCATATGTAATATAACGTACATACATGTGTAATGTAATTAATAAAATAATTTATAAAAGTCTTTAAAGGTAAATATTTTTAAGTATCAGTATGCATGATCTGTCATATAGTAACCAGTTTAGGTAGATAAATGCAATCATAGCAATATTAATTTACATGACTAGAAATTAGTTTAATTTTAAGCAATTGCATTTGAATTATAGCTTGGTGGTTATATGTAAAGCGCTTAATGGTTGCAGCCATCTCGCAAATCAACATATGCACAGAGCTTAAGCTTAATTACTGCATTAAATTGTAAATGACTCCTACAGTGTAATCGTCGACTTGTTTCGATTTAAAAAGATATGGGTTCGGCCCTAACTATGTATATTTTATTTATGTGTATATATTAATAATTAATTATATATGTATTTCTGATTTACTTTATAATTAATTGTACTATATTCTTACCTGCTGCTTCATAACTCATCCACTACCAGAGGTTGGCTGGAAGAGATCTCTTGTATATAGGGATAAGTCCCCCTCTGTGTACTAAGTTTTTTTATTGTTGTTACCCATTTTTAGTACAGTAAAGAATATTATATATGTACGTCACACATTTTATCGTCATTGAATATAAAGACTTTTTTAACTTTTATAAATAAAAAAAAACTTTTGTCTTACCAAAGCGAACAAATGAACATAATTCATCACTCTCGATGTAGGATGCAGATGTTGAAATAATATTTAGGTGTGATAAGTAGTAGTAAGGAAGTAGGGTAATATTAAAAATAAAAGATATTAGATGCATTATCGTAATCTTTTTATTAACAATGAAATGAATTGAGTGCATACATAATTGAATTCCCAATTTAAGTTCCACAAGCCGGATATCCGCGAAATATTACTAAATCATTCCGCTCTCGTCTGCATTTACCACATTTTGAGACTTCTGTGCCTTGCGAACACAAAGAATAAGTATTAAATGTGATTATAATCAAACGAAGGCAAAATCTTGGATCCAGTACGAACAAGTTGTCACTCCTCGCATACACACGGTCACAATTAACTTACTTACATATATTTACGATAAAAAGCCTTTTCATAAACGATTGCGTAATGCATCTCCTTACCAATTTATAATCGAGAAATATAAGAAGAAAAATTTATGGAATATATAACAATAAATAAATTTTTTATTTACATTTAAAAATTGTATCCTATCTATTATATCGTCGGGTAGTTGGAAAATTAAGCTTTCAATTGAACTATAAGTTACGTAATTACCCAAATTTCGCTGTTTGTCAATGTCGTTAACTTCTTGGATTTAATTAGGTACTAAACGTGACGCGAACAGCTGTAATTTTATATGAAATCATTCAAAATCATATCTATGTAGCCTTTAATCGATTCATATCATTAATCTGACTCAAAATGTTAATTAAAAACTTTCAAATTGCTACACTGAAACACATAAAAACACTTTTACATCCACTTATTCACGCTTAGTACGAATATTATACACTTTATTACTTATCAAGACGAACAGACATATTACACATAACATTTTCAGTATATGTTTACATAAAAAAAAATATATAAACAATTTTCACTCATGTTCTACAATACTGCAATCGTACAATAATAGTTGAGAAATTCGTTCTCCGCAAACCGGCGCACTCGTCGTCCTACATGTCCGGGTCGCTCGTGGGATAACAAAAACATTCCATTGTAAACATCAGCTTATAAATACATATCGAAGATAAGTATTTACAAATTTCCTTACTCCATTAGATATACTTATTTTAAATAATTAATAAATTTTGGTTCGTTTTGAGATTAAACACGACCGTTCCATATTCATCTATATATCTAGCCCATAGGAAAGAAGACTGAAAAAGAAACTAATTTTTCACAATACTTTGTAGAAGAATTTATGATAGTTATTTTTTTAATAAATAAATGTAGGTTGTATTATAAAGAATTTAAGTACAAAACATTGTAGTATTTTGAGTAATATTTATACATTAAAACATTTTAACTACTTATACATTATTTGGCAGTTGTGTTTAAACTTAACTATCTCCAATATCAATTAACTACATATCTTAATATAATATATACTTTCATATAATAAATTGCAACGTCCAGTTATTTGTTCCATGTTTTGGACAAAACTGCCTCAGAATGCTATACTCAGGTTCTATAATAAATATATATATAGATTAAATATATATGTAGGGATATACCAAATGTATCAACAGTACAATTATTATATATTACATTGTTATTGAAAATTCCAAATAAAAACAAACATACATATTATATGTATAGGAAATAGAAATAAATACGTCCAACAAGTCCTGAATTCTACAATAATTAAAGCTCCATTTTATAAATTACAATGAAGTTTTCCTTTGATATATTAGTAAGTATATAATAATTAACCAAATTTTACTTGGCACATACATTCGATATTTTGATACACATAGGTACAATACTAATAACACAACACAAAATACATTTCGACGCACGTGGGCATGTGTTTACCAGAAACGTCATTGAACATCATCATAACATCATTATGCGGCAATCCTAATGATTCCGCAAAAATATCTCCGTTGAACTGTACCAACATACAAATGTTAAAATGCCCCCAAAATTGAACGTCGTCCACGTCACACACTTCACACGTCCACTTAAACAGCATTAAAGATAATATTGTCTCTGCATAATCTCACTCCACGAGTACTCGTCAGTCACAGCGAGTCGTATATACTATGTATATGTGTATAAATTTGATAAAGTTAATTCGTACTTAAGTATTAATTTACCATAAAAACACTTCAATAAAATCCACGTATTCGATCAGTTTGATGCGAGACGGGAATTATTATCGTAATGAATAGGAAGTTCGTTTGGTCTCACTTAGCAGACGGGCAGGCGTTGGAGCAGGTGGGGCGGCGGGCGAGGTGGCGAGGGCGCACGCAAGGGCGAGGCGCGCCGTTAAATGATGCTCTCGCGATTTAACTCGTTGTCCTCCTGAGAACTTAATGAGCTACCACCGCAAATTTGCATTTCGATTTCTTGCAACCTGCGATACAAACGCATATTTTAGAATACTTCGATAAACATATTAATGAGGCTGTCGTAGCGCAGCGGCACAGCGTCTGTCTGTAAATGCGACTGGTGCAGGTTCGATTTACGCTCGGGCTGTATTAATTATTTTAAATGTCTTCGCTCTGGTAATAAGGCAGCGGCATTGAGTTCAGCCACTTAATACGCAATGTCCCGAAAGGAGGAAATTGTAGTGACATAACACTAGGTTTCCTCTGCCTACCCTGGTATTAGTTGAATACAGTGAGAATCTATAAAAAAATATATTAAAGGCATCAAAATCAACCACAAAGTAGAAATTTATACAAAAAATAACCCCGTGATCTTGATATTATTGTACCTCAGATCAACTTCCCATTGTTGTTGGTTGAGTTTGGCGGACATGGCGGCGTTTTCTGTCTCGACGGTGTACAGGCGTTCGCGTAGTCGTTTGATCTCGCACTCAAGTGACTCGTGCGATTCCAGAACAACACGCGGAGTATTTACTGCCGCCACACTGACACCGCCGGCCGCGCTGCTGCGGGCACTAGATGCACAAGACGCTACTGGAGACGCTACACGAAGGGGGCTTACTGAAGAACTGCGAATTTGAATAGAAACTACATATAGTAACAATGTCATAACAAACACTATTCTATTTTAAACCTACTGAAAAGCACCAACGAAGAGAGACAATATGTTTTGAAATTTAATTGACCTAGAATTGTGGAAATGATTAATCTAACATAAATATTAGAAGTACATGTTTTTAAAAATGATAACTAAGAATAATTAGTTGTATATTTTGTTGTTTTTGTAAGAAAGTATAATATTGTTACAGTTGTTATTCTTTTAGATTCCCAACTCCCGAACTATCATTTTATAAATTCACACATCTCTTTTAAGATACTGAATTGTAATACTATACTAACAATGAATGAATGAATAACAATGAATGAAGAGAAGAGAAGATAGATACAAAGGAGGTCTTAGTTGTTTTGAAACTAAAGTTAATACTATCAAGAATAGTTCGATGAAGATAAAACTTAGCAATTAATAACTTATAATAATTAGTCTGCCTGTTGGTATAAGGCATTGCAAATTCTATATATCTTTGATTTTGATCCTCTTTTAAATACCAAATTTGCGTGACACCGTTGCAAAACTTTCTTGGAATTATGATCCACTTTAAAAATTGAGAAAAGACCATTAGCAAACAGTACAAAATTGGGTATAAATTTTGATATAAAATGAAAAATTATTCATTTCTCATCATTTATAAATTTCAAAAGTTTTTATAAGATTTTTGAGGAAAAGATGTAGGATTACGTACTTTAGAATCTAAACGTATAATTCGTTACTTACCTATAAATCTGGTCCCGGTAGGAAGATGAGTGTATTGCTAGAGGGATCGAAGTAGCTTGGAGGTCCATTATTTCTAAAGGTATTCGACCGATTGACTCTAGCTGTCCAGGTGTAGATTGGCAGCGACCCATTGCCACTATATACGTATAAATAATATGTAAAGTTCAGAATATTAATTTTTATTTATTCATGCTTTGCAGACTTCTTGCAGTTTCTTCAAAATGAATATCTCTTATAAATCTAAAGCGAAGTAGGTATATATTATGTAGTACTATTAGGATGTAAATAGGTACATTATTTTTAAATACAATAATTAAAAATTTTAAACGCATAAAAAAAATGTTATTTAACTACATTTTAATTGATAACAGTCTTATACAATTATATTATTATACCTTTTGCTAGGGGTGCTTTTTTATATTTCTCAAGTCTCTTGACAGCAATAGATTCAAGGCGGACTCTCGCTGCTGGATACTCCTTGAGGACGTCCCACATATCGTTCTTGCTGAGCACGAACAGGTCGGAGTATCCAACAGAACGCACTGACGCTGTCCGCCGGTTGCCTGTCGACGTGTCATCCACACACTCCATGCCAACTGGTGCTCGGTCCATCATATATATGAATTCTTTCGGCTTGTCGTCATTTAATATTCAGATTGAGCGAAGCCAAAAGATTTCATTATTTAGTAATACAACTAGTAAATACTAGAATAGACTGGAATTAGGAGGACTAGTTATTATAAACGTGAAAAGATAGAACTTTACCAAACCTTAACATAAACAGACTTGAAAGATGAATAAATATATGGTTTGAAGAATCATAACAATTTTAACATAACTATAAGAAGCGAATTCTAACGAGGTCGATCTGTGCTTCAAGACAAAGCGCTCAGGGATCAAAAAATTGTAAATAAGAATATTTATTAGTAAAAGAACTAAGCTGATCTACGTTTTTAACGATGCCAATATATGGCAATGATAGTTTTGACTAAAAACAATCATTTAAACGCAGCTAATTAGAATGACAAAATCTTTGATAGGTACTCTGCAATATTAAGTTTAAAATATCCTTGGGGTAACATGCACCAAGAGGTCACGCCAAATATGAAATATTTAGGGAGGATGCAAAGCGGTCGGGGACACTGCCTTCAATACAACCAAAGGAGATGAAACTAAAAGCAAACAAACCATATGAGGCTCGGTGCTGCAAGTTACGAAAGTGAATAGCATTATAAAAATCTACAAAGAGAAATACAGCTTACCATACATATATATGACTTTATAATTATTGTTGAAGAAGAAAAATTTGGAAAACCTGTTTGTGGTACGGTTTGCGGACAATGTGATAATTTAAATGCATAAAAATGTAATAAAAAAAAAATATGAAAGCGCTTGCTATAAATAGTACACCGCGAAACGATATTATCGAAATTCGATAGTAGGGACTCTCTGTTACGGTCGTTTCTAACTCCATAACAAAAATACACAAATTACGATAATAGTCGTTCGGGAATGATGTCCCAAAACCTGTTGGCGTCGTGGCCGCTCCCTCGGCCTGATTGCAGCGTCTCCTCGAAACGTTTGCTTTTGCTTTTGCTTTTAAAACTTTCAAGAAAAAAGTAGAGTAATAATGGCGTGGCGTCTCGGGCCGTGGCGATATTTACCAAGTTGTTTACCTGCCGTGCCCATGTTCAGAATGGAAATTTCGCCAAAATAAGAACCCGCTTTGAGTGTTGCTAACACTGTTTTTCCGTTATCTCCAACCACCTGCAGTTTACCTCGGTTGACTATATACATTTCCTTGCCGACCTCTCCTACAATAATAAAATTATTTATTTAGGAGAGCTTATATATATTTTTGAATGAAATAAAAAAATTTGAACTTTTATACCTTTTCTACAGATGTAATCACCAGGTGAGAATAACACAGGCCGAAGTCTCAAAACGAGCTCGCATAGGAATCCCGCCTCCGTGTTTTGGAAAATTTCCACCCTTTATTACAACATATTAAAGGGTAATAAAAAGTGTTGTAAATAAATGCTATATAGGTTCTAACTGATCTAATATAATATAAATGAGATATACAAAAAGTATTTTTTTCATATCAGAACGTTATATGAATTTTAAAAAGTTACAAAACAAAAATACTACAGCTTTTGGCCGACAGAAATTTACGGATCGTATGAAGGAACAATTTTGAATAATTCATGGCCGTAAAAGCGGCTGTTTCTGATTTTTAATTATACGACACGGAATATTAAACACTAACTGTTCATCCTGAGCTGCGATGTCGTCATACTAGCTAACTTTAGCTTTGAACTTTTTGCAGTGGAAATATTTTTGTTTATTAGATTAATTGTCACTGAGACAATTTTCTGCTTTGTAATCATAATTTTACATAAACAATACTAATATACAATAAAATACAGTATACTTTATTGTCCACAAAACAAAAACATCATACATAGCATAATTTAGACTTACTAATGTAACAAAATGTACAATATGGCGGCTTTATCGCTTCAAGCGATCTCTTACAAGCGACCTTCGGATGTTGAACTTTTAGAAAAAGATGACAGGTGGCATCAATTTATAGAATTATAGAACAATTCTTATATTTATTCATAATATATTAATAAATTCATATAAACATACATAATGTTCGTAATTAAATAAACTGCTATTTTATATATTTAATATAAATTAAACCTAAAATAATTTATGTCAATAACTCACGTACCTTTTCAAAGTGTCGAGGTGGACATTTATAGCGATTTCCGCTTTCAGTTTATCAGGAAGGCAGGAGACCGCCTTCTCCTCGTCGGAACATTTCTGAGTCAGCCACAGGTAGTCAAACCACTTAATTACCTTCACCTGAAGGTGAGTTGGCACTCGTCGCATCCGCATATATGTCTTTACACCATCAAGTTTTGCTAAAAGTAGTTAAATATAATTTGGGAACCACATTATCATATACATAAATGCACCATATGTTTAAGATACCTAGAAGAAAACAATAATTAAAGTGAGATGCAATTAGATCAAATAAGTATAAAGCTTATTTTGACTAACAATAGAGCTGTAGTACATTTCGCAAAAGTTAAATTATAGTGCTTCGGATGTCACGAATCTAATCAGTAAACGTCTAAAAACTTAGTGGAGTTAAACTGAGGGTAGGGTTTCGTATGTCCTAAGTTTCCTAAATACAAATTGTTCGTACCTGGCATTACAAGCTTTATTTCCCTATCAGGAAGTTAGGAAATGTCTATGGCGGCATGCACATAATGGTTGTTGGGTCGTTTCTCATCCTGGGAAACTCTATACGGGTAAATAAATATGTATTTTCGAAGATATCGTGGTTTTGGGTACGATTCCCATTTTAGATTTTGATGCATTATTTTTATATCGTCGCTCTGGTTACGAGACAAAGCTCGGCGTTGAGTTCCGCCCTTCGACATGTAATCTTGCAAAAATTTATATGATTATTATCATACCTTTCTGAAAAATATTATGTAGACTCTACATTATGTGTTTCATTGTGATGGGTACTCTATAAGTTTCAAAGCAAGTATTGACATACTACTCTTTTGAAGTTATTTAGTTTACTCAAATAGTTCATGTCGAGACTCAGCTCGACAAGAATGGTTTATATGTAAGCGTTAAACAGTTGTGTATATCTGCAGCAACATCAATGAAGTATCATACAGAAACCTTGACTGATTCAATAACTTTAGCTATATTAGCACTAAAATTACATTATTATTTTGCGTTTATGTTATTTTCATATGGATGTACCAGAGAAAATCAACTTTCAAGATATTCCGTTCTCCCCTTCGCTTAAATAAGACGACACACTTTATCATATCATTGGATCAATCCTACAACCGTTTAAAGTCAGATCCTGTTCCACTGTGCCACGATGGTCTACATAAAATAATATTTAATTTTGTACTTAATAGTATTGTTTTGCTTGTAATGTTAAAAAATACAATTTTTTCACTATAACTTATGAAATAGCAAATAAATAAAACAATTTTTACTTTATTTAAATCCATAATTAATACTAAAATTGACTTATGGAAATAATCTTAACTTCTAAAGAGTTGAACTAAAATTCTAATCCTCTTAGCAAAATGCTCACGTTTCAGAAAGATCGTTGTTGTTAAAGGCTTAATGCTCCGGCTTAACCTTTAGCGCATTTAATAAACGTGGTGTTTGTAAATAATTTACACTTTATTATTCTAATAATTAACACTTTATTATCAATCGCTAGTCTGTAATGTAGTGGTATACTCGTATTAGAATGCAAACATTGGCAGTAATTTAGTTTTCCTCCATCGTGAGCCCGGAAATGAGCCACGTCCAAACTAGCTTTGAATTTTTTTTTGTTTGTTTCTCGTTCTTATTATGTTGTTTTAATAAATTATACTTTAGTTACTTTAAATAATTTACTTTAATATACTTTTATAATAATAATTTTATAATAATTTTATAACAATAATTATACTTTTATTTACTTTATAACAATAAACAACATGATTATATATTAACAGCAATGGGCTATCTAATGATATTATATATTATTTAATCAATATTTCAATATAACTTTTTTTATAGTCTATTATTGTATAACTGTTAAATAACTTATTTTCAAGTCACGCAAAATAGACAAAGAGAAACGCTTTCCACTCAAGTTTGAGAGATTGTGTTTTGAGTGGTGAAACTTAACCCCCTTTGTCTTACCAGACTGGGGAAATGAAAGTAATTTATTCCTCCGTGTAGAGATTGAACTCACAATAATTTTACAGTCAGTTTACAGCCAGACGCTACCCCACTGCGCCACGTTGCCCTCAAATTATCAAAATGGGTTCGATTCCCACTCCAGGGAAACAATTATTTTCATTACGTGACGTGACGTTAATATATATATATATATATATATATATATATATATATATATATATATATATATATATATATATATATATATATATATATATATATATATATATATATATATATACAATTTGAAACTACAATGTTTAAATTGTGATTAAAATGTAATATTAATTATGTTTATTAGTATATCAAAAGCAACCAATATTGGTAAGACATCATTTAGTAAACAGCGATTGCATAAATTCTGGTCGAACAATTCGAATACAAACTGGGTGCTGCAGTAGGAATGGTTGAACTGTGAAATGCTGAAGGTACGATTCTGGGTAACAAACAATGCGGCCAGTGAATAGGCACAATGGCCACATACATATATACAACACGAACACGTCTATTACCATTGATTTCACCATTCTGCATTCTTTTTGAAGTAATAATATTTAAATCAAAAATACCAATTATATAAAGCAGTATGAAACAAAATATATAGATTAAATATTTACTATTTCAGTTATTACATATACATTAAAAATTTATTTAAAAAGCAAATTTCATAACGTTGTTTACGTACATATCTCATAATATTCATTACTAAAAAAGGGCAATAAGTTTGTTCTACGAAAAAAAATATCTGAATTAGATTTTTGCGCACGCTACGTGACTCGAAATTTAAATTTCACTTACATATTAAACTAAAATTATAAGGACTCTTCGCTTTGAATATAATTGTATTGAAAATTTTAATGGTGCTATAAACTTTGATAAATCTTAATAGACAAAAGTGATGAATAACTCATAGGTAATCAAGAAAGTTATTTACAGTAAATATAAAAATGGTAAACATTATAATATATAAGGATTCATAGAACAGAATGTCCAACAATCTTAATTGCGAGAATTAACACAATTGAAACAGTTTTAAAAAAGGAACACAAATTGAAACGTGCCGGGGCTAAGTGATAGGTATGACAAGGTGGCAGTGAAGAAGGAAGTTGTTATGAGGTACAGATTAATGGTAATCAATTTTATCAATTATCATCGTCAAAATCCTTGGACCGAAGAGACCTTTGGACTTCAAACGACCGGAGCGAATGTAGAATCGTGCGATCGATGGAAGGCGGACGCGCGGGACGCACCGCTCGCTCCTCCCGAAGGGGCGCGGCGCCCGACTTTCGCCGAGCTATTTATAGCATTCAAGCCGCTGACCTATTTCGCTGCAGCGCCACCGAGGAAGGTCACGGATTCAGCCTGCTCTCTGTCGTCGCGGCGCCATTGTCTTTTCAACCGAGCTGCAGTGCTAATTAAAGTTGTTGACACTTTGCCGCTTTCTCTGTATAAAATGCTCATCCTATCCTTGCTTTGCATTGATCGTACAACTTACATGAAATTATTTCTTATATTATTTGCTATGAAGACTTTATGAACAATCTCCAGCCTGGCTCAATGTCGCAACAACAGATCGAAATGCTTATAAGTTCATTACGTCTTGGTTTTCCTCGCGATTACGTTAACAGATATGTTAATTTGTATACAGTGCATAAGTCTAATTAATATTTTTTATAGTGACATTTTTAAAAGACAATTGTATTTTGAAAATAAAAAAGATTTCAGAAAAATTATTGGATAATTGCGGAACAGAAGATTATTTTCTCGAGGCGTACGAAGGACTGATTTATCGGCGCGTGGCGGCACGTCTACCTGCTTAGCACGTTAATGCAACTTCCTCTCCAAGACGCGCCCCGAACTCTACCTGCCCTTGAACCGATGGCATTCATTCATCACTTGATTTTACTTTAAAATAGTATTGTTTAACTTAGCTTCTGCCATGACTTTTATATTTAGCTAACTATACCAATTATATTTAATTATAAATTTGCTAGCTGATCATTTGAATAAGATTACTTATGCTACATACGAAAAAAGAATTAAGTATTTATATTTAATACGAAATTTTTTAAAAAAATCGTTTAATACGAAAACAGTTTATTAAGTCACCTGACTCATATAAAGGTTGGTATACTCATATAAAAGTCTTGGTTTGATATTGCAAACATGTGTTAATTTATATATTCCGATTAGAAGGACGATGTAATTTTGAGATAGACTTTAAGTTCTTCAGACATTTGACACTACCATAGAAGCTTCTGTTAACATAAGAAAAAGCAAAACAAATAATCCTGGTATTTTCCTCGTCATATCATAATCGAACGCGTTCAAATATATTGAATGAATAAAATATTTAAAATAAATATATAAAAATTACAATTGTCAATAAATTATGTTTGATTGCGACAACTATTTAGATGTTGCTAGGCCACCATTTGATCTTTCTGTAACACTAAAATGTGCCCAACAAACAATTATTACCTAATATTTTAATTAAATTGATGTCACTAATTAAAGTGATTAGGTAATAGTTAATTGAACGTTTATTAGAATATACATATGCATGTATAATACAAACTTTTTAGGGTTTCGTACCTCAAAAAAAAAGATATCCTTATAGAAACGCTGTTTTGTTGTCTGTCTGTCTGCCAAGAGTCAAGACCATTTTCTCGAAATCACGTGAAAGAATCAAGCTGAATTTAATGTCAAATATAATGATGTATTAAATATGTCGATGACCTCTTGAAGAACTACCTATTATGAGCGTCTCTGCTTAATTTTTTTTATTATAATCAAAACCTACAAGGTACTTCCCGTTGACCTAGAGTTATGAAATTTGATTATATGTTAGAATTTATAGTACAACCAAAGAGCAAAATCCATATAAAATGAGTGCATACGGCTGCAAATTTAAATTTGTCGACTCCATTTCCAACGTCAACCATATAAGTTGATTACTATGATGCGACACATGATAGAGTTTTCTTAACTCAGAAATTAATCTAATTGACAAGAAATATTTAATATCTATTAGATTATTTCTATTACATTTTCTTAACACTCTTACTGGTTAGTAAGCATTATCCAAACAAGCATTATCAAATAAAACTAATGGGAATGGAAGACGTATTTTAGAGAATTGTTCTTAGTTATCAATCATACACACCTATGATATATTTGGATTAATAATGTAATTTATGGAATAAATTTGTCAATTTTACTAAAGATATCAGTTACAGCTGAGGTAGTGTTAATTTGTAAATCATCAGTGCAAAGGTGGTAAACAGATGACATGTGCTAATTGAGAGTTATTGTAAATAGAAAAGAGGTGGAGATTACACTACCTTACGGAACGCCAACGTTGATATGTGATAAAGGCTTTTCTTCAAGATTAAAGTTGTCAAAGGGTTAAAAGATTTTAAAATTGCTAATATAATATCAAAGTCTACTGCTTCAAAATCTAGGCTTAGAAAGAAATAACAGAACAACCTATATCTCTACCTAATAATATAATTTACTTTATTAAGTGCTGTAACTGTAGAACATGGAAACCAGATTGGAAACAGGTAACATCTGATTAATGTAATATTTTTATCGTACCTGTACATTGTTTGTGTCTTAAAATCTTGAAATGGGATTATAGCTTCAGAAGGTTATTGTTTGAATATTTTAGGTATAGAGATCACTAGTACATGATGCGAAATATCACTAGAATGTAAATTCACTAGAGGAAACGAAGAATTTTAAAAAATAATTTTGAAAAATTTTACTTGAATACTAGCAGAATCATATAATTTGACACGCGCCTGCTGTAAAGGCAAAGAATAATTTAGTATAGGGATCATAATAAGTGAAGAATTTTTAGTTTAGTGTTTATTAGACATCTAATTATCAGTAGTAACTGAATCATAAGTACGTCGGCCTCCTATTACCATTGTGCTCAGGAACTTCTAAGTCTTTGTGGAATTGCTACAGTTAATTGACGAGAATTACGTCGGGCATCTCTGCAAGGCTTGTTACATCTGTTCCGTAGTGTTTTGTAGTATTACGTTTCGCCATCAGTAATTTTATATCCTGAATTAACCACCCGGTTAAAATTTAATTTAATTAATTAACTGGCTGAAGCCGAGCGTAAATATCAAAAAGCTCAAATCAAATATAATTTAACATATTTATTTTGTCAATGATATTAGCGGCACTAAATATGCACTCTCAGTCAATACAACCTAGATAGTCTATGAACTTCCGGATATAGTTGAAAGTAAAACACATTCGCGTCACAACTACCGGCTTTTCTACCGAAATCGTAATAAAAAAGTCCTTACTAACATTTGTCGAAAACTTGCAACACGTTTAGTTGAATGCTATTTATTGTATGTATGTTATATTGTGTATTTACAATATATACAATACAAACTACTAGATAGATTTGTGAACTTTTTTTTCGTATAGTTATTAGGTATGAGAAGGACTTAGTGTCTGCAATTGATTTGAACTTGTGAACACCTGACGTAGCATCATAATAAATTTGCAAAACTATAAGAAATAAATAAATGGCTTCTTATCCAGAGCTGTTCAGCATGATAAACATTTTCTGCTGATATGTAAAAATAAAATCTAAATCTAAAAATCATAAAATCCAAGCTACCAAAGTAGCGGGCACTAACCTGTATATAAAATAAAAGTAACTATTGTTTGATAATATAATAAGTTGGTTACTGCTGGTAATAAAAAGTACTTGCTAGTGGATAAAAATGTAAATATACATACATAGCCTATTTTATATATGTTTAGTTTCGATAAGTTTATTGATTAAGTTAAGGAATGAACTGATAGATATTGTAAAATTTCCATATATACTCCCACATAAAGGTAGGAAATATTTCTTTGAATATTTTCAAGGGTACAAATTGATATAATTAATAAGTATGTGTGTATGTGTATGTGTATGATTTACACACATTAAACAAATTGTTGAAATATTACAACAGCAGTATAAGTAACATCTTATTCTAAAAAGTATAATATATAAAAAGTAAAAGAATAACTTTAAATTTACCCTGAAATTCCTTTCTCGCTGTACTGACTGATGTAACAATGTTCGCAACGTGCCCCAACACCGTAGCAAAAAGTAGCAGGCCGAAGAGCAGCTGTGCTATCACAAACACATATTCGCCTTTACTTCTTGGCCGTGGCAAGTCACCTGTTAACGTAATTTTATCATTATATAATTTATAAAAAATAATGTATCACTTAAATACGGCTACACTAAATTAAGATTTCATAGAACAGTTTATAGCCTGGTTTAACTCACAGTATACTTTTTTTATATGTAACATAATAAAGTAATATTTATTAATTATCTATTACGGCAAAACCCAATCACAAAAGCGCTTTTGAAAATTTTATTTTTTTAAACCAAAAAAAATATTTGTAGTTACTTAATTTTTGCCAGTGGAACAAATGACGGTTACATAGGTCATTAAATATGTTGTACCTGTTTAGCAATAATTAAGTACCAGAATACGAAAAGGCTTGGTTGTTTTGTATAATATAAGTTTCCGCCCTACATTTTAATTCCTTAATCAATTATGAAATAAGAAATGGGAAGTGAGGTTTTCTCCTGAAAATGGTGCTATTATTTAATTTTTGTTCGTAAAATATAATTACAATTAATCTTTAGGGCGTCAAGTCACATCAACAGGCTATCTGAGTTTAAATAAATAAAGTAACACTAAAAGCTCTGTATTGTTTTGCTTATTTAACTGACAATATATACGCTTATCATTTACCTTCTAATATTATTACAGAATAAATATTGAACTTATTGATATTTCAAACATACCATTTATATTTTTAGAATCCAACTCAATCTTGTATGAATAACAATGAATTGTACATAACATTGTATATTCTAGGACATTTTCTGTTTACATTTGCATTATTCTTTTGCAGAAAATAAACCTCGTGACTGCAGGCATTGTTTTATTACAAAGTATGGCGTGTATTATAAAATCTTCTAGTCTCATAAAATTCAAGTATTACTTCAGAGCTAATGTTAAAAAACGTAATATAAAAAAAGGGTAGTAGGTTCCGATCTGTACGTCATAGTGAAGTTAGTTTATATTGTGTTTACGAGGATTAGTTTTCTGGTAAAGTAGGTCTTATACGTTCTACATAAATTTAAGGGTCTCTTCCTCTCTCTTTCTTAGATAATGTACAAATAAATTATATTATAAAGTGCATGTTGTTTTGAAATACAGGTTTTTCTTTATGCACGTATAGTGAATAACGTGACTGTTATTTTCAAATTCATATATGACACTACTATATAAGTACATCATTATAATATAGATTTAAGGCTACTTTAGATTTATTTAAATTGAATTATAGCGGCTACAATATTTCAATAGTATTAGGTTATGCATACAACCTCTTGAATTAAGCAAGTAATAATATTCTCATTAGTTTTAAATACATACATGTAACGTGTCAAAATACCAATGTGGCCAAACACTGGCGAAAAATATATCTGAGGTCATTGACACGAAGAAGTCAGACTTTTTTAATGCGCCACAGTTGCCAAAAATGCAAAAAATCATTTAATATCATTTTTTTCACATGCGATATTTTTTTTTTGGAAAATTACTTAATAAACAGATATGTATTTCCATCTATTATTTTTAATAACTTCTATGTGTATGTGTATTTAACACATTTCAGTTTATACACAAGCCTACGCTTGTCAGTTAGTATTATCCAATTCACGTCGTCAGTATGCATTACTATTATACATTATATAAAATTCTGACCATACGTTTCGGGAATGCAAATAGACATTTTACTTTCGCGTCTATCCAAAACGCCAAAGTAACTGCACTATTTTGTAAGTCCGATTATATCGATATTCAATGAGATTTAAATAATTTTCTCGCTCTGGCAGACCTATCGCCGCGTTTAGCTCTGTCACGTCACACATTTACGTAACAAAAATGGAGTACAAAATGGGAAACGGAATGTCTCAATACTACTTTCCGTCTGGCTGCACTTGCTTTAAAAGGTCTGTAATTACCTAAGTTAGTCTGTATTATTAAAATTTATTCATTGGTAGTGCAGAAGAAAAAATCGAGCAATGTTTTGCCGTTGCTAATCTATGCAAAACTCGTTTACCATGCAGGGATATGATCACCTTCTATGACAGTATTTATTCGATATGGTAACAATATTATATATATATATATATATATATATATATATATATATATATATATATATATATATATATATATGTATATATATATATATATATATATATATATATATATATATATATATATATATATATATATATATATATATATATATATATATATATATATATATATATATATATATATATATATATATATATATATATAAAATATACATATAATGTTATATGTTTTTAAAGGATCTCTGGGGATCACTCTAGTAAGGTATTTTAAAGTTGTCCAACGAGGTTCTTCTTCTTCTTCTTGGCATTAGTCCCGGCTTTTGCCAGGGTCTGCCTTCCGACTGAGCCTACTCCACTTTGCACGGTCTTTAACATCCTCAGTGGATAATTTATTGGCTCTCATGTCTTGTGTCACGACATCCAGCCATCGCTTCCTTGGGCGTCCGGGTGGTCTAACTCCAGGGACAGACATGTCAAGGCACTTCCTTCCGACATAGTTCTCAGATCGGCGCATAACATGGCCATACCATCTCAGGCGACGCTCTTGGAGCTTATCCACTACGTCACGGACCCCAAGACTACCTCGAATGAATGTGTTGCGTATGCGGTCGGACCGCGTCACGCCACACATCCATCTCAGCATCTTCATCTCCGTGACGTGAAGCTCCTGAGTGTGCCGAGATAATGTTGGCCAACATTCGCTGCCGTATATAAGAACAGGTCGGATAATGCTCTTGTATATCAGTCCCTTGAGCTTGGGCGGTATTCTGCTATCGCAGACCACACCAGTGACCTCCCGCCATTTGGCCCAGGCAGCGTTTATACGGGCATGGATGTCGTGGTCGATGTCCAACGAGGTTATTATTTAGTTTAATACAGAAACTGTAAAACAGCTTATACCAGCAGATTCACTTAAATTGTAAGCATTGCAAAAAAATTATATTTAAAAATATTAATTTTGATTTGTACTATATTTGGAAATCGTTTTACTTTAGAATAATGAAAATGTTTTACGCACATAATAAGTTGTCAGTTCAGACTACATATTAAATACCTGTCATTAGTCACTTACATGTTCATTCATATAAAAAATAGATATTTAAGATAACAAATATTTTAAAAATATTTATTGTAGCCTTTTTAGTTTTGTTTACTTTTCAAAAGAAAACCAATACTGCAAAAATTAGCTTTAAATAATTTCTTCGTTTACATTTACATTTCTTCGTTTCATTAAATTTTATATATTTAATCAAATGATTGAGATTTTTCTTTAAATACTGTTCACTACGTACATTTTTCCTGATAAACATGATGACGTTTAAATATGATTTACAAAGATAGCTTTGGACGTAATTAAGTGAAGCTGTAATTTCACTTTCCATGTGTAATTAAAAAATAAATTACATAAATAAATTTGTATTCTTCTAAAAGAAAACAAACATCAACTCATATTCATATTGTTTACACTATTCAAAGTAATTGCTAAAAATATAAGTGCGACCTCGTAACGTCACCCTTGAGAAGCGATCTGTCTTGCGGCGCTCGCCCGCTATTGTGTCAGTTTATACCTCTAATATCCTCTTATCGTTGGGATGAGTTATGTTGTAAGCGGCCTTTCGGGCTACTTTTAGGGATATATTTATATCATTTAATATTCTGTGCCTTTTCTCGTTATATTTTTATATATGTTGTGTTATGATATATTATAATTGCATTTCATATAGTTATTTAATAGAAAAATGGCAGCGATAAGTGGATTTTTAAAATGCATTTATAGTACTTATATTGCATATTGTAAATTTAAACTTAATTAAAATAGTTCTTTTATAACGTATTTTATTTTTTGTATTATTTTCTAATCTACAGAAATATATATAACATTTCTGTTAGAATTTAGTTTCAATTACTCAGACTGTCAGGCAACACACAGTCATATTATACCACGTAAGAATCTAAAATGTGGCATGTATTTTATTGTCCTTTGGGAGTGTAGAGGAGCCCTAAGTAAGGATTTCCCGAATGTCTAACAGGAGCGGGAAAAAATGCGACTTTACGCTTTATGTATTTTAGTTGCGAGCTCTAGCTTTAAAAGCATAAAATTAATGTACACAAACTATGACAAAAGAATTAAATCAAAATATTAATACAAGTATATAATAGAATCACAGATAAAACTTGTGATTTCTCTACAACAGGTGCAGTATAAAGGACCAATATACGAGGCTTACGCCGACATTGATTCCAGCGAGACAGAGGGATAAACGCGCGCTGCATGTTATCTTTTTATATTGCTATTTGCTTTTGTCGGTAACTGAAAGCAAACAATAAATCTTTTGGGTCATGTTAACAAGGACTTCTGGTTAATAGCGGTATGATATCCACTTCAATGTAATTATACAGATGCGCTCGAGCGATTTAATGATTGTACCATTGGAAACTTGACCGTCGGTACCACGGCGACCGCATATGGTTGGTAACCGCCTCTTTTGTAGCACATTTAGGTGTTGTTCATTATTACTGAACACATTTTCAATTTCCATTTGTTTATTTATATATGAGATGCTATGACAGCTGAGGAGCAATAATAATTCTTCAAAGTGGTGAACCCATAACCTGGCCGATTGCTCCCTTACGATGACCTCATTTATATAATGAATTACGTAAAATGTTTATAAATCTATTAATTATTATATAAATAAGAAATAATCTTTATATAATAATTTAATATTTTATTATAACAGAATAGATATTTAGATTTTAAAAAGATATTTTTTTATATATGACAATAAAAAAATGCTTTTTCTCCCTCCAGTCAACCATTATACGTAAATTAGGAGAACTCCAGTTTATTCCGGGAATAATATTATCCTAATGAGGGTCGACTTCGTTTCGAAGTGTCACCAAAAGCAACGAATACTTTTCAATCAGTAGTGATTGACTCTTGGTGAATGATTTTAGACATCATTAAGTCAGGAACGGAAATTATTTTAGATATTTAGTATAATAATAGAAGCATGTCGAAAGAAAGAAAACATTATATTATAAAAGTATAAAAGCTCTCTTGTTTAGTTGCTATACTATATTCAGTTTTCATTATGTATGATATGTATTTCCATGATTCACGCCAGCCAAGTGGAGCAGTAAGTACAGTGTAAAAGGATACAAACATATATATATATATATATATATATATATATATATATATATATATATATATATATATATATATATATATATATATATATATATATATATATATATATATATATATAATATATATATGATTGTTGTACATTTGATCCCCACTTGTAGAAATTAATTAATTTTATTTCTCTGTGAAGGTAAATAAACATTATTACATATATACGTGTTACTAGTTTCATTTATATTTGACCATATATACCTTTGTCAACATATCTGCTGTGTAGCAGTAAATATATATATATATATATATATATATATATATATATATATATATATATATATATATATATATATATATATATATATATATATATATATGTATATATATATATATATATATATATATATATATATATATATATATATATATATATTTTTTTTTTATTTTAAACTTTTCCAAAAAGTTATTCTTAAATTCTTCATTAAAAGCGTATAAATTACTATTCAAGTACGAAAATATTTAAACACGGAAAAAGAAATCTACTAGTTAACGTTTCCATTTTAAATGTTGTTGGAATCAACATAATGCGTTTACATTGTCGTTCGTTTACAAACAAAAAAGGTCTCTATAAACAAAGACAACTTCTTAAAACTCATTAAATTTTATTCCAATGTCGTATAAATTTAAATTGCAATTTGCACAACCATTTTCTAACATTAAATTCTCTAGAATAATATTATTCTTGAACGTAGTCCGTAGATTTAAAGTTTAATGTGTTTTTTGTGTATATAATATATTATTATGATAATTTAAGTTTTTCTATTCCGTTTTAAGTATTATTATTCCGTTTCCTTTTTTTTAACGCATAGCAGGTAATGCAACGTAGTGTAGAGTCACTGCATGTCAGACTTTTCGCTCAATTTTGAAAGCTGTATTTAAGTTTATTTTTTTATATTTACATACATATTTATCGAACAATGCGTATTGCGGCACAGAGACTCAGTGATAGTTACTTATGTATTTCACTTCCTTCTCATTTTGAATATGTTGCCTCGATTTTTTTTAAATGTATTACAATATTTATCTAACATACATACAGTCAGTGCATACTATATATATACACACATATATATATATATATATATATATATATATATATATATATATATATATATATATATATATATATATATATATATATATATATATATATATATATATATATATATATATATATATATATATATATGATGAAATTCAAAATAATTCAAAAATATTTATTCAAAATAAGAATACATGATTCATTTTTTGAACGTCGAAAACATTCCTACCAAATTAACGTACAATCTTAATTCAATACTACTAAGAAAAAAAAAGAAAATTAAATGGAACTACAACTACCATAGCATATTGTACCTGTGATGTACTATGAGACGCATTATATCAAATAGTTAATATTCCATCTACAAAACACAAATAATAAAGGGAAAGCTCGTTTGGGTCACATTAGCGTCCGCATATTTTGTCGATACCGTCATCAAACGTTTCTAAACTTTTCGAGGGTAGCCGCACATTATGAAACTTATTATAAACTCCACTTTATTGGACTGGACGTTATTATGGCGTCTTATTGCGCACCAACATGTCCGGGACTGCCACTAGCCATTACATACGTATAGTTTTAAACAAGCTCCCAAAAGTTTGTTACATTAATCTATTGTTAAATTTGCAATGAATTTGTAATACTGTCACTTTATGGTTTCGTTATTGTAGTGTATAGATTGTAAGATGTATATCAACATCTATACTTAGTATTATAAAGCTGTAAAAGTTTGTTTGGCTTAACGCGCTAATCTCAGGGCCTAGGTTGAACTAAACAAGTAATTTGTAATAAAATCTATTGACTACGGCACAGTACAAAAAACTTTCAAGTTCCAAACCCACCACACCACAGGGGAGGATACAGGCAGTACGCGAGGCAACTCAGAAACTGTTAGCGGTAATTTGTTATAATAATTATATCAACTGACATACAAGTACCACCTCAGTCTACTCGTGACCATGGACTACTCCAAAGTATACGAAACGCCGGATTTTTAAAAATAGTGTCAATTTACCCGAATAATCTGGTTAAATTGTTTCATTTATATTTATATATTTTTGTGTTGAATAGTCCATTTATCGAGGAAGGCTCTAGGTTACATTACATCATGGAACCGTTTCGATTTAACCCTCTGTTCGGTCAGAGTTATCTCAAGCACTTCGAACGTGTCATGCGTCATACACAACTCTTGGTTATTTCCATTTGACCAAGCTTCTGAAACTGAAAGTAAAACTGTAAAGTGTAAAAGTAAGCACAAATTTATTGGAAGCCACTTATTAAGGATTTATTTTATTAATCTTAGTGCATTTTCTTTGATGAAACGGAAACCGGAAGTCGGAAACGGAAGTATGTATATGTATATACATTTCCGGAAGACAACTTTGGCTTAGTTTCATAAACACATATTATAATTTATTTTCCCCTTATTTCATTTATCGTAATTGATATCATATTGACATTAGGAAATGGATTTATAAGCATCATAATTGTGGTAGTAAATGTCTCTAAGTTTGAAATTTTACGGTTTGTTTTTGTTAATTAATAAAGCTATGAATTTTTTTATCTGATATACTACTTATACTCTGAGTTCTGTAACCCAAGACGTAAAGGCTCACTCAATCCATCGGAAACAACGTAAAAATTATATAAGTATATTTCATATCATCGTATACAATAATGTCTTCTTAAGTCTTCTTACTTCTGCATTATAGTAGAATAAATTAGAGAACAAATGATATAGGAAATATACCACGATATCTGCAACTTAAAAGATCGATCAAACCTGTTATCCGGCCATTTATAATAAGACCACAACGGTATGCTATTTCAAACAAGATTTCTTTCACTAAATTCGGAGCCATAATTTAACGTCGACATGTCCGATAGCAGACAACAAAAAGTTAAATCTCGCAAAATAAATATATTATTTACGATGTCGTTGTAATAGTAATATTATAAAGTAAGTAAAGTACGACAATGCTTAAAATTCTTAGTTCTATCGTAATAATATAAGTTTTTGTTAAAGGAATTAACAGACACGTTTATATTATTAAAATGAATTTTTGTAAATGTTTAATCTATTTATTTATTGAAAACAGCACAATGAAAGTATACCAAAGTATATATTTCACAATGTTGCAATTTTCTTCATGGCTGGCAAAGCCGCTATTCTGAAAATCGATTTAGTTCAAAGTATTTACCTATTTTTATTCGATTCGATTCGATTATCATAAAAAAATGGTTATTTTTGTGGCACACAATTTATTTTTAGAGGCAAGGGCAAATATAAAAGCTTTGTTGATTTCATTATTCCGTTAATTTAATCAATAGTTACAAAATATAATTTAATAGACTATTAAAACTTTTTAGAACATAAGCAGTATAAGTATTTATTTAAATTAATCCTATGTAAATTTAACTTTATATTTTTAAAAGTGAAACTTCTTTGCGCACGTGAAGGGAATTTTTTTTACGGACGAAAGCAATAATGTGACACGACGATATGGGACGTTTTTACAGTGGCGAAGTGTCCATATAACAAGATTCCCATCAAGTTACATTTTTTAAATCTTATACAAACATTAATAAATGCTTAATAATTATAGCAATTAATTGTTAACTAAAATCTAAAAATAAAAATTTATATATAATTTGTAATCATTTTCGACACTTTCATTTTAATTACAATTAAATTCAATAAATTCCTAACATATCTTCCTTTTTACCTCCCTCTAAATCGCTCTAAGAATTCTAAAGCTTTAGATTAGTATAAATATAAAGAGATTTAAAAATTGGTTTGCCAAAGAAGTTTCACTTCTGTCGTGTGTACTTTCTACGCATGCATTTAATTTTTTATATGATTTTATATATGACTGAATAAACAACTATTGCATACAGCTTGTACCTTTAACTAAACATTAACATCCTTAAACCTGGTAAGTTTTTTTCATTGCTTTTTATTGGCAATTTTAATCTTCACAAATGTTAAAGAAGTATAAAGCGAAAACAGTATACTAAACACTGTATAATGGCCAATATATTATTATGGCCATATAACCTCGACTAAAATAAGTGGATGTACGCGAATGCGAAATTCATACGACTGCTATTAAATGAAATGACGCTAGACATTCAAACACCTCCTGACATTTCCCAGTGTCATTATCGTGCTCCCTATAATTTCAACGCAATATTTGATAATATATGATTTTTTTTTTTTAATTTTAACTTTTCTTTTCTGCATTCATCTTTATGAAAATCGAAATGTATATTATATAATATTAATTTGCTTCTCATTTTGACCTGTATTCGTATTGCCACTTGACTTCTATCATTGGAGAGTAAATTCTCATATCATATGTAGCTGTATGTTTTAAGAATTTATTAATGGGAGCGTATTGGCACCAGTAATGGACACGAACCAATTATATATTTTTATCAATACTACGCTATATGATTCTGTACTTTCTTCTAATATTTGGCATATTATCACCTATATTTGCAATTTTTTTTTTAATTTGTAGAAAAAAAATTAAGCGTAGAGCTTTTATTGAAAGTTTCTCCATTTATTATATTAATTGCTACTTTGTATTGCTATTTAGCTCTTAAGTTGCTGATTGCATTTTTACCAGTATTGGATGTATTGTCAGCGTACGTATAGTCGACTTCCAAAATAAAAAAGCAAAATAAAAAGCGATATATTTTTGTCAGCAATAAATATACATTTTTTTTTTCTTTTTTACAACTTTACTTGGATTCGACTCCCGTACATTCAGTAAGTATCGATAATCAGGTGTCGTGTACCAGTGAATGTCAAACAAACAAAATAACACAAATCATTAGTATCTTGCCAAACTAAAGATTGCTATTTTTGTATTGTATAATCATAAAACTCTTTCAATTTATTTATGTACTACAATAATATAATATACTGTTGCTATGTTACTTCTATTAACGTCCTGTTTTCATTAAAACTTGCAGCAGGTAGACAACCTGGAGTCAAGACATATTAACTACCAGAAAAAATTCTATTCCATATGAATTCTAATGCGTAATGTGGGGAAATAGTGAGTCAGTGTGTAGCACCTCATACCAAAACGCTGAACAACTTTTACTAAAGCGGTATTTCATTATTTCTTATAGTGAAGTTAATCTATCACGGTTCTTCATCAGATGTTTCACATCTTGAATTTTAGTGGAATATATCCATTGCCGTGCCTAATAGCTATACAATAATTTACAACTTTCAAAACCACCCAGTAACTCCGAAGATCTACAAATAGACAAACATACTAATACAAACTTATATTTCTTTTTTCTATTCTTTTAAAATTCTTACATTTTATTATTAATATTTAATCAATCAATTACTACACTTAATTTAATTTATTTTTATTGTATTGATAAAATATATAAATACGTCAGTTATAAGTTATATTTAAACACAAAAACAATATTTCCAAATGACCTACACACAACAACAACATTTTAAAAAATGTGTCTTTGTAAAATAAAATCAATAAAAGAAAAAAATCTAATTTCTTTTCGTATAAAACAAATTTTTGTAACTTGGAAGAAAATAATGCCCGAGGTTTTATATTGCTTCATTAAAAAAACTACTGCTATACAAAAATTGTATCGTGCTTCCTTCTAGTTATTTTCTATTTGCACGGCATTAGCCTTATAAATAAGCGCTATCTTTCCTGCAATTATCGTTCTATTTATGGGCGGAAAATGTCGACCTCTGCTGCTGAACCGAACTCGATACTGTTTATTATCGAAGTAAGTGATAATGATTAGTTTGAATAAAATATTGTACTAATTTGCTTAATAAATTTTTAAATTAACATGATATATGTATACTAGATATACGTTAAAAGTGTCAACTTTTTTTCCGTTTAAGGCAGAGAGAGCATCGTGTGAGAATTCTCCGTTCTACGCTTTTTACCTGAATTCCAGTTATTCTGTACTGAATGTTGTGCGAGGAAGTAAAAAAAATTGTCCCACCAGTGGGGATCGAAGCCACAATAACCTCAACTTCCAAGTTTAATATTCAATATTTAAAAAAAGACTTTAAATGTGAATCCTTTGTTACACAGTTTTTCATAATTAGTCATAAATATTATATAGACACGTCTCCTACTTTTAATATAGTAAAATTTATTTTTCATACTTTTACATATTTGTCATACCTTTTATAGATATATTTCCTACTATTTATAGATAATGAATAATAGAAATACAGTTTAACTAAAACTTATATTAATAATCTTTGTAATCTAAACATAATTTGTTAGATAAAGATAATATGTGCTTTTATTTTTTCAAGGTTGCTATTAGGCCATCCCTTAGCTCTCCCAGGGTGAACATTACACCATACACAAATGAATATGCATGTAAGAAAAAGCTCATACAAAAAATATAATTAAAATTATTTATTTTAGTTAATTGTTGTAGGGGCTTAATATTGACGTTTTTGTGAAAAAACATAAGAAGAAGAACCACTTAAGAACACTTAAGAATATTATCAGACTCAGTTATATCCAAGTAAGAAGCCCACAGCAATCGAAGTGACGTTACACCTCGTAAACGCATTCTTAGAGGTACAGGAAACCATCAAAGTAAACATTGTTGTCTGCGGGAAGATTAGAAGGACCTTCAAGCTTGATAACAAAGATTTGCTGTGGGTATTACTAGAAGTAGAGAATGCTACCGATTAGGACAACAACACATTGAAATATCTTTAGGGGAAACCCCGCAAGTCCCCAAGTCACATAGCGGTTTACAGCGTGAAAGATGGTATCGTTGATAATAAACACCAAAAAAAAAGAAAATACCATATTTGTAGTAATCCGATGAACAGAGGTCCAGCTGGAACATAAAATCCTGAGCATGCTACGAATCCAAGGCCTAAATGAACTCTGTGACCAATGAAAGTCTCCAAACACCGAATGGGTCCCAATGTTCTAAGCGGACTACACATACTGAGGTGCAGAGGACTTGAAGAGCAAAATCACATTCTGTTGCGCAAAAATGCCAATGCAGAAGACGCCAAGATTAAAGTCCGAAAGATCGCTTTAATCCAAGTAAATGGTATCAAAGATATATACGATTGATAGTGGATAAGGACTTGATGAACCGATTTGGGGCGATTGTAATAGTGGCCAAACTAACAGAGGCCAAGACGTTGATTGGGGACATCAGCTACCTATAATAGACAATTTATTACTGAAAATAAATGACCTAGTATACTCACCATAAAGAAACAAAATAAAAGAGTAGAAAAGCACATGGACAACTTGAGTCGTCCCGTGGTGAATCTAATGAATAAATGGGGTAAATGCTGTTCATGACTTAATATTATCAATACATTAAGTCAAAGGTCCTTTCTGTAATATCCAAGAACTCAAGACTTCATATTTCTAAATAAATATAAAATAATATCTCCTATTTATATCATTTTACTTGTCGTTTAATTAAATTATTCTGTAACTGATTACAATATATAATCCTTTAAAAATATATATCATTGTTTTTGTTGGCTTACGAAAAGATTAATTCTAGCCAAAATTATACATAACAGTATCCGCTTTTACCGCCTACGCAATACGTAACCATTTAATTTCACATACAAGCTGCATTTAGATAGAGCATCAAGGGATTTGCGTAAGGCACGTGCTGGAACGTTTCGCCCGACGGCAATTTAAAACCCATCAAAATACGTGAATTTTATTCGCTTCACATAAAATGGAAGAGGTAATTGGATGTAGTCTTTGTTTATAGTAAATATGTATATATGAATGGACGAACAGTAAATGTAAACAATATAGACTTCCATCTGGTCATATATATATATATATATATATATATATATATATATATATATATATATATATATATATATATATATATATATATATATATATATATATACATATATATATATATATATATATATATATATATATATATATATATATATATATATATATATATATATAAATATATATATATAACATTCGACCAATGACTTAAAGCAAGAACTAAAATCATATTGAACGACGTTACATAGACATTCAGAAGGAACTTGGTACCGATAGAGCTTGACTCAAGGGATTACCTGATAATTTTGCAATCTATTGTTTTTTCAGACCAACCTTTTCGTGTATTTGTTTTGAAATTCGTGGGAACCATGATAAAGAATTGTATGTAATTTATTCTACAACATACACATTTATACTATTAGGCCATTATGCAAAAGACATTTTATAATAGCGAGTGCCTTTTATGAAATTTTTTGATGAATATATTGTTGCGTCATAATAAAATGATGTCACGTAAAGTAATCTGTGCAGCTATCAACTTTAACGACGTCAGATTCAGCGTGCTCTTACAATAGCTGTTTTGGAATTGACAATTCACCTTTAACACGATTAACCGTATGTTTTAGAAGTCAAAAGTAATAAAAATAAAAAAAAAAAAAGAAACAAAAATATTTATATATATATATATATATATATATATATATATATATATATATATATATATATATATATATATATATATATATATATATATATATATATATATATATATATATATATATATATATATATATATATATATATACTCAGAGGGTGTCTAGCCAATTATCTGTCCGATATTTGGTTTTCGGCATACGGGTACGCGACCCCGGGGCCTCGAGCCACCACTTTCATAACCCTATCCAATCCATGTAAGTGATGTCCCTCCCCTATACTCCAAGTCTTTCTGCCTTTTATTCCCTTTCCTTTCTTGGTTTCTCCCAGTAATGGGTTTGGAGGTCAGATGGCAATCGCTCCACTAAAAACCACTTCGCCACTAGTATGGAACGATGTAGAAAAAAGCTGGGTATGGCTAGGGCGTCGCCGTTAAACGACGCGCAGGCACATCGCCCTACACCTGCGATAAGTGGGCAAGGGCTACCGTGTCAAGTACGGGCACGGCTAACGACGTCAGTACCCAGACGAAAACTCCGCTTTGCAACATGGAATATTGGCTCTCTAACCGGACGATGCAGAGAACTCGCAGATGTACTCATGAGACGTCGGGTCCAGTGTGCTTTCATTCAGGAAACTCGCTGGAAGGGCAATAAGTCTCGTAACATCGGGCAGGGTTACCGCCTTATATACACTGGGTCACCTACGGGCAAAAACGGTGTAGCGGTAGCGCTTTCTGAAGAGCTTCAGAATGGGCTTCTTGAAGTTGACCGTCGCTGCGACCGCTTGATGCGGGTAAAGGTACTGATCGAGGGCGTAATCACAAACTTAATCAGTGCTTATGCTCCCCAGGCGGGTTGTAGCGCGGCTGAAAAGGAGACTTTCTAGGAGCAGTGTGAAGGGGTCCTACTCGCTATACCGTCTACCGAAGCAATCTTAGTTGGGGGGACTTGAACGGTCACGTGGGTAGGGTCGCTGAGGTGTATGAACGTGTTCACGGGGGTTTTGGATATGGTCTTCGCAATGCAGAGGGAGAAAATATTCTAAGAACCTGCATTGCGTCTGATCTGGCCATCGTGAACACTTTCTTCCAGAAGAAACCTCAGCACCTTATAACGTATAAGAACGGGTCCCACTCAACTCAAATTGATTATTTGCTGACTAGACGGTGTCATACAGGCAGGGTGACCAACTGTAAGGTCATTCCCGGCGAAAGCCTGACGGCCCAACATCGCCTCCTTGTCATGGACTATAATGTTACCCCGAAAAAGAAAGTAGCCGAGAAACGCAAGCCTAGACTTAAGTGGTGGTTGTTGAATGGGCCGATGCAGACCGACTTCTTGGCGGAGGTGGAGAGTCAGAATCTACTGACTAACACCGAGACCGCTCAGACTGCATGGGATCGAGCTCATTCAGCAATCATTGCGGCGGGCAAGCGAGTTCTTGGTGTTACTAAGGGTGGGCGTGTCATCGACAGGGAGACATGGTGGTGGAATGACCAGGTGCAGGGGGTGATTCAGGAAAAGAAGGCTGCGTTTAAAGAGTGGCAGCATTCCAACTCTCCTGAAGACAGACTGGAGTACATTGCAGCGAAACGGGCCAGCAAAATAGCTGTAGCCAGAGCCCGCAGAGAAAGTTTGTCGCCATTGTACGATAAACTTGAAACTGTGGAGGGGCAGAAGATCATATACAAACTGGCTCGTGCTCGAGATAAAGCGACGCAGGATATTACAAAATGTCTTTGCGTCAGAGATTCTCGGGGCACGTTGCTTTGTAGTCATGCCTCTGTGAAGGAGAGATGGAGAAGCTACTTTAAGGAGCTGCTGAACACTCAGCAGTCTTGTAGTCTTCCTCCTGAATTATCTCCTAACCTCGGACTTGTTGCTCCAATAACCCGTGACGAAACTCGTAATTGTCTTCGACGCATGAAGAACGGAAAAGCGGTAGGACCTGACGACATCCCAATCGAGGCGTGGAAATCGTTGGGCTCTCTTGGTGTGCTTATACTTACTGACCTGTTTAACCGTATCTTGAATACTGGAAAGATGCCACATCAGTGGCGGCAGAGCTTTATTATCCCTATTTACAAAGGAAGGGGCAGTGTTCAAGATTGCGGTAGTTATAGGGGCATTAAGATTATGAGCCACACCATGAAGCTCTTCGAGCGCATGATCGGCCTCAGGCTCCGCCAAGAATGTACTGTCTCTGAGTCTCAGTATGGGTTTCAACCAGGATCAGGCACTATGGATGCCATTTTTGCCCTCAGAACTTTGATGGAGGCTTACAGGGAAAAAAGGAGAGCTCTGCATGTGGCCTTTTTGGACCTGCAGAAGGCCTTTGACTGTGTGCCACGTCAGTGTATCTGGTGGGCATTGCGATCCAAGGGGATCCCTGAAGCCTATATTGAGGTTATCAGAGATATGTACAACGACTCCGCTTCAGTGGTTAGGACCGCTGTTGGCGACACCAAGCCCTTCCCGATTACAGTAGGGGTTCACCAGGGCTCAGCTCTTAGTCCGTTCTTATTCAATGTAGTGCTGGATACTGTCTCGGCTGACATCCAATGCCAGCCTCCGTGGCTGATGATGTATGCCGATGACATAGTACTCATCGATGAGAACCGACTGATGCTGGAGCGTAAAGTGAACGCCTGGAAGGGTGCGCTTGAAAACGGTGGTCTAAAACTGAATGTGTCGAAGACCGAGTACATGGCTTGTGGGAGCCCGGACTCGAGCACCATCCATATCGGGCCTGAGCCAGCCGTTAAGTCGGAGGAGTTCAGGTACCTTGGAGCCGTTATGCATAAATCTGGAGGCATCGACCACGACATCCATGCCCGTATAAACGCTGCCTGGGCCAAATGGCGGGAGGTCACTGGTGTGGTCTGCGATAGCAGAACACCGCCCAAGCTCAAGGGACTGATATACAAGAGCATTATCCGACCTGTTCTTATATACGGCAGCGACTGTTGGCCAACATTATCTCGGCACACTCAGGAGCTTCACGTCACGGAGATGAAGATGCTGAGATGGATGTGTGGCGTGACGCGGTCCGACCGCATACGCAACACATTCATTCGAGGTAGTCTTGGGGTCCGTGACGTAGTGGATAAGCTCCAAGAGCGTCGCCTGAGATGGTATGGCCACGTTATGCGCCGATCTGAGAACTATGTCGGAAGGAAGTGCCTTGACATGTCTGTCCCTGGAGTTAGACCACCCGGACGCCCAAGGAAGCGATGGCTGGATGTCGTGACACAAGACATGAGAGCCAATAAATTATCCACTGAGGATGTTAAAGACCGTGCAAAGTGGAGTAGGCTCAGTCGGAAGGCAGACCCTGGCAAAAGCCGGGACTAATGCCAAGAAGAAGAAGAAGATATATATATATATATATATATATATATATATATATATATATATATATATATATATATATATATATATATATATATATATATATATATATATATATATATATATATATATATATATATATATATATATATATATATATATTCGTAATGTATATATATTTTAAAATATACAAAGTTTTATGTAAATACGCATATTAAATTCGAATATTTATTGAATCGAAATTCGATATTATTTATTGAATCGAAAATCGAATATTTATTATTTATTTATTTATAATTTCAAATTGAACTTCATATACCTGGCCGCACAATTCTATATAGAAAAAGCGACTTTGGTGAAAATGAGCTAAACATTATCTTTTTTGGGCATAAGCCAAGCATGCTGGCAAGCTTTAAAACGAACTGAATTAGAATTAGTTAGAATTTTTACCAAATTTTAAGTATCTATATAAATAAAATAAGAAATTTATATTGATAAAATACTATTAATACTATATATGTAACTTCGGTAAAAACTGGAAAGGATACATATCGTTAACTTAATGAATGATATTTTATAATAATGGTGGAATAAGTTTCACTAATTAACTTAATTCCAATAAAATTAATGGTGATTAAAGCATTTAAGATCTTTCACTTTTGTTATTATTACACATTTAAAATGAAATTATTAAACCGTTTTTTTGTGATCTTAGGTAAACTAACGAAAAAAATATTCCATTCTTAATAATTTAACGTAGTTTTATAACTTTTCATTCCCTGATTGTGAGTATATACCCTAAGAAATAATAATATAGGATAAAGAATAATTCGATGTTTGAGCACAGTTATTAAATTGGTTACTACTTGAGGGGTATAGAAGCAAAGGCTATAAAAGCAAACGCTTCAGTCCAAAAATACATTTTTTAAACTAAACATACCAAATTATAGCGCTCAGTAATTGCAACATTACATTTAAATCATCAGGGTGCAAATCCCCCGCAGTTCTATATAAAAAGAGCTTAGAACAAAACGTTTACGTGCAAAGCGGCTTTGATCCAAAATATATAATCTCTGCCTCGCCTCTGTCTCAATCGACCAATCAGAAATCCTTATTTCTAAATTTCTCAGATGGTGAACCTATTACTTTTCATAGTAAGTCGACTGTGGACAGTACCTGTTTAATATGTGTTTTCTCATTAATATTTGTTGCATAGACGAAAAAATTAAATCTACTCCTTTAGAACGAGCACGAAAACAGTACCTTACGTCATTATTACTCATTGACAGCTTCAGAATTAACTACTAACACGCAAATTAGCTTTGATCCAACGCAATGAAAAGCAAACATGCTTTAGTCCAACGCTTAAATGCAAAGAAACCTAAGTCCGAAAGTATTTCTCAATTTATATATAAGTGATGTGAATTATATTAATTTTGATTTAAAAACCGATTTAGAATGAAAGTGCCAGCATTTGATTCTTACGACACAGTAGAAATTTGCAGTTTACTCTTTCTAGGTATTTTGTGACTGAAGCGCCTTTGCTTTTATACCTAAAATATATATAAAAAAATATTAGCATAAATAAATTATGCTATAGGTATGTAGGGTATATATGTTATAATATACCCTACATACCTATAGCATAATTTATTTATGCTAATATTTTTTTGCCATAATATAGAATACAATTTTGTTGTATATTAATAATTCTTAAATAAAAATTTTACATACATTTAAAGTACCAGCGAGAACAAAGCTAAACCGCAATAGCGTAAAAAAAATATTGTTCACAAAAAATAAAAATATATCTATCACTTTGCACAAACATTTATAGTTTATACAAAAGTCGTAAAAAATTGAAAAAACAGTGTGCAAAACTCACCTATCGTTGTAAGCGCCAGCGTGCACCAATAATAACTTTGTAGATACTGTTTCACTACATCCGCAGTCTCTGTGTCATGATACACCCAATTTTTACTACCGAACCCATTGTTTTTATATATAATATGGTACAAGCATCCATTCCAATGAAATATTACTAACAAATAATGAATTAGACTTGTTGATCTAAACAAATTAGGATAGTTTGTGTGCCGCTCAGTGCGGTCCATGAATGCCCAGAAGCGATATATCTTCACCAATCTGAAGGAGCGTAAGATGGAGTTAAATCCAATGGACAAGTAGAGAAAGTCCAAAGGTAGTAAACAGAGACAATCGATATAAAACGTTGTAGAATTCATATAGTGAGCCCTTAGTTTCGCCGCATCCGTCTGTAAAACGCCATCTTCTAAATATCCCGTCCGAAAGTGAAACAAAATGTCCGCTAGATATAGGAAATCTGAGAAGTAATCTAAGCAGAACCAAACTATGAGCGTCTCTCCTGAAACAAAACAAACAAGTATTAGTTTGTAAATGAAGCATTAAGAATATTGTAAATTAATCAAAAAATTCTATAGTGTTTAAGAATTATAGGCACGATAATTATACTTTAACTCTTCCAAATAGCAATCATAATAAAATGCGTAACAAACTCAGGTGCATTAAAATACAACATAAAAACACTCGAACGGTAAAACATTGACAAACACATAAAAACCTTCACCTTCTTCAGCGTGACATTTTCTTTTTCATTTTAAACGTTAAAGTCGTAAAAGCTATTTAGGTAAGTAGTTTAATTCTTTACGATACAAGTTAAGCAAAACTATGCGTTGAATGCCCTAAGTCGCTGCAACCTATTTCGTTGTACTAATCTAGCCAGCCATCTTAAGCGAAGACGTCTTTTGCATAAGAACGAGAATCAAAATTGGATTTTTATCCATTTAAGCATTCTCATTCAACTATATCCGAAGATGAAAACTACTGAAGAGGTGTTATATAGAAAATTTTCTTTCAAAAACTTATAATATATGTTTAAGAAAAATTAGACGTACATTGAAAGAAATAAATTTTGAATAATTTCTTTTGAAAAATCTTTAAACGATGTAATATTCGAATCAATAAGTTTTATTACTGCCCTTGATTTAAATGATTTCTTTTGCTTATCAGATACTTTTGTATGTATGTGTTTTGTATAATTTTTAATGATGTATAAAAGTTTTCACCTTAAAAGTTGGAGTTAGGTTGTAAGTAAACAATAAAGCAAGCAACCAGTATAAATGTAAAATTATTACAATTGGTAAATCTAAATAAATAAATAAAACAGTTTTTGTTACTTACCGTTAATTTCTTGAAACGCGAACCTATATACAATGACCCAGAGGTTGTAAAGGAAGGCGAGTGAGACCACCATGGACCAATAATAGCATAATCGTCCAGCTGGATCGAAAACGAAAGACCAATTCGGTCCAGTGCGTAGCCGCCCGCTAGTGTACGTCGAGCGTCGGCGAAGTCCTCCTCTGCTCACACTGAGTACAAAACACAAGTAATATTGTATGTTAATGAGTAAAATATATGTATATTCTAATTAAGGTGGAGCTTAAATTGACTACAAATTATTGTCTAGTTATTAGGACTATTAAATTGTCCATACTTTGCGATTCACACTTTATCTCATACATAGCAAGGATGAGAGATCTTAGTGTCAAGACACTCCGTTCTTTACTTTCCCCCCTAATTCGAGGTGTTGCGTGACGCGTCTCTAGAATTCACGTTTAAGCCCGCAGTGCCAAACTTTTCCAGTCGGACGCTGTCCCACTGCGTCACTAATTAGTGGGCATTGCTTATCGCAACATAAAATAATACAACATATAAATCTACCATATCTAAAATGTATCCATTATTTATATCGAATAATACAAATTAAATGTACGTAAACTGAATTACAATATATTGAAATTCATTTCACTCCCGATATTAGCATAAATCACAGACGGCGTTTGTTCAAACAGTGTGGTAATTTGAGACGTTTACAGATATCTGATGTTCTATTAGATATCAGTTAGATCATTTATGTACTATTATCTCAATAGCATACGAATCGATCATTGAGTAAATAATCCAGTTGTATATGTATATGCATAATAAGCAAGAAACTTTACACCAAGTAACAATATGACTAGAGGCTAGAGCAACGTTTAGTTAAGCTGTTTGTTCAGAGTTGGAGATTGTGTTCAATATTAGCACGTATGTATCTCAGGTGAGAATTATTGAATATCTCGTTTACCACGTGAGAGTACGCCACAAGGATATCGGGAGTGCCTCCAATTAATACGTGAGGCGGTGAGCTTTCATACTGTGTTACTCATATATACCAGTGATGGCAGATTCATTATCTTTAACTGACACAATTCCGATAGTTTAGATATTCGGCTCATCACGATGAATAAACTTTATAACAAGTCTAACTTTTGTTGGAAATTTCGTATACGTTAACGTGTAAAATATTAGACATTTCTATTTATTTTTTATATATAGATTAATGTTTAGGTACATTAATAATACGGAATAATAAATGTAACCAGTACCGATGCTTGTAGTGCAAACAAATACAACAGTACTATCAATTAGGATTATAAACACTTTGATAATGTCGGTACTTGTATATTATTCAAAAGTTTCTCATATATAATGAGTAAAAAAATAATATAAAATAATTGAATAAAAAACTTTCCTTGAACGATTACTCCATTTACAAATTAGATATATAGATCTTTACGCAGTCAAGCCGGTGTACCTTCGTAAAAGTGCCCACAACTAAAATTCTAACGGTATGAGTTCCGACGTGGCACAACGAGAACGTGTGGAAAATTTACAAGTAAGACACACGTTGAAACTTAACTAAATAATTACTGCGCAGGATTTCATATTACTATAATATATATCTTTTAATATTCCTAAATTTGCCTGGACGGGGAAATGGGGTCGGATGGAGAAATCTAGTGGGGACCAAACCCGCAACCATCACGCAGCTATTACCCTGGTGCGCCACGATGGCCTAATTCTTTCTTTTTATATAGTTTAATTAATTATTTGTCAACTAAATTAAAGTTCTCTTTTTGTAAGAAGTTAAAAATGATTATAAATGGAAAACAAAATTTATCATTGATTTTGGAAATAAACGTATCTAGTTTGTAGAGCAAATTAATTTAAAACAATAGAATAACTGAGTTTATTACACTACCGCTAGATAAACAATTGCGTCGTATAAGTTCGAGCTTGATTAAATAAAGGAACTATATATAGAAACAATAGTTTGCCGAGGTTACAACTTGTGAAACAGTAATATACGTTTTTGAAGTGCATTAAATTCAATTGGTCGCTATTATTCTCGATATATTGTTGTAGTAAAGGCCTTAAATGTCCTATATATTTTAGTTAACTTATAAATATTCATATTTTTTTATACAGAGTAGCTTCGGAACTGAAGGGGCTTAGGAAATATTTGTATAAGAAATTTGTTACAATAAGGTTTGCCGTATGAAAGCTACATCGGTCTATGTTTCGATTCAACGAGGTAAGTAGTTATGTTTATTTACGTGTCAACAAAATATGCGTCGTGAAATTGTGAATGATTAATTATACAAGGAGGACCATATTTACATTCTGCAATGATAAAAAAAATCACTATAAACAGGATTTTTACGTCCCAGGAGATTTTGAAATTTGTTAACTCAAGGAAATTGTTGTATCGTAGTTCGTTGTACATATATTGAGGTAACACTGTGTTATAGTTTTAGTCGAATAAATTTTATAACTTAATTATATGAAAAAAGTTTTAATTGACATTAATTGCAAAAATACATGAGGAAGGCCTTTGTATTAATAATATGCTCACACAAGCGGCTTCACTCCTGTCGTAATATGGAAATAACTAAAGACTGCGTATGTCACAAGACACAATAAGTGTCCGATGAACTATCCAAAAGAAAAATAATTTTCCAATACGAAATAGTAGGTCTAGAGCTTATAAAAGCTTTAAAATGAAAATTATATTATATTATCGGGGAGATATAACATTGATAACAGTATATTTTTTCTTACAAAATCTGTATTAAATTTGTACTCGCAATTTAAAATTAGAATGTGTCAATTAGATACCTCGACCATAGTGAAGAAGACATTAAAATTGTTCTATAACTTTATTGAATAACAAATTTAATTATAATCTTAAGCTCGGAAGCTTTCACCTGACAACAAAAGCTTATTTTTATACTAAGCTTTAAAGTGTACTTCTGTAATCATCTCAACTTTACATTGTAAATTACAAAAATGACATATTTTGTTATTATATATTTTCTTATACAAGATTTTTGGTTATACGAGTAATTTTGAAAAGTAGTTATTTTTTTTTGACGTGTAAAAAGCAGCCGAAGTGTAAAAGCAAAAGCAGTGAGGACCTTCGTGGCGCAGAGGCACAGCGTCTGCCTATAAACGCGACAGTTTGTGGGTTCGATGAGGAGAATGAATTATTTAGATTTTCTTTGCTCTGGCAACAAAGCAAAGCGCGGCTTTGAGTTCCGCCACTCAACACGCAATGCGTCGAATGGCGGAAAGTGGGAAACGGAGTGTCTTAACACTAGGTTCCTTCAACCTACGGCTCCCTCTGCCTACCCTGCTATGTGCGGCCACAGCGTGAAGCTAAATATAATATATAAATGTAAATATAATATGTAAAAAGCTGTAGCGTAATAATATTTTTTAACTTTTAAACTGATTGTAATAATAATATTTATTTACATAATTTATTCATTAAAATGATTTAATCATCCACATGGCAGACTGGAAATCGTCCAATTTTAACCATTCAAGGATAGATAATGCGTGGTGGATGCATGTGTAAAATATTAGCATCTTTCTGACGCGAAACCTGTTTAAAATCATCTAACTCGCTTATAGAAGTTTTTATATAATATAAAAGAAAATATAATAAAAAATAGAAAAACATAATTTATTACCTGTCAGTACCATTACAATGTGGAGTAGCGAGGTGATTTTGCGAATGATGCGGCGCGGGCGTAGCGGGTGTGTGAGGCGTGCTGCGCCACCCACTCAGCAGAGGCGCTTCACTGGCACCCAGCAATTTTAACCTACATCATATTATATTATATAAATATTTTTGTATTAATCCATTAAAAACAAGTTACATTAATGTATGATTTTAATGTTTAGTAAAAAAAATTTGTCAAGTTCGAGTCAGCTTCGCTGACTTATAATTCATGAGTAGGTCAGCCGTTACACAACTTATAAAAGCTAACGAATTTAAAATTACGGATGTACGCACTCATTTTGTATGAAATGGACTACAAATATAAGTTTGTTATTATTTTTTTCTAAGATATACCTATAAATTATCAATTTTAGAAGTATTCCTTTTATTTGTATTAGCTTAGATTTGTGCTTAGCTTCTTACACATTTTCTAATTCAAGATCAACAGGAAGTGCCTATAAGTTTTGATTACGCGGCGTATTCTATATAAAATGCGGCATAAACAGCTGTATTTTTTTATTACTTTGTTAGTTTGACTTTTTTCTTTCTCTAGCGGACCTGAATATTTGATATTAATTACAAATAGATACCTCCATATGATCCTAAGAAAAATAGTCTTGACGAACGAACATACAGAAAGTCAGACAATAAAGAGAAATCTTTAAAAGCTTTTGTTTTTTTTTTCTTTTGACATATGAAATCCTAAATATTGAGTAATTGAGTATTTGATCGAGTAATGGAATAATTGAGTTCCTCCACTCAACGCAATGTCTCGACAGGTGGAATTTGGGGAACGGAGTGTCTTTATAATAGGTTCCCTCTGTCTACCCTTCTTTGTGCGGGATACAGCGTGAAAGTTGTACACAATTTTTATATAATTAAATTGAATAAAAGTTTAAAATTAAATTTCTATAAATACTAAAATTTAAATTCTGTCATAATAGAGAAATAAATTTTCACGGACAAAAGTGGCCACCAGTATAAATTGGTTTTCCAATGCATCGTGGGAGAGCTAAAGAAACTTGTAGGATGTTAGCTGTCGACCCGTGAAATGAGATATAAACGTTCAAAAATATGATCGCTTCCATTGCGACGATGCCGCTCGGTTTGCCGGCCATGCTAGTATTATTTAATATACCGAAAATAATGTCACAATTCCCTAGATATGAACATGAATTGAAAGATCTTGAAAAATCTATAAATATAATAAATATATAACTGAGCGCTGTCTGTACATGGAAGATATATTATTAGAGGATTTATAAATGTCATAGAACACAAAACATTGATCTTTTAAATATCTATATGTTTGTCGGATTGTCTGTGCGTTTGTGCACGCTAATCTCTGAATGAAGCCATTCTGATTCAAATGCATTTTCACTATTGTATTACGGTAAAATTAACTTATAAATAAAAAAAAATATTTCAATTTAAAGTATTTTGTACGACGATTTTACTACAAAATAACAGTTTTATTAAATTGGCTGAAATTCTACTATATATACTTTCCCACGTAGACAAATTTGCTGTCACAGCTAGTGTATAATATAATTCTTCTCACTGTTTGTTTAAAGTCAAATAAGTATGTTATTAGGCTCATATTATACAACTATTGGTTCTAACTGAAAAAATATGCTACTGTTGTATAGTTTATTTATTGAGAAAGGGCATAGGCTATATTAACACACATTAATCCGTAAAACACAGTACCAGCGGTTAGAGTCATGTGTCATACAAAATTCTTAATTATTTACAATCGTTCCTTTATATTTAATTATTTATAAAGGACTGATTGAAATATTTCCTTCATTTTAGATTTCATGATAAGATAAAATATTGATAATACGTAAATAATAAATAATACCAGTTTATAGTAAATTTAGGGTTAACCGTTTTTTATCGATAAAAGAAGAAGGCCATCGAGTCAACACTTCTGATTAAGGCACACTCAAGAAGAGGGCCCTCGCGTTTCTCGGCAAACAAGAGACAGACTCTTGAACCACTCCACTGCTTACTTAATGGGAGCACCCCAGTTTAGACACGTAACGTTAAGAAAATTGATACCTTCCCCAAAGATGGAGCCGATAATTATGTACGCCTTTTGTAGACGCACCTTCTTGAAAGGGACAATATGGCCTATTAGGTTAAAATTTTATGCAAAATTCATTAAAATCTTATTATAGTATGTTGCCAATAGCATTTAATGCTTAAAATACGGCTTTTAGTATTAAAGTTAAAATTTTGACAAAGTATTTCTTAAAATATATATTTAAGCATTTAATAATCGTTATTATTATTAAAAACATTAAAATCATAAATTCTTATCAAATGTGAAATGCTTTGGTAGGTAAGAACAAAATAATGGTATAATTTGTTAATCAATTTAAAATTAAACATTATTAATAGAAATATTATCCTTAGTATGTAGCTCCACTTCAGAAGTAGCTTATGATAAAATATTATGAATTTAATAATAAATGTCAATAATAAACGAGTTTTTTCAAATCTAACTGAAATTAAATTCAAAAAAGAAATATCTACAAATATTATAAAGAAAGTTAGTATGTAAAGGAAGCAAACAAATACTAGCATTTTCAGTGTGATAATATCATTTTATCGACGAAGACGGGTTGACAGATTCCTGTTTGCGCGATATCAAGTAAAATCGCTTTTCTATCTCGCCGAGCGCTTCGAGTTAGATGTTCTAGTCTGTAGTATATAAATTACATTTGAAATATTCAATTCTAAACGAATTATAACTATGTATATATTAAATAAAAATAAAAAAGCGTTATTTTTCCACATATAGATCGTAGGAGAGGGAACCTATTATTAAAACACTCCACTCCCTAATTTCCGCAAAATTGTCGAAAAATTATCTGTTGAGTGCCGAAACTCAACGCCGTGGTTTGTCTTCTTCCCAGAGTAAGAAAATAAGTAATTTATTCCTCCGAACTCATAACAGTCGCATTCGCAGTCAGTCGATGTGTTACTACACCACGACTGCCTCATTTGCATATATGTGAATATAAGTTTCACTTATTTAATAGAAATGTAAAATAGTAAGAGTCGATTAATAACAAAATATATATGCTTCCACACACACACACACACACATACACACACACACACACACACACACACACACACACACACACACACACAGAGGAAAGACAAATAAAAAACTTAAAACAACTTAACGTAACCGGAGCTCTAACCACTAAGCTATAGTTACTATCGAGCTACGCCAAATTAGGACGGCGCAGATTCGTCGAGCTACTTTCTCATTTTTATACATTGTTTAAAATAACTGTCAGCCAATTTTAATTTATAAAAATAAATAATTTAATATGTTTATAAAATATTTAACATATCCAATTATAATATTGTGATCCCGTTCATAAGATTGAAACAATGCATTCATAGGTAAAATAGTTCTCTATGAAAGTTGCGCGGCTAAAAGTTGGTTGAAGGGAACTTCCTTGAAATCCTTTTAGTTAATTAATGTGTTACAGGCCGTGATATTGGTTCCAGTTACTTTACTAATCAATTTGATTGGATTACACTTAGCCGGTACCGGAAAATAGTTTCGAATGTTAATGGAGAATATAGCAAAATAATGTATTATTTCTATTAATTTATTTTATAAAAAATGTCATAATTTTATTATTGAGCTTCCTACTGTATACCGCACAATGCAAGGTATGAAATTAATTTATTCTCCCCAAGTGGGAATTGAACCCACAAACAGTCGCGTTTACTGGCAGACGCTGTCGTCCTAGCGCCATGACGACCCTCTCATCATAAAGAATCCTCAATTTAATATAAAAAAGTAGTATTTCATTTATTTACATAATTATTTAGTACATACAAGTCTAAACAAATCACAAAATATCACACTCTGAGAAAAACTGTTCAAAGTATATTAGCGATACAGTACCTACTTTTATATTAAAATTAATGAATTCCATTGAAGTAGTTATATTTATCATACAGATATCATTCCCTACGTCGACATTTAATTTATATGATACCAAAGTTTGCAACGATCCATACAAGCTGCCTGTGTATTTAACTTGCCTTTAAAGTTTGCTTTTGACCAGAGTAATATTAATTTTGTATTTAACTTAATCATAGACGACACGATTTTATGTAGGTAGGTTGAACTATTAGAATAATATTTTAAAGCCGTTATAAGATTTCCATAATATAAATAATTTTGAAATTGACACAGAATTTGTGTAGGCTAGGCTAGTCGAAAACCAAAGTCAAATCATAATATCAAATATAATAAAAATAGTTTTTCACTCTATGATTATTTTATACGTTTCTTATTAAGAACATACCTATATAATGATCATACTTGCATTTGGTTAGATAGCTTAATCAGTAATTATTGATCTCAATTGAAACAGTTGCTTATAAATTCTCTAACAAAATAAAACGAAATAGTGGGAAACATTAGTTAAAATGTTTAGTATAATTAGACTATCCTTATATATATACCTTGCTTTATGTGATCGTCGCGACCGCGATGAGAGGTCTAGCTCACTGGCGGCGGAACACGCGGTACCGGCCTGCAAAGAGCCCCGCGACCCGCCCAGCCGTCGCGATCCGAGCCGGCACGTCATCATTTCTGAAACAATTTATTTTAAAACATTATAAAAATACCTGAAATATTTTATTTACAGATACTGTATGCAATTAAGGCTTTAACCGTCCATAGAAATTGAGGAAATCATATATACCAGTGTGATCGTGTACGTGATATCGACTAAATAAATTGTGGTCGTAGGTTCCATCACCACTTGGGGAAATGATTAAGGGCGGGCGGGCGTTAAGTGACGTCACCCAACACAGGCTGAGGACGGAGTATCTTTTTTTTCTTCAGTATAGGACAAACCTTGAAGATAATAGTTTTACTTAATTTTCCTATATTTTTCTTTAATCGAATTCTCTTAAAAGTCACAAAAATATATCACCTATAAAAAACAGTTGCATTATAAATATTATATTTATTTCTGCTAAAATATAATGCTTATCAATTAATCGCAGCTGTTTGTCGCATCACCTCACCATCATCATATTTATCTGATTTTAGAGTTGAATCCAAAACCGTAAGTAAAGTTAATAACGTATATCTAGTAAAACAATATTATTAGCTTATATAAAAAAAATTACTATTAAAATAAGTAAATATATCCTTATAACTAAACTACAGTAGTACATATATAAATAAATAGTTTAATTGTTGATCGTCAAAACGAAACAAATAGAAGCGCCAAAACCTTTTAATATTTCGTAAGGACGAAGGTCAAATAAAAGGAAAGCAATAGAGACAATGACAGCGAGCCATCTTGCAAAGAAAATAAAATGAATAAATCGAATAAAGCCTATTCTTATCCGGGGCCTTTTTATAAACTGTCGTCCACAATTTTGTTCATTGAGGCGACACTCCCCCAAAGTTCCGGTCCAAATTGCAAGGATGAAAGAAACTCCATCCTACCGCACTGTGATCTTCAGAATAAATAAAATCTATCGCAATCAACTTTTTCCTTAAGCGTGTAATAAAACAATATAACTTGAATTATGTAATTTTTATACTTAAAATATAAAAAAATTCAAACAGGACAAAAATTTTAAAAACATATCTAAACCAATTAATATGTAAAATTTATTCTTGCTTTTGACTAGTGCGCTCCGAAAATTTCAATCTATTTCCAAATCAAGCATATGAAACAAATTCTCTATCTTTCAATGAACGTTGCTTAGAATGCAATTAGCATCTGAATTGATAATGTAATAGGTATATAAACGAATTGTGACACGACAAACGCTAAATATAAATAAATTAGTACGTCGCGTTGGCGTGTACTCGTATGTACTCGTATGTATGTATATACGTTGTTTCATTCGCAGGCAGTGGTTTTGGTAAATTTTATAGACATGTAACGACGCAGTGCGGAGTACTGTTTGGGAAAGCATCTCCGGTTACCGATTGGCTTATCATACGTTATTATCGTACTGGGCTGTTACCAGATTAATATTGTGAAGCCTATTAATACAAAAGTATTAAAATAATAATTTATTATAATTTTAATTACCAGTGTTTATATTGTATTAAATTATTTTGTAATAAGCTGAGTTCCATTCGTTACTCACATATTATTGTTTCATTTTTTTTATATATATGTCTCTTGTTTGTTCACCACAGACTTTTGGCGTTGTTGTTCTGTTTAGTATAGCATTTTGTAATTAATGAATTACGGGATAAAGTATGAGTATATTTGAACATTGTTAGCATTTTGGACAGTTTAGACTACCATTCTATAGTTAAATTACGCGTACAAATTATTCTAGTTTTAGTGATTGTTTCAACAAATATTTGCATATGCTATCTGCAATGCGTCGGTAATAATAATTAATCTGTATTTTTTACTTTCAATAACAATATCAAACATAAATAATGCCTGATCTAAATTAAGTATAACCTTTAATTATTAATTTTTTTCATGTTAATGATTAATCATGTTGTCATAGTTGTTTTATTTAGTTCCTCTATTTATAGGCGGTTTGATATGTCACTTAATAGTAATATTAATAATAACACTTTATTGCACATTAGAAAAATGTTACAAATCGTTACAATAACAGCTAATATACATAATATTATGTGCAATTGCGGCCATATCACTGCAAGTGATCTCTTACATTCAGATTCAGAGACAGTACACATTATAAAAAGAGACGGCATAGTGCTAAAAAGTACTAGCCAAACTTTGCTAACTTACAATCATCATGTTCACCAATGGTAGTCGTTTATATATTTATGTATATATATTCTGTTGTATTATGAGCGGTATATAATTGTATTTCACAATATGTATTATAATAACAAGTATCTAACTACTACACTATATTTGGTATGGTCACAATTAGAAAATAATAATATAGCCACTTATGTATATATGTATACAGAATAATAATTATTAATAATAACTTTAATAACTTTAAAGTGTAGCTCAATGTAAATACAATAAAAAACAAGTACAATAACTTTATTAAAAAAAAAATAATCCACTCTGACCTTCTTGTTCCACATTCATTAAAATCTGTGAAATATTTTGGTAATGATAGCACTAAATCTGCGCGCATCAAAAGGCGAAATAATGAGAAACTGTATAAAGCTTCAAATACTTCACGTTGCATACGTGAACTTTGTACATGAGAAGGAAATTATTCATAGAAACTATTCAATTCATAAACGAATAACATAATAACATTCTATTTAATAATGGAATTATGTTTTGCATACTTTTGGAATATCATTACTCCTAAGTGGCTTTTTGGTTTTTTTTTTATGGGTTACGCAAGGAAAACAAGCGCTCGGGTCACCTGATGGTAAGTAATCATCACCGTCCACGACCCCGTGTAACACCAGAGGTGCTACAGGTGCATTGCCGGCCTTTAAGGTGGAGGCGTGCTTTTTGAAGCGTATCGACCCGGAAACACTGCCGCCGGTAGACTATTCCACAGTTCTGTGGTACGTGGAAAAATGTTTGTACAAACCCGCACAGTAGTGGAGTGCCAGAAGTCTAGGTGGTCGGGAAGATATTTTAGTGTGTAATATAAGCTGTAGATAATGCACAACGAGGAAACGTCTCTACGTAATGCCAAAGTGTTAAAGCTCTCACAGATTATTGGGACCCCAACGAGTCAAACGGCTCTACTCTACTATATGCAATCACATGTTTATTTCAATAGATTTTTGGAAGTGTGGTTGGTGGTGCTGAAGTCGATTTTTACTTTAAAAGATCGACTAATACGAGGTTTATGGTGGTGCTCTTTTTCGGGACAGTAGAACGTCTGTCAGGCTCGCAGACACAGTAGTGTTACAAAAAAACAGTATTTAAAACAAAAAATACTATTAAGTTATCAAAAAATAATAGCGTTAAATAGAAATGATCATGGAAACTATCTTACACTAATGTATCTATCTTACACTAGTGTAAATAAATGACTAAAACCAAAAACCCAAACACAAGTACGTCACATTTTATGAAACAGCGGTACAACACAACAAACGATAGCTTTGCTAGTCATCATCTGTATTTTTATGAAAAAAAATTAAGTATTATTTCATGTGTTTATTTTAAAGACCGCTAGTTGCGCCGTAGATAACACGTAGCCGGCGGCGCGCCGCACTGCGACGCGACATTTCATTAAATATACCAGGGAAATACAAAACAAGATCCTTATTCAACAGTCTGAGGTATAATTGGAACTAATATAATGTTCAAATAACTTAGGAAGAAATTTAATTAGTCTCCATTAGAATTTCTAGGCTTTATTTTGAAACACTGCGTGTACAATAATAGGTTCTGATATCGATTTTAATTTATTTAATTTGTTTTTAAATTAATTAGCATTTAGTATAAATTTGGCTTTAGTTAATAAAACGTGCTATATACATTTTATGTAGTATTTACCTGCTACCTTACTTTAAACGAGTATGTCACGTATTTCTTTAACAATCAACACAAGAATTCATACAACATGCAAATAATATATGTAATATATACATATTATAGATAAGTAACTTATTCTTTTATTTCTCTAACAGAAACGCTATGTAAGCCAGGACTTATCGAACAGAGGATGACAAATATAAACTGAAAAGACACTTCCATATAAACTGCAGGCTTATAGTGCGTAACCATATCGTTGGAAAAAGAAAACAATAACTTTGCTAGTCCATTCACGATACACGTCAACGAGAACATGCGGATATACTCTCAATCGGCATATCGTATTGAAAAGCCGAATCGTTTATATGGAAAAAGGCTGGACTAATCCAATTACATATGCATTACCGATATTCAAAATAAACAGTTTTGTAAGCTGTACAAAGAATAAATGAAATAAACATAAATAACAAAAGTATATTTTGCAAAATAATCATCCATTATCAATATTACCCCGAATAATCTTTACAAGAAAAGGAAAAATAGTTTCGTAGTTGATATCTCATCCATGTTATCGGAGCGATTGTAAATACTACTTAGGCGGAACTTTTTGCGACACACTTTTTGCTACAGTTGAAAGAGCGTTTCTATAGATTATTTAAATAGTATTAAGAATATATGATGTTTATTATTATTATTCCATAACCGTAGTCTACTATTACTAATATAAAATGGAGTAGCATTTTTATTTTTAGTCAAATTAAAGAACATTTTAAATTTTATCACATAAAATGCAATTTGTAACACAATATTTATTCTTATCTCTTATATAACTACTTTAACAGGCGATACCTATTATTATTTTCAATATTTAATTAACAAAAGATAAATATGTTGATTACAATATATTCCGGGCCGTTACCTGCACATATCGCAGCGGGTAAATAATATGAAACTACCAATTAAGTATCGTTTGCATCAGAAGAGTCGGAACAGTTATTTCGTGCATGCAAAATCAAGAGAACCAACGAGGCGTCACTTTCAGTTTGCTTTGTGACCGATCGCGCGTTAACCAATGCTTGTACCAGTTCGCTTTTGTATTCTAATTATTCTTTCCATATAAATCTTATTTCCTTTGACAATGATGCTTCTTTTAAGCGGGATACGTTCAAATTACAATTCTGCTATTTTAAATTAGTAACCAGTACCTTTGATTACAGTTTTCTCTAAAGATTTTCTATTAACTTAAAGTAAAAATCTATTAAGTAAACATTTATAGTTTTTTATGAGACATATATATATATATATATATATATATATATATATATATATATATATATATATATATATATATATATATATATATATATATATATATATATATAAAACAAATGAATGAGCACGTGCGGAAATAATGTAATATATCCTCACATTAACCAGACAAGTTAACTACTTCAGTAGGACATCAACACAAGCACTAGATACAATTTTGAACTTTGCTGCAACTACTTGTTGCGACTGAGCAGCGGCGGGTGTTGGCTTAGATCAAAGTTACTCGTCAAAACTATGACACTAACAGCCTAAGAACAAAGGATGACATCAAAGCACGTATTGTGTACATACATTGTATACGTTTAACGTTTAATTAATAATATACACGATAAACTAGTAAAGCTACCAGACTTACTAGCGCGACAAAAACTTGATATACGAGTATATTATGCTAATTACAAGTACAAATAAATGGCAAATGTTCTTCTATCACAGATTTTATCTCATCACAGTAAGTAATTGCTAAGCTACAAAAAGAGTTCAATAAACTCATTACAGCGTCGTAGCGACCAGTGTAGCGCCATTTTAATTAGGTTTGCCATTCACTACAGCAAATAAGTAAAAGAAACATGTAATCTTTAGAATCATTGTAACGTAATTTACTCACCTAACAGACCTGCATTTTAATTAAATTAGCAATTTCTCGACATATGTAAATCAAATTTATTACGTTTGTTAATGAAAATAATTTAATAAATAACAGAATTAATATCTTCACTAATTTAATATTATAAAATTAAAAAATTAATAATTCTTTTCGTCCGAATTACCACGCTGTCTCTAGACTAAAGTCTTCGATCAGTGTGTGTTGTCAGGGATGGCACATGGCACAGAAACTTGGTCGCTAACTATGGCCTTATCGACCTTGGGTCTCCCAAGACCCAAGAGGGCACTGGAGAGGGCTTTGCTCGGAGTTTCCTTGCGGGATCGAATCAGAAATGAGGAGATTCGCAGGAGAACCAAAGTAACCGACATAACTATAACATCGCTGAAGATTGCCGGAATCCGATCGATGAGGGCCCAGAACCGGTCTTTATGGCACTCAATGAGGGAGGCCTTTGTCCAGCAGTGGACGTCTCCCGGCTGATATGATGATGATGAAAAAGTTGGTTTATTCTAACGCTAGTTATATGAACTAGTTGTTAAAATGAAAAAAAATATTTTAATGTTGTAATCCATTTATCGAGGTAAACTTATTACATAAATTCAATATAACCTGACTGGAGATACCCCTCATCATACTCTCTCTCTCTCTCTCCCTCTTTTATTTTATAACTCTTTGTTCTTTGTTAACTTCATCGGAGCTCTGCGGTGAATGTATATAACATTATAAGCATTTATTTGCGGCTCCGGTGGTAGTAAATCTCATCCCAAATATAATAATGTATTTTTAATTGTAAAATCCAACTAAAATATATAACGCCCTTGGCTATTCAGCTGGTGTTGAGTGCTTTTCATTTTGTGTTATTACCATAAATAATCTATATAATACTTATTTGGATCCACATAAAATAATTGCAAAGATTTAATAATATTATTTATTATGAAAATTGTATAGTTTTTTTTATTTTACATTACCATGTTTAGTTGGGGATGGCTCGAGAGAAATAACTGGCAACAGTAAGAAATAAAAGAGTCGAAGCTTGAGCTTCGTGGCGTGCCATTGGAATTGTACAGCAGTGGATAAATACAAGCTAATGATATTGATGATTTAAATACAAGAAGTTGAATTAAAAGTTTATAATTGATAAATATAAAAAATATCAGTAGAACCGTCGTGGCACAGAGGACCAGCGTCTGCCTGTAAACGCGATGGTTTGTGGATTCGATTTCCACACGGGGAGATAGAACAAGTAAATAAGTATAATGAATAGTTTATATTTATGTTAAACAATTCTTAGATATAACCTATTAAGTGACAAACAATAGTAAAACCAGGTCTTCCATTAGCAAAAAAGAATTATTAATTGCACGCTTCATTTAAGCCTACAAGCCATAAACATTAAAAAATATTAAAACTCGTTGCAGAAAGATGACGAGCTAATCAAATTTCGCGACTTGGAGAAAGTTGTCGGCAAGTTCTCAGATTCAATTAGGAGATACGTCACTGCGGCCTCTACCCGCACCGCTCTGTAGTCCACTTTGCCATAGAGCACAATGTATATCACGTTTATGCCTTTTTAAACCAGTAGTTATGTTTTAAATAACCACTTTCCCTAGTCCCAGTTGTTTCTAGTATTATTGTAAGATGTAAAAAAAGTTAAACTGACGGCTTCCAAATTAAAATAATATTTCAGAGGACATTACACCAACCTCTATTAATAAATCTGCCTAAAAAATTTGTAAAAGCTAAAGGAGTTAGAAATAAGAATTTTCCTTCAATAATTTTAAACTAAAAATCAGAGAACAGAGTGTTTCGATCTTGCTGTCTGCTTGCCTACCCTTCCTTCTACATGCGGTATATCCAGCGTGTAGCGTGAAACATAAAAAAATATATAATAATTAATAGTACTTTACAACGCAAGCATTCTCAGTGATTTAAAAACTAAACTTATTTGAAGTTATTTACAGCTTAAACAAATATATTGCCGGCAATGTAGCAAAAAAACCACAGAGCGCTCGATTTTGTTTGGTTTAAATTCACATCCGCTCTTGCCTTTTATTTACAGTAATTATGTATTCGTGTTAAAGAATAAACGCAGTGATTTACTGAGAAACTTGACCACGTGACCCACAAGAACTTATTAATAATAAATTATGTTTAGGTAACAATTTGGCTAATTTGAACAGCAATTTCAAGTTATCCATAAATAATAAAGCTAGTGGGCAGTGAAACGAAACTTACTATTCTACTGATTACTATTACGTACTTTGCTGTGTAGAATTGAATTAGAGATATATTTATATAGATTGTATGTCAATAAAACGCTTTATTTCGCAATATAAACAATTCATTTCGTTTATTTCATTCTAAATCAAATCTGGATTTGGGAAACTCTCGTTCTCCATTATCCACCTAATTTATACACACTACAACTTAGTTAGCCGGAGTTAATATTTATTAACTAAACCAAATAGTTTAGTATACTAGACTAGGAAAGTAAAATATTTTCTGTTTATTTCGTCAGTTTTTCCTTTTATTTTCCAATGTAGGCAGATAAAACTTAGTGTCAAGACACTACATTCTCCCATCTCGGATAGAATTCAAAATATTGCGTTTTGAGTGGAGGAACCTAACTCTACCTTTCATTGTATCAGGGCGGAAAATATTATTTCCCTCTATCAAATTCACAATCATTGCGTTAACAGTTAGATATAGATTTCTGCTTTGTTCCACAGTAACAAACAAAGGATTTTACTCTACATACTAGTAGATGCCCACAACTTCGTTAGTATGAACTTAATATTCTTGCCACCTGTTTTTCATTTACCGATTTATAGAGCTTTTCTTATTTTTTATAGATTAGCTTATCTGTTGTATTTCTACATCAGGTGTTTCGGGTGATAGATTTTTGTATTCACATATCAATGAAAAATGTCCATCAAACTGAACAACTATTGTTTAAGTAAGCTATTTATTTATCTCATATAGTTTAAATGGATATTATCGTCTTTCATAAGATATTCTAGACCTTGGAATTTATTATTAATTTATATCTATGTGCCAATCTTTAAAATCAATTATAGTCTAGAGTTGCAGCAGGCCCCAGGGGAAACAACGGGGACGTGGATAGCTAGGACTGGCTAGGGTACTACGGTAGTACGGTACGGCCCTAATACGGTACTCCGCCCCGAGTACAGCAGAATGTATTTTTGGCATTTTATAGGTAATGCTGCACTCACCAACAGCAATTCCCACCAAAACATACCCTAGCTTCTCCTCCTAGCTACCTAATAGCTATACAATAAAAAAGTTCATTCGTTCATTGAAATCTAAACAGAAGATCCAAATATTTGCGTGTACGAAAATGTTCAATTACAGATATATATTTTTTACTTTGTATAATTGTACAGATTATATTTGGATAGTGATATGTGTCCATACACTACACGAATTCAAGTTTTCGAATAAACACAGTAAAAATTGAAAAATATTGGATTTTGATAAAATGTAATCTATGGATGTTTAAATGTGAATAACGACCCAACGAGCTACGGGTGTAGATAACTCATACTTATTCTATTAAAGTTGTCCACTGCCCTCATTCTGTTGGCACCGATGCTATTTTTAACGCAACTGAAGGCGCCTGAGGGTAATTAATACATTCAGTATTATTTTTATATGGTATAGACTTTTACGCTTAAGAATATGGCTGTTTGTAGGATTTCGAATCTTAAAAGAAAAACGGATCCCTTATCACCTTTGTCCGTCTGTATGTCTGTCGGTCGGTAAAAACCATTTATCTCAAGAAGTATCAAGCTGTAGCTGTATTTAATATCAAATATGTATGTACATATATCTAAACTTCTAAGTCAACACAATCAAAATATAGGAGAGTTTATGCTTCGTTTTTGCCGCATTTTGTATGAAAATCACCGCGGAGTCAAAACCTATAGGGTACTCCCCGTTGACTTATAATTATTAAATTTAGTACAGAGTACCCACATAAAAAAGATTGGTTATGGGAAATTTATAGACATATCACAAAAAAAAGCCATTACAAAGTAATAGTTTTAGTTCATTTCATACAAAATGAATGCATTTACAAGCAGATGTAAATTTCTAGACTTTAATAAGTTTTACTTTCCGTTGTAATCATAAAATTAGTGAGGAATCTTCGTCAAACTAAACTAACCAAATCCAACTCGCACTTGCCCGGTATACTTTTATTTTTTTATTATTATGCTTGTAAAAAATACAATTTAATATACACTTTGAAATTTTCTTTATCGATTGATTATAAATGACAAAATAAATGAATTACAAAACAATCTTACAAAATAAAATATCTTAGAAAAGTTCAATATAAAAGTTGTGGATTGCAATAATTAGAAAGGAATTAGATTTGGCTGTGGATATATCTTGCAGGTTACAGTTTTTAGCTGTGCAATTTCTACACCAGCTATCTATAGCTAGCCAGGTAGTTATTTAAGATATGTGAAAATTCAGTTTAGATAGTAACTTTATTTTTGTTCACTATTCGATTTTAAAAATATTAATTTAATTTTTATGTTGTAACATTGTACCAATTATAATAAAAAAAATATCTTAATAGATAAAAACACGTTTATAGGCTTCCTTAACGTAAATGGAAAGCGAAACCTTGATAGGATCACGATGATGATATTTTCGTACATAGCAAGTAATTAAAAGGAACCTAATGTAACGACTCTCCGCTCATTTTTGTTCTATAACTGTTTTTTTTATTGTTGATATATTCAATGTAAAGATGTACTATTATAACTATTTTATTATACCATAGACAAAGGTTGGATATAGGCATCTGAAACTCAGACTCTAAAGATTATTTTGTAACATAAACTAATATTATTATTTAAAGATTGCTTTTATATTAATAACACAGGTATGAGTGGCTTATTATACTTATAAATTCAAGAGTCATTTCAACATAAAATTTCTAAATCTTATAAAAGTTTTCATTTTGTTAAGATATATAAAACCTGTTATATTTCAGTGAAGATTGGTGTAGCTATCTTTAATCTTTGTATAATAAATTAAAATTGGCTGATTCCCGTGTCGGCTATTGAAAATCTTTATTTATGAGAGCTATTCATTGATAGAGACAGGATTTGAATTATTATTTTATTATCTTTGATGGATGGACACTATAACAATGAAGATTATATTGTATGTACGTGTTTATCACACACATAAAAGTTCCAAGGCTTATGCTGTAAAAAAATCTACAAAATTACAAATTTATACATATATATATATATATATATATATATATATATATATATATATATATATATATATATATATATATATATATATATATATATATATATATATATATATATATATATATATATATATAATTCTGGATTTCATGATTATAGGTTCCGTACTGGATTTCATGATTATAGGTCAATAAGAAGTACAGACAGACAGACAGACAACAAAATTTCCTTTTGCGTACGGAACTCTAAAAAATGGCAATAAAGAAGAATCAGCGAGTGAATCATATCATTAAACATCATGACTTTAACCAATGACTGCTAATTATATTAAATAATTTTACACGTATTTTCGAGTACATCATAGAGACAGAGGGCCTTCACACTAATCCTAAAGATATAAAAAAAAATTATAGAGTTAAGAATAACGTATGGATTTATCACTATATCCTCTACATCTCGCCCACATATATTTATGTAAATTAATGTTATAAATTAAATCAAATATCATCAATAAATATTTTAAATATTCATTTCTATAATAAGAGAACTATATGAAAATAAAATTCACATTTTGTATTTTAATTTACTAATGACAAATTTATTGACAATCGAAGGTGAAAACACTGAAAATAAGCATCGTATTAACAATTTATTCTTGCACATCCCTACCGCATACTGTGGATAGGAGTCGACATGCGACACTCTTAAGCCAATCGATTCACAGCTCATAGATAAAATTAAGTGAAGCTATAAAATCTAAATTGTATATTTTCAATTAATTATTAAGGAAAAATATGTTATATATATATATATATATATATATATATATATATATATATATATATATATATATATATTATATATATATATATAGTATATATATATATATATATATATATATATATATATATATATATATATATATATATATATATATATATATATTATAACTCTGGATATAGCATGGTGATGGGTAAAGCGAAATAAATATATTAAATCTTCAGTAATTCTTGAAAATCTGTTATATTCCATTCATGCTTATATTTTTCACTCTAAGGGAAAACGTACTTATTATCTCCATGTACACTTAAAATCAATTTTCAAATATTGAACATATTATATCGAACGAAATAATGAGACTACCCACGCCCCGCCCCACATTGAACGGTTTTTAAGATCAAAAGAGTATAACAGTAAAATCTTTTATGGTAAAATTTATAAAAGTTATGAAGCAATTTTCTCGAGCGTTTATATTTCTTCTATCTTTTTGACTTACAACACAATAATATAAGTTGCTAATATAATATACATATGAAAGCTCACTAAATATTTTTTACTGTATTGTAATAGATTTTATAATGTAAATTTAAAATATCGGGCGTAGCAGAATGTTAATATGCTCATACGTAAGAAAATGTGAATTATAATTAGACTATCACGCAATAAAGTATCTTATTTAAATCCCAAAATTAAAATTATATTTCGTTATTTCAAAATAAAAATAATTAAAGAACAATTAACGAAATAATTGATACCTTTATACATATATATATATATATATATATATATATATATATATATATATATATATATATATATATATATATATATATATATATATATATAAATATATATATATATATACCTATATATAATATTATATTATTTTTATATATATATTTATTTACTATTGTAAAACCATTATTTTCTGAGTCGGTGCCAATCTGTCTAAAATTTTGTTGTAATTTAAGTGTTTTTGAATAAAGCAATTTATTTTAATCTTTCATCAGTTCTCTCTTTGCAAAAGTGTCAATCCAGTCAACGTACAATTTATTGGTAAAGCTGGGATAACGAGAGTTTTCGAGACATTGCAGGTTCCGTCACGTAGTAACACGTCGGCTGTCCGTAGCGCCATTATACTGATATCCCAATATCAGATACACTTATATACACATGTACACTTATAAATAATGATATAAATTTAAATGTATCTATTACATTCGTATTTAGTTTGTAAATTTTGTAAATACTTAATGAACTGAACAATCAATATTTCAATTATTCACTTTCAAATATGATAAAAGTAGCTTTGGTCAAATTTTGTAGAAATAAATATTTTCAATAATTATTTCAAAAATCCCATATAGTAAAATGCTTACTTCAAATACGTACTTGAAATATCCCTAGACTCACAAGGTGCTATGAATCTTCCTTATATAGTGATGAATATTAGATTATCTAACTAATTCCTTAATAGGTTCCAAAACAAACGTATATGTCTCTACATTCGATCTAATTGGCAATGTTAATCACATATATCGCACACATTAATCTTAACACTCCTATTTATCCTATACCCTGCATTATCCCACTTCAAATTGTAAACTGTCGGTAGGGAAATTACTGCCGTAATGACATTTCAGTAACAAGATTTAACACAAAAGCCATTTGATTACTGAATATGAAAGAATAATGTTTACAAAAATGAAATTGTCAACGCATAATTACAAATACATACATACATGTAAGTGTCAAGTTTTTCTATAAAATAAATTATAATTTAATAAGAACATGTTATTAACAACTGAAATTAAACTTAAATGAAAAACAACTTTTAAGTAAACATAATACTTGTAGGTGCTACAATCAAGTGTAGCATACTTTATGTAAATTCAAAAATTACATCAAAGTCATTTTAAAAAAAGAATCTATCAAAAGGAACAGATTAAATAAAAAAGGTAAGCTGAAGTATATAAATGAATGTTAATTTTTAAATACTACGCTGATTACATCAACTTAAAACGTATCAAAACTGATGACGGGTGTGTAAATAAAAACACGGTCCCACAACCGCCCCGCCGATACATTGATTAACATCCCGATGCAATATATAAACTGTTGAATGAAATTACAATTTGTAATTGGAACGCAGATACCGAGAGCTCATTTCCTATATTTGCCCATTAATTACATTCATGTCCTCATGTACGTTGTGATAATGAAGAAAGTTAGTTAATCCAGCCAGTATTTATCTGAGTCGTTTCCGACTCCTCATTGCGCACGTATTCCGCATGAATAATTCTACGTTATTTACTAAAATAGGAATTCTCACATCTCCAAATAGCTACTTCGCCGTATAGCACTTTAATAAAATATTTTGCGATCGAACTGAGCTGTTATTTTAGAGCTAAAACAAGCACATATATTATTTATATTGTGTTAATTTCTTCAAATAATTTTATGTTAAATGCACGATAAATAAGTTTCATATTTTATCTTGAATTGAGTTTAGTGCATTTTTGACATAGTTTATAAATAAAAAATACTTGCCTAACTGTAAATTCTACGAACTTTATTTATAAACTAAATATTTTAACTGTAATTATTATATGAATTTTCCAAATTTCCTTATATAAAATAATGTGGAGTAGGCCAACTCGCGTAACGTAGATTTACGAGTAACCTCGCGACCCGTCACCGTCCCTAGCTCGCTCGCACTACACAACTCATCAATTTGCTCAGGACACACGACTTGGAATCCTGTTAATTAAACTATGCCTCCTAATTAAACTTACGCAACCGAGAAATGTCTTATAGAGTTTTTTTAAGAAAATAATGTCAACATAAAAACGTGTAATAAAATATATAAAATTCTTTTATATAAAACATAAATCTTTTTTCATGAACCCTTATTGAATTGCTACAAAAAAAAGAGGTTTTTATAATCCATAATTAAGTTTCGTCGATTCGATGATTGTAACCAAATAAATATTCACTTGGTTGATAATTTTTCCATGTCGAAGGGAGTCGTATAATAAGCAACGTATATAGGTTGAAAGTTTAACTTTTCTAACTAACGTACAATCTTTTTTCTCTGTACGTTATAAAGATATTTTTCAAGAAATTATATATGACCAATAGATTTAAATATTAATGAGTCAAGTTACCAATGAGACTGTGCCGGCTGGCGCCAAGGCTGGGCGCGGGCGGCGAGCCGGCCGCACGCAGCGCGCCGAGCGCGCTGCCGCCGCCGCCGCCGCCCAGAGGACCGCCCTCCAGCGCGCCTACGACAAAACATGTATTATTAATTTTAACATGTTATAAGTAAAGAATAAGTGACATTTTGGTATCAATGTGCTGTGGTACATCTTAAAAGCAGAAAAATATTATTATTATTATATTAAATAAGCTACTTATAATATAATTTACAGCAAAATATAAAATATACACATAAAAAACACATAAAAATATATAAGATAAATTACAATTTCAACACAACAAAATATATTCTTATAGATTATATTTCAACAAAATGGTCTATTTTTTCATAAATCTAAATTGTTGCCTATAAAAAACGTGTTTTCACAAGTATTGACACATACGTGTGTGGAATAAAAACGATAATACTATTGACATGTCAAATCAGCTCCATGCCTGTGGAGATAATACGATTCCAGACTCGTTATTGCGTTGTTTCCGAGTGGTTACCTGTTGGAATATGGCGGTTTATGGTACGCACGATATTTTAATTACAGCGTGCAACATTTTAAGCTTGCATCAATTTTACGGAATGTTTTATGTGTTGTTATATTTCATGATTAGGTACTTGGTTAATTTTGTCATTATGTTATCGCATTTTCAAAAAAAATCTTGTTCTACGCGTTATTCTACATATAGGTGTAGGGGATGCAGGGTAGGATCCTGTGTCAATACACTACATTCTCCACTTCTGGTAGACCTCGAAACATTGCATGTCTAGTAGTAATGGTACTCAACACCACACTTTGTCCTGTCAGAACGAGGAAATTAAAGTATACATTTCTTGTGGTGGGATCTATCCCACAATTATTGCGTTTACAGTCACACGCTCTCCCACTACGCAAATATGGCTCAATCCATTATACCTGCAGTTACTACAACATTATAAGGCAGTAACTACGTTCTAGATGATCACATTCAATTAACCATGTTTTTTTAATATTAACATAACGTGCATAAATAAGTAAGAGATTAAATAAATTAAGATTTATACACAGCCGCATGCTTGCAAACATCTTACACCTATATAATATGAATTTACTAGAACCAGAAGACTTAAAGCACACCAGTTAACAAATTAAGCGATACAATAACGTAAAATCCTCGTAGACATACATCTTCGAAAATTGACAGATAAAAAATATCTTTTATTCCGCCTTTATCAATATCAGTAATGTTAGCTTACGGAATACATCTCAACGGTACGCTGTCAACAGCACAGGAAATTGATTGGTCCTTTCATTTTCCAATGAAATGTGAAAAAGAGTTCAGGATGTAATGGACACTTGACGTCGGGAACTACGCGCGAGAGACGCGTCATCTTGCTATACTTGTATGCGTAATTGTAGTTATGTAATAATTTATCGTCACATATCAATGTCGTGATATATCAATGATGGTTTTTTAATAAGCATTTCGAAATCCTATGTAAGAAAAGAAGAAATGATATATTTTATCTTTTCTATCGTCAAAAATGAAATATAAAACTTTTTATACGGCCGCACTCCAGTCACGCGACCAGTCGGCGCATCGTTGTTCATTCAATCACATTTTAATTATTAGTTTTCTTATAAGTTATAGAGAATCACTAACATTATATATATATATATATATATATATATATATATATATATATATATATATATATATATATATATATATATATATGTGTGTGTATGTGTGTTTGTGTACCAAGTCCAGTGAAAAAGCACTTGAAACAAATATATTTTATACAATATTATAACAGTAATATACATTTGAAAAATGGTTATGAAAGTCCTCTCAGATAGTTTCAACAAATCAAATTGTTTCTTTTGAGCAATTGACCTGGTTATGAATCCATTGCTTAAATGAAAAAAAGAAAGACATAACCCGCAAACGGACATGACACTCGCGGCGTTACGTCATCACAGTAGTGGGCGATGGAAACCAAATTAAAGAGAAGTAAAACTTTAAAACGTTGTTTGTAGATAGATAGTTTACATTTTGATGTCTTAGTTTCAGTTATCACTAACCTAATCTTTTTTGCTTAATAACTTTAATTATTGCAGCATTAAATTAATTTTACAATATACATACATTTGTAAATATGAATAATTATAATAGTACGAACTATTTAAAATTCTATGTTTTACTATATAAGGAACCTAATAAACATAAAAGTCGCGTTTAAGTATACCAAAATGAATAATACATATGATTAAAAAACATTATAACAGGCACAACATATGAGCCACATAGATATTTATAATACAGTTTTTATATTTTAACATTACAGTATGAGAGTTTCAGGCAAAGACTACAAAAGGAAAGTCTTCGTAAATGACCACTAAGCCTTTGAAACAACCTCGCACGGTATAGGAAACAAAATATTAGCTAGGATTATTTCTCTTTTGTTTTTATCGTGTATGTTAAGTGAATTTATAGCTGTAATATTTATTTTTTACTATACTTACTGTACAAATTTATACGATTTTTTTTACGAAGAGACTTTTATTGTGGCACCCGAAATTTTTATTTATATATAGCATTTTTGAAGGTAACATCTTTTTCCCCCTTAAATCTTTATATATATATATATATATATATATATATATATATATATATATATATATATATATATATATATATTATATATATATATATAATATATATATATATATATATATATATATATATATATATATATATATATATATATAATATATATATTATATATATATATATATATATATATATATATATATATATATATATATATATATATATATATATATATATATATATATATATATATATATAGTGGTCTGCCACCTCGAGAACTTAGAATTAATCATGTTTCATACAAATACAATACTTAGTTACTCCCATTTGACCACATGGACAAAGCTGATGTTAATAATAAGAATATATTATAAATGTATAGAGGATTTTCTTAAATACCAACAAAACATGTGGTGTAGATCATCTTTTTTGTAATAAAATAGAATATAGAACATACATTTTTCTAATTTTCATACGTATATAATTCATTCTTTCACTATTATAATATAAATAATAACTATATCAAAGTAGACGCTGGACATTTCATGCTAAAAATGATGAATAAAAATTTAGTTAAAATTTCTATGCTGCAATTTATATAGCAGTGACCTGTATTAAAATTGCTTCGGAATTTAGTTAAATATTTCGAATTTGGTTAGGTTAGGTAGTAGGTAGGGATGGTCTGCGTAAAAGCATTTCCCAGCGAAAAAAAAAAGTTAGTAGGAGGAGGACCTTTGACAGTGGAGGTGAGTGTTAATACATTTTAAACCTACACTTGGTCGCAAGTCCAGGGCGCTGCTGGACACCCACACGCACAATGAGCCCATTTTGCCCAGCACGTTTTGCATAATGCTACTGCTATAATATTCGTTTTAGTGTGATTTTCCCTGACTTAAAAGGATATATGGCTATAATAAGGATAGATGAGTATTTAAACCATGTCGCGTTTTCCAAAGAGGATATTAGTTATCTTGTAAATCCCTAGACAGGAATGGGTCTGGAATCGCTACCACCGAATAATGTTTATAACGGGTTTTCATATAAATTATAAATGTTATACTCATTAAATACATAAAGTACTAGTGAGTTTTTAAATAAGGTGAAATAAGTATTTTAGTTTGTTGTTTTATTCATATAACTACGACGAATTTAAGAATAATAGAACGAATATATGAGATTGAAGCGCCTTAAGCGCCTTAAGCCAGCTATATAATATAAAAATACGATTGGATAGATAAATTTCGTTATAGGTGAATGTATTATAGCAATAATTACAAATAATATTTTCAATTTAAAATAAAAAAATATACATTTCAAAGCAAAAAAAATCGAGTGCATAAGAATTAAAAAGAAAATCTTTACTTTTACAAGGTTCCTTGGGAAACCTTAATTGGTTAAAGAATAGGTCCAGACTGTTCTAATCTTTCTATTTTGAACAAAATATGATTCGTATATTTCTGTGTGTATCATAAATTTATTAGAATAATGTCAATACGTTTATTAGTTTTCATAAAATACTCAAAGATTGGATTTGTTTTATTTATCCTTTTAAAATATTTGTAAGTAACATTTTAAGTTAGGATTCAGTTATTTCCTTTTTTATTAAAAGTATAACTTATTTCATCGAATGAGTTTATATCGTGGGGATTTGAACCCAACCTCTTCTATCGCAGTTTGCAGTCATACCACTACTATTAACTAAAAATATGAAAAATACAAAATATAAAAAATTGTAAGAAATTTTGTTTAAACAAATTTAAATCGTTGTATATCCTAAATCGTAACTTAAAATGGAAAGTGGTGAAAGTAACGTATTAATAATTTTATTTTTTTTTCATTTTGACAACATGGCATCTGGTTGTAGCAGTAGTGTTGTTTTGTAATTGTATTGTTTTTTACTAACACTTGCAAGACATAGATAAACTCATTACGTAGTTCACGCTATTACGTAATTCAGTCGAGTGTAACGCAGCTTAATACTTTTTCCTGCATAGCAGGGTAGAGACACAGGGACAGGCAGAGGACCAGAGGACCTAGTATTAAGAAGCTCCGTTTTCCTCTTTCTGCCCAAATTGGTAGAACTTAAATCCGGCTTAGTCAACTAGAGTGGACAAATGAAAATAACTCTGATATAATCATTCCTCCAAATGGGGATCAAACACTCAACCATCACGTTTACAGTCAGTCACACGCTTTTAAATTGCGTCACGACAGCCTATAATTAAAATTTAATTTATTATAAATTATAAAACAAACCTAGGCAAATAATAATTTTAAATGGAAACAATAAGATCCTATAGGAATAATTTCGCTAGCACAAACGTTTGTTAAGAATCTATGCGAGATATCTACATGTTACTTGGGTACGAAGATAATCACATCAACATTAAATTTTTCGGCAACGTTCCAAAACTTAAGGTCGACGAAATCTAACCTTTCCATCAATCTATGTGATATCGTCATCAAATCAGAGATCAGAAAATAAATATTAGATACATTTGTTTTCGTAAAATATATCTTTCTATATACATATAACAATGTTTTGTGTGAGTCATATAAAAATCGCATATAAGGTAGCTGTATACAACATATATATATATATATATATATATATATATATATATATATATATATATATATATATATATATATATATATATATATATATATATATATATATATATATATATATTATATATATATATATATATATATATATATATATATATATATATATATATATATATATATATATATATATATATATATATATATATACAACAAAGAATATTATGTATAAACGTGTCTTTAAAAGACACGTTATTAAGAGTTATTTTGGTCATTACAGCGAGGCAAACGGGGTTGACGAGCGAAGTTAGCTGGAGAGGAAACCGATAAATAAATATGTATGTGGATTTTGGAGAAAAAAATGCATTTCAATTTTATGATACTTACTAGAAACTTATCGGAACCAACTAATTACATATAAATTAAATGCTGATAGTTTATAACAAAAATGGACACAAAAACAGCATTCATTCAAAATGAAGTTAACAATATTGCTCTTACAGATACAGATTAAACTTTATGAAGATGGTATTGTTTGTTACGTAAATTATACAAATCCGAGGTAAGTAAGCTGCATCACGGCAAGTTTTTAGTTCTCTACGTTGTTTGAACTTTCACTAGACCGCGTAGACGTATATTTTAAATAAACTAAGTTGGCGAAGTGGCAACATTTTTAACTTAGTAACATCATTTATATGTGATGTTATTGTTAACTCTTATTTTATACTCTCATACACTCATATAGAGTCATACACTCATACACGCATATATTTAATAATTAGCGCAAATTTTACAGATATTGTTTTATTATAACATGGTAGTAATATAGTATAGTTAATTCTACATATAAATTTATAAGTGTTTCCTACGTCAATTATTTGTACATTATATGTATATATATATATATATATATATATATATATATATATATATATATATATATATATATATATATATATATATATATATATATATATATATAACTAAAACGACGCATTTGAGTTTTTGATTGCTATTTGTTGGAAAACTAGTTTGATTTAACGATGAATTGCTACCTATTACAAAAATACTGCTGTTTTTGTGTTATAGTTAATAGAATTAGAGCAGTTAACACCGAATGGAGGTGCCAGGTGTTATGGCGATCGGACCATCTGTCATTCTTTTTGGACGGACGTTGAAACGTAATGTCTACCTACAAAACCGTTGGCTCTGAATCAGTATGGGCTTACTGAATATTTTGTTTAATTGGACACGGAATATTTTAATAAAAGTGTATCTATAGTGAATCGTGTCAATATTGTTTTACAATTCCTATGAGTATGCCTACAATGTCGGCCACATGAGACGTTGTGACCCACCTACCGTCAGCCGTAATGTCTCGAGATTCGGTCACTCCTAAAAATAATATATATATATATATATATATATATATATATATATATATATATATATATATATATATATATATATATATATATATATATATATATATATATATATATATATATATATATATATGCATAAGCTCCCGAATAGTTTAAGCATAGTATTCACCCGTTTAATAAACAAATAAAAAACACGTAAGAAAAAGTTAAAATTAACGGATAGCGGATTTTTCTTTACCATATCATATTAGTCCAAGGGCTGAAACTCCCTGTTTTATCTTATCTTGTTACTTTAAAACATAATAACTTCACGCTATTTCCCCCACAAAGTAGGGTAGGCAAAGGGGACGTAAGATACACCGTCCTGCACTTTCCGCCCAATTTTCAAGACAATTTTCATGTTGAGAGCTTAACGCCGCGCTTTGTCTTGTTAAGAAAGCGAGGAAATGAAAATAATCGATTTCCCCGAGTTGGAGTTGAACCCAGAACCGTCACGTTTATTTATTTAGTCTCAAAAACATCTTAAACACTTTCTTAATTAAAGTATATTTACTAATCCAGACATTCACAGAATAAATACATAAGAAAGTGTTTCTTTCAACTAAACAGTTTTCAAGAGCTTTTCTAGGCGATTGAGTATCAAGTTGGTAACTTTGACCTACAGGTCAGTCACCCACTAAGCTTCATTGCAGATCGTTGCGTCGTAAGAGACTGTATTAGATTATTTTATTCTTATATTTTAAAATATGATCAACTTCAAAAGCATGTTGACACATAGATATAACATTATTTGTAAAGAGAGAGATATTTTAAAATTTAGAAAAATAAGTTAAGTGTAAGATATTTAATTTTTTTTTTTATTTTAAGTTAATTTTCTTTTGCTGACAATTAAATATGCTATTAAATATTTTATAGCGAACACAGGAGGTTTAATGTTTTTATACTTGAGATTATGAAGAATGCTTGCTAAGAAAATATAAACAGACGTGACGCAGTGTGACAGTGTCTGACTGTAGGTTTCAGTTCTCGCCACTAAACATACAATCTGGAATTCGACTTCGGCGGCACTAGCTTCTCGCCTACACGAGACTAAGTGTAAAGCTGAAGAAAATAAACGGAATAGAAGAATATTAGATAAAATAGCTAATTCCTATGTAGGCACTGAGCCAAAAAGCTTGTAAAAATAGGTTTGTCTACAAGTTTTAATATGACAAATATATGGTATGTGATGGAAAATTGAAAATTTTCATCGTTTGTTACGAGTATAATGACTACATCTATCGATATATAAAATAAGAAGGGTGTCTGTAATTAAGTTACCGTTAGTTAATTCGAGAACGTACGTCACGTCTACACGCCGTGGCACACAATCTTAATTAAAATATGAACTTTGAACTTTCTTAATACGAGTATTTTAAAGAGAGGCTACATTAATGTATTGCGATGCGCTGTTATGTTTTATATACATATTTTTAACTGATTTCAAATAAGGAGGAGGTTCTATGTTCGACGGTATTGTTATATTCTTTTCATGTATATTCCTAGTTTTGTGAACCAATTTGAATAATTCGCTTTCTCATTATCAGGATCTGATGATGGAATCCCAGGGAAATCGAGGATATCCTTAACATTACCATTAACCTATTGGACTTTTGGAGTCGGTTTCTTGTTTTCTCGTTTATTAATACTTTTAAATTTGCATTTAAGCTTGTATATATAAAGTTAGGCACAATTTTGAAGTCAATTAATTTTTTTTGTTAAAATAAATTTTATATGATATGCCATTAATGCATTCTGTTGTAGCACGCCACGTTGCCACAGGTCGACGGACAAGATACGAAGCGGGAGAAAAGATATGTGTATATATGTGTGTAGCGCGAAATTGAATTGCGCCATTTAACATGCAACTTCTCGAATTCAGGCGGGTTAGTCTAGAACTAAGAGTCGTTACTCTAGGTGCCCTGTAGTTAGCTTGCTTTGCGGAAAGTGAAGCGTGGTTTTTTAATTAGATTAGAATTAGATTAAATATTTTTTTAAATACTGTTTTTTTTTGCTTTTTATCATCATAATTTTTTTTTGTGGCTGTCTTTCTGTTTGTCCGGGCTTGTCTACGGAAAAGATGAACTAATTTTCACTTCCACTGGAAAATAGAAGAAAGAGGTTGTGGAGCAACATAAATACAACTACAACGCGTTAAGCGCGCCAGTAGGTTCCTACCACCCAGATAAAATGTTCATCATCAAATCATTTCAATTTGTATACTAATATTTTTTTCATAATTTTTCATAAATTATTATTATTCGAAAACAATTACATTAGACTCTGAACAATCGAATTATAGCTAGTTGAAGTTTCTATCAATCGACACATTTGGTATTACATCGAACAACCTATCCACATCGAATAACCTAGAGTATGAATTAAGTTAGAACTTAAAGTAGAAACAAAGGATAAATTCCGAAAACTGGAAAGACACATATATCTCAGAATAAAATCATTACAAACTTATACTGTAGCTCATTTCATACGGCCGCAAATTGTCGACTGTTATTAGTTATACTTAATTGACCTGGACGTATGAAATTTGACAAAAAGTGAGAACTTACAATATGATAATTTATATGTTTAACACAGAAAGAAATCATTACAAACTTATATTTGTGGTTCGTTTTATACAAAATGAGTGGATACAGCCGCAAATTTAAATTTGTCAATTGTTATAAATAGTATTTTCTTCGAATTTTTCAGCGAATACCTACAATCAAGAAATAGATATGGAACCCTCGGTCGTGAGTATTACTCGCACTTGACTGATATATTTTTTTTATTATAATCAACGAAAACCAGCCCAACCAACTGCACTAACTTTGACTAACAATTGCGTTTATAGAGACGCTGTCGCACTGCGACAAGATACCCTCAAAAATTTAATAAATAAAAAAAAATCTTTATACCATTGAATAGTCAATGATTGCGTTACTGAAGTGTCGAATACAAATATATGAAACTTTATATGTTATAATATATCATCTTTCAATTACATCACCTACCTTGAGGAACTAAATCCCAACTTTAAGCATATAATTTAATAGCAGCTAGTAAGTGCTATTTACCCGCTCGCAATCATATTAACCCGCCAGCATTAAGCGGATATAAGCACTCGGCGCACCTACGACTATTAACCGGAGGTTACCGGATTATTTTATAAATACATCATATTAAATTCGAACAACCTACGTAGACTAAATTTGAAACTCTGTACAGCGGATATGGGTTAAATGAATTTGTAATAATAAATTATTTATACAACAACTTTGCGTATTTTCTATTATTATATAATGGAGATATGTACATAGAAACGCTTTAAAACTTCATATAGCGATAGTATTGAACATGTAAAAATGCATTAGTTTGTTTGGTTGTTGGGTAGTCCACTTATTAAGAAAATTGTTTTGATGACTATATGCGGACATGGTTACCTTGGGCACTTAGAATATGTCATGTGGCGGCATGTGTCTTGACCATGGGGGCGAAGCGGCGAGAAAAGCCCAGCTATTCATAGAGTTATACTATTGGTGTATGCATTTACTGTAAAGCTAAATACTTTTAAACGTTTTCAGAAATATTTTATTATTTAGTGACTGATCGAATGTTTTATTATTTATTATACTGACAATTAATAGTGTACAAAAATTTATATGTTAAACTAAAAAAATTGTAAGTTAAACTATAAAACTGATATTCAATTTATCTCGAAAGATTTAAGTTTACTTAAGGCTGAAACACTTTAGTCGCGAAGCCGATAAGTAAAGTTAGGCGAAATACAGAAAGTTTTATTTGTCTAAGTTTTGTTCCATTTCGAATTCATATGCTTCTCGACGATCATTTGTAACTCTATATTCTTAACTTAACTTGGCTTGATAAAGACATCTATTACCGCATATAAAATGTATACTTAAGGTATTTTTTACATGAATTCCAATGTATAATCTTATTTCTAGATTAGAAGTAATCGCAGCGTATTAATTATTTACTGAACTATGTTAATTTATTCACATATTTTAGTGTTATATTGTGCAATGAAAGTCAATGAGGCTATGTGTTATAACGAGTTACTCACTCGCTGCAATACCACTATTCTTACACAAAAAAATCATATGCTCGATTTAGACTGATATGGATAATTGCCACGTTTACTCCCTTCACTGCACCACTTTATATATTAATTTGAAAAACAACTACATCTGTAAATTGCAGTAAAATTGTACGTAAAGCGCATCGGCCAGAGCTTATTTCAATTTTATGAGAAGAACGTTGTACTTGCGGAGGCGAAGGTCGTAAACATGTGTAGTTTACGAGTGCCGGCGTATGCCTTACATACCCTCTTCGCTACAAGTGATGCATTTTGGACATTATCAAAGCCTGCTCATAATAAATTCAGTTTGAGATAGCCGAGGAAAACTGTGGCATGTAAATCAAGTTGATTTTGCACAAACTTTGCTCGCTCATATTAAGGGTGGTATGTTTAGGTCCCTAAATATGTTTCCACAAAGCCCAGCTGGGTCGTGAATGCCGTCTTATATTTACGGCAATTTTTAGTATTCTATTTTATATAGTACACTATAAGATATATATATATATATATATATATATATATATATATATATATATATATATATATATATATATATATATATATATATATATATATATATATATATATAGTGTACATCTCAGAGGGTGTCTAGCCAATTATCTGTCCGATATTTGGTTTCCGGCATACGGGTACGCGACCCCGGGACCTCGAGCCACCACTTTCATAACCCGATCCAATCCATATAAGTGGTGTCCCTCCCCTATATTCCAAGTCTTTCTGCCTCTTATTCCCTTTCCTTTCTTGGTTTCTCCCAGTAATGGGTTTGGAGGTCAGATGGCAATCGCTCCACAAAAAACCACTTCGCCACTCATATGGACCGATTGGTCTTAGTCGGAAGGCAGACCCTGGCAAAAGCCGGGACTAATGCCAGGAGAAGAAGAAGATGTATATATATATATATATATATATATATATATATATATATATATATATATATATATATATATATATATATATATATATATATATATATATGATTATTATTATTATTAGCATTATCAATGTAAATAAAAGTATAAAAAAAGAGAGAAAGTTCTCGAACAGTAATATCAACAGTATCAATTTTCTTACCGCAACGTAAGAGGCTAAGTTTCGAAAGTTGTACAGTAAGTAAACTATAAAAATATCGTAAATGTAAGAGGGTAAAGGTAACCCAATACCTGCCTAAAGTACATGCAAATAACAATTTAGTCGGTGCCTGTCACATGTGTACATTTGCACGTTACGGCGGCCACATATTGAAACTTGTCTATTTACATTAGAAATACGAATCGAATAAAGTTCATATTCTAAAAGAAAATATAAAGAGTTCTGTCGACATCTGTCGGAGGAAGCACCTAAGTGAATAGGAAATTGAAAAATGTATTATATGTACGATTCAAGTTTAATATTAATTAAATGTTTGCAACAATATAATTTAACAATAATATTTTTTCATATAATTGGGTATAAAGTGAGAACCTAGTGGTGAAAGTTGAAACACATCGTTTTCTCGTTTTCCACTCTCCGCCCTCCGCCCACATTCGATATATTGCATGGCATGATCATTTATTTTCCCCAGTTGGAATCCAAAGAGTTTATAATCAAATGCTGTCCCACTGCGCGATATTGGCATCTACTATTTTTTATGTAGTTTATTTGAATTTTCAAATTACGTCAACTGTAATACTATTGAAAATGAAAAAGGGATAAAATAACAAAATAGTAAAGATGCACCTTAACCACATATACCACATAACCACATATATATATATATATATATATATATATATATATATATATATATATATATATATATATATATATATATATATATATATATATATATATTTCAACCTACTATAACGGAAATTTATAAGTATCTTTTTGTATTTTTATTTACGAAATTATGCATGTGATGTTTTATTTTTTTTATACAGCCCATTAGATTTTCATGTGGAGTTCTTTTCACTTTAATTTAACATCAATTTAAAAAATCTTTTTTGTTTTCTATAATACGCACTAAAATCTTCTTTACAAAATAGGTTCTCTTTCTAAAATAGGTTGCATTTGATGAAAACCATTGAATCGAAGCTTCATTATTAATTATAAAATTATCATATTAATCACTTTACCACGTAAATTAAAGACATTATTCAATAATTCACTTTGTAACAGTTAAATGCTCTGCGTTCCGTTACCCTACAAAATATTTCATGAATAGCTAAAACAAAGCACATAAATTTAAAAAATACTAAATATATTAATTATTACGACCTGGTTATATGTATATAATTATAATAATTTTACATACTCATAACGAAATAATTTGCAAATCTCTCATTTTCTTGCACCTCCAGCTCTCAGCCTTTATTTATTCAAGCAAGTAGGGAGTACAGGCTGTTGCTACGCTCGGTTTCTGCAAATGTAGGTGAATTGATGTATTCTTTAAGCAAACACAATTTACGAACGCTTTAAACATTGAGTGTGACAGTCTAATATAATGTATAATCAGTTTGGTAATCAAGAACACAGTACCCAATATCTGTTATAATCATAACAAATATAAAACATATAGATATTCTGTCTATAATAAGTGACTATGGAATATTTCCAAAAATCTGTCGATACGACATTTGTATATATACTTGTGTATTTTCTCTACAGCATTATTAAGAGAGCTTTGTTGGTTAGAAAGCAGCGCTTGGGTGTATTCTATAGAGATTTGTCTAATAATACGTTTAAATTTTTATATAGAAATTTAATTACATAAAATTAATACAGATATTAAAATTCTAAACTAAATATTTTAAAATATAGAAAAAAATTTAATAATATTATAATCTCATAACCCAATGAAACACGAAAAAGACTAATAGTAAACGTAAAGTAATTAGTATTATGTTAAGAAAGAAAAATAATAAATAAAATCTGTACGAAATTTGAGTAGACTTCAGCAAGTCCCCAGCGCCAGAGGTAGCAACTTTTTGTATTATGACACTATTTTAAGTTGTACTAACACAAAGTCTCCAGGGGACATTCGAAAGTTTCAAAGGCAATTTTACTAGTCCACAGAGCCCGAGCCTAATTAGGTAGTAGGGCCATTTCATTAAAGGACTAATAAGCGTCGCTGTGCATTGACAAAAGGCTTAGAAGTGAACTCAATGAATAAATAATTTGTAAGGATCCGCTGACAATAATTTTTAATAAGCTAAAGTCATTTTGAAACGAAATTTTTACCGGTTTAAGGCACGGTTTTTCGTAATGAGTAGGTATTAAAGAAATTTTAAATTTATCACAGATGTTAGGTTATTCAGACAAATATAATAATAGCGTGTATAAACGTTAAACGAGCTTTATCAACGTGGTCAAATGGAAATAAATAAAGATTGTGTCCACAATCCACTTTGGCCACATGTACATCGAAGTGGGTTACATCGAAACGATTAACGTGATGTACACATAATATAGTCTATAGCTTTCCTCAATAGGCTATCCAAACAAAAATACAATTTGAGCAAATTGCTGTTAATACAGATATGGTGAAATTTCAGATGAACAAAGCAGTTGGCAATTAACTAAAATTATCTAATAAGAGAATATGTAAAAAGACAATGTGTGAAAATAACCTCATATTCATATATGAAGCTAAATAAGAAAATGTATTTATCAACAGATATCACAAACGTTTGATAAGTATAAGAATTATTTTACAAAATGAAAGAGAATGGAATACGAGGTTATTGTTCACTATTTTATTACTTTAAAAGGATAATATTTAGATATGATTTAGATAACGTAGATTTTTGGATATATTGAAAAGCTCACTTGGTTTAACTTAAAAAGAAGACATAATAAAGATCATTACAATTTAGAGAAGAACTACTTAGCAAGCCATGGATTCACTCACCTCCATTGTCCAAGCTGCCTCACTGTTAATCAAATTCAAACTGATTCTACTGGTGCCGCCTTTCAAGAACGTTCCAAAAAATAATTAACGATAGTTCTATACAGGCCGAAGGCAAACTATAGAGACATTTCGCTTCTAGTGCATACAAATGAACTCTTAATCAATTCCTAGTCAGGTTTTTGGTTAGTTCGAATTGCTTGTCAACTGTGAAATAATGATTATTAGGGATACCCACTATCCAGTAGATATAAACATATGTGTCTACAAACATACAAATAGAAAGATACACCTTTTCTACTGTTTTATTATACAGTATAAATATAGAGTTAAGTACTAGGTTAAGATTTATGGTGATGTATATGACATAGTTGCAAATAACTAACTATAATTAATAAAATATAGCTAAATAGCCTAACAGCTAACAGTGGATTATATTTAGATTTGTCTTAAGCTTTAGCCTTGCGAATTTTTATAAGAAGTTCAAATCAAATTATTTTCATGCCAAAGTGATTTATATTTATTCTCAAAGATATAATATACATTTCTGACGATAAAATTAAACAAGAAACAATGTACATGTCGTAGCCTATATAATAAGTTATATAATAATATATAATAACTTAGCATTGTTACTAATTAGTTCTGCCCTCCGTATAGAATTGACGATTTCGTAATATAAATGAGCAGAAAGCAGAAATTCCAATAATAAGCAGAAATGTGAATTGGGTGGAATATGCTCAATCATATATTGGTCAGATCATGATATGTCGATTAACTCGACCAGATCAATGATAAGATAGAGTTTAATGATATATTATTATGTTTTTATTGTAAGTAAAGCTTCTCATCTCTACTTTTCATCTCAATTTTTATTTTAAGTTTATACGTTAACTAAGTACTACGGTAGTAGGAAAATGGTTGTAATATACTTTTTAGGGTTTCGGTCTCTGTCCGTCTGTCAAGATCATTTTCTCAAAACCACGTGCTACTCAAGCTCATTAATATTACATATCCATATTGGTGTTTTTTAGAGCACAGAAAAAATCAAATTTCCAAGTCAACACAATCAAAAGATATGAGTGTTTGGTTTAATTTTTTGCATTTAGTATGAAAATATACGCTACGTAATCAAAACCAGCAGGGTACTTCCCGTTGACACAATACACTGCACTACACTTATGATATTTGGCAAATAATTTGAACTTACTTACTCTTGTACAGTAAGTAAGTTCAAAATTTGGACATGTACGTACGTACACTTACCTATACGTATATACCAAAAAATCCATTACATACTTATGTTGGTATTTTTATTTCATACAAAATAACGAGCGCATAACGAGCTACGACTGCAAAATTAAATTTGTCAATTTTTATACGTTTACTTTTGTTCAGCACGACGGTGTTGTAAGAACTAAACTTAAATACATTATTAATCAAATATAAAATTTGTAACGTAACTTAATGTAATTTGATCGGTTAATACTACTTTTTGTGGTAGGTCAGAACAGATTTTTTTGATTTAAATAATTCTTATTAGTTAAAAGAGATAAATCATTCCGTAAAAAAAAATACTGTCATGACATATTCTTGTTCTTTTTAATGATTTTTTATGGACAGCCTATTTTATATATATATATATATATATATATATATATATATATATATATATATATATATATATATATATATATATATATATATATATATATATATAAAGGTTAATATTTTTTACACAACCGTAGCGCAGTTTTAAAATTTTGAATGTTGTTTACAAATTTAGTTGCAGGTGTTAAATATTTTGTTTATTCTTGTGTGGGAAGATATAAAACAGCGTTTAGTTCTGTTATACAACATGAAGTATAGTAAAAACGAAAACTTGTGTACTCTAATAAATGCGCCCCGTGGACACAATTCGATTCCCGCTACGTTCAAATTTCTATATGTTATTCTAGTACATTTATTTCGTCTGGAAAAGTACTTTTTAAATTAAAAACTATTAGTAGAGGCCCACGTTAAACAAGCACAGTTATTTTAGAAAACATATGGCAAAAGTTGACGAGTAGCTAGTTGATTTATCGATGAAATGAATTTTTACATTCTGCATTAAAATAATAAATGGAACTAGACACATACCCGTGAATGTGGCGCTCGTAGTGCGATCGGCTAGGTCGGGGCGGGCCGGCGCGCCGCCGCCCGCATGCTATCAGCTGGCCGGCGCGGCCATGTCGTCCTCGCGCGCCTCCTCTCACCGCCCTGCGCCTGTGATATTATAGCAATTTAGCTAATATATTATATAAATAATGTCTAGTCCATACAAATTAATTAATAATTGTTTGAACTATGTGTTAACATCTTTTTCTATGACATAAACACAGAGAATTAGAACTTGAAATTATATTTAAAAGTAGGCACAGTTTTCATAACCTGACTAGTTATAAGAAGTTCTTTTTATATTATTCATTTTACAAAATCAAAATTAATGTATTATGTTCACACATTTTATATAGATAGGTTTCCAAGAATAGCACTCACTCTCAGCCGTGTAAACAAGTTCTAAAACGAGACCAGCAAGCTTCAACCGGTCGATACTTATTTATTATTACGATCGCGTTGTCCACAATATATTATATACTAGGAAAATAAACGAATCCATCTAATAAAGATGTCACATAATTTTTATAAATATTGTATGTAATACATTTGAATGAGGAAAGTCGAAATACACGTTTCTTTTTCCGATCTATTTATAATATTAGCTTAGAAAAAATCTCATTCGAAACAATTATTTTATCGAATATAATATTCGTTTTCAACATAAGATAAAATTATAACGAGGTAAATATTTGATCTCAAAAGCGGCATGTACATCAAAAATATTATCGGCAATTCCGTTATACGGACAGAACGCAAAACGGAGTCAAAAAAAGCTTTTCGTTTGTTTGTTCGTTAGACCCGCAAAAAAATTTTCATTAATAGTATTTAAAAATTTGCTCTGTTTTCACCCAACTTTCAACTTCAAATGTACTGAAGTATAGTAAGGAAGAAAGGGTATGTAATAGTGGTAATAAATGATAATTAATTCATTTTATGCAATGAAAATAGCCAATCACTCATATTACAAACGGGTATCTGCTATGTATTACACAGTCATGATCCATCCAACCGATAACGCTGGCTGATTATATTATGATGAATAACTATTAAATTTATACAGAAAATAAAAAAATACTAATGCTTTGTCACGGCATGACATTTATAAGAGAAATTCCATTATGTCGACGTTTTGTTCCAAAGTAAAAAATATTAAATTATGTAAAATATTTTCTTCAGAATTTTTCCTGATATTATCCAACGATTGGGTGAAATATGTGAGAGAGAGTTACGATTCAGGTGTCAACGCTATATAACAACGTTTAGTCAATGCATATGACAAAAAAAACCGGTCAAGTGCGAATAGTACTCGCGCACCGAAGGTTCCTTACGTACGTCATGGTTGTATATATTCCGCTGAGAAAAAAAATACTTATAAAAATTGACAAACTTAAATTTGCGATCCTATCCACTCATTTTGTTTGAAATAAACTACAGTATAAGTTTGTAATGGGGTTTTTCTGGGATTTATCTATTAATTTTCAGTTTTCTTACTGTTTTCCTTTGTTTGTTTAGTATAAGTCCTAGCTTATTGCCTAATATCTCTACACTAGACCACCGGGAAGTACCCTATTGTGTGTGGAAGGTTCTGATTACGAGGCGATTTCCATACAAAATGCAAAAAAAGAAATATAAACGCTAATATCTTTTGATTGCGTTGATTTAGAAGTTTGATGTTTTTCGTGCTTCAAGAAATGATCAACTTGGATGTTTCATATTAATTTCAGCTTGTTAGTAACACGTAATTAGGAGAAAATGGTATTGACAGACGGACAGACCCACAGATAGACAGAGGGTCAATGAAGTGATCCTGTAAGGGTTCCTTTTTTTTTTCTTTTGGGGTACGGAACAAAATGGTATTATTAGTATTATGCCTAATTAGTTGAAGATAACATTGTACACCAATTAATTGTCTATAATTATTAATCTACATGACAAAGACGGTATTTCTGTAGGTATATGTATTTTATTCAAAAGGTTCTTGGTCTATTTATTTTTATATTTCTGTTCCTTACAGCAATTTTTTTGTACATAGGTATTTGTATATAGGCTAATCTTTTTTTAAAATACTCATAATTATTGTATTAGACAACCATAAAAATTGGATTTTTTGTAATCATTCCGAATCATAACAAAATAATAGTAAAGTAATTTAAATATTTTAATATTTAAGCACTATTTTATGCATAACTTAAATACTAATAATGTTTAATTTAAAATGATAAAATCAAATTAATTGAATTCAATAAATCCTTTCTTTGGAACATTTTCATAATGAGAATAATTACGAAACTAAAAGTTTAAGGAAATTTAATCGATTCATTATTGCCATTAGGGACTATTGTATTGTATTGACATTGTGTAGCTGAGTAACTTTGCTGCTAACACCTCTGGTATTCATAGCCAAGACGAGCTATTTTTTATGAATCATTCGAAGTAACGATCAACTCTAATATTTTATACAATACGTAATTAGCGTATTTATTGATATTTGATCAAAAGATGAAATTAAATTTGAACCGTTGATGTTTAATAAGATACAATTATAACCCTATAGCAAACTAACAAGCAATTAAGAACGAAGGATGATTGCAAATCATATATGTAATAAATTAACACATTTTAATCACTTAGACAAATTGTTTTAACGATAATTATTAATTTATAATGTAAATATAAATAATATAAATACTATATAAAAATAGAAAGAAGCAACAATTCGCGCATGGAAGAAATCTAAGCCACAATCAAAATGTCATCCACGACTCGCGGTAAACAAGCGCTCGCTATACAACAACGTGGCGTAGATACCGCTTACATTTGAATTCCCGACCCGTCGTCTATCTGCCATAGCACTCTGCGTCTGTGTCACAACACTCGCCATTTATTTGTACCTGCTTGTGACAACCACTCATTCCTGAAATGTTTACGTTGTTCTGGCTTTTGAATGCACAGCTACAAATGTTCTAGCACGAGCCGCATTGCTCTCTCGTAGTACACAAAACTTTATCGTATTTTTCAGGTAGGTACCTACATCGTGTTATCGCATATACGTGACACGTACGCCACTCATCTGAACTGGTTTTGTAGTATATTCTTGTCACTATATCTCTTTTGCATTTTGAAACCTATTCCGATTTTTGTGCATTTTTGTAAGGTGGCATAAATATAGTTTTAAATTAAACGTCACGTCCTCTACATATAGATAGATATTTCGTACTAAGTTTTCTTTACAGTAGGTAATCGTCTCTTATGCCTCGAATTTTGCCATAACGCTATAATAACCTTATAAGTATAAAATGTATGTATGCGTGAATTTTATTGTTTGACAATTCGTTTATAATGCATTGCTTGTATTTGACTGTTGATACTTTTTGTGTTCAATACCCTAAAATAATGAAACGGAATCCTTATAGGATCACTTTATTGTCTGCCTCTGTCTCTCTGTCCGTCTGTTAAGACAATCTTTCGCAAGATTGCTCGAAGCTATCAAAACAACTACCAAATATTCAGGTCTACAGTCCCCATAGACCACAGAAAATTTTAACTTTTGAGTTTACGCAATCGAAAGATACGAGCAGTTGTGTTTCGTTATTACAGTATATTGAGTGGAATCCATCACGTATTCAGAATATAATAGGTTCCCGTTGACCTAGAATTAACAAATAAAGTAAAAATCGAAAATTGGTTATTAATGGGTAATATATAATAAAACTAGTAGTTTATTTCGTACAAAATATATCTATAACTATATAGTTATAGAAAGTTATAGATATATACAATAATAATAAATTAAGAAATAGGTACGGAACAATCGATGCGCGAGTCACTTAAAATTAGACTTCAAATCTTATTTTGTAAGTATAGTTAAGATATTTTCTAGTAACTTGATACCTAATAGGGGAAATTGTCAATGATAAAAAAGGAGGACGTTCTATGCTCGACAACTGTAATTTATTTAATTATTTCCCTAGGTTTCTCTTTTTTTGTACTAAACACTAGTGGACGCCTGCAACTTCATCAGTTCCCTTCCTTCCTTTTTCATTGAGTTTCATGAGATTATATTCCACATGTTAGATTTTTACATAACAACGAAAACTGCTTATTACGCTCAATAATGATTTTTCTGAGGACAATACGCTCAATAATGAGGACAATTTTTCTTATTTTTTAGTTTATTTGTATTTGATTTTACATTAGGAGTTCCAGATACTTGCTTTTTATATGACATTGGAAATTGGTTGTGGCACCATTTCTTTTTTCTCATAATTCAGCTGGTCTACTATGGTTCATGGGTGGTCTACATGGGTACATCAGGTATGCTAGTATTCAAAATCTATTATAGCCTAGATCCTGTCCTCACCCTAACTGATAAACAATAAAAAAAAGTTTTATTTAAAACCAACTAGTAGATCCATAGGTGTCCGTGTACAAGCAGACGAACAGACCTAATTTTTGAAAAGGATACATATTCTGATAGAATTTTTACAACGTCGTAAATAATTTTTTTGTAAAAAGTTTCACAAGTTTTACTATAGTATAGATTATGAAACGAATAATACCGTATTACGTTTGATCATAAAGGACTTAAAGCAGGAGATCTTGTAAACGAATACGCAATACAAATCCTTTTACGTTTCACTTCAAAGAAGCGCTCTATCCTCACAAACGACGTACGTATCAAGTGGTGAAAAGTAAATCACAAAACGTTGAAAGGTGGTTTAGCCGTTCCTTAGTCTATACTCGTGCGAACCGATATTCCATTTATATAACAAGCTTATGGCAGACCGGTGAGCACACTCACTGTTGCTAAAAGCTTTCCTACATCCCCTTAACTAGCTATAGTTACACTCTGCATATGGTAACATTCATTTTGGTTTAAGTATGTCATAATATTATATTGTATGTACCTAATATAATGTATGACATGTCTGTATTCATTATTTATATATTAGGTATCAGTATATCTTCAAACAAAATTAAATTTACTACTACTGTCATACATAACAGTTCCGTATAGATATACTTTTGACCACATAGATAGATATTTCCCCAAATAGCTTACAAAGCGGCAATGAAAACATAAACAGTGTTTTTTTTTTCTTGTGTCGAGGTTGGTTTTAATTATTCAGATCGGATTTTTAAAGTTACCTTCCCAAGTAGAATAAAATGGAACCCTTTGTCGTGCGTCTGTTGTCCTGTGCGTCTGTCAAGATCATCTTTCTCAAAACAGCAGGTATCAAATTGTAATTAATATAAAATATCGAACTCAATAGTCCTTTGGAACACAGAAAAATTAAGTGTTTTTGCTTTGCTTGCCGCATTTTCCTGCGTAATCAAAATCTATAGAGTACTTCCCGTTGACCTAGAATCATAAAATTTGTCTAGAAGTTAGAACTTACATTAGAAATAAAGAAAAAACTATGAGAAAAATTTAAATTTAGAGTTATATCATAAAAAAAACCATTACTAAACCTGAAGTTTATTTTATATAAAATTTGTCAATCAAATTTTATAAGTTGTACTTTCCGTTGATCTACAATTATGAAATTAGTATGGAACTCTAGGTGTGCGAGGTCGACTGAGTTTTAGTCATGGATTATGGATCACTTGACTGAGTTTTAGTCATGGATTATATGTATTCACATCTTTATACGTCTTACTTCTAATATACGGTTACAAGATATCCATTCATTTTTAAACATTTCCCTAGGTCACCAGTACTAAAGAAAAATATATTTTTATCCTAGATATATCACAAATTATATGTCATCTTAGAGCACGTGGGGGCTTTTGGGTACACGTGAATTTAAGGTCCAGTTTGAAAGTAACAAATGACAAATTATTAGTAATTATTTACAGATCAATAGGTGCTTCCGGGAGGTCGATAACCCTAAACCCTAAGTGATGTATAGGAAAAATGGAACTGAAACTATATTATACGAAACACATAATTTCACAAAAACCTTCTGTACTAGACAGTAATATTCAAAGTTACATTATTAATATCAAGTATCAACAGGATCGAATTTTTTATTTTCAAAACAATCAAAAATTCTTATGGAAATGACTATAATATAACCCCAGGTATTAAAACCTATTATTTAAATTGTTATATAATATAAAATTATTAGAAACCGTTCTGCTAATATTATCATACGTTTTACTTCATAATCTCTCTAGTTTGTTAAATTATCATGTAAAATATTATTATTAAAGTAATTTTCATGAGTTCGGGTAAATTAAAGCGTACAGAGTACAGAGGTAAGCAATTTCAGCAGCGGTGTACTTGACTCCATTTGAATATCACTTAGTTACGGAAAGCTTGGTCTGTATTAAGACACATACATTAAGATAATGCAAATATGTTTTGTTTGGGAAACTATGAATATTTAGAACAATTTTAGCAAGCCATTTTCTGCATCAACATTGGTTTATTATACTTTTGAAATATTTGTAAGAAAAAAAAATTGGTTAAGTGCGAGTCGATGCGATTGGCATCCAATACATTGGTATTGGATACCAATTTCATAATTGTTGTCACATGTAATTTTTTAATGGTATTTTTCTGTGATATACCTATAAGTTTTACATTTACGGATTTTGCTCTTGTTTGTGTTATAAGTTATAACTTCTCGCCCAAAAGTTATGAAACTTTTGGTCAACGGAAAGCTCCCTACATGTTCATTTCACAAATTTCATGTAAACAATAATGACTCTCGTATCTTTTGATTGCGTTTACTTTGATGTTTCTATGCTTCAAGAAACTATCGAACTAGATGTTTCTTATTAGTTGCAGCTTAATATCACCACCCGATTTTTGAAAATGGTCTTAACTGACGGACATACAGACAGACAAACATACGGGCATTAAAGTGATAAGGATTCCTTTTTTTTCTTTGAGGGACTAATTTTTTTTTAAGATAATCAGAATTGTTTTGGTTTAACTACTTATTGGACCAGTTCTTCACTTTCAACTGAAATTCAAGATATTTCATGTTAAGTGACGTAGCTCAACACTGCGCTTTGCCTTACCGACTGGGAATTGTAAACAGTTAATTTATCAAAATGTGTCGAACCCTACAACTATCGTGATATTCATATTCAATGCTTATATTATTCACCAGAAAACAAAAAAAAATTCATTTTACTGTATATAAATATCAATAAATATTCATAATTTAGCCTCAAATCTATAAATGTATATATATATATATATATATATATATATATATATATATATATATATATATATATATATATATATATATATATATATATATATATATATATATAAGGCGTGTAACAACACAATTAAAATATAATTTAAGACGAGAGTAACTCTATTTCAAAATACATATTTTGATCTTCTGTTACATCGTTATAATATATTCCGCAATAGTACAGTAGCTAATAAGCAATCGCTATTTCCACATTGTTGCGTAGAGCCCTCTACGTGTTGCAAAGCGCTTGCTAGCGCGCTAGCGAAGCTATGCAATTAAATACGGCATCAGAGCATAGCGCAAGGTTCCGCTGTGAAACTACACTGGCAACGACCATGCGTGACTGAGAATAAATATTTTAAAGTTCCAGCAAAATATAATTAACAATTAATAATATTTCAAGTAAATTGTAAGAGTGTTTAGAAAGGATGGAGCAAACCCAGGTTAACGATTTTTTTGTTTGCTTTTCCAACTAGATTTGGATCACCTATTCAACAAAAAGAAGCTAATAGAACCTTACCTATCTTTGTTACACCAGAAAAAGCATATACATAGTTATTTAAGTATATACTATTGTTATTGCATTTAAATTTATGTTTTAATATTATTATCTAATGTGTTTTTGTGTAGATATATGAAATGCTAAAATAATATTAAAACTTAAAACCGCTTTGTAAAACAAAATTTATACGTTTTAAATAAAATCCTTTGTTTGTTTGTTTTAAAATTTTAAATAAATTCTAAAATAAATTTACTTTAGCCTCTTGCTTTTTCTTATAAACATATATTAATTTATTAATTAAACTATTTTTATTTTTCTACCTTAATTTTCCGTGTCATGGATACGACGTATATTTGATTTCAATACAACGCGCACTTAACAGTCCGAACAGGTTGCGGTTGGTGCAGTGGGACGTGAGGTGGCCGTTTATAATGTCAATTAAAATATATTCAATTAAAAATTAAAATTATATTATGAACTACCAGATGGCCTAGTGTGTAGGCAGGTAGGTGGCTGTTTAATATATTTGACGGTATATTATACAAAATTTCACCTCAATTTCTTTCTTGTAAATACATTAAACTTTTGTGTTTGACTTATAAAAAAATGTTTGAGAAATAAACGAGGGCCTGTTGTAGTTGTGTTAAATCTAGAAAGGAAATATTACAAAGAAATGTCAAATGCCAAATGTCAGTATCAGCTACTTTTAATTCAAATTTAATATTTGCCCGAAATGCTTACTATCATATAACATTTCTACTGTAATTTAGCAGACAACTAAGCGTGGCGTTAAGCACCGCCACTTTATAATACGTCGAAAGGCGGAAGGTGGAGAACGGAGTGTCTTACCTTTAGTTTACTTCTATCTACAGTTGCCTCTGCCTACCCTGCCACCCTATGTGCGGGTTATAGCGTGAAGATAAAAAAAAGAAAGTAAGCGTAAGTAGAAGTAATCGCCAAAATGTTCTTTCCGTTGAATACTACCTATAAAATGTTTTCACATACTGCCTAAGAATGTTATATTTGTTACAGACCGGTTATAAGGTCTTTTCGTAAGTCCAAAATCATTTAAGCTACAGGCCAACGATTGTTGGCAAAAATATTGATGTTTTAAATTGAATACTCAAATATTGATGTTTTAAGTTGGTTTTCCAGTAATTCTAAAATTTAATAAAACATTTAATATGCTGAATCGTATTATTTATTACATTTAAATAGCTAAAAATGAATTTTCTTTGTGTTTTGATTACTATATATGATATCTTCTTAAATCAAAAATTATGTTTTAGTTGAAGAGTGAATTATAAATTGCTTACATTGAGGATAATATAAAAACGCATTAACCTAAATCGCTTAGATTCATGACGTCGTGTCAAAATAAATTAATATTCCGTAGCATTGCAAATTTGTTTCGAAATGTAAGGAAATGTATATAGGGGATATAAATATAAGGAATTCTGTAATGAAAAATCATGTTTAATTACCTCTGCTAAAGTGTAGATACAAACAAAAACTTTTGTTATACAGATAATTGTACAATAAGTATCTAAGGTCCTCTTTCTATAAGTCTTCAAGATTATTCATTATAATACCTATGGCAATATATAATCGATTATAATGACAAAAATTGTGTAAAGTGACTTAAGATTAGGGTTTCTAATAGGTTGATATATATGACATTCATATAGCTTCTAATAATAACTTTCAATCGATATTTCTACTAACAACAAAAAAGCAAAAAAGCCTAAAGATGAAAATATCCAAATTGTTGTAAATGTTGGTTATCGTATAAATTATATAATTAAGTCAATCTTTATTAATAAAATAGCACAAATATTATATTTAAAGAAAATCATTATCGCAGGGCTTTGGCGTCATAAAGCAACGGTTTACATCGAATCATTTAAGTACATACAAAAGACACCTGTTAATTTTTACTGCAAAAAAATGTATCAATTACATATGAAAAATTAACAAGAAAAATGGCATACGATCTTTGTTACATACATATCTTTGTGAAAAATCTAAAAACAAGAAAGCTGGATGGATATAATAACCATTTACATTACACAGCACAACGGCGCACGTGCGCTTCCCCTATCTCCGCTCGGTAGAGGTTAAAATACAATGACTGTAGACTCTAGCATATTCGCAATTCATTCATTCCTATTCCTTACGCCACTCCGATGCGCTGGCAGGTCGCTGAAAATCGTTACCGGCATACTATTTCCATGCGGACAAACTGACACATGCAACGCACCAACTTACACATGTATTCACGGTCGCGGCTTCTTTACATCGCGCCACAATCGCCGGTCCCGGTAACTTTGCACTGAGAGGAGGACAACGAGCACTGTCACTACGCGTCTATCGGGCTGCGGACACCGTGTCTATATCGAGGGTGGGACCTCGGGCGCAGTGGGCGTGTACGCGGCGGGCAGGTGTCGCACGGTCTCGTGGTCTCGCGGTCTCGCGGTCTCGCGGTCTCGCGGTCGGACAGGCGCGAACTAGCGCTCGCACGGGCCAGCGCCGACACACGACAGCCTCCGTCGCAATGACGAAGCGGCCGGGCACGCGCGCGCGCCCTGCGACGCAGCCTCCCGATCCCGACCGACCCCCGCCGACATCTCCCGACCGAGGGGTGAACAAACCCGCCACGCTTCTCCTTCTAACGTAGTGATGAGGTTAAAAAGGATTTAGACTTTCTCAAACGGTTCACATAGTGATGAGGTTAAAAATGATTTGGACTGTCAAAAGTAGTATTTGTAAGTTCACATGGTTATAAAATATTTATCATAACTCACTTCGGTAAGAAGTTCGCTACTCTACAGATAAAGATTAAAATAGTAGCATAATTAGGAAAGTTCCTTACGCAGTGCTTTCACTGTGGGATATGTTATGAAACACAAAGATTCGTCAAAGAAGAATCGTTAGGTCACTGTCACCAATTTTATATAGAAAAAAAAGATTTTTTTGACAAGGCCATTCAACTGTAACCAAAGATAATTTTAAAAGAGAAATGCTCTTTCGAGTGAAAACTTCCAAAAGTGTGAAAGCTTTGCCTTGTTCAAACAAATATCCTTTGTACAAACATTGAATTTCTAAGTCCGTCAGACTTGTATAATAATTCCGTTACTACATATTTATTGATTATAGCTATAAAGTAAAATAATAATGGCACCATTATAAAAACAAAAATAGAATCTCAATTAGCCAATTTAAATTCTTGATATGTTAAATTGGTTCAACGCTGATCGAAAACGATTAAAACGTGCAAATTGATATCCCTGAGAACGAACAGGTGACGGTATGGCAAAAACACCTCAGTCTTTGTATCCATTATATAGACCTCTTAACATCAGTCTCAATCCAATTTGACACGCTTTACTGGCTGTACTATACTATACTACATATTTGCTATATAAATATCAATTGGTGAAATAGTCGTGACGATTAAAGTTGATTTTTGATACATTTTTAGCAAATTAGTCATTTTAATATAAAAACTTAGGAAAATCATATAAATATTCCTATTGACTGTGGATAATTACAACTAAAAATGATTTATATTTAATTGTATTAAAAACATACAGTAATATGTAGTCGGTATTTTTGTGTATAAATTTGAAACAATTTTTTTACAGAGCTACGAACTCTACACTGCTACGAATACGTAGAGCGTCGTAGCAAACAAAGCGTCGCAGTTACGGCCACCTAATTCCTTCCCGTCTCTTCTCCCCGCAAAATAATACACAGATTTATATAAAACAGACGCGCCTTTGTTCCACTAAAAAGTAACTTTACTTGTACCTCACTGATATGCTTTGTGTCACTTTGTAAAATAAAATTCATATTCCATACTAAATACAGGCTCTTGTTTTGAAGACAATTTCATAAAAATGGACAACATCTTTTCACTTAAAATTTTGGAATTATGTAATTATATATACTGAACCAAGGTTAATGTAAAGCGATAGCTAATATATATAGTATTCTCTATTGTATTAAAAAATATATATGTTAAAGTACAAGCATAGAGAAATATAGTTAGCAACGATGGACTTATCTCTATAAGAGATTTCTTCCAGCCAACCTGTGAAAGTGGGTGAAAGCAGTAAGTAGCGAGATGACAAATAAAATGCAATAAAGGTTAAATAAAAATAAAAATAACTTAAATAAAAATTCCAATACATGAAGCATAGAAGATATACATACAAACACTATAAAATATATAATATTTAGACCAATATATATACAAAAAATATAATATAAATAAAATATAGTTTAATTAAAGACTTTTCAAATACTGTTTAGTTCGTTAATTAGATGTTTTTTTCAATAACGACTTAAAAGACAAGATTGATTGAAATTCTTGAATAGCCTTGGGGAGTTTATTCCAAAGGAGTGGCGCCTGTACGGAAAAGGACTTTTGAAGGAATTTGGTATTGTTCTTTGGAATGTCTAGCATTGGTAAAACACAAGACCTCCTCGAGCGTGTAAGAGAGGGAAGGATTTTAAAACGGGAACGTAAATAAGGAGGGAAATTTTGGTAGTTGTCTATTTTAAAAAGAAAAGAAAGGATATACATATCACGGCGAAAACGAAGCCAATTAAGCTGAACTCGAACATGGGATACGTGGTCATACTTGCGAAGATGATGATGCTCATGATGTATTTTATAAGATAAAGTTATAAGTGGATCCAAAAAAAATTATAAAATTAAAAGCATACCATATATTTTCATGCCGAATACCATTCGTTGTATTTTGTATGTGTAACCATACTTTCATACATTAAGGAATATTTACAGCGGGATTAAGATAGAGCAAAATCACTATGGAAAAATTAATTAATAATGGAGTGCTATGTTATCTTTGTTTTATATATACTACTACTGTAAATATAATATTATATTATATTATCTTTAACCCACTGCTTCACTCGCGTAATATTAAAACGTAAAAAAAGAAAAAAAATATTTTTAATTTTAAGCTTCTCTAATAAGTCATAGTCTTTAAATATGTCTTTATATATAATAGTTTTTATGTCTTACGTTGATAATAATAAATAAATATTAATCAGTTCATAAAATAAATAATACAATACTATTAAATAGCTTGCATTATATAATATGTAGTACGTCATCGGGAGAAGTTAGTCAACTTCTGGAATTGGCTAACTTTAGCGCAAAACAAACATAAGAATACTAAACGACTAAAATCATATATCTTCGTACACTCATGACATTACTTCGTATTTAATATTTATAGCTAGAATGATTGTATGCCGTCTTTCTAAGAAATTAAACTGAAAAAGCTAATTATGACGGTAACAATTATTATTTATTTTTCCTTAAAATTCTCACGTGTCATGGGTTAGTGCAAGAAAAACATACTGAAACTTTTTTCTGCCACATATTGATATATCAAATTTTATATAAAGCCGTTTCAGACATTTTTAAGATTATATTACAAAAACGGGATGATGATAGAGCAGTTAAAGCAAAGCTAAACCATAATTCATTCCCTAATGTTTCGTATCCAGTGGATCGTAAGATTAACTGTGTGGTAACAGGTAGACGTAGGTCTTACCGCACCTGTACGATGCGCTTTCGAGTATAAAATACGTAGATGCTAGTATATTAGATGCTTTAATTTTTAGAGTAAAATACTCGTGAATATATTTGCTTTAATTTCATTATATTTTGTAATTAAATTTATCAACCATCAGAACACTGTCATTTTAAGATTGGATCCGCACCTTTTAATAAATTGCATTTAAGCTATAGCCAATCTCGCTATACGTCGTCATTGCAGCACGGCGGAGTATGTTATTTTAAAAGAAATTTTCTGTATGGCATCGTTACAATTTAAGACTCCCGCAAATTGGATTATTTTAACGCCCTTTAATCTGAATTTTCATAATCTAGACTTAAAATTATTTAAAATTTAATCTTATTTTTTCTTAATGCATGTACATTTAAGTATATACAAACATATATGTTAATTGAAAGTATTTCGTCAAATGACAAAAATAAAAGACATATTAAAATAACAATTTAATCATAATTATTACAAATATAAATCTGGTAAGCTATAATCTAAAGTATTATCAGAGTCTAAAACCGCGCCATGTTTGTAGTCTAAGGACAATTCAAAGACATCGCGCGCGTCCGTTAATTTATCAAAGAAGTGACTTGTATTTGTTTTTGAAATGGACGATCTACGTTTCATGTGAAAAGTTCGAGTTGGACTGCCTTTGGGTGTGGAGCAGTTCTGGTGAAATTGGTTAATTATGGATTTCATTTGTTTATTCTCGAATATAAGTTTGACGAGGTTGCTATTTACTTTGGCCGTTGTAACTGTTGGCGGCCTGGACACGATCTGGTCGACTATGTCAGATAGATCACTGTCTTGAACCTCGCTCATATCAAAAATACTCAAATTATGTTTCACAAGTGAATTAGTTTTATCGTCCAAACATCTTCGCGATTGGTTAGCAGTTTTAGCAATTGATGAGATTTTTGTATCATATAATGAATCTTTCTTTAACTTTCTTTTCTTGCTAGGTCTTAGATAACTTTCTATGGTGTTCATTTTCACTTTTGTATTATTCTTTAGTTTCCGTTTCAATTTATTCACAGATACACTAACATTTGCTTTACTAGAGTTGGGATTATCAGATTTCTTCGAAATGCTCATATTTTTCAAAGACTCGTTCAAAATAGACATTGCTATATCTTTAACTGGCTTAGGTTTTCTGGTATATTTTCTTTTCGGTTTGTCACATTGTTTATTTGTTTGATCTTTTTTCTTCCGTCCCTTTTTTTCTTTAGGTGGCTTTTTAATAGATTCCTCGTACTGTTCAACAAGACTAGAATAGTACCGTCCCATAAGATCCTGACGTTCTGTAGATTTCCATGGCCCTAGAGTATCTTCGCCTTCTACAATTAAATAATATCTGTTTAAAGTTATAATATTAACAATAAAATATCAATATAAAACTAGGACTATGGAACTATGAAATGTCTGTCGTAACATTACAAATATAAAAGATATCTGACAATAATTGTGGATTTGACCTTCAATCACGAATCGTATTATTTTCAATTCCTCGCTCTGAGCGGCAAAAAATATCCCGAATTTGGGAGCAAAGTGTCTTAACACTAGGTTCCTTGTGCCTACAATAATCTCATCTCTAATCAAAATAATCCTAAAACTTATACAATTATTAAAGTTAGATCATAAATTTATGTCAGAAGCGTTTTGTCGTAAATTGAAAACGGAACATGAAACAGTTGGATTGATCTTAATTCAATTTCCTTTGCTCAACGCCACACTTTGTCTCTCCTAAGCCTTTAAGAGTGATATTTGTCATACAGATCTAGATTTTTGAAGTGAATATTATTTGCGCGCATGAGGGTAAATTTTTTACAGATAAAACGCAATAATGTGACACGAACGATGTGGGACGTTTTTGGAGTGGCAAAGTGTCCATATAACACGATTCCCAACGGGTATTTTGTTGTTGTTTGTTGTTGTTGTAAACAAAAAGGTATTTTGTTAATCTTATAAATACTATAAAAAATTTTATATTTGTAATATATCTTCTATTTTCTCAGTCTCTAAATCTCGGAAATCTAAAGATTTAGATAAGTATAAATATAAACGAGATTAAAAATTTGTTTGCCGAAGAAGTTACGCTTATGACATATGTACTTTGTACGCACGCAATTTATTTTAGCTTCACGGTGTATCCCACATATAGGAGAGTACGCAGAGGGAGCCTAGTGTCTGGATTGTCTTACAATCCGTTTTCCCCTATATCCCCCGTTCTAGGTCTAGATAGACAAAATCTCTCCACTCTCCAGCCCCCTCTTTTACTACTCATTGGGAACATATAAAAAATGAAAACGGAGCGATTTAACACTATGTTTTTTTCTGTCTACTTTGAACATGAAGATTCCCATATAATTTACAATATTTACCTTCAAATTGGTCATCAGGAATAAGAGCATCATACTGCCCACTGATATCAGCCCATAGAACTTCGTAGCTTGGAATTCCTGAATAAACGATTTTTTTATTTTATTAGCTTTTTCATAAATTCGCAAAAAATAACTGTCCAATTTTAATATTTACAAGCCTTTATTAAATTTTAAAAATATTATTTTGCCTCAATATAATCTTAAGAAATATCAAAAGGATTAATTGATTACTTCATATTTATATATATTAAAAAACGTGACATACACTTTTAAGTATGATAATAATGACACTTGCCTCTTGGGTTTCTTTTTTTCTTTATCTCGATAGGCTTTATAGTCCTACAGGGCACGTGGTCTTGAAGGTGCAATTTTGTTAGCAGAGGTAAGAACTTCTCTACACAATATCGCTCAGACCAGTCTAATTTATTTGACATGACTTTCTGAAATCCGAACAATTTTTCTTTTTATCCTGCTAAAAAAATCTTCAGATCCACAAAGGATGTGTAGATGAAAAAATTCATTAATTGTATTAAGGAAAAACCGAAATTGATTTGTGAACTGAACGTTTTCCTCAAGACTTAGTATCTACTTAATCGTACTTCAAACAAAATTCCTTTATAAATATTACAAATATTATACTACAGCAAGAAAGGAGAACAAAATCTTTTAAACATAAACAATCAGGAAGATTTCATTAACCAAAAACACGAAGCTACAAAAACAATTAGCCAAATTATGAGTTTAAAAGATGAATCGTAACTTAATTACAAATGTTTCATAGTTTCAGACAATCGAATACCACAAATTGAATTAAACTCGGAGTTGGAATCTTCAGGCTGTCGAGATCTATATCTTCTGGTGTGGTATCCAAGAATTCCTTCATAACTTTCGGTTCAGGAAACGGCATTCCGGACGACAGGGCCCGATTCCGAAGCGATAGTTCGCGTTTTACTTCCGATACTTTAGACCTGCAATATCGCGGTCTCAATTAATTTAATTACTATTATAACGGTATTATTTATCAACCTTTTCGAAAAAAAAAGAATTATTAATGATTTTTTGTAAAATATAAAAAATATATCATGTAGATAATTATATGCTTTTTTTGACAAGAACAAGAAAGTCAACTGTTAGTGTTAATAATTTTATAATTATAATAATATAATTTAAGTGCCCTTTTACGTATTTAACTAACATTAACAAAAACAAGTTCTTATTAGATTTAGATCCTAAAGAGGAAATAGTAACTTAAAAATGTATATTCCGCTCTGTATATTACGACAAAGTAATAACAACTTTCCCAAATTTCAAATTAGTTACTTGAAACGATTTAGATCAAAATGACAATAAAATAAAAGTATCAGACCGAAGCCAGTAATGCATAAATAGTTTGAATTTGAACATTTCGTGAGCATCAATGTAGGATACAGTCAAGAAAATGTATATATTTCCGATAAAAGAGTCGAGGAAAACGCTCCTGGAGCGTATTTAAAATATCGACTTTTATGACGTCTATTGGATGATATGTACAATTCGATTGAATAGCTCCTCAGGATTTGCGGAGATGAATCTATATACTAAGAATTTTGCCGCGATAACCCTCTCAATGCTTCTTTGATGTGAGTAAAATGTGAATTTTATCTTTATTTGCTAACATTTTCTTACATGTGACGAAAGTAAATCTACAATGTACAAGCAAACGCTTTCACCCGAATCTCCTATAGATTAGAAGAGATTTTGATTAATTTTTACGATAAAGCAAACTTTTATTTTAACAATTCCTTTTAAAATGCAGAATAACAATGCGCGTGCAATTATATTGTGCAAGTGCAATTATATGCGCGATAAAAATAACCAATAAGCTTGGGTAGTTTACGACACTTCCTTCTCCACTGCGTTAAAGGCGTGTTTAAGTTACATTACGTATTTATTTTCATATTTATTTATTCCTATTTTATGTACTACTATATAAATGTGCTAGAACTCCTACTATATAAAGGTTGCAATGAAGAGACCGCTTGAAGCAGTAAGACCACCCCATACTTTTATTAATTGTTACTTTGTACGTATTTTGTATATTTATGCAGTTAAGACATTATAGAATATTTAAATGGAGAATTTATTTAAGAGGAAGAGGGGTTCCGAGCAACGTGATTTTTAACATAATTATTTTAAATTTAAATAAAAATTAAATCATAACTAAGATATTCATATTTTCAAATAAAAATAGCTGTAATAAAATAATTGCGACTTATTAAAAACCATCACCGGTGGGTTACGTAACGTTACTTAGGTAAGTGTGGATCAAAAATCTTTAAAAATTGCATTACGTAATACTTAAACCTACTAACAAAAACACTTCTTGCATGAAAGTAGAAAATAAGCTTAGAACATAATCCTACAATTTTGATTAAAAAAAAACTTACTTATGTCCAGTATCAGTGCATCCTTTGTGAGTGACACAAATAGGGCATCCATTCTTGAGGTGCGTCCGTCCCATATGACCACAGCGGTCGCAGCGACCTGGCACCTGCACCCAACGGTTTTCTTCTTCATAGTGTTGTGGGTCACTTACCCAGGACAATAACCTAAGATAGTTTATATTATACAAGTAATATCAAATACTATGCGTGCTGAATTTTAATAATGTGACAATAAAAAATTATTACTTCTTTAGTACTATGCAATAGGACCTAGTAGTGTCCGACTGAAACTAATTTTTATGACCGAAACCGAAAACAATTTTCGGCCACGCTCTCAGTTTCGGCCGAAACCGAAACCGAAACTTCCTTAGTTAGAAACTTAATATACAAATATCATGTTTTGAGTCAGTTTTAATATTTTCCCTTAAATCACATAGTTTTAAAAATGAGTTAAATAATAACTTAAATACTTTTTTACGTTGTTACCTAATATCACAAATGTTATAAGTAGGTATTTAATATTGAAGTGATAAACAAAACCTATAAAATGGATGATACCTTTGTAAGTACCGCAATCATTTCATTACAATTTGCAAAAAAGAAATATTATTTATCTGTACTTGCTTGTTACGTTGGAGCTCTATATCCTTAATATTATGCCCCATAATACTACACTATAGTAAGTATCAAGTACCTAACTAATAAAAATACTTAAAGAAAACATAAAAAATTGAACACAGCGGAATTTGAACCCGCGCCTCATGGAAACCGTCCAAGCGCTCTGGCCACGAAGCCATGCGTTCTTCCTCATGCTGCATCGAAATTCTTATATGATTTATACAACTTAATACTTCAGCATCTCTGTAGGAAGATTTTTACAAATTACCGTTATCCAAAAATTATTGCAAAGAATAGAAACAATCATTTGGCAAGAGATAATTCCATTTTTATTAAGCATTTTCATAATTTTTAAAATGTTAATGTACACTACGGATAGAAAAAATAATTAAAGAAAACATAAAATTTTTAACACAGCGAATTTTTTGTTACCATGAGGCGCGGATTCCAATCTTAGAATACTTTAAAATCATTAAAGTATACCTTATGTATATATAATAATAATTATATATATATATATATATATATATATATATATATATATATATATATATATATATATATATATATATATATATATATATATATATATATAACGTTTGATAATAATAATAATAATGTTTGTTTGTAATAATGTTCATAATGTTTGTTTACGTATAGCATTAGCGAATGAGTTAAAAGTAACCACGAAGTATTTAGATAGTTATGTTAAACTTGTAATATTAAATAATTTTTCGATGTTTCCTACATACTCTAACTCATACTATTTGACACGATAAAACTTACCTAATTTAAAACAAAACACACGAGAACTCACAACAAACAAAACGCATTGCGAACACAAACAAGTCACGACATGATTAGGGATTTACCGCACCGATCATTACCGAGTACAACGCGGCAACTCTCGAATGCAGTTTCGGTTTCGGTCGTAGTTTCGGCAGGTTTTCCACCGAAACCGAAACTCATATTTTTGCCGAAACTCAACCGAAACCGAAACCAAACTTCGCCGAATTCGAGGTATTGCGTGTGGAAAAGGGGAAAAAAAAATCTAATTATAATTATATTCCTGAATGACGGTCAAAAGTTGCCCAACAACGTTTTTCTATAGCTTTGAACTTTTTTAAAACATCACATAATAAATCTTTGATATGCTCGGATAATATGCATCTATTATACATATAAATCTCAGCTTCGAATCAGTCTATCTATTAATGTAAACAGTATATACAACATATCCCCCTCATATAAAAAATGTATATAAAATATAAAAAATGTATATATAAAAAATATCATTTTATATCTAGAATTCTTTTGCACATATGATTACGAAAGCGAATGACATACGAAATGTACGAGTATTATTAAAGCAAAGTGTAATTATCCTATACTCTATACAATTTATTATTTAACTTTTTATACAAATTTAGCTAATCGCATAAATATACCTACACTCACATGAAAGTATTCATGTGTTTAATAAATAATATTTGTATTACATAAATGTATTTATATTTGTATCACACATAAAAAACATTTTTTTTACTAATTTCTTTTAAATCATAATTAAATGTAAAAATATATATTATTAGTAAAAATATATTTATTCGATAAAATAAATATTTTCGTTAAAAATATGTATAAATGTCTTCACTTACAAGTCATTGAAGTTATTAGTGTCTTTATTTTTTTTCTTATGAAACCTGTCATTATCACCGGGATGATGATGTATTTTGCATTAGGATTTAAGCTATGACCATGCCAAAATTCACTCGCTTCTATTCAGTGATTATCATAAACCAAAGTAATTTGACTTAATCATTTTATTTTCGATAAGAACAATGAGCTTGATGATTAAAACCACTTAAGAAAGTACAAACAAAAATTTAAATATTAGTGATTAATTAATATATTTAATTTATTGGTTAGTAAATTTATTTATTATTACTTTCCGCTACATGCTGGGATGTAGAACCCTAATGCTATACGTAATTTGCAGAACGAAATGCAAGGTACCTTCGTGGTCAAATGTTAATAACTAATTCGAAAGTTTAATTCCTAAGATTAGAGCTTGCAAGCAAATAAACATTTCAGGTTAATAATATTACCTAGTATAGATATAAAGCCGTCGTGGCGCAGTGGAACAGCGTTTGACTGTAAACGCGACAGCTGTAGGTTTAGAATTCACTCAAGAAGATAATTTATTTACATATTGCTGTTGCTGTTCACAAAATTGGGCGGAAAGTGGGGTACGTCAATGGGATAATCACTTGACACCAGGCTTCTTCCATATCCATGCCATGCCATATACAGCATCAGCAAATATGAACTTCTAAAACGTATATGTAACCTTACTGTTTTTTTATAACATATTCTCCATTTCATGTTTATAAACAATATATCTAAACAAAAGTGATTTCTATTGAAAACAAGGCGTAAACTAGAACGTTTTGATAAAATTGAAATGAATAAATATTTTTACGAATGCAGTAGCGGCTATGCGCTTGATGTATAGAATAAAAGAGCTTAGCGACTTTGTATATTGCATTCAATCTATCACTTTATACCTCTATTCAATTTTTTTTATTTGGAATCAGCTTTGACTAAATTAATTTTGGGCTTGTTGAGATTTCAATCCAATTTATTTACATGTTACTTAATTATCGGTGACAAAAGGTGATAAAGTCCGCAACGAAGTTATTTCTATATATTGTAAATACTATTTATGAGCACTTTTACATTGTAACAATAATATTTTCATATATAAAAACGTTAGTTGTTGTGAGTTCGTTACGCACTGGAAGCGGCCGTTAATTACATTCATATCCCTGCGCTGGTAACACAAAGTGCGTCGGTGAGTTCCGCCACTCAACAAGCTTTGTATTTAATCGGGGTAAAGCGAGAGAACAGAGTGTTTTGTCACAATTCTCTCTGCTTACCCTGTTATATGTGAGTTAGAATTAGAAAATTAAACGTTTGAAAAATAAATAAACCTAAAACTTGAGCACAACAATATCGTAACACCGAAATCTCAATATTATATACATATATAAAATAATGTGTAAAATAGTCATTGTACCTATATATAATCGTATCTTCTGGCACTGTATTAAGAAATGAGATGACAGTAGTTATAGCTGATCCGCAGGCTCCAAGTCCGTAGTCAGAGCCACACAGCAACGCCAGAGCAACCATTTTGTTACGACCGAATCCTTAATGTACATTTAAAATATTTAATAAAATTCTATTTACATATTAATGTATTGGATATTTTTATAAAGTATGATTATAAATATAAATTATTTTATCCTTCATCCTATCCTCTGGTACGACAAAGCACGGCATTCGAGTTCCGCCACTCGACAAGCACGTGTCTCACATTCGAGTGGTCTTCACACTAGGTTCTCTCTGCCTATCCTGTCACATGTAGAATAAAGTTTGAAGCAGAATAATACAAATAAAATATAGCTTAATTAGTGTTCTGTGAAATATGTGGCTAGAAGTCAAAACTTATTGTAAGTAAAAAGAAAAACTTTCAAAGTGTAAATTTATAGGTATACTACAGAAAATCTATCAAAAAACTTATATCTGTGGTTCGCTCCATACAAAATAAGTGCATTCACCAGCAAATTTTTGATTGCCAACTTTTTAGTTGTGCTTCCCGTTTTGACCTACAATGATGAAATTTGTACAGAGCCCTCAGTGCGCCAGATCTTGACCACATTTTATGAATACTTTAAAAAAAATATATTAAATACAGTATTCTTATTATCAACATGTAAATAATGGTTATTGTTAAAATCTACACTTATATTTAATCTAATAAAGCAATTGTTGCAGGGAAAAAAATTACGATTTATTTTTTATAATTTAAAGTTTACCAATACTCTGGAACATTTTTTCAGCATGGTAGCAGTCAATAGAACCCTGCATGGCGCCACCACCAGCAGAACTTGAAACACTGAAGTTTCTATACACAATTTTTGCACCATATGCAAAACAGTCTGAATCTTGAGATATTACAGCATTCACAAGCTGAGAATAAAATATATTTGTTCAATCTTTGTTGTGACACAAAATAAAGTACATTTACAAATTTAGTTTGTTTAAAATGTTAATGAAGTTTTTGTTTTATAACAGTCCATACAGTTACAAACAATCAACATATTTAGTACTAGACAAGCTAATAACAATATTTCATTCTCAATATAGAAATTTGTTAAAGTTAAAATAGCTAATGAATAACATTTGGCAACTCAAATGTCATTAAAAATTTCATTAGCACAATTATGCCACAACAAAATACTCTATCTTACTAGATATTATTATATATAATATTTATTCAAATAAACTGTCTATATCTTTCATTCAAATTCCAAAAAAAATACAAACACCTTTAGCATTTAATCTTGCACATGTTGCCTCAGCTTCCCCTCGACCCTTGACACATCTCACTCCCATTGTTTTGAGCAGAGTTTCACACTGTAACATAATATAATAAAAATCATAAATTCATTATAATAAAAATCATAAATGCCTACGTAAAAAGCTATAATTTTAAGTAATGAAGTTGCAGAGATATAATATTGTCTGAAACTTAGTATCATAGATTTAGTAAATGAATATGAATACAACCCCTCACTATTATGCACAAAATTCTAAAATTATTAGTAAAGTAGAAAAAAAATTGAATAGAATAAAAAATATATTACTAACTTCCTTCAAAACACCTTTAAAACGTTTTCTAGATATATTTGATGGTTTTGTATTTGCTTTATCTGATTTTGGTGCAGTTCCTCGAAATTGAATAGCATTTCTAGCTGCTATAACATCTCGTTTAAGTTCTGGTGCATCACCTTCTAGCACAAAAATGGGAGTAATATCTGCTAGCAATAAATACACTGTTCTGAAGAAGAGATTTCTAAAATAATAAGAATAATTAGTAAACAAAGATCACAATAATTATAAACCATAATCTACATCACGTCAATTAAATCTGAAATGCTATGAAAACCTTTTGATAATTTACGATTTTTAAGTTACCTTAAATAAAGTTTAGGTTGAATACAGTAATCTGTTACATTTTGACTATCGCAAACCCATCCAGCAAGATCCACCGCGACAGTTTCACCACGTATCTAAAATAATATAATATAAAAAAATATATATTGTGATTCTACATTTTTAAAGAAATGTAAGTAAGAATAAGTACAATATTTACTTCGTGTAAAGATTTCTTTTCACTAAATGGTGATAAAACTGTCCATAAGCCTTTAATACCCATTATAAATACTAACTAATTAATTAGAAATAAAATACTTAATTGGTACTTAATTAATATCAAAACATAAATTAATATTAATATTCAAAATAAAATTATCGTCCAATTATTTACAAGTAAATACTTATCTAATTGTGCAGTTGTCAAATTCAAACATAACGTAAGTATTAAGTGTAGACCTAAGGAGTACAAACTCAGTATATTAAGAAAGAAAGTCTGCTGAAAGAGTGCAAATTAAGGTGACGCTAAAGTAGCAAATGCAAATATTTTTAGAATAGTGCCACAAACAACAAGAATGATTACTACAAGAACTACTTAACTTAATGAAAAAGGAATTAAAACTTCTACATTGTTACTACTGCGTAAATAGTTGAAATTTCAAATGTCGAACATATTTTTTTTAACAAAACACTCCATTCTTTTATGTGTGTTTAAAACTACTATTTTCATGTGTTCATATCATTTCCATTTGCCATAACACTAAGACCATACTTTGCTGTTTAGAAGTGGAATTTTTTTCATAATCTCCCATTTTCATGGTGGAGGGTAGAAGTATAAGTAGTCCTTATACCTTTACCGTCCACAATGTTCTGTACTATACCTGAAATTTACCAGGGACTTTGCTAGCGGAACTTTGGTAGCGTTTATTTTGGTTGACACTCGTGTTAGTAGAGTTTCTTATTTTGGTGTCTTTTCATTATTCTGTACTGGAGATATTTTAAAGTTTTATAAGGTTCCTTTTTAACAAGGTGGTTGGTTGAAGCAAGTGTTTGTGTTGTTAATAACGTTACATTAAGTAGTTTAATTCAGGTAAGGTTATATTTGTATTTTATTGTTTCATAATAGATGATGATCCTCCTCATGAACCTCCTGATACTGTAGGTGGTAAAATTGACGGTCAAGCATAAAAAGGCAAGGTGACGATTTTGCAGCAAAAAATCGATCCTGGCTGCTGCAGCAAATTTTTTAAGTCTGTATGCTGTTATACCTATATTTGTTATTACCTGCATGGGTGTAATAAGAGAGGTGCCAGTTGACTTCTCATTAAACGAGCTTATGGAGTCTTTAGTTTTTCCCTCTGGTTATGGACAATTGTTGAAAGCGCGAAGATTAAACAAAAAGAGTATGAGTGAGGGGGTGACTACATGGATCCCGAACAAGTCAGTTGTAGTTACTTTCCGAGAACAAAAGTTGCCTGATAGGGTCTTTTCCTAACATTCCTCTCTCCCTGTCGAACCCTACAATTTCCCACAATTGTTGCCGTTTTGGACATATAAAATCACAATGTAGATCTAGAGATATCAGCCAAGGTGTTATAGGTGTGCCTAGTCTCATTCTGGTGATGCATGTGACACAAAGAAGAAGAATTCAAATTGTTTGTTTTGAAATAGTAAGCACTTTCACACTTCATTGGTGGACTTTATTGGTGATGTAGATCTTCTCGATCGATCTTCTCGATCGATCTTCTAGATCGTCTGTTCATCCTTAATGATGGTTCACCAACTCGTAGATTTAATTCTTATCAGAACCCTAGGCTGCTGTTGACCTTTCTTTGTCTTCTCCGTCTCTTGCTTCCCTTCTATCATGGTCTGTTCTTCCTTCCACTCATGATAGTGATCACTTTCCAATTCGTTTATACCTAAATAATAGAGCTAGCTGTTAGCCCTATTGGCCTTGACAGCGACACCGGTTAGGGACGGAAGAGGGTACTCTGTCCCTGAGAAGTCGCAAGCACTATCGTGTCTCCTTGAGAGGAAACGTCGGCGGCAAGGGCGTCAAACTACAGACATTCGAAGAGCTTTTGCCAAAGGAGAGTATTTAGTGGGTATTTTTCTAGATGTTGTCTCATTTCATATGTATTTTGCTAACCAATCGAACGGTGTCTGTTAAACATCCGCTTCTGACTGTATCCCCCTGACATGTCTGGAAAGGACTTCCTTAGGGTTGGGTTCAGTTCTTAGTCCTCTGTTATATAAAATAAACACATATGACCTCGAATTGTCTGTTAGTAGTTTTTGTAACATGTTTCAGTACGCTGATGTCATCGTCCTCTATTACACCTCAAATTCTGTAGAGGACATAACTTACCGCCTAAATACTGCTTTGCACTATCTTAACCAGTAGTATTTACCAAAAAGAGGAGTAATCCAAATTTTCATATTGTATATAATGGTATTCCCATTCAAGTAGCGGAGAATGTTAAATTTTTAGGCAATATTGATAAGCGACTAAATGGAATTGCTCACGCTGAATATCTCAGCAAAAAATGCGAAATGCGTTGCGTTGTGTGGTGCACACTCTTATGCCCAAAAACTTATGTACGTAAAATAGACAATTACATTTACTGACCCGTTAACCCGTTTTGTAGTAAATTGAGATCTTGAATTTACTACGAATCGTTAAGGTTTGGATATCACTCTTGTATGAATTCCAGGTCACTCTGGAATTAGTGGGAATGAATTTGCAGACTCGTACGCAAAATTAGCGCTCCAGTGTGGCACTTTAGACCACATTTCTAATTCGGCACAGGATCTCTTGTCTCTCAACCTCATTTGGACAAATCTTAGTCTAAATACTGGGACTTATCAAAATCTCAGAAGGGTAAATATTATGCATTTCTCCAGCCTACAGCATCCTTTGTTTTCTCTCAAAAATTTATTGAACGGAGGGTTATATCTACAAATTGCCGGTTACGTCTTGGGCATGCATGTACCCGTTTATCTGGCTAAGATCAGGGACGCTTGGACGATTAAATTCATCCGTCCCTTAAATGTTCAGTGTTTGTTAATGTTTGTGTTTAGTCCTTTATGTATTTTTTATGTTAATATATTAAGTGTTTTAAAGTGTATGATAACGCTCATGTAAAATATTATCTATTACTAACCTTGTATATTGTCTGTACATATTGTAGATATCTGATAATTTTGATATAGGTGAAGGATTTAAACTGGATCTCTTTTAAACATACATTCTTCTATAGTGTATTGTTATCTCCTTTTTACCGTACATTCACCTAATACATACATCCTTTGTGTGTTTTCTATTCAACGTGACATTGGCGAAGTGAATTGTGCTCAACTGGCACGTCCATATATAAAGAGAAGAAAAAGAATTTACCATGCGACGGATAAACAACCGTCAATTGTCAGACTATTTTCCTCAAGATCACGTGGAAGTATTAAGCTGAAATTTATGTCAAACATTCAGGTCTATAGTTGCTTGGAGCACAGAAGAAATTAAACTTCTTGGTCAACGCAATCAAAAATCCGAGCGTATGCTTCGATTTTCCGAATTTTATATGAAAATGGCCACCTAATCAAAACCTATGAAGACTACTTCCTGCTGACGGAGAACTATAAAATTTGGCAAGGAGTAAAAATAGTACAGTACACATCAAGGCAAATTCCTAAAAGTAGAAATTTATAGGCATCATAAATTTCCATTACATATTGCAATTACTATCTTAGATATGTAGTTCAGTTCTCACAAAATGAGTGCGTGTACTCGCAAATTTAAGCTTATCAATAATTGTTCAATTATTATAACTTGTACTTCCTGCTGACCTGCAGGAGCGGAGCGTGAGTACTACTCACACGTGGTCAAAAAAACACACACACAGTCAAAAAAGTGACATATCTATCAACATACATGACATATCTGTCAAGTTAAAAGTGACATAAGTGATAATATTATCATTCTGTTATATTTGAATAAATTAATAGATAAGAAATTATTACTACTTAGTAATTGCTATGTACAAGTGTAAATTCATTGTTCGTTTACGTCAAGTATGTTTTTGTGTTAAGCGTTATCGCAAATTTTTTTTAATATATTGTGAAGGGGCTCGGCAACTAAAAATCTTTCTTATCTTAACTCCTACCTAATGATAACGCTAAAAAAGTGTTAGTTTAATTAAAGTGAATGTAATAAGTACGTAAAAATGTCGTATTTAAAAACCTTAAACAAAATCTGGTAAGTTTATTGAACGAATATTTAAATTAATTTAATTAAATAATTTATAAAGAAATACGTAAATTATGTTTCTATTTTCAGTACATCAATTAATTCACAATATCGTCTGAGACTCAATCATACTCATCATCTAAGAGAAAATATACAAAAACGGCATATAGATAAAGTGTTAATAGCTAATCGAGGTGAAATAGCATGTAGAGTTATGAGGACAGCGAAAAAACTTGGCATAAGAACTGTAGCAGTATATTCTGATGCGGACAAATATGCTATGCATGTTGAAATGGTACATTTTGAGCAATTTATTTAACTAATAGCTGACTCAGTTATATATTAAAACTATATTAGTATATAATTTATTTCATAAATTTTAGGCAGATGAAGCGTATCATATAGGACCAGCACCTTCTACACAAAGTTATCTAAATGCATTAAAAATATTAGAAATTGCTAAAAAATCAAATAGCCAAGCTATTCATCCTGGTTATGGCTTTTTGTCTGAGAATGTGGAGTTTTGTGAGCAATGTGCAAATGAGGATGTGATTTTTATTGGACCTCCACCTTCTGCTATAAGAGATATGGGTATAAAAAGGTTAATATAATATTAACTCTACATTATTACTTATAAGTTTTAAAACTTTGGTAACTTTTATTAAGATTATCTTTGATGTTCTAGTACTTCTAAGGCAATAATGTCCAGTGCTGGAGTGCCAATAGTTAAAGGTTACCATGGAGAAGGCCAAAGTTTAGATAAACTGCAAATAGAAGCAAAGAAAATAGGTTTTCCATTAATGATTAAAGCTGTACGCGGTGGTGGTGGAAAGGTTAGCAAAATTCATAGAGGAACTGTATAGGTTTACTTATGAAATAATAATTATTTTTAATTTTTTTTCGATTATTAAATTTCATTTGTTATAGATAGAAAAAATATCTTGTTTTACTTTATATATAATTTTAGGGTATGAGGATAGCTATGACTGAATCAGATTTTCTACCACAATTGGAATCTGCAAAACGAGAGTCTCTTAAATCCTTTGGTGATGATAACATGCTATTGGAACAGTACATTACTGATCCTAGACATGTAGAAGTTCAGGTAAGCTAATCTGTTGTATAAAATATTGTACGATTACAGAATATTGATTGATCACAACTTGTTATGTTTAAAAAATAAAGCTTACTAAGTTGTAAAATATTATACATATTAATTTTATAACTTTTGGTATCTTAACTTTCATATGTATACTAATATTGAAAGCTTAGCTTAGTTTAACAGCACCTTCACTCCACCCATCCAGGTTCAAATAGCCCAAATTCAAAGCCCAAATTCAAATAGTTCAAATAGCAGGTTCAAATAATAATATATTCCATTTCAGCTCAAAGACTATGTGGAAAGTTGTGTTTTTATATTTGTTCTTATGTTGAAAAAAAAATATGTTTTAAAAGTGTAATTATAATATATTTCAGGTGTTTGCTGATATGCATGGAAATGCAGTTCACCTGTTTGAGCGTGATTGCTCCGTGCAAAGACGACACCAAAAAATTATTGAAGAGGCACCAGCTGTATGTATAACTGCTCCTGCTTGTAATAATATGAACTTAGTGTACTGAAAATGTTAAAATTACTTATTTTTGTTGAAAATGTTAAAATTACTTGTTTACATGTGATGAATACTGATTTCATATATACAGATATAGTTTACAGTATATGAAAACTATTTCGTCCGATCCAATATTACAAAGAATTGTATAATAATTGTCATATTGGCAGAGAAAATCACTTCCCGCTTTAATTTTAAAATTAGTACACGTTTGTAAACTAAATGTTCGGTGGCGGAACCCAATGCCTCGTTTTTTTCTTACCCAAGCAGGAAAATCCCACTAAATGAGGTGCAAGGCCGCAACCATCACGATATTCATTCAGAGTCCCACTGCGCAACTATGACTTCAAGAAAATCAACATTTCATATTTATACTCTGCCATTAAAAATGATACATTTGAAGAATTATTTCAACGTCTCATTTTTAAATTTACTTTTGAAATAAAAATGTAAAATTTAATTTTAGCCTGGTTTGTCAGAAGAAACTCGTAAAGCGATAGGTGAAGCAGCAGTGCGTGCCGCTAAAGCTGTGGGATACGTCGGCGCGGGTACCGTGGAATTCATCCTTCATAGAGTGACCCATGAATTCCATTTTATGGAAATGAATACACGTCTCCAAGTGGAACATCCTATTACTGAAATGATTACTGGTGAGAATGAAATCATATTATGAGGGAAGAGATTAATTATAATTTGAAATATTTGTTACTAATGTAATTAGATATAATAGTTTAATGTAATATATATATATATATATATATATATATATATATATATATATATATATATATATATATATATGTATATATATATATATAAAAGTAAATCTTATTTCGCTTGGTCATCGCATCATGCGTAAGCGGATGGACCACTTTTTTTGTTGAGTTAATTAATGTCAGGACAAACCAAAATGAGAGATATGACTGCAAATTTATGTTTGTCAACTTTATTGATCTACTAATATAATGTTATAAAATATGACATATAATATGTATAAATAAAATTGTACTGTTTGTGTAATATAAATATGATCATTCCCCCGGCACAAAATCGAACCCACGATCAAAGCGTTTACAGTCCCGCTACGATAGCCAAATACATATTTATAAATATATTATTAGTGTGTAAAAAAAATATCAATATTTTTATTTCAGGAACCGATTTAGTAGAATGGCAACTTCGTGTAGCTGCCGGTGAGCCTCTTCCCCTGACACAAGATCAAATAATCCGCCGAGGACACGCTGTGGAATGTAGGATATACGCAGAGGAACCACGTGCGGGATTTTTACCACGAGCTGGTACATTACATAGACTCACACAGCCCTTCCCGGAAAATAATGTTCGAGTAAGTTTCAGGGAGACATGACTCTAATTTTCATAATATATATGTTTTATTGTTTAATTATTATTCAAATAACCTTACCATCACAAATAAGGTCTTAAGCCTTCGTCATATATATCGCTATCATATCATATACAAAAATATATTTTTTTATTTTAATCAGTGGTTCTATAAACAAGCGCGTTCAAACAAACAAAAAGTCTCATCAGCTTATCTATGTTTTTAAAGGTCGAGACAGGAGTAAGAGAAGGGCAAGAAGTGTCGGTACACTACGACCCAATGATCGCGAAGCTGGTTGTGTGGGGTCAAGACAGAAATGAGGCGCTAGCGAAAACCAGACGAAAGCTGTCGGAATACCAAGTAAGTTATTGACAACAATATTTCTTATTATATAAAATAATATTATATATGATTGATGATGATATTGATCTTCAATAAAGAAAATACTTAAAGAATTCTTACTCAGTTTTCGCTTATTTACTTCTAAGGCATACGAGCCAATTAGACGAAGAAGATGTTCTTCGTCTAATTGGCTCGAATGCCTTCGGAAAACATGATGTCCTAGCTGAATTTATTTGGCAAAAATTAAGTATTTCCCACAGTGACTCACGTCTTCGTGAGTAAAGGGCATTCACTGTTTTAAATACTGTATGACTGATTTGAACTAAACCCTTCCAGGTAGCAGGTCTTGAAACAAATGTCAATTTTCTTCTCCGTCTGAGTGGTGCGAGTGCATTTGTCAAAGGCGATGTGCACACCGCCTTCATACCGCAGCACGAGGCCGAGCTGTTCCCGCAGAGTGATTCACGTCTCAGTGAGGAACACGCTATACACGCTGCATTGGGACATGTAAGTTGTTGTAAAGCCGAAAAATAATAAGCTGGTTGTATGAAACTACAACACCCAGTAAACAGACGTCTCCAGATAGAGAATTTGCTAATTTCCAAATACTACTTATGATGAGATCAATTCGTTGGCCAATATTTTAAACATTTTTATTTAATTAAACTAATAATTCCCCATAAAAAAGCAGAAGTTAAATTACATTTTTATATATTATTTTCACAGCTTATTAAATCTCAAATGGAAGCTGCTTCTAACGACTCGTGGAAAGGAATCTCGGTACCCGCAAATGCTTGGAGGCCAAACTATAATTTAAAAAAAATTGTTCACTTGAAACTTGATGATCACGGTAGGTGATTCAGTTCGTTAATTATTAATATATACATTTAAATAAATACGTCGGACGGATTCACGGACGGATTTGGTTCTGCTGGATCCTGCATGCTATCTTTGGGCGGTCCATACTCCGCTGATTATTACTAATTAGCTAATTATCAATTTAATTTCTCTCCACACTTCTGCAAGTGTTTCCCCTTAGTTTTGATAATAGCATTTTTCTAAATCATCATCCGTAGTCATTCCTTTGTCGTCGAGATGAGGGCCAAATGTTTGCTGAGGGAAGTCATCATTTATCATTTCATCATATCATTTTTATTAAAAAAAATAATGTTACGTAACGTGTTGTAGGAAAAACTCCCTCCCGCTCTTGTAGCGCATCGTAACGTTTAACGATAACCCCCCTCCCCCCAAATTTAGTTACGTAATACTTGAACGCCTAATCTCCGGAACAGCTGAATTTTTGTCGAACTTCTACTGAAAATAGAGGAGGTTGTGGAGCGGGATTGGGATTTCAGCGGGACGTTTACTACGCCACGCGCTAGTACCTTCCTTTTAGATAATGTTCAATACATTCATATATTATATCAGAGTTCATTCGTGAACATCAATCCAGCGGGTGTAGCCGCGAACGGGTCGCTAGTTAAATATAATTTTGTCCAATAACCAGAATTTCACAAGCAAATGTTTTATTTTCGATCATCACACATAAATGCTTCTTATGTTTAACCTTATATTTTTTCTAGACACAAAAGTGACCGTGACGTACGACAGTGCACCAAATACTTACCAAGTGCAAGTCAATGATGGAAATGTCAGAATAGTTGAAGCATACGTTAGATTAAATGAACAAGGCCTTAGATTGATCACAAAATTAGGAGATAAAACTAGTAATATAGGCCTATTGACATATGACAACGAAGTACATATATACGATGAGGTAAGTTATAATAATATACTTTTAATTAATAATATTTTTTAATTCGATTGTTATTTTTTCTTTTATCTTTAGATAAAGTCTAGCCTAGATTATTTTACATTTATAAATGATTTATGTTTACATAATACGTGTTCTTTGGAGGGATATTAATGCATTTTATCTTTTTAATGACGCAACTGGTTGTACTTAGTATATTAAAAACCGCGAATATTATATTAAAAACCGCGAGCGGAATAATTCAATATAAAGGTGTTAATAGTGCAGGTGGAATATATAGTGAACAACATATCGGATGTAAAGAGTTTGTTATCGTTTTAAACCTCATTTTAGATTTTTTTAATAATTTTGCAGTTATTACAGTTACTACCTGATCGCTTATGATTTTGTTTTGTATAGGTACTCTCTAAGTCTTTACTCGATGCTTTCACATTCGATGCGTTAAGACTGTTGAATGATTTCCGTTTGCCACTCATTTTACCAACAATAGACTCCGACTTAATTGATATCAATGTTTAAAGTTAACAAAAATATACACTTAGCTTCAGCTTCGTTATATTATTAATATACATAAATACGATTGCATATTTATTGAAATCTTCTGCATATTTACAGAACGGCCAAACAGTAGTGCATTTACCGCGTCCTAAGTACCAAGCGTTGTCAGCATCCGTCTCCGCGTCCGCCGACAGCGCGTGCTCGCCCACGCCGGGTGTGCTGGAGAAAATACTTGTCAATAAGGGAGATAAGGTAAATTTAGAAATTATTTGTTTTTATTATCATCTGCACATTATTTCATTCGGGAAAATGAAAAAGAAAATGTCTCCTATGTTTTTTTTGTCACTTTTTTAGTTTCACTTTTTGTAATATTTATTACTTCAAATTAATCAATCTATATGTGATATGATGAAGAAGAGTGTATGTATATATAGATTTTAAAATGTATTATTTATGTTTAAACTAATTATATTTATATTATAACGGAAAATCTTTTATAATATAAGTGATATAAATTTTTGATATCTAGATCTATATAGATAGATACAATAGATACATAATATATGTTTATATCTGTATATGAAGTTTCGCTTTTAACGCTTCAAGCTTTGAGATGTTGCACATTTAATTACGGAACTCAACTAGAGCGAGCAAATAATCAGAAAATATGAGTAATTATCATTACATCGATTGAACCGAGGCCGAGGCCGAGGGAGGTTGTAGTTTTAGTTAGAACCTTGCGCCACGATAGTCTCTTTGTTGAAAATACAAATAAAACACAATTTTTGTATTATTTTAACTACTGTGAACACCAAAATGCAGGCAAGCTATAAAAAAATATGTTTTTATTTTTAGAACTGAACTCTCTAAATATTTTCTATGAAATTTAATTGCAGTAAACCGTTACTATTTATTATTTGTCTACTTAAGGAGCGGTTAATATTAGCTCTTTTACTTGCGGACCAGTTGTAAATCTCATTTCTTTTAATAAAAAAAATGCTTAGTAGTTTAAATTGTTGAGCATATTAAGGAACCTATTGTAATATCAGTTCGTCTTTCTTTTTTCTATGTATTATATCTTGACATAGTGTAAAACCCGACGAAATTTAATGCTAAAAAAGTAATGCAATACAAATTGTCTTTCATATGGAAACTCTTTCGTTTGTTTTAGTTTAGGTGTAAATTAAATTAGGGCCGATAGTTCCTCGGCAAATGTCGGAGCCTGATTCTTCATGTCGACGGCTGTACTGCTGTACGACGGGTGTGTTGAAATCCACGACACTTTACGGTACTTCTGTGTGGGCAGTCTTTGCTCATGAAAAGACTCAATTGCGGAAAGCGCAGCCGGTGTCATATTCGGGAATACCGGACAGTGTGAGCGGACAGCAGATACAGTCTTGATGGGCGGTCTGGATTGAGAGTTGTAGGCGGAAATAATCGCCAGGCATTTACAACATGCGATGCACATCCGACATGCGATGGAGGAAAGAGTTGGAGTCACTGGTGTCGGGACTAGCAACGGTGGAGGTGGCTTACCCCCATTATAGCGCTGATAGAAAAGAGGGTTTGGGGTTCTGACATTACAGCAGGTGCAGTACTGACATCAGATTGCGCGTCGAGAGATGTCGCCCATGTGCCACGAGGATGATGCCTGCGTTGATTCAGTGCATCATAAACTGCCCAAATGCCCCGCTTGGGCTCCGAACACCACATTTGATGGTTGCTTGGATCTCTCATTATCTAGTGTGGTGGGGGCTATACAACAGTCTCAGATGCAGGCAGCAGAGCGTGCGCGAGTTAAGCGCGAATGCATGCAGATTCACTCCGCCTTCGTAGACCAGGGGGTAGGACAAAGCAGTACGCGCAACAACAAGATTCCTTACCCTAGAGGAGCTATTGCAGGAAGGTTATGGTGATCTTCTTGTTATCGAGGCAGCGGGTGCTTTAGAATAAACCCTGGGGTGCCCCGGGGGTGTGGCGTGCGAAGGCGACTAGTAGTTCTAAAGGAACACATATGATTTTGTAAACATGGAATTTCCATATTTATATATATGTCTAAAACTAAAAATATCAACCATTATTATTTGTATAATATTACTGTCTCAAAAAATAATATTTTTAAATCATATTCATATATGCGAGGACCTGAGGACCGTCGTGGGATAGAGGCATGGCCTCTGCCTGTACACGCGACGGTTTGTCTGTATAATTCCCACTCGGGGAGAATGAATGATTTTCTTTTTTACTTTGCTCTGGTAATAAGGCAAACGCGGCGTTGAGTTCCGTCACTCAATACGCAATGCCTCGAAAGACAGAAAGCAGGGAACGGAGTGTCTTAACACTAGGTTCCTACGGTTCACACTGCCTACCCTGCCATGTGCGAGATACAGCGTGAAGCTAATTTAATTTATATTCATATATATCATTATCAATATTATGTAGTAAATTACATAGAAGAAAGAAAGAATCATGGTAAATAAATCATGGTATTCATTTTATCAGTACTGATAAAAATGTGGTAGATACCATATTGTGTAATATGCCCAATATAAACAATAATAATAGGTAGATATATGGCTTGATACGCCATTCGCAGCGTTATGCGCAGTTAGAAACTTTAAATAATATTATATTTTGTCTATAAATTTAATTGAGACCATCGTCGCTCAATGGGACTGTATCTGAATGTAAACGGCGATAGTTAAGGGTTATATCCATTTGGGGGATTGAATTGAATTTGTTTATCTCACTTTGGCAAGGCGTTGAGTTCCACCACTCAGCACGCAACGTCCTGAATTCGAGGTGGAAGAAACGATAGCGAGGAATGGAGTGTTTTGACATTACGTTATTTATACTTATGCTGCTATATTCGGAATTATACCTACGTACCTACATAGTCCAAATTTATGATATTGCCTACGTGCTTACTTCACCAAAAAAGAAAAATGCGCATATAGGAAACTTGAATATCACAGTTTTTATGCTACAATGCTCTAAACTTTTAATAATTATATTTTAAATCTTTTTTACAAATTTAAAATCAGTAAAAGCAAGTCACAAGTAAATGCAAGTCCACCTCTGCTTTCGACGAAAGTGAATCCGTTAACATTGAGAAAATAATTGAAATGTGATATGGAACAAATAAATAGATAATTTTTAAATCAAACACGAGTATTTTTTTTTTTTTTTTTTTTTCGCTGGGAAATACTTTTACGCAGACCTATCCCCGAGTAGGACACTTGTGTCCTACAGAGGAATGGTACTGTGGGACTCATCGAACCCGACACTACCCACTAAAACCCAGCGGAAACCCTCTCCACCTATATGAGATGCTGCAGGATCGCTTGCGCATGCCACTACAGCACCTCGGTGGAAGGCCCACCTAACGTGGGCCACTATCGCCTTCGGGGAGCCCCAGTGTATCTTCCAGGGCGCCCGCAGCCTCGATGACTTGCGGGAAGATCTTCATGACCTTCCTGCAGTAGCTCCTCTAGGGTTAGGGAAGTTGGAGATGCGCGTACCGCCTTCTCCTACCTCCCGGTCTACGACGGCGGAGCAGATCTGCATCCACGCTAAGCTCGCGCGCACGCTCCGCGGCCTCCTTCTGTGCGATAACAGATTCACAGAAGGAGACTGCTACAGACCAGTTCCTCTCACTCTCCAGCATGGCTTCCATCATACTAGACAGTGAGAGATCCCTACCCACTACAGCCATCAAGGCGTGGCGTTGCGGAGCCCAAGCGGGGCATTCAGCCAGAGTGTGATGCGCCGAATCAACGGAGGCATCACACTCGTGGCACGCTGGTGACATCTCCCGACGCGCAATCTGATGCAAATATTTGCCGAAGCAACCATGCCCCGTCAATACCTGCACCAGTCTGAACGACAGGACGCCAAACCCTCTTGTCAACCAGCGCTCGAGGTGGGGGCGAACCGCCTCCACCGTCGCCAGTCCTGCCACCGGTGAACCCAGGTCCTCCCTCCATCGCCGAATCAGGGCTTCGTCTGCTCTCTTCCTGATCCGCCCGATAACCTCACTCGATGGTTGCTCACCTCGCGACCGCTCACTTGCACGGAATGCGTGAACTCTGGCGATCAATTCCGCCTGCAGCTCCCAAGGCGGATCACCCGCCAGGAGTGTAGCCACCGTCCACGACACTGTCCGGTATCCTCGAATAGCTCTAACCGCTATGACCCGCTGCGCTTTACGCAATTGGGTCTTGTTATGAACGGAGAGAGCATCGGCCCACACAGGAGCGCCGTAAAGTGCCATGGATTTCAACACGCCGACGTACAAACGTCGACATGTAAAATCGGGCCCTCCGATATTTGGCAGTAATCTACCGAGGGCCCCGGCGGCGTTCACAAGCTTAGGTGCAAGCTGAGCGAAGTGCGACTTAAACAACCATCGACTATCCAGGGTTAGTCCCAGATACTTCATCTGGGGCCGTACCTCCACCTCCTGGCCCTGGATGCGCAAAGTAGCCCTACGTGGGGGCCCTTTGCGAGGACCATGAAAAAGTAGGGCCTCAGTTTTAGGCATAGAGACCTTCAGACCCAGCGCTTCGATGCGGCCAATAACAAGACGCGTGCCGGTTTCAGCCAAGCGTGCCGCCTCCTGGTAGGATGGACCACGGGCCGTGACCAAAGTGTCATCCGCGTAACAGATGATACTCATCCCAGGAGGAAGACGACAGCGCAGGAGCCAATCGTAACCGATGTTCCACAGTAACGGGCCCAAAACCGACCCTTGTGGAACCCCACAACTGACATTTCGTCGACCGATCCGGCCATTTCCCCCAATCCATATGACTACTCTATCTTGGAGGTAGTCATCTAACAGCCGCCGGAGATAGAGAAAAACACGAGTATACGTTAACTAATATATCATTAATACTTATATACAAAACCAACGCTTTTACAGTAATAAAGCAATTCCTCTTTAATATTGTTTTTCTTAATATTTATGTAACGGTCTACAAATGGATGTTGTTAACGATATATTATTGAAGCTATTTTATTATTTAAACAGTGTAGAGTAAGTTTATCAAATATGTATTTTAGTATAGTATAGCACTAAACAAGTATCAAAAGTAAGCACAATAAATATAAATTTAATTTTCATTCTGTTAAATAATCTATGCTTGTTGTGTATGAAATTATATATTTGTTATTTGTCAAGACACCTTTATTTTGTATATAACAGTAGAAAAAAAAGGATCTCTGAGGACGCCACAATCGAAGAACAAAACAGAACTTATTATACTATTAATGTTTGTATAATCTGTTAAACTTACATTTCTATTGTTAATGTCATCTCTAATTTCACACGCAAACATGAGAAAAATTCTCATGTTAAAAGTTTGTCGAATAGAACTTTAATTACTCATTAAAAACTGCATTCAAATTAACAAAACTACTGGTTACAATTAAATAAATTCTTCTTTTTATTTTATTCTTGTATTCATATTATCTTTTAAACTTCTTACTACTATTTGTAATGTGATACACATTTTAATGAGTTCTTCTGAAATGTTTAGCTAATGACGAATTTATTGTCATTGTAATTACTGATTAACAATTATTTATTTGTTATACATATTTGGGTAATTGCCAAATGTGTGAAAGATAGAAAAAACTGAGCGCCAAAAATAATGGCCCCGTGTTATTTTTGCTTTATCAATGTTATTTATAGGTAAATCAAGTACGTACTCTATCGGAACTGAAACTTACGTCATTAAACTAGCTGACAAAATTTCCAAAAAATATTTATATTTGATAATCTTATACAATATAAAAATTTCAGGTAGTTAAAGGGCAACCTCTATTCGTAGTGATTGCAATGAAGATGGAATATGTGGTTCGTTCACCAAGAGATGGCGTGGTTGCGGACGTTGTCGCTCTCAAGCAAGGTGATGCGGTCGGCAAAGGCGCTACCGTGGTGGCTTTGGAAGGAGAAAATTAAAATATCATTAAATATATTTGTTATGTTTTTTATTATTAAAAATGTTTAAATTTTACATAAAATTATTTTTAATATAAATGATATTTTTGTCATCTACAAAATAACCCATAGGTAATAATAACATTTCTCACTCTACACGTAGTACCTATTATATTATATTTTAAATTTTATAACATTACATACAGCAGAATACAAAACTTAACTATTTTAGAAAGTTGATTTACTTTCATTTTCATAAATATTTTGGTTATGAATATTCAACAAACGTAAAATAAAAACTTATTTTGAAGAAAGACCTCGTTATAAGGTACATAGGTACATACTACATACTAGATACGTGGAATGTTTATGGGCTCGTAAGGTAAGCTTAAAAGTTTAAGGACAACTTTGAGGTAAGCTTGAATTCCCACGTAGCATATAGCTCAAGAACACAGACACACAGACATTGTATAACACATCTAAGTAATGAAATGTTATTTCGCTTACACTATACAGTATACTCACATTACGCCACGGCGAAATTTCTATGTGATTGTTACAGCTTTTGTTGTTAGCATCTTATCGCGAAGCTTTCTAATAAAGATTAGATTTTAGAAAGCTGTAGTACCAAAAAATATTAAAAGAACGATGTATTGACCAGAAAACCTCCGCGCATCTTCCCATTCACACAGAAATACTACGTGATAAATACCTATCAAAACGCAATACTTCACGTATTTAACTGAAATACTACAAATATAAAAAATCTGGTGGACCGCGTCTGACAGTAAACATGACGGTTGTGGGTTCAATTCCCACTCATGGCAAGAATTGTTTTCATTTCCTCGTTCTGGTAATATATCGCGGGCGTGGAATTTGGTCGGAAGATGGAAAAATCTGAATAAATCAAAGTAACGTAAGAGTACATGTATATTAAACTGTTTTTGAAAAAATGGTAATTGTATTAGCCTGATGTACATATACTTTTTTATTTTTTTGTACATTTATTTTTTGTACGTTTTCTGGGTGTGCAATAAAGAGTTATTATTATTATTATTATTATTATTAGCATTTAAGCATCCTTTTCAAATATCATAATATGTATTCAATAGCATCATGGATCTGTAAAAGTTATACATAAGCATTTTTTTAATCACCTATGTTACTTCTAAATTCGCACATCATACTTACATTGTGAAAAGTTAATATTGGCGCTCGGCGTTCTGCCAAAGTATTTATTGTGTAAGGCAGTGGTTGCCGATTGACTCTTACAATGTCCATTGTGAATTTAAAAAAAATGGAAGGTGAAAATTTAATTTAAAACGTGATTATTTTATCAATCAAAAATTCATTCGGCAAGTTTATCATGTAATAGTAATTAAAATATTTTCACTGGCGTTTGTAATGTTTTTAGGCCAGACGCGATGCAATTGTTGTGGATTCAATCTATGTACTTCGGGGAATCCCCACATGGAGGAATAAATAATTTTAATTTTCCAGCGCAAGTTAGATAAAGTGCTGGAGTAAATTCTGTCACTTAACTTAACTGAGTTCAGGCGGAAATCGGAGAACGGAGTGTCTTAACACTAGATTCTCGGTTAAGTAAACGTAAATCTAAAAGTTAGATACCTCTACCATATTTATTTAATCTATAAATGTATTTTCATAATTATCACGTGCTTTTATTTGTTGGCACAAATTAGCAACATTTAATTTTGATAAATATTAGGATAAGATAGTAAGACAACCTTGTCAGGTAGCACGAGTCATACAACTTAGTGAATACTAAACCTAAAATCAAAATAACATACGTTCAACATTTTACACATTTTAAATGTCGGGGGCGTAGCTCAGATGGTAGAGCGCTCGCTTAGCATGCGAGAGGTACCGGGATCGATACCCGGCGCCTCCAATTTTTTCATTTTTAATTTTATACCATAATTTAAATAATTATCTTATTTACAAATTAATTATTTTGCATAATTCATATTCTTCTGAATACAATTTATTTAAATACAATTTTAATTATCATAAAAGCTATATTTTTAAATGAGATTTCTCGTAGTAATGAAATATAGTAGCCAATATTTTTTCTCTTATTTAGATAAAAACATTTGCGGTATTTTTATCGAATTCCTTATCTTATGAGGTTTTAAAAGATATCGCTGCTCTGTTTTCGTTTATAACTAAATTAAATAGGTTATACTTTTTATATATATAAAAGTGGTTATATATATATATATATATATATATATATATATATATATATATATATATATATATATATATATATATATATATATATATATATATATATATATATATATATATTATGTAGTTATTCTCTTTTCGATTTTGTTTACTCCATCTCACTCGCTTAATAAAAATATCTTATAAATATTTGAATACTCAAGTAATTATGAACTTTTAATAACTTCTTTGTTCTTTTTACTCTTACCTGACGTGTCATGGTTTAAGTTTGTTTTGGTTTTTTTTTCGACATTCCTGCAACAGCTGATCGGAACGCCACACCCATATGACCCTGTGCCCATTGGTCCATCTTCCGCTCCTATTTTAAAATTCAATGGACGCTTGCTTAAACAAAAAAGTCGATTTCTTTATACAGAGAAAGTATTTCCTTTTATATTTTTAAGTGCGCCTAATTAAAACCGACTGACAGTCGGGAGTTGAAACACATATTATTTACCATTACACATTGATTCATTTTATATTCAGACTATAAATCTTAATGCAATTAGTAGAGCGATAAAAGAAGCGAGGCCAATTAACTTTTCAGTAAAATTTTACCATACAATTCAAATTTTATTTTAAGAAAGCCAGAACGTACCTGCATTATTAATATTAAACCTTAATAAGCCGTCATTAGGTATATGGTATACAAAAATGTTTTTAAAACAATTGTCAGTATAGAATTATATTGGACAATTTAGTATTTCCTATAATGTAAAATCAGTAAGCGATAAATCTACATTAAGTAACAAGAAGATGTTAATGGCGAGGCAGCCAATCATGTAAATGAAGAAAACGAGTGTCATTTAATGTAAGAGTAGAAAAGAAAGAAGAGAGTAGAAAAAGGAGATTATTTGCTTCAAATATGTTATAAAATATCGATATTAAATACGTACAAAAGGTCTGACTGTAAACGCGACGGTTATAGGTTCGCGTGCTAAGTGCGGCGTTAAGCTCCGCCATTCAACACGCAATATCTCGGAAGGTGGGGAACGGAGTGTCTTGACACTAGGCCATCTCGTCTAGAGACACCATGCTATAATGGGAAATAAGCGTGAAGCTATTTATTTTATTTTATTCATGTTAAATGATTAATATGTACAATGTACATACCATAGATATTAACAATATTACAACAAAACAGAAACGTGCCCGAAATATTCATATTGATAAGATGGAACGTGATTAATTTGAGGACGTGATCTTTCTTTCATTTTTTTATAAACGTTGCGGAATAAAAACTTTAGTAACGACCTTAAACATTATGAAAGTAATTGTAGTCACGTGTCGAAACAACTGAAACACTCGGATAAAATATGTTTGAATCGTGTAGTAATAAATGGTATTGAAATGTAACAAACATTATCGCATATCGAACTGTTATGGTAAAATAATAAACATACCTACTGAAATTCTTTAGTATAATTATTATATAGTTTCTTTGTTATATTATATAAAATAATTGATTTAATTATTATTATTATTTTAAGCGAAATATAATAAAATAAAGGAATACCTTTTTTTATTATGATTTTATTTCAGATATACGGTCCGTATCTTTTGTTAGCTAATTATTATATAAATAATATCTATTCTTAAGAATCCAGTTAATTGTTTGTTTTAGTCTCGTTAATACTTTCATTGATAAATAATAATTATTATTTCAGCCTTTTCTGTCGGTTCTACTTTGCTCTCTTGGTACATAATTGTATTGGCTTAGGTAATATAATATAAACTACACTGTGCATAACAATGACAATTTATACATTTTATAAAAGATTTTTTTATTCAACTTTAAATTAGAATATCAATCATAGAGAAACTATATTTACAATCAATTTCTGTAATGCGTATCGATAGCACAATATTATTTATTATGAAGAGCGAGTTACGAGTTAAAAAATTATTTTTTCACATTAAATACGATACAAATCTACAAGCAGGCCTATATTATTAGCTTAATTCATTTATGTGAGTTTCTAATTGATAAAAGTCATGTGTGATATAAAAAAAAATTGTTAGTTATATACACTAACAAAAAAGTTACACAATTATTCTTTATCCTTGATATAAGTAATTCTACAAAAAGTGAGTACGACGTTATACTATTCATGGATTAAATTATTTAATTGTTAATGTAATATATATATACTTATTTACTTATTCCACATTCTTGGACTTAAACATTAGAAAGTAATTTCCAAATGGATCAATATTTTTATTTATTGGCTTTTCAACTTTTTTGGTAAATATTTTAGACAACACTTAATTTATATATAAGATAAAGTAAATCCCGATAGAGTGTGAGGCCATCTTGGTGCAGTAGAACAGTGTTTGATCGTAATCGAGATAGTTTTAGATTCGATTCCCACTCGGTAACAAGACAATGCGAGACGTTTAGTTTTGTTACACAATAAGCGAATACAATTCGAGTGGAAAGCGGGGAATGAAGTGTTCTGCCTATTTGCTGGATGACGTGTGAAGCTATAGAGTTAATGCACAGACAAATTGACATTATTAATAGTGACTACGAGTTAATTCCGGGTAAAGTCTAAAAAAAATTAAGTAAAAGTGCCTGTAAAAATATTTAATATAAAGAAATTCAATATTATGCAAATTTACATACTTACTCCTATAGAAAATATTTTTATCTGTGACGTAAACGTCACGGTTTTGTTTAGCAAGTAGAGTCACTTTCGTTAACATTTTAACACTTTCATTATCTTTAAGTGCATTTACATTTAATATAGGTTGGTTAATAACCTGTGAGATGTTTCGAAACAAGTTACATTTACTCAAATTATTTTTAGTAAGGATTCCTATTAACTTTTAATTTAAAAAAACCTTATTACTTAATATTTTTATTTATTTCACTATAGATATTTTGTCTTTTTTTTAAGGAAATATATTATCGTTGCATCGAGTTGTTTTATTAACTTTTAAAAAAGAACAACAAATTGCGTAAATGTATTCAAATTCAGAACCTATTAAATATTTTATTCGTAAAATAGGTAGTTAACTTACTTAGTAAAAACACAAATATTGTAATAGATCCTATAAATACCGTACAACGTGTTGCCGTTAACACCATAATGAAGCAACAAGTGCTAACAATCGTCATAATAGTAACGTATTAAGAAAGTCAGGTTGAGAATTGAGATGAATAGTATGATGTGTGTCCTAATTATTCAATTTGCGTGGTTGTAACGAGGCTACGTTAATAGTGTTGCATAAGTGGGGTGCATCTGCTTGACATTTGAATCGACCCCAAATCCGAATAGAAACTGTGTCACGAATAAGCCGACGATTCGGCGAGCAAGTACCGGCACGGCCGCGACGCGAAGTCGTCGATGGCGGCCGCGGGCTGCGTTGTGCAATCCCGTTAGCAGTTAGCACTCCTCCACTCCACGTGCGGCGAGCCGGCGCGCCTCAGCCCTCAATGTCGTCCGTGGGCGGCCGCCGCCCGAGCCGCGCCGAGTGCGCCGCGCCGCGCCGCTCGCACCCGCCGCTGCGCCTACCTCGCTCTCGCTCCCGTGAACAGCTGAGTATCAAAACAAAGGAGCGAGACGGGCGGTCGCCGCTCCCGCTCGCCGGCCGGCCGGTATCGCGCCCGGCGCCGCACGCACGCCAGTTCTCCTTTGAGCAGTGTCTGTCGAGGTTGTCGGCAGCTAGCTTGCGCCCAAAGTTTACTGCCGCGAAAGGGTTTTCCTTTGTCCCGATCTTCGAGGACCTTGCCCTCGTATTATGTTTCCGCGCGAGAACTGCGATCAACCTCGGCCTATTGAGGAGCCGGACCGCGTTCAGCTTTCAATATTGCATCGGAATTCCCGAGTTTGTCCAAAATTTTGTGACGGCTACCCTACGAAACGCGTACGCCGGGTGATTTGAAAAATTTGAGTGAACTTGTGAACGAAAGTAGTGTTGAGTATTGGACGTTGCTTAAGACCTTAACAGTGATATTTTATAAATACGCAATTCGAACTAAAAGCACCATGTCTACCGGCAAACGACTAGCTAAGCGCTCTATAATAGGGACGCGCGTAGCGGCTCTCAGTGATGATGGACTCTATTGCTCTGGCATGATTCAGGCTGTTAAAACACCAGCACCTTTCCCGGAAAATAACAACTGCATCAATTTGACTCCTAACACTCGTTACACCGTACGCTTTGATGGTGGTAAAATAGCGCGCGAATACCGCGATGCCGAGCTCATTGGCCCTGGGTTCCGTGGCTTAACAGGAGTACGCTTGAATCCTGGTCAACGTGTATATCTTACCTACAATGGCCGAGAGGTTCGCGCAGATGTGGTGGAACATGACTACGAAACCGACGAGCTACGCGTGCAAGTGCATACGCCTGCAGCAGAGGTAATTTAATATATATATATATATATATATATATATATATATATATATATATATATATATATATATATATATATATATATATATATATATATAAATTTTTATTTTTATACAATATATATATATATATATATATATATATATATATATATATATATATATATATATATATATATATATATATAAATTTTTATACAAACTAACAATATTTTGACAGTGACATTAAAATCTTTAATAAATTCCGACAAATCATCCTCCAATGCACCAATTTTTTTTTACTTGTACAAGTTTCATCATGATCATGAACATGCTGCCATTGTCATCGATGATGTGGTGACATTGCGGCAACATTGAACGTAGACAAAGGTTTTATGAGGACGAATGAAAGCAGAGTGCGCGTGCATCGAGCTATTGACCTCGGCTGCACGTGGTTCGCGTGACGTGCACAGTGCACCCAGCCTCGGCCAGCCTGCCGACCAGCTGACGGCTCTGCTGCACATAACAACTACGCATTACGTTCTATCGCATGTAGAGAAAACTGATTGCACTTATCGCCGGCCGGCGAAATTATTCTAGTCGCCTCAGATCATTGCAGGGCGTACAGCGGCTATTATTGCCAACGCAACTATTTGTATCTAACCTTGTGGAATATATTATGTGGGTACCATTGTTATGATCAAGAAGCTATTTCCTCGGTAGTAATTACGTTTAAATAAAAGAGTTCTTACTAATAATACTTGAGCAGGGCTCAATTAATATTAATATTATTTGTTGTAATAAATCTACATCACGCTTGTTTACTCAGTCTTCAGCGAATGAGTTAGTGCGTCATTTGTATTTCAATAATTATCGGTAGGCATTTATAAACAAATAGGTAACATGCTGTTATTGATGAACTTCGTTGTCAGTTTTTTTTTCACCTGTTAGAAAGATAAATACATAAGTCAATATGTCAACGTAAGGATACTATGCCTTGCACGTCTTCACACTGATTAGTATATGCGATAGTAGAAGGCACGCACGTGCTTTAAATTCGGCCGAATGCGTACCGTTACCAATATGCACTGAATGCTGAATTTCAATTTCTCCCATGAAATTTTAATAATATATTATATTACAGTACAATATGAACGTTGACGTATATATATATATATATATATATATATATATATATATATATATATATATATATATATATATATATATATATATATATATATATATATATATATATATATAATAATCAAATGAAAATCGTAACAAAAATATTTATTTGTTTATTTTGAAATAATAAAGCCCGGTAGCAGCGCGGCACAAGGCACCGGCCACCGGCCTCAGCAGTCCTCGCTATCTTATCGTCCACACTAATTACACTGACCACAATATTCATTTTGTTTCTTCTTAAAATTAAAACAATCATAATAACACAATTAACTTGCTGTGGCATTTTAATTTAAGCAAAAAAGGCTATAATATATACCCGTTTTTGCCGAAGTTGTGATCGATCAACTTATCGGACGGGTTTTTGTACATTTATTTGGTTGTAAATATCAAGGGTTACAAAATGAAGTCGTTCTTTCGTAGAGTAAGTAGTTTTTCGTGGCTGGTAGTGTAGGTGGTGTAGCTGGTGCGACAAGGAAGGAGTGGTGCGCGTTCACCGGCCTTGCGCGTAACTCGATGACGTAGCACACGATATCAGCGTGACGCGGCTACGATCTCTCGCTCACACACTTAGTATTTTTTTGATAATCATTTGAATTCCAATGCGAACTTTCGCATAAATTACCGAGAAACATATATAAAGAACACAGTTATTTACGGTGAAGGGGTATCCCCCTAGTAGGACTTAATTTGAAAGCTATATAATAAAAAGTATTTTGTTTTATTTAACTTATGCTACAACGAAAATGTATTTAGAAATCATTTGTTATCTAAACATTACCAATGTAACAAGAAAAACAAGTCTTTTGCGCAGTTTAGATCCATCTAATGTCGTATAAACATCACTAGAGACGCATTCATTACATAGAGTTATTAGCAGCTACGTCATCAAATTGCACAACTACAGAAGTGTAGTGTAATTGAATAAGATTTCTAGTTAAATACTAAATCGTAAGTTTATTACTTTTTATGCTAATGATTAGGTAAGTACCTTGGGAATTACATTGACCGTCATCGCACATAGAGGATAATTATTATTATATTATTATCTAAGTGACGCGTTTTTCCCCAATACAGGTTGGCCGGCGTCTGCTCTCGTCAAAATTATATTTTATTGAAACTATCTTGTGGTTCATATATTTGTTATTTATTATATTTGCCTACATTTAACTGCTTTATTTTATACACATTACAAATTAAAATCATAATACTTACGACGCCCAAAACTATATAATATATATAAAGAAACATCGACTATTTTAAAGGGAATATGAATAGTAAACAAATATAATGTAGTATTCGAAATTTCCTACAAATCGCAGTGAACGATCATTGTGTAGCAGGCAGCCAATAAGATATAAAAATAAAGAGTGCGCGTCGAGAATAAGGTCACCGGCATGCCCGGAACCACATAACGGTATTCGTTACAAAATCGCGTCAAGAATTATTTTCACGTGCGCGGCGCCGTCCAAACCGTTAGTCGCTGGCGTTGTCGGCTCAACACCGGCTAACCTCATCACGGACTCGTTGGCTGTTAAGTGGTACACGCTATCCAACGCCAATTGCGACCGCCTCCAACCTCAAAAGAACATGTCTCAAAACAACCTCAATACTGATTACGCCTTATTTCTTTAATAATTAAGTTTTAATTTTGATACGATAAGCTAACATTATGTAATAAGTGACACTTTTCGCATTCAATTATACACCTTTCTTCCAGCTAAACCATTGAGTAACGTCAATCTGACAAGCTACTGTACCACCAGTACCGAGTGTGAAAGTGCCATTCGCATCTGTGCTGTTTCATACTCATTCACTTTTTAATACATACATTATAACGGTACTACTACACACTACATATATATAGTGTTACATTTGTAAATAACTAACAAAAAAAATTTAAATATATTTTTGAGAACTATATATATCGATTAGAATGATCTTATTAAATAACGAAAATATAAACATATAAAGAAACAAATAAAATGTATAGTAGAAAATATTGCTTTCACCACAAGAAATTGCACAAAAGCGAAGAGAGCAGAACCGTATTACAGTTTATACCGTATGATTTCGTTACGAGCGAAAGGATTTCAGAAATGAACAGTGCACTGAAACGCATAATTTTTCAATTGCGTTTTTTCACATATAAAGACACGTTTATAACGATTACTGTTGCGTGGAACATTTGCGTGTATTAATATACATTTCACTTATGAAACTTCTCATAGATGTGTTTATTTAAAAACGTTATTGTTTTTTTTCAGGTCCAATAGAGGTTTAAAAAAATATTTAAAAATCTGTAATGCTCAATATATTATAATATTTTTTAAATATTACGTACATACAAGTAATTGAAGTATCATAAAAATAAAAAAAGTACAAAAACTTTTTTCTAAACTTCATTTGGAATTTATAGTAGGTATTTAAAATAAATCGTATAAGTTACAAATGACGTATTAAATATTTTGCGTCTTGTGTTTGCGTTGTCACATGTATATTTCGTAACAAGCGAGTTATGCTGGCTACATGCGCCTAGTGACACTGTTTCTAAATAAATCAAGGTTGATAAGATAATATTGTTAGCCGATTTGCCGGTACCAGTCATCAGCGGGCTGTCAAGAGTATGATAACAAAGTAAACATAATGTAGGGCGCGCACCGGATATATCACGGATATATCGAATCAAACACGTTTAAGGCACTATAATATATTTTTCGTAAACTTGTATATTTAAGAAAAAGTTTGAGGCTGCGGTAAAATTGGTTAACCTACTTTACAATCAAAACTTAAACAATATTATACTACGTGCTTACTAAACATCTATTTCATTACTAGGCTAAGTCAATCAAAGCGTAACTATATCAAAATTTACCGAAAAGTATTTATTACAGTAGTAGAATTATAAGTAACAAAGAGTCCTACCACTCACTTTAAAATAGCTCGGCTAATGTATTCGACCTACTTTTAATGCCGAAACAGCTAGATGATTGACCATTTAATGATGTCAGACTACCGTTGCGAATTTGAAGGCAATACTTTTTACTTGACTATTTTTGCACTCTATTAAAGTTCGCTTTTTTATGTGGTAATTACTGAAAAATATATAGTAATCGTTTAATTATTTTAGATCAATATCTTTCTCTATGGTGAAGTTGTCATCTTAGAGCCGCGGTAGAGCCAAGGCCAACCCTTTGTGGGTGACCGCATTATGTTTGCCTTGAAATAGTTTCATGATTCGTGCACTGCTAAAGGTGCTGCTATCGTATCGCTTTGCTTAACTTAAAATCTTGTTTAACTTAAATCTTGCTTATTCTATTCTAATTAATATTAAATTATCAAAGAGCTTTGTCGAATTCAAATTAACAAAATGATCAAACAGTTTACATAACAGTTTAAATGACAAAACCGTACGCGTACTTAGCTACTAAGCCAAAAACTTGTTTCGGATTCGGCTCTACAGTAATATAATGCACCGTTATTGTGTAGGCGACTGTCAATGTTAGCCCAGTAACATGCTAAAAGGAATCTTTCTCGTAGATTGTAAACATAATGAGTGAATCAAATTCACCTTGAAATAAGGAAACAATAAGTTAATAGAGCTAGTAGTCGAAAGCGAAGGTCAAGATGATTCACTTTACGACACCGGTAATGGTGTAAAAGTTGACACGCTGGTGACGCAAGGTGACGTGATAGGTATCAGCCCGTTGATAAGCATCAGAGGTGCACTGCATGCAACTGTGTTTATGTAAGTGAAGATCAAGTAATAATGACGAGTGGCACGAGGCGCGCAATGCGCGGGCCTCTCCGGCACGGCACGGTGACCCACTGACCCAGAAACGTTGATATTGAACCGACGACGCATAGCCCGCATTCGAAATCCAACCTCCACTTGTGTTTTCCTTTTTTGAATAATATAGATTCCATTTAATGTAACTTATGGTTTGTATATAATATGTACATAGCGGCAAAATTATGTATACAGGAAAACTGATAAGTAAGTATTTACATTCAGTCAGTCATATTGAGAAATTTTTGAGAATTTTACAGTGTTGAGTATTACATTATTAGGACTATTAATTATAGCAAATTTTTTTTGTGCTAATTTGCTGAATATATTAAAAACGCCACAGGTCAATGATATAACGGTGGTGTTAGCAATGCGTATGTGGTTTTAATATGATGCGAACAGGTTTCCAGTATCCGTTATCAACTAGTGAGTCGGGGCGCATTGGGCCCGGTCTGTTTTTGGGTCAGACTGGGTCATGACGCCTGCGTACTCAATACCCGACCTCTCAAACATATGTACGTATATATAATCCTATTTTGAAGTCTAAGAATAGAATGGCGATCATACACTTAGACATCTCAAGGTAAAACGCTCACTTTTCTGAGCGTCACACCTAAATTATGCAAAACGGCATCTATAATTTTACAATATAATTGGCTTAAAAAGTTTCTTTCGCATGTGCGTCTACGTAGAATAGCCGTGAGTAGTATATAGAGCCCGTGACGTCATGTCTACGTCGTGCCTTCACGTTCACTCAGAAGCTATGTGACGTCATTTCTGAAATTAATGTGGCATGCGCTGTGACGTCACTTCTTGTAATTGAAACCTTCAATTGTTTAGATCAATAACCTAGGCCTCGTAATAAATAAAGCGTGCAACTGTCTTGCATCACATTGTCCGCGCTACGCAATAATGATTTCCTGACAACGACAATCGGTGACCTACATAGTCAAATGAATTAACAGTATCCAAAAAAATTACGAAGTAGTTTTAAATTATGTAGAAGTTTTAGTGCAAGAAAAGTACATTTTTATACCACTTTAACTATTCGTACATGAATAAAAAGTATGTAACTAGGTCACCTAACTTCATCCTGTGTCCCGGTCATTAGTGACGTGCGACCTAGGCCACTATATAGTATGATATTTATTGGTATAAAATACCGTTATGAGGCAAATTATCTCTACATTTATGAGCGGTATTCCCAGCGGCAATTCTTCGTAACTTGTGAGCTCATACAAATTACTTGTGGAATTTCAGCAATAATGATATGGCACAAAAGAGACCTTAGTAATAAAGAGACCAAAATAATGTTTTGGGCAGACTGCTAGCTAATAAAACGCTTATTGCATTTAGCCGTGTAATGTGGGTCACGGATTTTTGGCACAAGGTTGTAGCTTGCAGTACAGCAGGGTAGTGCTCGCGTGCCACTACAGTATCCGCCTTGCACCACTGTTTGTATTCACTAAACATACAAGGCCGCCTACTTCGTGCCAATCGATTGCCCAGTATAACCGTACACATCCGATTTCGATCTTTAAATTCACTTTGCAATTTATTATCCTTGATCAACAATTAACATTGTACTTTGTAACTAGAAATTTTCTTCTGTACTAATAAATACTATTATATTCACAATACCGACAATATGCCATATTTATAAGAAAGAAGTTGAACACAATATACTGGAACTTGTTCCACATATATTTATATGAAATTTCAAAATACTATTTCAAATAATATGAAGTATTGTCACAACCATGTTTTTTTTCTCTAAGAACGGTTAACGTATACATGCCTGTTTGTTATTAATTTTTAAACTGAAATCAACATCAAAAATATATTATCCAGGATATACTAAATGTACGGTTCATATAATATTTAATGTTGTCCATTCGTATTAATATTTTCTTAAAACTCCAAAGGTATTGACCTATTTAGTAGTGCACGATCGCATACTACCATCAAATTGCTTATGCATGCGTGTCAACGTGACTTCGACTGCAAGCTCACTGAATATTTACAGAATCAACGTACAAAGTCGTCCATCTGTCACCTATTCTTATCGATCAGAAAAACACGAATCTCATTACTACTTCGTTCATATTCAATACCCTAACCTTCGAAACTACCTAAGCTTTATTTGTTGCTACCCATAATTTTTTAAAGCTTTTTTTATTTTTTTAATTGGTTCCACTAAGACATAACACTGTTAGTATTATCGAAATGCTATTTAAATACCGGTTGACTAGGCTATGCTAGTCAATTATTTATTGATCTATTGTTCATGGAAGAAACAGATCCTTTGTCGTGTTGTAAATATCTTTAGATGCTAAAAGTACATGGTGTCCGCATTCATGTTACTTGCTGCTCATGGCAGCGAATAGATTTCACTTTTCAACGTTTGCACGCCGCTGGCAATCTTACTTGGTTACGTAAATACCATTAAAAATATTAATTTCGTTTTTAAGCAGTTGAGTTTGAGCTCGAAATGTAAAATGAATCGAGTTTGAATATTTATAGTTAGTGAACAGGTTGTAATTGATGGTTATAAAGTCTAAACTTTCTTTCTATCGCAACGTGCGTCTTCATCTAAACTAACCTTAATTGTCAATTTTTTAAAATTAGAACTGAAATATAAAGTGATAAAAGCATTTAATATTCGAAGTGTCGAGAAAGCTAGCAATAAACATACAATTTCATTACAAAGTAGTAGCAGTATATAATCTAGTCATACGTAAAACGACAGCGCAAGGCACGCGTCACACGCGTTCAGCCAATGACTCGCGCTATCCTGCAGTCAATGCCACTTGTTTGCGCTGCAATGTTATAACTTTCGCTTCAAATACGATACCATTATGTTTTTACGTCTATTTACTTCGATTCCTTTATTTATATTATAGCAATTCTTATTTTCGTAGTAAATTAAATTTTTAATTGTCTTGACACTTTTTATTGACATCTAGAGCAAAAGCTGAGGAGTTACACTAAAAATTTAAACCATGAAGTAAGAAAAGGCCGGCCAAAAGAATGTATAATCTATTTAGCGAAGCGGCAACATCGACATGCAATACAGCCGGTCGAGCTTTCGCAATCCAGATTCCAAGACTGTCCAGCTGTATTTGCAACTACTATTGCTTATTCCACTAGTGTGTGAATATAGACGGGTCAGAACAGAAATAAAGAAAAATAATTTTAAATGTATGTATCCCCCAATACCGGATATTAATAAACCCTTTAACTTCATAATATTATAAAAAAAATTTACCTTACATATTTTATATGATGCTTCTCATTAACACTGACCATGAATCTTGTTTATCTAACATTAATCGTACTAAATAAAATACTTATATAATAAGTAACACCTTATTTTACTAAGCAAGTTAATTAAGTGTCATGTGTATTAATAATACCTATAATATATGAAATATATATGGGAGCTTCCTGACAAGGCGATATAAAAAATTTCAATCTATTGCTTTACCAATTATTAATGACGCAGTATTGTCAGTTATCATGTCAAAGTCACTCGGTGACTTTCACTGGCATTTATAGGCGGCCAAGTTTCGCCATCGGATCGAGCAATTGTGCAATAGTTGTCACTTTTTTTTTACATAACGCGCGTTGAGTCCGCTCTGGTGGGGACGGAGAAGGGATGGAGGAAGGCAGCGGAAAGCGGATCTGCAAACGCGCTAGCTCATGTTTCACTCTATCTAATAAGTGGCAAACAATTGCTCCACTTTTAATTTAAATGTTTATAACGGGCTTACAATACATAATTAAAAAAATTATAAGCTTGAAACACAAATATCCAATTTAACATGTTAAAAAACTCGAAATTGTAATTTTACAAAATTAAAGTAATAACTTCGTCTGAAAATTCACATTAATAATTTAAGTCATTAAAACAACTTTCATTGTTCCGGCGCGATGCGAGTGGGACACCGGCCACAGCCCAGAGCCACGTCCGCTCACACCAAATCACCAAAAAGTGAAAGTACCTACGTGATGTGATCAGCGCCTTTAGTACTCACATCTGAGCAAATTCGAAACATTATATTACATAGAAATTACTTTAAATAGGCAATTTGTACTTTCGAAATGTAATGCAAATAATTTATTTATTACGTAGATACAAAATATACTTAAACATAATTTTAAGTGGCGATATAGCCTCGACAAATCTTTCAAAAAGCTAATGAGACAATAATTTGTAATTTTAGCTTCTAATGTGATAAAATATACTCTGTAGCTTATCTTGGCCCTTAATTATTAATATATGTTCCAAATAGTTATCGTCTTTTTATATATTTAAAATATTAATGTTAAAGATTTGTATCATTAGTCTAACTCAATTTGGGAAACTATTAGCCTTATTGTGCAGTTCTAATAATTGCTTAAGTAATTACGTTGCAATTTTTTATATACCTAGTATGTTTAAAAAAGATCACAAGGCTTAGTCGGAAGGCAGACCCTGGCAAAAGCCGGGAATAATGCCAAGAAGAAGAAGAAGATATATATATATATATATTACATTATATATATATATACATATATATATATATATATATATATATATATATATATATATATATATATATATATATATATATATATATATATATATATATATATATATATATATATATATATATATTCATGTTACGTAATAGACGAACGGGTACAATAAAAATACTTAATAACATTTATGCTAGAAGTAAGAAGGAAGCTGAGACAAAACCTGTCAATGTCAACTGCCACTGGAATATTCAATGCACATATTATTACGTGCATTGTCAATATTATCACATGGTCATATTAATAAAGCAACTTTATAAGATAGTCTTACTTACGTTACTTAGGCATAGCTACCAAATTATTTAAATAAAATAATTGTGTTTTATATGAGTATAGATGCCAAAAGCAGCAAAGAATATTGTTTAATTTTTTGTCGCTTATGACGTGTGAATGCATCTCGTTTCATTTTAAGCTTCTCTAGGTCATGACGTCACCTACACGCGGACTGCATGAAGGTCGAGCATATTGATCTTATATACTTACTACTTTTTGTTTCGAGGCCTTACATAACATCCATATGATAACCACATGCATGTTTCAACTAGGTACACTTTTTCAAACGTTGATGAAAATTTAGGAATGATTTAAAGAACACTTGCATTACAATTGTTTAAATTACAACTATTTTAAATTAAAAATTGTTAGATTTTAAAATTCTAATATAACTCTTATTATGTTATAGGTGCCGATAGAACTAAGAAAAAAACTGGAAGAGATAAGATTACTGGAGTCACGAAAATCTGCGAGGCTAGCCGATGTGGACACAGACTTTGCGAGACTAGCTGATATGGCTGGTGACCGTCGCCGAGCGTCTGCCACTATAGAAGTACCAGCTCATCATATGCAAGTGTAAGTCACCAGACTCGTGTAAACCTATTTTAAGGCCTACACGAAATATGTATAATATATAGATAAGTTCATTATATCATTTGTGTTTTAATAGGCTTGAAGCAGAAATGATCATCACTGAATGATCCCCCAGCAAGATATATATTTAAATCTAAATATTTGGACATGAATAACTTAAGTGGCAAATTATGGATTATTTAAGTGTTATAAATTTGTCAACGATATAACTAATTTTTAATATGAACACGAATATTGGTAATAGTAAAGACAGAGATGTTTTTTTTTATTATAGTGTTTTTAATATAGAGTAACGGCCTATTCAGATATGGGAAATAATAACAAATTCAAAGATTACAATAATTTGCCTTGAGTTTGCAGCTCACCTCGTCAACGAGGAAGGCCATCTCTATTGCAAGCGAATTAACCTTTCAGTAGTCTTTACGAACTTGCACATTCCTTTTATTGTTATTTTCACTTCCTACATGGTGGAGGTCATTTATATACATACATATATGTATATGTAGAAGAAATAATACCTAGTAGTTATTTAACGGGCTAAGGTGCGCTGGTCATAAGCCTCTTTCATTCACATTAGATAGGACTTCTTTTACATGTAGTGAATGTAATTTGTATTTTTATTGTGGTAGGTTAACTTGTAGGCGAGTAATCGTTTACAATCGTTCATCGGTGTAGTGGAGCTGCGCGGGCGAGGTTGCGAAATCCTCACCGAACACATTAGAAACTGGATGGAAGTGTTAGCGCAGAGTACGGGCGTGTCCTTGTCACACTTGCCTACATTCTGCGATTGCCTCCCGCGCCCCACACCTCGGCCCATAGACAGGGACAGACAATGCAACTCTGAGATTATTAAAAAATTCCAACCTAGCCTTGCTTGCTGTTAAATACATGCATTATATAAATATAATGATAAAATGAAAAAAATATATATTAATATCATTGAAAGAAGATTCATTGTAGATTATGTAGAAACGTTTAATATTGCAGTAAATATAGAATATAAAATACCATGGAACCGAAACAAACAGCTTTAGCGGCCGCAGCAACGTGACGCTTGCCGGCACCGCAGTTTCACTTTTCATCATGACGCCGGTGAGAGGCAAGACCTCCAGTCGGTCGAAATTTCTCAACAGCAGCCGAAAAAATGCACTAGATATAACAATTAGATTTATAAATGTACTCTGATGTATATTTTGTATTTGATATCATCAGCTATTTAGGTAAATTTTTTATATTATTTTAACAAATACTTTTTGAGTTTGTTAATTCTAGTGTAGGATATCGCTTTAAAGTAAAAGTAATAATTAAATATATTTATTATAAATTATGGCTAACGGCAGTATATCTAATTTAGAAACAAGTCATAATAAAATTCCGTAATGTTAATGACTGCGGTAAACATGCAATGTACATCAGTATCAATGTATTATTCCATATAATTTATTTTGTATTGATACTATAGAATTTCTGATTATTTTTATGATTGGAATGTATCTTGCGTTCTCGGGGACGAGGCACGGCAAAGTGAAAGCTTGGCTTAAAGTTTCGTTTTCCGCCGACACTGTCGCTGACACAGCAAATAACGCAATATGTTTATATTGGTCATCTACCGCTTCCACAAGTAGAAATGACTGAGCTTAACTTATAATATAATATGAATCAACGAAATTCGAAGATGGCGCCTCGTTCGCTTAAGTGGCGCGGCCGCCATGACATAGTGACCTAGTTTTAAAATGGAACAAAACGACGCACTAGAGAAGTGCCGCATGCAGCCATGTCCACGGGCAATTTATCGAAATTACATAAACGTATCATATACGGATAGAAGATCTATCCGTATATGATACGTTTATGTAATTTCGTAAATAGTAAACTAAGCTAATGTGTTCTTTTACATTATGAGTTCAGTTATTCATCCTATTGTCTGTAGATACTGATTATCTAGATTGGTAGCTTGTGTTTAAATGTCCTCCAGCAGATACTGTTTAGTGGGCTAGTAGGACAATTACACGAGCGGCATTTAAATGTTGCAAATAATAATTCGTATTTAAGTAACAGTAATTATGTATAATCGGAAGATTTAGGATGCTTAGGTATGTATGTATTTTTTAAATTGAGCAAACGCTATTTTGCATAGTTCCAAATTTTGTTCCATCGTCATAACGGCCAAATAACTTTTTGGAATATCAAAAACGGATATCTCTTATTAACATTGGGCTGTATGCTAATGAGATATTTGAGTGTCACGGACGAGTTACAATACCGACCAAGTGCGCATACCAACCTATTAATAATAATGTTACATGACAACAGCGACACTGCGACATTGTGGTCTGCGACCGTGGTCGTTTAATTAACTAACGTATTTTCAAATACAGCTTTTACAAGTTACTTTTAATGTTAATTAAATGGCTCATAATTTTCGCATTATGATAAAACTATTCTAAAGATATTGTCACTTTAACAGATTGTTACAATAAACTGGTAAGTTAAACGATTGCTTGAAAACGCTAAAACGTTTTAACGGATATGAATAGTATAAATATATTAAACCACAAATTATATGGAGTGCCATTTTACGAATATTTGCGCAACACTTCAAACAGAAGGAAGGCGGTGGGGATTTGCCTATTGGCACTGGAGGCACTTTCTCGCCGAGTACGGTTGCTTTCGTTAGTGTAGAGACCCGTTACTACATTTGGCAGGTGTATATCAGCGTCCTAGAGAAAGTGCTTTTAATTGTATTCAATATTATGCAAAGTTCGTATTATATATATATATATATATATATATATATATATATATATATATATATATATATATATATATATATATATATATATAAACCATAATTACGTATAGTAACATTAATTGTGTGAAAATACACAATGGCATGTCATCATCATGGCATGGCAATGGAAAGGTCGAAGTAAATATTCTTACATTTGTAAGGATAAAAACTATAAAGTCTATTAGTCACCTTAAATATTATCCGTGTACATAGTGACTTTACATCGACCTACCTGCAGGTTATTCCACTTCTTGCAGGAACAAAAACTGTTCGGCGTATTTAAACGTGTTATTATTCTTCGACGTATAATTTGAAAAGATATAACTTCAGAAATTCAATTTATACTTTAAGACAACATTGATACAGGCTGTTTTAATAGACTATACAATTTTAAATACAAGCAAAAGCAAAAAAAATAATTAAAAAGATATAAAAGAATATATATTAATATATTCATTCACACATAATAAAGTTTTAAAAATACGTACATAACCAACAATTACTTAAATTATAAAATATACAAAATACATTGCGGCGATATAAACAAATTACAGCAGTTTATTTTTTATCTTGACGTTAAGGTAATGCCAAAATTGTTAGCATAGGTCACCTAAAGCCTTGCTCTTGATATTCCTTTACAGATGCGATATAACTATATAAATAAGTAAATAAATGTAAAATATTTGAAGCTATTAGTCTTTTATGTTATTATATTCTCACATTTGTATTATAAATAAGAAGTTCCAACGCGCATTGTTAAACAAACCTGGATTATATAAAGTGATTGTCCAAAGTAAGAACAGCGATGACCTCATCTCAGTTTGGAGTGGGGCTTGCCGCTGCCGCTGCTGACGGAACGTATTGCGCTAGCTCAATCACACTTTTTATATTCACAAAAAATCACTTCATGACCTACATCAACTGCTTCTTGTATGCCAATAGGCAAACTTGTAAATTTTAGATTGTCTGCTAGCTGCATTTCAAGTGATGGCCAATAATTCCTTTTTATACACACACATATACGATATTAGTATATAATAAGCCGCCGTGGCCCAGCGGCACAGTGTCTGACTGTAAAAGCTTGGTTGTGGGTCCGGTTCCTAATCGGGGAGCTCCCTCTGGTGTCATAAAAACGCGGTGTTGAGTTACGCCACTCAACATGCAATGTCACGAATTTGGGTGGAGTGTGGGGAACGGAGTGTCTTAAAACTAGGTTGCCTCTATCAACCCACCCTGCTATATGAGGAAAATAGCGTGAAGTTCATAAATAGAAATATATTTAGGTATTTCTTCTTTGTGTAACAGTACAAAGAAACATTGTTTTACTAAATATTATCCGTATTCTGCGTAATTAGGGCAGGAAGGAGTCATTAACGTGAGATTATTTTCAGGTTTATAACTGCAAATAATTTGACGCCAGGACGAGGCTGGGGGCCAATGTCTTGTCGCCTTTGTTTCAAGATTTTATTTATCAGATATGCTGTATGTAATAAACAAACACGTTCTCTTAAACCCTAAATATAGATTAATATTTTAAAGTTTTATATGGAATAAAATCCTTGGAACAGGAAATTAGTTGAATTCAATAGATGTTTACGTTATTATGTATCTGTAAAAATATATTAGAATAAATTAAAAAATCGTCCACATTGTAAATAGTTCGTATCAGTAGTGAGCTGCTGGCGCGGCAACAGGCGGCAAGGTCGTTCTCAATGTTACGTATATACTATAATCTATACAGTATACAGTATACCGCGGCCGCTTATACTACGATGTAAAATCTTTACGTATTGACTGCGCAGATGCCGACTTGCGCCAGCGACTTTCGACTAGCACCTGTGATTACACAAATGTACCGTGAACATTTGACGTAATCTGTAGAAATACAATACAAATACAAAAATAAAATTGCATTTACGATTTAAAGCGATGAATGAATACACAGGTTTGTCTCTCTTACAGCCATTCACTTGTGGAATTGAAATTTTTCAATGCGTATGCGCATCGCAACTGATGCAAATATTTATATTGAAATAAAATCGAAAAATACGAGAATGAAATTCCATTGAGTCTACTTAAAACATTCAGCGCGATGAGCGAGAAACGATACGTTGTGCGTTACGTCAGCGTATTAGAGGAAATTACGTGTCCCTGCTATTTTTAAGCGGGTGTTCGCCGGCCGGCGAGATCCAATTATTGCGACCAAATAAGTAGAATGCGCAAAAGACGAGCGACAATGTTATCTCTTTACACGTTACACGGTGCAGTTTTAATAGAATAATTAATATTTATATGAATATTTTATATTTTATATTAATAAAGTCATCAGATAGACCTTCTTAGCTGAATATTTAACTTAACTTTTAAATGATTGTTCATAATTATTATGTTCATAGTACATTATTTATACACATATTTGTAATCATTTTATAGATAATTTGCGCATATACGATATACTTTGTTAAGGTGACCTGCAATCACCTGTTCGGAGTAGGCTACCGACCCTAAAGGTTGACGTCGCCGTAAGGTGAATAGACGCTAAACATTTACTTGATAACTGGTATGTCTTAGATCTAATATAAATACTTTATTATATAAATAAAAATATTATAGATTTCTAACAAGTCTTTTAATATAATTTTGTCTCTTTATCTTTAATATACATATTGTGTGACGATTACTTCTATTCTAAGATACATAAAATATTATTAATCTACAGACAACTTATTGCTTGCTATATATAATATAAAATAATAATAAAAAAAGTAAAACTAGTTTGACAATGATATATTATAATAAACTTGTTGAATACATTTCGGTCAGCGTTCCTTGGGAGAGTCAACGAACGTTATTCATTCGCCTGTTGCGCCTCCTAGGCTGTCTACAGGATCAGTTTGTCTGAGGTCTTTAGAACTCTTAACTTTAAGAACTTTTGTGAGAAATATTTTTACCCTTTCGTCGTGTGATCGTTTACTTATTGTGACCAATTTATGACTATTGAGAATGATGAGGTATTTGCATTACTAGAGACCCATTATAATTGTTACTGCTGAATTGACGTCATTAGATTATTTAATAACGTAGCAAATAAACGTAAATGCACGATAAACGATTCATTCGTCATTTCGGGTGATTACGCGACGCGCAGGCGGCTGTTGCTGAGTAGCGCGTGTGTCACTACAACAACAACTATGAATTACAATTGTATTAATTTTATAGTTATTAACCAAATGTATATGTTTTATACAAGATGTCTGTTTTTAACTAGTAGAGCTCCAGGTAATTTTTTATTCTACCCTTTTGTAATAAAAGTATTTATTAAGCTCCAAAAAGTAACTTCATTGTGTGGTCATTTTAGTAACAACAGACGTTATCATTGATCTTGAAGGTTAATTAAGAATAAATTCGCTATCGATTATTTCGGCAACAATTTAATATGTTATTAAATATTATATTTTTCTTTACTGCTGCAAAAATACGCTCAGTTTTTTATATATTTTTTTTATTTTATAAATCTTCTTGAGAAATTAAATTCCTCGCTGGGAGTGATTGACCTGCGACCGTGAGGTTGTGATGCCTGTCCTTACGAAACCTTCGCTTATAAATATATATGTAATTATTAATCCAGACAGTGAAAATAGGTTGCTACAGAGGTCGTATATTATAGAAGTTCATCGTACGTTCACGATATTATACTCCAGTAACACTATAAATGCAGACTTTACTAACTTTTAACATTTTATTTTAAATTAGATATAGCCTAGTCTTTACTCAATGATTAATTATCAAAACTTATGTCTTATATTATCACTCTAAGCAAAAGTTAAAATTTTGTAATAATTGCTATTATTATAAAAATTTCAGTTTATATTTATTATATCTTTTAATGCTTAAATTGTTTATGATAAACACAACACAATTATTAATGCGAATAAAAATAAGACTAACGTATTCTATGGATCCGAAAGTATCATATATTATTCAGATTATATTCCATTGTATAAATTATAAACTTTCTTTGTAAACAGATCACGTAAACGGGGTCCGAGCAACTCTTGTGACCTAGGCTTTGGCGAGAGAGACGACCAAATGAACGAGTGCAATGCAGCCCTCGTCCTCATGTCCCTCAGCTGCTCCCCGAACTCACCTCGACCAAGTAAGTAACACTTTTTTAAACATAAAATATTCACTGTCTCTTCTATATGTTAACTATATAATATACACTTGCAAAAACAAGCGGTAGAACAGTTAAGGCGATGATGTTTTTTTTTTCTATAAATATTAAGACTTAGCCGCATATAATTTTTTTATTATATAAGGGAGATCACGCTACGCTCGCTGCATAGTTACGTTAGGTGATGGGTCTAGGATTATATAACGAATACCACCTGCAAAATTGTAATGTAACATATTATGCTTAGTCAACTTTCACATTAAACAAAAAAAATCAATTCGATGCTTTTAGGACCACGAATCTTAAAATTACTTGAGTGAAACTATGTAGCTTATTTTCTTTATTAACCATTTTAACCATTTTGGAGTTTGCGTTTAGACTAGAATCTACAAAATGTTGATAACGTCTAGACAGAAGTCTAGACTCCGTCTAGACAGGTATTCGGCGTAACTCAGCTCTCGTGATATGAGTTCAAGTCAACACGTTAAACAACTGCTACCTCAAAATAATTCGATTTCCCTCATTTCAATATTTTATTATAACATCATTAAAATATCCATGTAAATTACGATTATTTTTGATAGTTTTTAGTGAAGGTGTAATGACGATTAATCTGGAGGTTAAGTAGTATTCATATAATAATAATTAATCATCGAATGCATTACAAGTTATTATCGACATCCAAACTTGTACTTATAAATATTTATTATCCATCTCCACACACTGCACAGGTCTAACATGGTATATGTGCCACGAGAAAATAGCTGTTCTTACGAGTGAAAGTGGCCGACTATAGTTCCGTTTCGTAATTTATTGCCGTATAATTTTATTTGTGCTACTACGCACTTGTAATTTCTTAATTGCTACACGGATTTTAAAGTTAAATATGTACAAAAATACTGTAACAATTAAATACTGTAAAATATTGTAACGTCCTTAAAATAGTAGTGTAATAATTATAATTTTAGTAAATAAACAATGTAAACAGAAGCTTTCAATCTTTTGGCATATCATGTATATTATTAAATAAGTATATCAGCAAATTGGCAACTTAGGCAATATAATTATTATTATTGAGTAAAATGATTTCGCTCTTCAACATAGAAACTGAAATCTGAAATTCACGCAACATTGTACACAACATGAAATCTTCGCAACAGGTGCCTGGGGCGGAAGATCATCGGTGTCGCCTGGGGCTAGCAGTAGCTCTGGCTCATCATGGCGGTCAGGCACTCCATCACCTCCCCCTGTCTCGTCATCATTTAGTGATGAAGGCATTGCAATGGATTATGATGGTGATCCGAAGTTTCCGCCACGTAAAAAGAGGGTATGTATTTACTTTGTTTCCTGTTAACACTTACTGTATTTATTTTACGTATTGTTTATTAAATTTAATTATTCCTTAGGTACCGTTACAATGTGCGTATACGACAGTAACGATCTTTGAGTCAAAATTACTTGCACATCTTGTTTAACGAGCCCAGTCACCGTGCCCACCACTGACTCCAATTAGACCGTGACACAGATCATGCTAGCTTTCATATCATAACCGACCAAATGTGCTTAAGTTGAATAAGTTACATATTTGAAGTGAATTCAAGGACTTTAAGCCTTTTTTCATATTCCACGTATTCAAGAACTTAAATTACATTTTTGTTCCTAATATTTCGGTCTTTCGCAGCGGAGAGACGTTTTTCATCTTACAACCTTTGTCCTGGAACATGCTTGTCTGGCCCAAAATTGGCAATGTATGTGTCACTCATTACACAGCTAACTTTATAGCAAGATTATGATTCAAGCTCACAGATGCAGATTGAGTCTTTGTCTTGGCTACCGTAATGCCAATGTGTCATAACCGTGAAGTGTGCCTTTAAAAGATTCAATACACTTATAGGAGCCGGCCTCAACAACACTTTCACCAATAAGACACTTGTTCGTCGTTAAAGGCCATTATATCACGATTAGACGCAATTCCTATTCCTGGTTTCGCAAATTCATGCCTCGAGCAGTGTATACTGTGGAAATATAAAGTTAATGTATAGCTAGACGAACTGAAACGTACTATTTTAACACTATAATACTCAATTAATTATATAAATTATTAATTTCCATATCTTATCCATTTTAAGTTTCTATTATTATAATTTATAATTCAAGTTGTTTTTTACTATTCATACATATTTTTAACTCAGTATTTTATATCCGATATTGAGATCTTGTTTGGAGATTAAAATATTATTTTTACCCAACCTGGAAAAAATATGTATGTTATTTTCTTGCAAATTGTGGAAGACCTGTGAACATTAATTATTACCTATAGAAACTTACATTATTAATAATGTAAATATCTTTCAAAATTTATCGTATCACTTTCAAGTTGCAAGAATATTTTATTTATTATTTACGATACACGTGCACAGTTCAGTGTATTGTACAATGTCAAGGCATAGGCAATGCGGCCGCACGTTATGTCACTCCATTGTAAACTAGTCATAAATATCATATTTACGATCGCGTTAGCGACAACTACGGAGTACACTCTACCTTGCATGCGTAACTTTTTCTATTTGTACTTAATTATTTATTAATATAAAAACTATTTCTAAAAAACTCTTTTAAACTATTGTGTACTTGAAACTAGATCCCAGTCTATCCATCATCGTAATAAGCATCACTGTTTTTGTAACAATAGTTGAATAATGAGTTCATTGTTAGATTTAAAATATAGGCTACACAAACACGTTACTGCGTGTGTTATATTAAACTGACGCTTAAAATATGAAGTTTTGATAGAAGGACTTTGACATACCTTTAAGTTAAATATTTGGGTATAAAGGTTACTGTAGTTTTTACAACACAAAAAAGTACAAAAATGTGTAAAAGACTAATATTTCAGTTAGTACGTTTTGCCTATAAAATTATCTTTTCTTTATTACGTAACCTACAAAATTCATTCAAGGGCTTCCTTAAACTATTAACATTTATGGGTGCACTTGCATCATACACAACTAACTACATGTGTAAATATAATACTAGTACTGTAGTTACTAACGTCACGAGTGAGCCGCCAGTTAGCGAGATTAAATACTTTGTAAGGACATAAATACAGAATGTAATATTTATTGAAGCAGGTACTAAAGGCTTATTGCTTAAGCAGAAATTATTTCACGAGTCATTGATACGTAATGAGTAATTTACAAAAACGTGTGTGACGTGCAAGGTGTATCCAGCCCACGCTCGTACTCCAACCTTGTAGTGCCGGCAAAATCTTGTGGGTGGACTAGAGACGCTTCATCTTTAACCACTACTCTTAGGTAATAAACATCTACACTCGTTGTGAAATGAAGTATAAATATTTTTTTATGATTTGTAAAATCTAAAAATGTCCTCTTTATATGTTATTGGATATATAGGACCGCAATATATTATTATAATATTTATTTATATTATAATATTACGTTTACTTTTGCCGTACTATAATACGATCCATAGGTTATTATTTCGAGTGTATTTGCCAACGCACAGTAAGTAGTAGTACCTAATATCATGCTATAAAACTCTAATGTTGGTAGACTCCTACGCAAATGGTAAGCAGTGCTAGTGAGCTATTATTTGTGCAACAATAGCATGCCCCAGACTAGGTGTCGCCGGTGGAATTATCACATGAGCACACTTGGCAACTACTACGATTACCAGTAAGTAACAAACGGAAATCGGTACTTAAAAATGACATGAAAAATATGTATAGAATAAATTAATATTAGTACTGATCGACAACTAATATGTTTTAACTAATGCTAGGTACTATGCCATTTAAGTACAAATGCATTAAAAGTGTAACAGGATATGAGTAATTCAGTTGAATGAATCCGTCTATGATAATAGTAATTTAATAAAGTGTTTCTTCGCGAATGACTAACGTCGATTATTGTGCAGCATTAGTATAATCTTTCCCCGGTGTCAGCACTCGGATTATCGGCGCCAGGGTCGCCGACCTGGTGCCCACTGGCCGACACATATGTATGCGAGCATCGAGTGACCGCAACCAGTTCCTGTGAGCTTCGTACCCGCGACCCACCAAAGTCCGTACAATGTTCCAAAAACATGACTACATCACTATTCAATGTTAATCTTTAGCATATTAAAATTTGCTATCTTCCTACATAGTACGTATATTAGAGATAAATCACTTACATAATACAGTACAGTACACAGGAAATATAAAATTCACCTTCATATAAGTTATGAAATATATACATAGATACTCTATAATGTTATATGAATAGATGCAAAAATCTCATGTTAACGAGTGTAGGAGTGACGCCAGCTGGCAGACCTTGGCTAAGGACATAGCTATTAGAACCAAGCAAGGCCTTATAAGCTTTCTGCGTGCTAAACGTTACTTTTTGATATCTATACTAAAATATTTTAAAAACGCTTAATAAACTTTTCCACTTTACACAAGTATATGTGACAGCAAATAATAGAAATGCAATGCTATAAATATTACCGTTTCGATTATGCAAAATTTATCTGGCATGTTGTTGCATACTTAACAAGTTTTACCAATGACTATAACATTTATTGTTAGGCTATTTATTTATTTCTTGATCTGTTTTACCATTCGATTGATATTAACTAGTCAAAATTTTAAAGTATACACTTTAAAAGTGCGTATATCTATATATTTCTATTTTTATTGTTTAAAAGATATTTGTTTATGGACATAACATTTTCTTCATAGGATTAAACAAGTGGATAAAGACATCGCAGTTCTGAGAAAACAATATATATTCTCTGGCGAACCTTGTAATTACTAAATTGAAATTTTAAGAAATACTGCAGTGTCTATACAAATATTTACACAATCGTATCTGATCTCCACTAAAGTCATAACAATGAAACTATCACGCAGTCGTGACACAATACGCATGCGCTTGCCGCATCATTATCCTTTCCTAGAACAAATTATTTGCAAAATATTGCGGTTGACATCGGCAGCAACATTAGGCTTCCATTAGTAGCATAGCCACAGTGTTTTACTTAAAATCGACTACTATCGACCTATACAAATGCTGATAGCCAAATTCATTTCATATAAAGTAGATATGTGTCCGGTAAGTATGTATATAGTTATATAGATAACAGACACGTGTAAAGCTAGTTATGTAGATAGTACAGGCAACGGTTACTCCGCCCCTGACGTGCTGACGTTGCTGCTATAATAATAACAATAGTCGGGCGCGTTGCATCAGCGCACGCGCACAAGCCCCTTCGCGTTGCATAATCTAATTTGCGCCCATCTTTAAACATGTTCGAGCACTCAGTGTACTATATTTACTTTCTCTATCACAAAACATAATTATAATTAGTTTATCATGAATTACAACAAAAACAACACATTAAACATGTCAATTTGATGTTATCTCACGTATATGCAGTGTTGAATTACAATCAACTTGAATTTTTTATACGCTTTTATAAACAAGGTTATCTTGCCAACATATTCTATTCAAAAATAAATAATATATAATATTTCTACAACCGATAAGACGAAACGAAATGAAAATGTGGCATTGTCATTGAAGAAAGCAAAATGTTATCAGTGCACACGTGTAGCCTTGCAGAGACTTGCATTTTTTTATTACTTAGTATAAAGCTTACAAGATACTGCTGCTATTCCACTCGCGCAGAATAGTGGAAGCGAGCGTCTCGCTTTGTTTCATTTTACTGGAGAAACATCTCTTTATAATCTTTTAACTGATATTAGACACAATTTCTAAATGAAATAATATATACGATTTAATTTATATTGTAAGGAGCAAAGGATAAATAAGATAATTCATAGATAATAATGTTTTCTAAATTAAATTAGTACTTATCCATAAGAACCTAGATAAGGTTCAAAACAACTTCCATTAAGTAACAAGGAAGTGAAATATCTTAGACATTCCTATCAGCATTTCCTTTTTTGCAATTCAAGTACCTATATTTACTCACATTTAAACACATACAATGACAAAATATGCTTTTATAGTAAAATTAATAAAATATTTGTATGTAATCTTATAAATAAAATATTTATAACCGTAGATAATAACGCCCAAGAAGACGTCAATGTCGTCAGTTTTCGTATTTAATGAAGGTCGTGTTATCATTGTAAGTAGATAATATAAAGCAATTGTTATCAAAAAAACACGCAAATGACTTCCTGGATCGCAAAAACAAAAACGATAATTAGTAGAATTTCATAAACTTAAATACGTTTAGTTTCGTAATGAAAGACTATGTGATAGTTAAAAAGTTATATAAATTTCATACATCTTTCACATTTATCGGGATGATCAAGTAGAATAGAGCATTTTCTTAACTCTCTTTACTCCACATGTCCTACTATTCTATAGGGAGAAAGCAAGTTAATTAAAATATAAACATTATTTATATTTGTGACCGAACCCGTAACCATCGCGTATGTAGCAAAATAATTTCCGATTTTGCTAATGTGGCGTACCTAATATAAGTAAATAACACAAGAAAAATCTTTAAACATTTATTATATAAAAGAAAAGTATTTATTTAAGAGATATTTGCATGTTTTATCTGCCCTATCGTCTACAATATATCTAAATTCTTGATAAATATAGATAAGAAATCAGTGGCGGAAAGCAAGGGCGGTTGGCTGTCGCTACTCCCTACCTACGATTGCATGAGTGATGCTGCACGAAAGATATTCGTGACACCTACATCGAATCTAAACAATTTAAGCCTTATAACAATAATTATTATTATTAGCCATTCTGTGTATTAATATTAATTATAATATATTAATATTAGTATTACATAACTGTAAATAATATTTTTATACCTATTTAATGTATTAAAGAATCTTGTTTTATCATAGCACGATCCTATCTCGCTAGAACTTGTTTTCGTCACTAATCCATAAACTCCGTTACATTTGATAGTGACAAAAAATATGTTTTTTGTCTCTGCGAGAAGCTCCGTTTCAAGGTTCATAATATAATATTGCGTCGTGTTGAGCGTCATTTCAACACAAGCGAATAAAGCGACCTTCGCGGTCTATATTTAAAACGCGGAAGACATCGCGGTACTAGAAGCTCACTGATCATTCCCCGCTCGGTAAACAGTTAAAGAGTATAAATGGCAAGCACAGTGTTTGTGCGGCGCGGACGATTACGGTGTTGGGGTACAAACTTATGTGTGTGTGTGTACACTGTACATGCACGTATGTACATAGTACGCCCTCAATTCCGCATATATAAGCTATCGCCGTCAGCATGTTTTGCGTTTTGACCTCTATCTGAAATCGCAGTGTCAACCGCCATGTTACCATTCGCTCACCGAGTGTATATAGTAGCTACGGGTATATTAATTGAAATTACGAATAAGTACTTTGATTTGGAATATTTGAAATAAATAACCGTTAGCTTTATCAATCGGTTTATAGTTAAAAAATATAGTTATACAATATATGCTTGATTAATAATGAAAAACGCTTCTTATCTAATTATATCTAATGAATAGGAATTCGTTTGCAATAAGTGTACAATCATATTATATATTCATTAATATTATTCAATTTATATATTATTCTTTGTTAGGAGCAAATGCACTTTATGACGTTCTCCTCGACCTTAGTATTAAAACAATGACCTACGAGGTTATGATAGTCAGCTATGTCGCGTAGTGCGTGTCGTTGAACATTGTTTGTATTGTATTCGTCCATTACGTAAACAGTGCTATAACCCTAAATGGACATTTTCTATTCAATTATATTAAAAATATTTTTGAAGGCTTTTAAATTATATATAACGAAAGAAATTTGAACATAACAAATTATTTTACTTGATATATTGAAACGAACTAACGATACAATATCAAAGCGGGTCGGTTTTGTAGGTCGCACATACTTGACATGCGGCAGTATTAACAACTGGAAATTAAATGGTTACTTAATAAACTAATTTGCATATCTCTCAAATTAAGACTGTTATTTTGTATAGCATTCTTACAAGTTAAAACATAACATTAAACAAAATAAAATGTTTCAAATGACAATATTTAATTATTATACTTAAGCGTGATAATTCATGTATTGAATAAATAATCATTGATCAAATGGGCACCTAGAATAGCAATACGTGTGCAATAATATTAATATAAACGGCCTGTACTAGCTTATTCAAGTAGATACTGTGGCATCGTGTTGTGCAATAGTGAATATAGGTTACATCCATACGGGCGACCTAGATACAACGATTGCATTAGGCACCGATGTCCTTTGTGTCGGTGCGGCTTTACGTTACATACATTACTCTAATAATTTATATTAAACATTCTTCTTCTATTCGAAAATAAATATTCATGTCAGAATATAATAAGAAATATATTTTAACAAATCTTTTAAATATTCGCATGAAAATAATTAAAATTTTCCTGTTTGTGGCTAAAGTAGGAAGATGGTGTCGCTTTAGTTCGCACGAACTTCAGTTTTGTTGTCGTTCTATCTCGCTCTCCAGGTCATCGCCCTGCACACCACACGACTCCCTCGTTCTAATAACCCTGTGCATATCGGTAGCATGATACATTATCGTTTTCGTGGTACACAAATTATGAATCTTCGATGTGCATATACGAAATTTCCATATAAATTCGAGCACATGGCGTTACGTGTGTGGGCGTTAAGTTCACACACCCCATCCTGACGACCTTGGTACGGTCAAAAACATCGAATTTAGAGGCATTGACCAGCGGCTGATAAAAAGAGAATCTACAATATGGCCATTGATCACGTTAAACAATAATTTATACCGATATGCACATTAAATAAGGGCAAAGGAAGTGTTTAACTTGCGTGTCACACGACATTGGGGGTAATTAAATAATTAATGCTTTTCACGCTGATAAAAAATATGTGAATTACTATATTGAATCTATATGTAATCTCATATAGTTACATTACAAAAATTACCCTTGAGTATTTTTATATATTGTAGATTGTAGAAATTATATATGTATATTGTAGAAATTATATATGTATTTAAAAGAGGCAATAGGACTTGAATCCCGTCAATATATTTATAAAAAATAATACTTACTGCAACATTTTGTTAGGTAGGCAGGTTAATCAACAACTGTTAACTACTTCTTGTTAAGATAAGTTAGATCTATCAACTATAATTTTGCATAGAAATCACATGCTCCCAAAATGGACATTTGAAAGTCGCATCCTAGCGAATTCTGCATTACAGCGACAACAAAATTAGATTGGCGCCTTTATTTTTCTTAACATTTATGTACGTCTCGAGACGATGTAGCAGTGGCGGGCTCTCGGCGGATAGGTGGAGTCAATACGTTTTTTAACCGGCATCGGCGGGGCATTGACACCGTTGCCGGGGCACTGCCCGTTCTTGACAGTTCAAATGTTTACACTCTACATCTCGAAGGATCACTCGCTACTCACTTCAACTGATTCTGATTCAAATAGTCTTCCACTGATGGGCATTGGAGGTACCCACGTGAAATACTGTTACTATGACGTCATTTCTGGAAACCAGACGTTACTACTTTACTACAAGGGAACAAACGTTTGACTTGACTATTTACTGGTAGTTAGTTATGAGTTAGGCATATAACATAAATATTATGCAATACCTTAAGTAAACAATAAAGCCAATTTAATTTGCAAACTTTAAATATTTAAATTCATTGACCAATATACACAATTATTAATAGCAATAATAATGGACAATGTAGAGAATAAATTACATTAGGAAACAATATTTAGTGAATGCGTGCTGCTGGCACCCATACCTGTATACGGCGCGGCGGTCGGCGGCGACCGCTGAGTATCACCGGCGCGGGCGGGAACAATAGCGTGGCGAGTTCATCAGACGCGATAATGAGTGATCCCGCGGGTTCAACAAACTTCCCATTTTTACAAATCCAATAAATTTTATGCGGCATCAAATCTGTAACATAGTGTTCCACAAATAAAGCATGTTAAATAAATTGCGTAGTCTTACACGCTTGAAGATTTGCCAAATGTCACCACGTCAGTTGCAATATGCCTAATTGTCCTCCCGGAGCCAGATTGAGCTTAGTCATTAACGATTTAACAACAGTTTAATTCGAGATAATTGCGGTTAGATATAGCAGGGACGTTGGAAGCGGTTTGAAGAAAAAGTGAAATTGTAACAAGTCAGAACCAGTCGAGGTCGGTGACCAGCAAGGCGTCTCTACGACGATTGGCGGATGCCCCACTAGCTGATTCATCAGTACTTAGTCCTCACTGCCACCTTACACGACCGACGCCAGGACCTCTGACTCATATTTATGCGATCTTTTGTCACGATTTTTGAACAGCGTGCCATAACCCATTTTTGTATATCTTACTTGTCTTGGTCAGTTACCTTCTGACATTTTTGTTTCGTATAATAACTGTCATTAACTAAGCTGCATTAAAACACTTTGTGATATTTAATATAAAAATATAATAATTTTGAAGAACGTAAATCCTAAGGCGGATTTTTAAAAAATGCTACATTGTACATATGAGGTATACGGAATGAATTATATAGGTAATATATTACTTATACATGATTTATTTTAGTGTGAGATGATAGTAAAATACTTATTAAGTAAATTCATAAAAATATATCGGCTTATGAATAATTTAGTATGTAAAATTTCTAGTTTAGACCGTAAAATTATAAAAAAATGACTAGAAACGATATGAGATTCTCAGAAGGACATGAGATAAATGTACGCATTGAGTTTCTTGCCCGCTATTTTTCTTGTAACGTGCGATGTGTGTTGGGATAAACAAGTGAAAAATAAGCGAGGGTCGTACTGGTCGTGGTGTGAAGAGTACGGGGAATGTTTGGCCCCCGAGTTCAATGCTTCGCCACCTGTGGCACTATTAACATGGAATGTACATTTTATTGAATAACTTTTAAATGTTTAGCACTTGCAATTAGTGTTAATAGCAACAATATTCATGCTTAATATAAAATAAGCACCAAATAATACTTACAATTAATTTACTTGTACATTATGGGGGTGTGACACAGTGCAGAACATTGACTGTATTAATATAATATTTAAATGAATAGCAGGAAGTTCAACAAATAACAACAAAATGCTAGCCAGGGGGTAGTTATGGTATGTAGTTCAGTTCAGTGACCCCTAAGGCTCGTAGCCTCCTTGTCATCATGGGGTGCATTACGACGCATTTGATATCAACTGTACGCCCAACTCAGGAATAATTCTGATTTCTGTCTCATGTTCTTTTGTCCTTTATTATGTTATATAATTGATTGTATTGGGCTATATATAATAAATCAAATTTTTGATATATAAAAAAACATTAATGTTACCTAAATTTTGTTGTTTTTTTTTTATTTCAAACTAAAGTTTAGAAAACTTTCGTTCTCTTAACATAGAAGGTGTTTGTAAACATTTGATGCGTGGTTCTTTGTCAAGCGTGTTTCCGACTCTAGCTGCCACGTGAAACGTGACTGAACTTCGTACATGAGTTCTTTGCCTTTTGTTTTCGTGAATTATTTATTCTTAATTATTTCTTGTACTAATGACACATCAAGCAATAAACTTTGAAGCCACAAAAATACAAAATATGACTAAAAGTCAAACATATTCTTTGTTTAATCGGTCGGGAATAGCATAATTAATGTTTAAAATTGTTCAACGTATTATGCCGCGAACAAACACGCACATCCTATGCAGTACATGCATCTAAATATTATCGTCTTCCTCATTCTTACCTCAGCTAGAGTAGGATGCCACCAAAACAACTTATCTAGCCGCGTTGTGTTGAAGTAAATAAGGAGAAGGTCACTTCAACGAAAGAGGCTTATGTGCATCGATGAGCCAAAAAGAGATGCAATGAAAACAAATCAATAAGTCATCTCGTTTCGCCGTAGAAAGAGACGGCGCAATAACAAACCGGCATTAATGCCGCGTCGCGTTATTCATTATATATAGTCAACTTTATGCCCACGTACCACGTATTACGGTAGTATTTTGCATAACCGCGCCGTATGTTTAACTATGTTCTAGAACGTAATCTTTGTTGATGGAAGATCCCGTTGTTAAATTTTCTCGGTGAAATAAGTGCTTAATTACACTTTATGTAGTTTATTTTAATATATTAAAAACTTATTGATAATTTTAAGCATATCTTAACAATCATTAAATTAAATTAACGTATTTACATGTATAATAATAGTTCGGTACCAATTTATGCACATTTAATGATTATTCGCAATAAGAGGAAGAGCTACATAGCTAGTTGTGTTACTAACCACCCACTTCACCCTCTATCTACACGTGAATCTAGCTGTCCCTCTCTCATGTCGTACATAAATAATATGCCGTACTGAGACAACAGAACTACTTCATAGAAGTAGCTAAACATAATAATAAAAAAATATATATAATCGTATCGTTTACAAATACAAATATTTGATAGTAATTTATTTAATGAGCAGACCTATTTAAACGTTCTAATTACAAAGAGATAAAACCACGATCAGAGTCAGCTTGTGTTTGCATCTCGGCCAATTGCCACATGCATTCACATAATACTGTCACAAAATAAATGTATTATAGCTTCTGCGCTACATCCAACTGCACTCAGTCAGTTGCACACACTCAAAGACTCTGGCACGTGTAAAGCGTACCGACAGCACACTATTGCGCTAGACGGGGACCGCCATTATGAGATAAAAGTATTTATAAGTGTACTGCAGGTTGCAGAAGTAGATTGGCGACCATGTTGAACAAGTTAGAGAACAGAACTGTTATCATCAATTATATAACTGTTGATTACCAATCTTGCTTCGACTCGATTTCATGAATGATCCTAGTATCATTGAAATAAAATTAAAATTGCTACGTATAATCCCATAATAAACAATTGATAGTATTCCAATTAAAGAAATATAGGTACCTTGTTTGTATTAAAATGTGTAATAATAATATCGATTAATAAAGTTTAGTTTGCGAGACCTAGTTTGTAATGGCTATATTATTGAAGGCCTAAACTAGGTCAATGGTGCAGCGAGGGACGCGCCCTCGCCGCTCCCACCCTCTGTTTGTGAGGGAAGGTGAATCATTCAGCTGAAATATTAGACTATGCTTAAATATATGTACATATTGTAAATATAAGATATAATAACTGCTTTATTTAGTATATAAAGTAGAACTCACTGCAATATATATTTATTCTTAACTTCCTTTCTTTTGAAATGCGACATAAATTAGGTATTTGAATGACTTAAGCTGTGGTTTCATTATGATTTGCCATATAAACCTGAGAAGGTAAACAGCATTTCATTTGACATTTGCGTGTACAAGGCAAGTAATAATACTTTGTTAATATTGATTAAACACGTACGATACCAATATTATTCCATATAAGTGCATTTTTAAATTTCTTCCTAGTTTTTATATAATAACAGATAAAAAATATCTTAAAGGGTACTAAAGATTTAGAATAATATATCATAAGATAAACCACTTTAATGAATGCATAATGAAAAATTTATTCGTAAAGTTTTTACTGTTTTGATAATTTCTAGTTTACTTCGATAACAATATCCTTTGTCTTAGGAACTCTCAATGATATTGTTTAGTTATAACAAATACGATTCATCATCAACTGACTCGGTTATGAATCATTCCTTACAAGTTACTACCATTGTCGGTCTATTCTGAAAATATATCTTTTTTAAAAGTTATTAAATATCTAACTCGACGAGAATTAACTTCCTATAGTATACTATTACTATTTTAATTTTATTTTTCCGTTTTGTAACTAACACATCAGTCAGAATCTACCATCAATCGGAATCTACCGTCATTATTATATTATTATACAGTTGCATTTGTAGAGATAATTAATTATAAGTATTTAGTATACACTTTTTTATCTAAAAATTAATAGTATATCTACAAAACTGAAACAAAGAATTAGCAACCTTCATAAGCCACCCTTGGCCGTGGTATTGCGACCTAGATGGCAACACCGCGATCCCCCCGCGTCTCTGACCTGACCCAGTTCTATATGCATTTGATATAACTTCAGTTCCCCGGCGTGAAGCGCCTGTGCTGCTCTCTAGGACGCGTCTCCTCAGCCTGTTTCATAATCATTATCTCATAATGCTACTATTGTCCATTAAATTTTATTTTGCCAAATATTTATTGGTGAAAACGTTTCATTCGTACAAAAAAACTATGGTTTGCAACAGTTTAATTTAATTTAATTTTTAACATAAAGTAACATTGAGCTGAAGGCCACAGTAAAAACTTTGGCATAGCTCACTAATCTCTCACCTTGTCCTGCTATCAATAAATTATATCTTCATACCTCATCACTTTTATTGATTTAGAATTGAATATATTAGCTTCGATGGTTGGTGATGGTTAACTCTCCCTTTAAAGTTATTTAGCTATTTTATTAAAGAAGTCACAGATTTAATTTTGCTTAATGATTTTGTGTTTGTATGATAAAAATATATTTTGAGCAATATCAATGACTAAACAATCTAAAAGGAAATGTTCAATTATGCATTAATATTAGCCACTTCTGCGTTGCGTAAGGGGTATAGGAAAGCATCTACAAACTATGCTACTAGAAGAGACGCTGATATGCTGAGACATACATGTTTGAGCAATGATCTGGGTGCTGCGTGTGTCAGCTCGGTCGACCAGCGGGTGTGGCAAGTGGCAGCGGACGGCGGCCGCCAGCTACACACGAGGCGCGAGGGAGTGAGGCGTTGCGACATGGACAAGGCCGCGACCTAGAGTCGTTTCCGTGCGATACTTCGCAGCTCAATTGAACTTTATTTCAGCGATATTAACACCTCTAATACCACTATCTATAGATATAAGTAATATTAAATGTGTACCTATATATGTGCTAGTTGCTACAGCGTACAATGCAATTAATGAAAAATCTCTATTGTTTCAGATAAACAGTGTTGTATTCAAATGTTCATGGCGAGGTTGCGGCCAATACACCACAACTCGTATTTCCATCGAGACGCACATCAGACAATCACATTTGGGGTATATATTGTACTTGTTTAGTTAGCTGTTTCTGCAATTGATTATAAAATAGCATTAGCTATGGTACTAACTTAAATATTATTTCTCATCTTCATAAATAACACAAGCATATAGTACTTAATAATACCTGCAATATTGATTTATGTAATATTAATAGTTTACAAATGTGCTTTCTTTTTATAATCAAAATTGAAAAATATTTGTATAAAATTTATTAGCGTTAATATTCTATTGCAATTTCCTGTTCAAATAGTACTACATAGGCTACAAAGTACTCACGATAGTCTAACTTGCATCATCTGCATCTAGCAAGTATTTACGTAAAATATTCTAGACTAACAATGGAACATTTTTCAATAAATATTGCAAAACAACGTGAAGTCGTTCAAACTTTACGTTTAAATGTTGATTAAAAAGCCGGCCCTTACTGACCCGGAAGCAGCGAGGTTTCATGACAAGGTTATTCGCTGCTAGGCTCGAGCTCGTTACACACAAGGTCACATCACTGCGCGATCTTACATAACTCTTTAGTATAGATAACATGTTTCATATAGTTTTTCATTATGTGATTGCTAAATGTCGTAATAAAGTTGTATTAATATTAGATATAATATCGTAATATCTAAATGCTTAGTGGAGCAAAAATTAACACAAATATAATGTTTTTATTAAATATACTAGAGACAAGAATAAAATTAAATAGATTATACATAGTAGGAAGATTAAAACTAAAATCTGAGTTATCAGATTACATATATACCTATATAGACAATTGATACCGATATTATCAGACTGATATCTATGTACACACATTTGTCTGTATCTGTATCTATGTACAAAGATTTGTCATGAAATTATGAATGTGTTTTGCTTAAAATATAAGATTAATATGATAATATTATTTGCAGGCCAAAGAACGAGGATGAAAGTGATCATGAGGAAGAGTTTTACTATAATGAGGTAGCTGCACCTGCTCCGCCACCCACGCTTTCCCACCGGGACATGTGCCGTCCACCGCATGAAGATCCTGACTATCAGCGGCAGCTTGTCGGTTCCTTCAGGTATAATTCTTTAAGTATTTGCTTTTTTTGTTGTGTCTTAGGTTGTTCTAATGTAGTTATCAGTAAAAACAATTTTCTGTTAATTAAATGAGACAATTGTTTTAATTTCAGACAAGGGCTGTTGTCGACGTTACAGAATGGCTCTGCAAGACCTATAAGCATTCCCGTAACGCATTCCTGGTCCAGCTCAAGCTCACCGGTGGGTTTCCCATATATAAATTTTAATAGTATACGATTTTTCCATCCGTTCCATTTCCCAAGTTATGTATTTCTAAAGCATTTTTCGCGACTTAGTAAGTGCATTGTTTTATTTTATGATATCTAAAAGTAGTTTGGCATTTCAGAAGCACTTAAAGATCTCCGGCGTAAGCAGCTCTCCAGGCAGCCCCGGCAGGCGTCCACGCTCTGATAACAAAAAATGTCGCAAGGTATACGGTATGGACCAACGTGACCAGTGGTGTACTCAATGCAAATGGAAGAAAGCGTGTACACGTTTTGGTGACTAGCCCGTGCGCCGCTCGTACGCCTCCCAGCGTTCAACATACGCAAACTGAACAGTTTATTACTGCCGAATGTTTCATATTCTATACCCCGGATATTTTGAGTATTCCGTGTGAGTCGCCGTTGTCCGGGATGTGATGTATTTAGAATAAGCCGAGATAATATATTATGAATGTGTTTTTATTTAAGCTTATACGGAGTAAATATATTATAAATATATTAATTAGATATAAAATTTAAGGGAGACATATTTTTCTCTATGAATGTGGCTCGTATTTTGACTGCGAAATGGACATTGCCCACGTATTTTTGTAGCGCGGTAGAATTGCCTTTACTGTGACGCGCATACTATAACTATGTGTCGCTCTCGGTCGGAGACTGTGAATATTAGTATTAAGAGCACTAGATTTAAGGTTAGACTGAAATTATGCATGGTAGTGTGAAAACAACGGCCATATCTTGCGTACGCATTTTCCTCATAAATTTACTTTAAAGAATACCTGTTGACTTACAAATTCTCACTGGCGCATATTTGGACATTGGGTAGGTACTAAAAGCTATATTTTTATTTGACTATTTAGAATAAAAAGTTCGGAAATCAACTACTACAAAATTAAAAGTATTATTCGTTACATTTTTTTAATGGATTTATATACAACTTTACAAGCGCTTACTTACAATCTTACAAGCGCTAGTAGTTACATAATTACATATATACAAAATAAATTAACAAGTATGAAATCTAACAAAAGATTAAAATATAGTAATTCGTTAAAATTTTAAGTAATTCATAGAAAATTTATGATCTAATAAATGTTACAACGTTATTCAATTTTTAATATCAATTTTAATAAAGTAAAAAATGAGCAATAATAATTTAGTGAAGGCTTCGTAAATGTGAATCATATCTTATATGAAGTCGGTCAATCCGTCCACGTCTTCAACTGTCAACTGTATTATATCGAATGCCTACAGTTGCACCCTATCATGTCATAACATCTTGGTCAGTGTTTTCACACTGCTGTGGCCCTCGCCGCGCAGTCGTGCGCCGATACCAAGTCGACTAGATGGAAAAGCATTCCAGTCGCAATAACTTCAGTGATATCTATCACTAATTACATGTATATGTTTTGACTGAATTAATAGATAATAACTAATAAAAAAACATATAGTAATATACTTAACCTTAGTTCAGTAAGTTATCTCAGATTCGACTAAAAGACTACACAAATTAGACTTAAATTTTTATGAACATATCTGTATGGTATACATTGTTGGTCTTATCAGAACAAGAAGACAATACTCAGCTCGCTAGGTTGCGCGCGCGCACCTCATTTGCGCCGTCCACTGCCAGCGAAGCGATAAACGAGTGTAATCTTATCGAAGCTACGAGTGAGGAGGCAAGGCTATGACGTCTTTTGAAATGTAACATTTGGAAAGGAAACCATCGTTTTGTTAAAATATCGCTGATGCGTATGCACTTGTTACCAATATGTGCAACTAAAGAAAACTGAACAAGTAGTTGTGATAGTAGTAACCTATACAATGTTGTGTTATAAGTTAAATATATATTATGTACCAGCTATAAGCATTGACGCCGCAGATATGCGATAGCATACGTCCAAAACAAATGTAATGGCTATATAAACATTCTGAGGAAGGAAGCGGGTTGTTTCGAGATTACATCTCGAATACAAAAATGTGATAAAAGAAAGAAACAAGGCAAGAGGATGAGGCGGATGAGGCGGACGAGATGGGTAAGGGCGATTGCGAGATGCAATATTATTGTTAAGTATTATTATATTGCTATATTTGTAAATAGATAATTTTATTGAAAAAATATATTTAATATATTCTATGGAAATAAGCAATTTTCGGATATGTACATAAATTAAAGTGATATTGCTGTATTTACTCTTACTTAATGTGATTGTTCAACTGAAATTTTGTACTATATCACTATAACTAAGTTAAAATACAGTAGATAAAGTATAAATAAATATCTATTTTTCTCGTTATGAAAACAGCGCGGTATTTCTATGCCTAATTTCATGAAATCAAAAATATTGTTAAACAAGCAATTTGTTAGTAAGAAATGAATTATCAATGTCAGAGGAAAGACTTGTCTGTGCCAATTTCGTAGGAGTATGAGTTTGATGAAGCTTTTTCTACACCCTTTCTGGTTATCCCTTAGACCTACATTTTTGGTGCATTTGTCATAAAATTAAATAGTTACCATATTTGAAAATGTCCTAACAGTTTATCTTTTAAAGTTATCTCTGGATTCTATATAATTTCATTTATTTTAGAATCGTTTTCGTTTCAACATGTTTTATTTGAGTATTGTCCGTCCGCCATCAGCCATCATCATTTGAAGTAGATACTACTGTCGTTAAAACCATGACATACTCAACCCAATATCAATTTCTATATATCTAAATGAATTAATTTTGGTCGATGCTACGTTTAATTCTTAGACCTCTAAGAATAACATTCTTGCCATTATAATCTTCACTTATCCAGGATAGAGTATCTATATATAGAACAGTAGTCAAGTTACTACTTCACATATTAACCTTTTTAAACGAGATGTACCTGCAAATATTATGCTACCAAATACTAATGATTGCAATAATGGTTGTGATACATCAAACTAGTGTCATAGCTAGTAATGACACCATTCATAATAATTTTACGCAAGCGAAATTCCGCGCTCACGAAACCAAATTCTGTATCACTTTTAGAATAAGGCGAATAAGGAGACAACTCAGCTAGCGATTTGACAACTGCCATATTGTAAGGATGTAGATGTAATTGCAATTAGAATAAATTAGCTGTTAGTGATATATTAAGTTGAAGTCATAATGTAGTATTTGATTATTTTAAGTACAATAAAATTGTTTTGCCTATACGTAGGTAGATCCATTTTGCTGGCACTAATATAACACCGAAGACATCAAAGGCATTACCAAATTAGCCATTCTTCCTTATTATTAAACTTATTATTAAACTTGTTATCTTACTTAAAATTTTATGTAATCTTAAGAATATTATTTACGAAGATTTGCTGAAAACCAAACTTGATCTTACAATTATTATCTCAAAACTGTTACGAATCTATCATTGTATCGAATACACAATTTAATGTCAAACGTATATACATTTGGCATATCTTGTATAGTATATTTATAGCAAATTTGAAACTAATATTTTTCTAGGTCCTAATACCTACACCGATTTTGTTGAGTAAAATAAATTATCGTAACCCCTAAAGCCAAGTGGTGCTAGATGACTCTACTTGGTTATTTGTTTTGCAGATCTCAATTTATTTCGAAGCTATTAGATGTATGTATATATATATATATATATATATATATATATATATATATATATATATATATATATATATATATAATATTATATTATGATAGCTCTACTTTTTTTCTATATAGATAAATAAGAAATGTATTTTTAATTATTTTAGATAAAGACAATTTTATTTTTCTAAGCAACGTGTACATAGTTAACGTACCTATTAATTTATTTAGCCAAAATTTTGCTCAATATTGTATACACTCGACACCAAAGTCATAATAGTAAAATAATACTTAACATGTTCAGTACAAAGAAAGCATAATTTTACAGAAATATGAAATGCCTTTACTAGTAAACATAAAGTTTACGTAGTCGCGAGCATTTGTAATAAATAAATTAATTCAGTACATGAATACAACGATAATATATTTTAAAATAAAAATACATCACAAACAAGGCATTCGGACGTCTCTATTCTATAATACGGATTTGGAGAGCTTGTTACGAGCCCTAGTCCCGTCTAAGTCGATATTTCGTAATATTTTTGCTTTTACTGGATTGTGTGTTATTAGATGTTTTATAAAAGAGTGTATTTAATTTATTAATGATGTATTTATTATGTGCTACAAGTAAGCGAGGTTTGTCATCCCTTGATATTACATCCGTCTACATTTAAAATTTATTTTATTTAAGTTAGAACTAATGAATTATTTTTTAGTTAATGAAATCAAATAACTTTTTATTGTACTTAGCTAAAGAGTACCTTTATTTAGACAATTGAGTATTTCTATAAGAGAGAGGCAAGAACGTTTATCAACCTGAATCTGTAATTGTAGAACATAATTAACATTTTTGAAAGCACATGTCTCACTAAAAGTGTTAGTATAGATTTTTTTATGACGAAGCTGTACAACTATGCATGTAAATATGTGGATTAAGATATGTTACAACACTTTCATTTTTGATTCCTGCTAAATATTGTTTTTCTTAGAGCTATATAATATCAACACAAGTTTAAGCAATATTATCAACAAGTTAATGTAGTTGATCGATTAACAGATTATATGTATCAATATGTATATAAATGGTAAGCGTGGATATAATAATGGTACCGGTTCGTTTAATGTGTCTTTTTAAGTATTCTTAATATAAATATTCAAAATTATATAAGTTGTAACAATGATATAATAACTTTTTCTGATTCTTAATATTATTTATTCGACAAATACATTGTTGAGAATCTGAAATCGTCCATTATTTCAATAACCATATGTTAAATTGATTTTAGCCTATCTAGTAATAAAGCATGCAATCATATATTTTTACGATTATAAAAACCACACTATGATATTATATAAACACCACGACTATTAACGTTTTATGTGGGCAATAAAATTTTATAAAAAATATGTCTCCTATAAGTACATACCACTCGTGTAATAATTTCGTATTTAGGACATGAGGACCATAAGCGTCAGATATTCAGATTAACATACAAAATGCCCATATTATCACATGGGCATTTAAAAATCGTTTGCCAATATATTTGAGTGGGTGTTCCGCCATAAATTATATATATATATATATATATATATATATATATATATATATATATATATATATATATATATATATATATATATATATATATATATGTGAATATTTTATACATATGTACATGGATAGGGGTAATTTCTTTAAAGCTGCGGTCTGATTTCGTTTTTCAGGAATCAAAATGTGTCTGGGTGATACGAGAAATGATTTAGTTAAATGCCTCTTGACTTGATGATATGCACATTAACGTAATGCTAGCATATCGTCGACGCATCGGCTTCATAGTTACCATTAGTTTTAAGTTATAAGGGGTTGAATTTATTATTATTATTATCAATTAAAGGATTGTTTTCCTTTAATAGAAATAATGAATTTGAGAAGTTATACTTTGATCAGTAAATGTAGGCGTATTTCCATGTTGTCAATATCACAGCAGTTTTTATCGCCTCTGTCAGCTCAGTCTCTCAGAATCTATATTTTTGACAATTTACAGATATATAAACAGAATGCAATTAGTTTTTTAATAAATATAACGCAATTTGTTTTTGCTTCACGTTGTACGCAATATTGGTAACTTGATGGAGTTGTAAAATTAGATTTACTAGCTGGCAGTTGACCTACTGTGATATTAATAATTTTATTTATTAATCTTCTAGATTATTATTTATAATTTAATGTTACATTTGAGCGTGTATCTACTAGGTACTGGGATCGTGTTAGAAGTAGAGTGATGTTACTTGTACTGTACCTAATGCGAAGGTCCAGGGATGTGTTCCAAATTAATGATTTTTAAATTATAAATATTATATAGAAATGTTTTGTTAATGATTACTAATGATTGTTTATGAAGTTTCTTATAATTGTAATGATCAATATAAAATGTTACGCATATAATGATTGTGAACATCACATACGTATTTAAACAGATTTAAATATGCGCTCGGAGCTCTCTATGTGAACTGTGCGACAGGTGGAATTATCTTTTGTACTTGCTGTACTATATCCGGATCACTTGACTGTGAAACATTAGATACCTACTCATTAAAACAAATGTTGCCGTTTAACATAATTGTTTATGATAAATTTAAAATACTTCAAATAGACTACTGTCTAGATTATTATACCTCAATTAATTTTAGAATCAATTTATGTCTTGAAAAATATATAACGATTATAGTAACATTGTGGCATTATTTCGTCATCCTTTTTTTTTAAAGCTTTTTTTTAAGGAACCTTCACATTATTATTACTATTGATAAAAAAGTATTTTATAAAATTTTAAAATAAAAAATACATGCACATAAAAATCTCTACAATGGCGAATATTTTTTTCACAAATGTATCGTTAATTGAACTAAGTATTGTATGGAACAACTCTTGACCGTATATTTATTTCATCATGTTATTAATTGATATAAATTTACAAATATAAAATTTAGATTAAAAAATATTGTTTTAATATTTACCTTCACCTGTTAAATACACAAAATTGTACCATCATTGCTTATAAACGATATTGAATCGGAAGAGCCAAAAAAATTATTCTACTGACATTTTTTTTATTTTAAAAACTTAAAAAAAATAACAAATTTCCTTAAATGTCACTACCATAGTTACGTGTATTGAAAGTTGTAATGTATACCTTACTTTAATTAAGAATGAGAACTACTCGTATGGGTACTAATTCTAATACAAAATATTTATCTTTTGGGACTTTCAAGTATTTACCATAGGCATAAAATCATAAGATCTTCAGATGTACCAGATGTATTCTCTCTCTCGACCCCCGAGGGGGGAGAGGAAAACGGCTTCAGGGCAGTGCCCTCTTGCCGTAAGGCTCTTCCGCCGCCCATGAATATAGGCGGGTCGTTGGGTTTGGCGTTTGGCCAAGATTTAAAAGGATTGGTCGAAAGGAGTGAGCTATGCGCTGCCCGGGCGGTCAGCCCGGCCGAGCGAGACCCTCGGTGATCCGGGGTAGGCTCAGCCTAGGCGACCAGCGACCTTGGTAACAGCTCAGGAATCAGAAGGAGGGGGAAGGATGTCTCGAGGTAGTCTTCGGGCGTCCGGCGGACGGGAGTGCCACGGAGCGATGTCTCGGATGTGAGGGTGATCCGAGGCGTTGGCACCGTGGTAGACGCGGGCAGCTAGCTGGGTGATGTGACTCTCTAGGCTTTCGATACGGAGGTCGCGCTGAATGGTAGCGTTCCACACGTATCTAGGAGCCTGGACGACTCGTCGGAGAGCCACATTTTGCACCGTCTGAAGGACCTTCCGAAGACTAGGTCTCGTGAGGGAGTACCAAGCGTACGCGTCCCGCGTACGTCAGATGGGATCTGACGTACGTTTTGTACAACCCCAGCCTGGTGCGGAGGGGAAGGCGGGATCGGAATAAGGGAAGCAGCAGGGCCAGTGCAACTCGCGTTGCGTTCCTGGCCTTGGCTACCTGGGCCGACATGGAAAGTTTCCTTTCTATGGAGATGCCCAGGTAAGTGACTTGGCGGGACCATTTGACCTGTTCACTTTGGAGAACAAGCGGAGGAGGAAGCTTGTGGAGCCCAAACGCAATCCCTTGGGTCTTGGCCATGTTAATTGTGAGCCTCCACTCCGCTAACCAGTCCGGTAGCAAGTCGAGGGCACGCTGGAGTTTGAGAGCCACGTGGGTAAGGTTCAGAGACTTGGCCAGGAACGCAATGTCATCGGCATAGAGGGCCGGTGTGATATTGTCGTGAACTGCGATGTCATTGGTGTATATGGAATACAAGGTAGGAGAGATGGTACTACCCTGGGGTACCCCTGCTGCGATGGGATGGCTGCTGAATAGAGCGTGGTCCACTCTAACCCGGAAGGTTCTGCCGCGGAGGAATTCGGCCAGAACCCTCACCAGGTGATAGGGAGTGCCTGCCCGGATCACTCTGTGGAGCAATCCAGGGTGCCACACCCTGTCGAACGCCTTCGACAGGTCCAGGAAGACCGCTACTGCCTTCTCCTTCCTGTTCGTGGCGGCCGCTGCGAAGTGGAGGACGCGTGCCAGTTGCAAAGTGGTCGAATGACCACTGCGAAATCCAAACTGTTCGGGGCGCGGTTGGAAGAGAAGGAAGAGAAGGCCTCCAAGAGAGGGAGCAGTAGTCTCTCGAACAGCTTGGATGAGGCGTTCAGCAGGGTGATAGGTCGGTAGCCATCGGGGCGCCTTGTGATGACGGGGTGATGATATGGTCCGCATGGGGAGATACTGTAGTGCCAGGTTAGGCACACCATCTATCCCCGGAGCTTTCCTAGGCTTGAGCCGCGCGATCGCCTTCTTCACGCTCGACGGGGAAAAGAAGGGCGGAGGAGGACTCCGGCTAGGGGGGTCTGATAGGAAGGCGGTGACCGCTTGCTCCAGCTGTGCGTGGTGCTCCGGTCGCAAGCTGGGATTGGGTGTGAACTGACTTTCAAGGTGGTCTGCCAGGATTTCGGCTCTTCCTTGAGAGTCGTAGCACAGCGTGCCATCGGGATGGAAGAGAGGTCGGATGGGGGGCGGCTTCTTGGTAAGCTGCCGGCACAGTTTAGTGAGAGACGCTTCGTCCTCGGTGGCGTCACGAATCCTCGCGTCCCAACTCTCGGCATTAGACTCCGCGATTGCTGCGCGAATACGCTCCACCAAGACGTTGAGTTTCGTCTTGGTGGCGGGCTCGCGGGTCTGTTGCCACTCACAGCGCGTCTTCCTCTTACGCGCAATGACGTCAGCAATGTGCCGTGGAGTTGGGGGAAGTCTTACCGGGCTGGCGGGGGCGATGGCTTCACGGAGGGCAGTCTGGATCGTCGCTATGATCGACGCCTCAAGTCTATCGACACTAGGCGGATCATCAAGCGGTTTCTCTCGTGGCCGAGTCAGCTGGGCAGTGAGGGCCTCGAAGCGCGGCCAGCAGGGTCCCCTACGTAGAGGGGGGTACCCTATGGTCACTGGCGTTCCCCGTACTGAGAACAGTACTGGGAGGTGGTCAGAGCCGAGCGCGTCAGGCAGCACTACTGGAGCTTCGAGGAACACCGAGTTTGCCTCCAGCGCCTTGTGCACGACTAGGTCAATGGTAGTCGCGGCCGCGGAGGCAGAGAAGGGATGGTGGTGGTAGTGGGTGGGTTCGTCAGGCCCCTCCACTACTTAGCCATTTCTATCGGCGTCCTCGAAGAGTTTTCTTCCTGGTTCATCCATGCGTGGGCAACGCCAGGCGGGATGTTTAGCGTTCCAGTCCCCGGCCGCAATTGTGGGGAAGGTGTCACCAAGCACTCGGTGCACCTCACCGAGACTGACAGCGCCTCGGGGGGGTCGGTAAATGGCATACAGCCTGATGGTCTGCATGCCAAGACACAACTCAACCCCTAGGGACTGGAACGACTGCGTCGCTAGGTCCGGAAGAGGAAGGTGAGAAAGGTTGCGTCTGACTGCGATGATAAGGCCGCGCCACGCGTTTTCCTCAGTGTCCAGGCGCAGGGTGTGGTAGCCTGGGATGGCTAGGGGCTCTGAGGCTCTCAGATGGGTCTCATTTATGAGAGCCACATCTATGTTTTGTTCTCTGAGAAGGAGCCGGAGGAAGTGGGCTTTGTTTCTCAGAGAACAGGCGTTCCATAACATGATGCGTAGCTCAGCCATTTGTGAGCAAACGCATCATGCCTGACAGCACGACCTCGACAGGGTCACGGTTCTCCTTGAGGGCAACAAGGACGTCCTTGAGGACGTCGATGGCCCTGTCAAGGGACGCGCGGATATCACCCGAAACTGGAGCAGCCTGGCTCCGGGAGGCTTGTGCAGCATCAGGGGCTGCACAGACTGCGGTGGGTTGGCTGGTCGGGGCAGAAGAATAGGGCGTCCCCTTCTTCCTCTTACCCTTAGACCTCATCTTGGAGGCACTACGGCCGACTCCGCTATCCCTCGTAGAAGGCGAATTGGCCGGAGCCATCAAAGAAGAGGCCTGTGCGTCCGCGGCTACCATGTTGGTAGGGACCGGGGCGACCGATGCCGGAGGCTTAGAGGCAGCTGTGAGGGCCAGTGTACCAGCCCTCTTATTCTTATTTGAGGGCACGAAGAATAATTGGCTGGATGGGCCCCCCCACAGTTGGCGCACGTGGCGGGCTGCTCTAATGGGCGCGGGCAGTCCTGCGCGCGATGCTCTTCTCCGCATCTCATGCAGGCCAATCTGCGCCCAAACGCAAACCCATGGCTCGAGTGCCGGAAGGCCTGGCAACGGTGACACTGCGCTGGGCCCTTCCGGCTGCGCCAGGCTTCTATTTTGACGCCAGGCATGTACAGCAACTCATTGATGCTGTAGATGCCTGGCACGAGGTCCGGAGTATTGGCCAGGACCGCAAAGAAGATACAGCCCGGCCGACCTTTCCTCGCCCGGATCGGCTGGACATACTCGGCCTGATACCCGAGTTCTCCCAGCGCCTCCGTAATCTCCTCAGGAGTGGTCGTCACAGGAAGCCCCCTGATTGCCACCGTGTGACTCATTTCCGAGGGGAGTGCGTAGGAGAACCAACTGATCTTTTCCGTCATCTCCAGGTTGACGAGGTACCGCTGGATTGTACGATATTCGCCCTCCGACTCTGGAGAGAAGCGCGCACCTTTTCCAAATGGGCGCGCGTTGGGTGCGTGTCCCAACCTCTCTTTGAGCACCCGGAAGTGGGTCGCCCAGTTGGGCAGGGTCTCCACAACGATAGGTGGGTAGCGAGGCCTCGGTTTCGGGGCGGGTGCAGCTGCTGGAGCCGGTGCCGCCTGTGCCGCCTGGCTCGGGCTTCCTGCCCGGAGCGCATCGACAAAGGTGACCGAGCTATCAGTAGCGGCACCCGTGGTGCTGGTGGTAATAGCGCGACCGTTTTAGGCGCTGGATTCTGTGTCCGAAGGCGTGGGTCCCTACCAAATATTTTAAACCAAATTAAACTCAGTTATTATTTTATTTTATTATTACCAAATAAATAAATATTGGAAACATATTATACTTACATACAAATGTACCTACAAAAATATTTCATGATTAGGGCTGCAGTATTCTAGTACATATATGTTACATTATATGTATGTACGTTATCTAAGAAAATGTATCTCTAAGTAAATGTCGATTTTCTTGTTGTTTTTAAGATACATAACTTTTTGTACTATACTATACATACACACTTTTTTACATTTGATTATCCGAATGCCTAACGACGACAATTATTCCGGTTAAGGAAGCGGAAGATCCGTGTTGACCTTTGAAAACATTATGATCGTGCTGAAGAAAGTATAGTATACCATCAACATGGCATTGTTAAATAATGTACGTAAATACTAAACAAAGAATGACTTATCAAATTTCCATTTAAATAAAAATATAGTTAAGAAAATTCAAGGCTAATATATCAAAAAATCAAAGTAACTAAATGCTCGGACTAAAGAAATGTCATAAAAAATATTTTTATTACTTTAGAATAAAATTTAATAAAAACTTGTTTCAATCTCTATTCTTATTTCTTGGATTGCTTGTTTGGGTATATATTCTTCACGACTCCTAAAAATAATGGAGGACCTTAATTTACTATGAAAAGGATTTCCCTTTTAGGCCAATAAGCAAATTAGTGAGTCAGTACAAACAAGAGTATTATTATATTATACATTAACATCGTTGTAAAACATCATTTATAATTTTGTCAGGGTATTAGTATTCGCGTTGTAGGGAAATGAAAAGGAGCTCAGATAAATGCTAATTAGCAGTTAGCTATGTTAATACTGCCTTCGAAGTTCGCTCTAGAAATTAATTGATATTATAGTTCTATAGAGAAATTTCGTTGTTATACCACTCGTTCCTACTTTCAATCACATACAAACGAACTCTTAACATATGCCTGGTTAGTTCCTTAGTTAGTTTTAAATGCTTGTTAACTTCTAAATTATGACAATTGTAACTTTTTATATTTGTTTTCCATGGAAAAGTAAGTTCTAGCAGTATTACGCCCTTTAGGCTTAGTTTTGTCACAATGCCAATATCAGGGATACGGGTCTATCATAAGAGTCCGATCATAAGCTGAATCAAAAATTGAGAATAGGTTCTGTGTGGATTCTTTATAAGAGCCTCTTTCACAAACTCTTTCTAATGATAGGTTGCTGTTTGCTTTGTTTATCTGTGCTCTTACGAAGATAGCAAGTGATTATCTCCTACTTTTTCTTCCTACTTCCTCTGTAGAGATGTAGCAAGTTTTATTAGTGGCCTTACACCGTCTTACCAAATTATTTTAATCTATCAAGACTATTAGATCATTTAGAATGTAAATGATACAGAAATCTCTTATAGTTCGCCACTCGTTTTGTACTTCTAAGCTCATTACGTGTACATTATATTTATCATTACTTATCATAATTAAAACTCATTCAGCAAAAAATATTTTGTATACAATAAAAGGATAGAAATGTAAATTCTGTTCATTAACGATTTTTAAAAACTATTAATCGTGTCGCTAGTATACAATAAAATTATAAAATATATTAACTTCATCAATTGAGAACATTAATGATTTGTTTACATTTGACACCGTGAATAGGGTATAGTTTAATTTCTGCACAATACATTTATAGATGAACAATCTAAATTTTATAATGGCAACAAGCATATAAATGTCATATATACATATCAAAATGTAAATTTGTTAGTTATCACTTATCTGTGCGATGTTGTTTATTGAATAGTAATACTGAGTTCGTAATTCGTATTTTGTGTTGCAAACTAAACATTAGTCATGATTGTTTAATTTAATTACTTTTTCTTTGAGTCTATTATTTTCTGTTTGAAGTAAAATTAATACATTAATACAATTTCTAGCAAGAATCAACAATGGGTGCCGTATTAGGTCTATGTTCAGCAGCTCAGGTAATGAAATCAATATTTATTCTTTGTCTCCATTACCTTCAACTTTTGATATTAAGAGATTTATGTAGCTGTCCACTAGTATTAAACTAATTTAATATTGAATATCTCATAAATAATATGTTTATTTCGTCATGATAACATTCAATAGAAATGTTACAGATGACCTTATAAACTATTGATTAACAGCATAATTTTTAGAAAAGATCGCCATTGTTAAGTTTATGTTAGTATTTATTATATTTAATTACTAATAAAGAAGTTTTATTACAGTTGGCTTGCTGCTGTGGTAGTGCAGCATGCTCCCTTTGTTGTTCTGCATGTCCGTCATGCGCCAACTCAACTTCTACTCGCCTCATGTATACCCTCATGTTATTACTAACTGTGGTAGTAGCTTGTATTACATTAGCTCCTGGATTACATGAAGAAATGAAAAAAGTAAATCTTTATTAATATATTAAAATGTAATTATGTAATTAATGAAGCAAATAAATGTAAATAATCTATTATAATGAAAGAAAATGATTATATTTTTTATTAAAGTTAAATTATTATAATATTTAGGTACCATTCTGTGAAAATTCTACAGGAATAGTACCAGGAAACTTTAAAGTAAACTGTGATCAAGCTGTTGGATATTTGGCTGTCTACAGGTAAAACTAATGCTTAAAATATATTGTTGTAAATATTATTAATTCAATATTTTTCGATTTAGTCTAATCCTAGTACTAGATGATGTGACTGCAATTGTTAAAGAATAAAGGAACAGACCTCATTTCATACATAAAGTTATGAATGTACCACAAACATTAAAAAGTGTATTTAAAATTTAAAATAGTTGATAATAATTTAAGGCATACATGGCATATTAATAAATGAGCAGTGTTCTTCAATAGACAGGAATAATTATATTTATAATAAACATCTGTATTTGTTTCAGAATCTGCTTCATAACATGTTTATTTTTCATATTTATGGCATTGATTATGATTGGTGTAAAGTCTTCAAAGGACCCTAGAGCTGGAATACAAAATGGGTAAAATATTTTTCCTAATAATGTAATGTGTCTAGGTGATTAATTACAATAAAAAGGTGTATTTACCACATAATCATTTTCTTAATTAGCATAAGTGTATACTTTATTAATACTCATTGGACAGACCCACTGGTTTTGAATTAAGCCATTTAAGAAGCAGATTTGTAAAATCTGAGAAATTGGAGAAAGCAGACAAACGAGTATCACATTAATTTCAGAGGACAGGATGAAGCTAACAAAAGCATATATTTATATGTATACATAATATTTTCTTAATTATCCTAACTACACCATACTAAATAAAATATTGATCTTCATAAATCATGTACATATTAGAATATTACTATATGGAGTTTATTATTTTTATTATAGATTTTGGGGCATTAAATATTTAGTTGTAATTGGTGGTATTATCGGTGCTTTCTTCATTCCTGAAGGCAGTTTTGGATATACCTGGATGATTTTTGGAATGATAGGAGGCTTCTGTTTCATTGTCATACAACTTATTTTGATTATTGATTTTGCTCATGCTTGGGCTGAGAAATGGGTCTGTAAGTATAATTTTTCATTTGTTGCTTATTATTTTAAAGCCAGCTATTTAAAAATATTATTTCATTGTCTATTTAAAAACCAGTTCAGGACAATACATATCTTCTGCATTATACTTATTACTCTAAAGTAAATAAAACATGTGTATGTGATGATAAAAGTGTTATGTCATATTTCTATAATTGTAGCTCTAAATATATATTAAGCTTATTATTTTGTTGCAGCAAATTATGAAGAGACTCAGTCCCGTGGTTGGTATTCAGCGCTGTTGTTGGGGATGTTGTCGTGTTATGCACTTGCTCTTACTGGCATTGTGCTACTCTATGTTTTCTATACCAAGGTATGTTCTATCAGTCATATTAGATATAATTCATATTAAAGTTGAAATTAATCATATTTACTTTTTGTATCACACTTCCTGAGGGAAAACAATTTCAGTATCAATATTCAATTTCCTCTTTAGTCATTCATTAGGCAAAAATTTCTATTATGTTTCTAAAACCTGGCACACAATATCTGCAAACCAGGGGACAAAATAAAATTATTTAAGTATCTGTCCTCATTAAGATTTCATGTCTACATAACTTTTTGCCAACATTAATTTCCAATGTATGTAAGTAAATGAATTTAGGAAAAAGTTATTTAGAGTTACATGATAAATTACTTTAACTTAAAATGTCGAGGACCGTTGTGGAGCAGAGGCACTGTGTCTGCCTGCAAACGCGATGGTTTGGATGGTTCTATTCCCACTCGGAGAGAATGAATTATTTTCATTTTCTTCGCTCTGGCAACAAGGTAAAGCGCGACGGTGAGTTAGCTGTATTGAGGGGGCTCAATGCGCAATGTCCTGAAACGCGGTAAGTGGGGAATGAAGTTTCTTCACGCTAGGTTCCTTCCGCCTTCCCTGCTATATCCAGGACACAGTGTGAAGCTAAAGAAAAACCAATGTATTGTTTTACTTTTATTGCAGGCAAGTGGTTGCGATTTATCCAAGTTCTTCATATCCATCAACTTGATACTCATGGTCGTAGTGAGTGCCATCTCCATACTGCCTTCAGTGCAGGAACACCAGCCGCGCTCCGGCCTTCTACAGTCCGCTGTAGTGTCATTGTATGTGACTTATCTTACATGGTCGGCATTATCGAATTCTGCCGGCGAGTGTAACGCCAGTATTGGAGCAGGTGATAAGGTAAAAATGGATTATTATTTTATAACAATAAGATCAATTTGATTTGTGGCAAAAATAGAGGAATGTCTGACTCTTAACGCAGTTGTTGTGGGTTCGAGCTCCACTCGGGGGAAATTGATATTTAAATTATTTTGAATTCCCCATTATGCGGCAAATTTTTCTCTTTTTGGAGTTTCTTCTTCTTTCTTTTCTTTCTGGAGTATCTTGACACTAGGTTCTTTTTCGCTATCCTGCTATGCGAAAGCTTCTGCTATAAATTTGGATATATCAAGGAAACATGATCTTATCTAAATAATTAAAATGCAACTTTTTTTGCTTGTTTGAATAAGTCTAACTGATTTTAGTTGCATATCAGCTTTGATGATTATAAACCTATTTATGTATATCTGATGTAACATATTGTTATTTATATATATTTATATATAGTTATATATAATTTTATATAAACTACAATTCCATTATATTTTATTTATTATATATTTAATCATAATATATGGTATTCTTACTAAAAAAATGCTTAACCAGGATTCTGTGGAAGTTATATATTGGGTATGTACTGTAAAATGGAAAAAATATAGCTATAATTTCGACCTATGACCTGCTTGAAAATTTATTATATAAATAATACATTAATTTTTAGCACTTTTAATTTCTTTTTTATCAATATTCTATTTTTATACTATGTTTCATCTAGCTAGTCTATGTGTATGTAACGTTTTTTATTATTCCATAATTATTATTTTCGTACAATTTAAATAAAAATGCACCTTTTCGTTTAATATAAGTGTTATATTTTGCCTTACACATTACTTAATTTAAAATTGTTATTAATTTACACTTAAAGAATAAAACTATGTTATAAACTATTCATGAGTCATGTCATGAGAAGTAAACCATAAAAGCGTTAAATCTTAATATAAAAATAACTTTTATAAAAAAAATTTACAGCTGCATGTTAAGCTTTAAAATTACTTAAATTTTATCAATCAATACAAGTTTTTAATTATAATACTTCAAATACCTATTTTTTTTTATAATGGTGAATTTCACCATACATAAACATTGCAAAATTTTAATTAGAATAGCTTAATATATTTCAATGTTTCCTTCAATAAGCTCTAACAATTCTTTATTCCTCAGTCGTCATTTGACAAGCAGTCTACAATCGGTCTGGTCATCTGGATATGCAGTGTGATATACTCATCTTTGCGCACCGCCTCCTCCTCCTCTAAGATCACTATGTCAGAGCATATCCTCGCTAAAGATGGCGCTACAGGTATATATAATGTTTCATTCTATTTTTACTTTTAGTTATTATCACTGATTATTTTATTCTTTTGATTGTATATTCTTTTGTATCAATAATAATCATAATATAAGACTTAATTTGTAAGAATTCATTTTTAAATGTGTATTTTAAGTTAACTTATTTATAATTGTAAATTCCGTGTACTCTTATTATAAAACAATATACTAACTCAATACTCTCTGGGATCATATCGCGGTGGCGCACGACGCAGGCCAAGGAGGGCTCATTGCTAACGAAGGTAATGTCATCGGTCATACATTTGTCATACAGAGTCCTTGAGGCTTGTTGGTGTGTCTTTGTTACTATAATTTTTAAGTACTTTTACCGAGACTATATAAGACATATAAGAGGAAAGATTATTAATAATCGATTTAAATAAGACATTCATAACAGATAAAAAATAAATGATGAAGTACAAAAAATAAACAATAAAACATTTTAATCTCGGAGCAACATTATTTTAAAGTTTTTTTTTAATTTAATGTAAACAAATCACTTTTATTTTTGTTATACTATTATGGTGGCAAAGACAAGAGACGTAAAACCTATAACCCATTCCGGAGCCCAATCTAACTACAAGATAAAAGTGCTGGGAACTGGATGCTTACTAAAAATAGATTTATGCTTTTTATCACGTCGGGCATCACGTGCAAATCTCAGCAATGGAAAAAACATCGTTACTTAAAAATAGTTAGTTTATGTACATAATAAATCATTTTGTTATTAATCTCTTGTAAATTAATTTTTAATATACAAATGTACATCTGATGATAGAGTTTGTACCTACATCAAAATTTGAAAATTTCATATATTCGTATATATTCGTATATTTTATCATAATTACGAATATTACATCCACATATAGTACAAAGTTAAGCTGTTGTCACGCTTTGATCAAAATAATTTTGATGTAAGTGTGACTACAATACGATAATTATTAGTTATTTCATATTTCATGCACAATTTGTGCAAAATATATAACTTCTATTTCCATAAAAGGCTTTTGGTCGAGTATCCGTTAAGTTTAGCATAACGTACACTAGACCAATTGGCATTTGATTCCAATCCAGATAAATCTTTATATAAAGTTAATAAATACAATTCCTGCCCTGGTGTAAATTAATCTGTTTCGTATATTTATTTGGTAAATAATTTGATAACCTTAATCTCCATTCAATTGTTTATCCACATTATGGTGAACATTCATCCGAACTTATATATTTATCTAGTTATTTATAGTATAAACATTGCTTCATATTAGTCCTACGTAGGCAATATACAAAGCGTTATATTGCGTATAGAATGCTAATATTTGCATGTCGGTACGCTCACTGAGCGCAGGGTATGATTGTATAGAGGGCGACGGGGGCGAGGCTGGCGAGGAGACCAAGGTGTTCGACAATGAGGGCGACGATGTGGCCTACTCGTGGACCTTCTTCCACGTCATGTTCGCGCTCGCCACGCTATACATCATGATGACACTCACCAACTGGTACAAGTATGTACATTGTTTTGTTTTTAGTTTTACAAAATATATAATGTAAGTGGGATTCGAATTAGCGTCTTATAGATATAAGATAAATGCATTAACCAACTTCATTGTAATTCCTTATTATACTTACAAAATAGTAAATTAATGTCAATGTAATCTTTGTTTTATTCTGTTTACATAGTAAATGATGCATGAAAAATTATAAAATTTATAATGAACTACAAATTAGTTCAATCCTTATAATTATTTGCCACAGCCCAAGTTCCCAGCTGTCAAAGGAGAATGTGGCGTCCATGTGGATCAAGATCACATCGTCGTGGCTCTGCATCGGCCTCTACGCGTGGACCCTGGTCGCACCCGCCATGTTCCCCGACCGCGAATTCAACTAATCGTTATTGTTACTCAGTCCTGGCTTCAATAATGATAATTATATATTACATACCTCAGAATATTAAAAAATAGTGGCACTTTTTAGATCTAGTCTGAACTAAGTAATTTTTTCTTATTATAAAATAAAAACAAGATTTTTGCTTATAAATAATTTTAGTACTTATAACAAAGTAGAATTCAAGATATATAAAATTCTCATTGTATCAATTAGTGCCGGGACTTCTTATTGTTATTGAGATTCTTGTGTAAAATTAAGCTTCTTTATTCATTATTGGATCTCATTTTCCTTCTTAAATTATAATCTATCTCTATAACTTCAAAACATTGTTTCTTGCACTTGTTATTTCCTTACTTTGCTAATTCTTCACCATTATTTTAGTATCGAATTAAAAAATTGTCAAGCTTTAAACATTAAAAATAAAATATATATGGTATCATTAAATGCTATGTAAACAATTATATTTTTAAGTAAATCATTTAGTTTGTACCATGTGTTTTTTTATTAAACTCCTCAATATACACAGTTACAGTCTTTTTAGATCTTTATCCTTTTCCACTGTGTACTTTACAAGCTTAGCATATCTTAAAAGCAAATTGCTCCAATAGCATGTGACATCTTTATCAGTGAGATTATCCCAAATGTGTTGAAATCCTCTTTCAGCTATTTCTTTTGCTAATTTATCATTACTTTTAAAGTATAATATTAATTTAGTTATTTCTTCTTGACTGGCTTTTGGACTAAGTGGAACATAATGTACCCAAGGTTCCAAAGAAGGATAAAAAAATTCCAACCACTCATCACCAACGTGGAATACTAACGATTTACATAAAAATAAATGCTTTAAGCGAAAACTTGCTGCAACACCTCTATAGTTGAATAAATATTTGTATTTGCAATGGTCTTCAAATGACACCTCTGCTGCTGGAGGAGCATGTAAAGTATCCTGGAAAATTAAAGTATAGTGGATTTAAAAATAAAATTTCATTAATAAATTCATATGAAGAAACTTACTGCATCAGATTTCCAGGCTTGATTCTTTGTATATTGAGCATCTATGAGTTCTGGATGTGATCTTGATAATAAAACTAAATTATCTCTTTCCTCACTAGTTCTTGAACCTCGAAAGAAAACCTTTTCTTGTTTTCTTTCCCATGACCACCTGTATGTTAAAATTGAAATTTGCTTAAAAAATTCAAGAGGAGAGGAGAGGAGAGGAGCCGGAGGAGGAGGAGGAGGAGAGGAGGAGATTTATATAAATTAAGTGAAGTTATAAATTGTTACTTTTTAGCAGCTGCAGAAATTGATAGCCTGTGTTTGTCCCATCTCCCTATTCCAGTTGGGTATAGCTGTATAGCTGGTCCACCTTCCCAAAAACTCCATGTAGGATACATTATATCATAGTAGTCTTTTGTCTATAGAAAATATAGCAGTTAAGTTTAATGAATAAACACATAGGATTATCTACTCTTCATGTATATAAACTAGAAAAGGTTTACTTAAAATATTTACAGGTCTCGCTATAGAAGTAACTGTCATAAAATGTAAACTAATCTATTATCATAATCACATTTATAAACAACAAAATATTTTTAAGCTTAACCTTACTGAATGAGAAAACTGGTGCTTTTCTATGTCCCCAAGCCTGGTTAAGTTGTGGCCAATCTCTTGTATTAATAGCTAGCTCCATATTGGGAAGTTGGGATGCGAGAATTTTTAAATAATGTTCAATTCCATTACACCTGGCTGGGAAATGACATTCTTTAGCTCTGAATAATTTGCCATCAATAATCTGTAATTGTAGAATTTTGTTTTTAAATACTTTAAATATTCATTGTTTCATTACACAAATTACTTGATATTATATATAATATATAATTGCTTACTTGATATTTTGTCCCTTTGGCAACTGCTATATTGAACATATCTTTTGTTATTCCATCATGAAATGGTTGCAGATCTTTATATATTACTTCTTTGTGACAACTACAATTTGCCTTAATACATGGGTTGTATTTTGTTACAGCAAGTTCAACTACTTTCATTAAGTCCATTTCCCAATAATTTATTTCTAAAAATAAAAATATTGATGAAACAGCGAATGAAATTATTACTAAAACAAAATAAAATTCCATACCTTTGCTGTATTTATTATAATTTTCAAAACATGTTCCATCTTTAGCACAGTACTCAGCATCATTATTACACTGAATAAGAACAATTAAGTAAAATAAGCATAAATATTGTTTTATGTTATTCATCTTCTACAAAAATAAAAGTTTAGATGTTTCGGCAAAGTACAAACACAAGTTTATCTGAATGTCGTTGTCAAAAGGTGTTAGAATCGGTCAGCCCCAGCACAGATTAGCAGTACAGGATCAGCTTTAGAGGATACAGATAATGTAACAACACTAGTAATTTAATGTTTAAAGGCAAAATCATTATCAAGATTAATAATAATTGTTATATAACGATTTTCATTTTTAATCTTAGACCTTTGGAAATCTATGCAAGCCTGTATGGAAAATAGTTAAGTCTGAATTCCTGTTATTTACTATACTACCGCGAGTATGAAAAACAGTCTCTAGGTGGTGTCGTGTACATCATTCACAAGACCCTCGTCAACAACGTGGCTACCGGTATTGTGTAAAAACATGCATCAGATATTCGAATCAATATTTGTTGAATGTCGTAAATGTTTAGACACTACACAGTTTTGATGGTAGATTTTAAAGAGTAAAGTTAAAATTGGGGAAGCGTTGCGTCGATTAGTTAAGAGTGGGGTAATTTGGAATTGGGCAGCGGAACCGGATTCCAACGGATTTCTTGCAGAGGGATGATGAACTGCTTCTTCAAAAAATCTCAACTGCGGAAGTGGGCCTGTATGAGTACGGAAAGTAATGTCAAAAATGATGAAGCAAATATTGAATGATTTCTTCGTGATCCATTGTTTCTTTGTTCTTATCGTGATTTTTCGTGTTCGTTGGTTATATCGGTCATAGTTAAAGTTTTTCGGTCTCTATAAGTCGGTGTTATTATTCTGATTGGAGAGCGCGAGATTTCAACAAGACCTTCTAAGAATACCGTTTCGAAGAATGTCGAATGTGGATGTGGACAACCCAAACAACAAAGTGGTATATGCGTGCAATTAAAGTGTTCACAAAAGATCTATCTATTGGTTTGTCATAGCCAACTGACGAGACAGAATACTATAATATAATTAATCTGAAATTTTGAGGAAGATAGAAAGTTTGGCAAAACGACGAAAGCATTGCGTGAAGGTGAAGTTTTTATATTCTTGAAAATAGGACGTTTGTGGACGTCATATATAAGGCACCATAGACCACATTCATACACTGCGGCAAATTATACTGAAGTCTCAAGAGTATAATTTGCTACTTTGCTTGGCGCTCGTAGAGTATGAGAATGCCCTTGATTCGATCGAGATGTGTATCTCTAAAAGTGCCAAGTAAACTGCAGAAATATCGAAGTGTCAATTACAGAAACAGCTCTGACCGTACACTACAGCGAAGTGTGAGATAGGTAGATGTTATATCTCCGAAACTGTTCACCGTGGTGTTGCAGGATATTTTTAAGCTTCTGGATTGAAAAGGATATGGCATAAACAGCTTCGTTTTGCCAATGATGTAGTATAACTGACTGAGACCATGAAAGACCTGAATAGAATGTTCATATATCTCAATAATGTTGCCCAAAGAGCAGGTTTTAATATAAGCGTGGAAAACACAAATATTATGTTGGATACCCATGTTGTACCTGCTCCAGGTAATATTGGGAACACTGTACTGGAAGTTGTTGACCATAACATCTACCTGGAATAAACAGTCCAGCTAGGGTAAGTTCAACTTTGAAAAAGAGATATCTCGTGAAATCCAGCTCGGATGGGCAGCATTCGGGAATTTCAAGAAATCTTCGCTTACCAATTACCTGTGTCTCAAGACGAAAATCTATGACCAATGTGTGTTGCCAGTGATAACTTACGGCAGCGAGATGTGAGCACTAATTATGTCTCTTAAGAAGGCTCAAGCGGGCAATGGAGAGAGCGTACTTGGTATTTCGTATATTATTTATATAAGGGATTTTCACGGAATTAATGCTGTCTCGCTTTTGTTACACATCTAGATATTATTCAATTATTTTGTTTTTTAAACCAAAAAAATTATACAATTTGGTTTGAAGGAAAATTTCAATCTAATTGATACTTCCAGAGATCTAAGCATTTAAAAAAATCTTTTTCGTTTAACATAGTATAGTAATATATATTAATCAACTAAAATATTAAGTAACAATTCCTTTTTAAATATGGAAGACCCAAATAAATAAATTGATCTCTCTACACAATAATCTTTAAACCGAAATCAAATTACAATAGCTGAAAGATATTGTTTTATACACTTAATTATTTTTACCAAAAAAGTTACCGACTTTAAATTAAACCAAGTCATATTTGCAAACTTAAACACACACTAAAAGGTAGAAAATTATATATTATTTTCCTTAGACGAAATGACTAGTTGTTACATATTCTTGAGTAATTTAGTAGTTATCTTAAGCTGTGTTTAACTAACGTATATGCTATTGAAAAACACAGTTAGTTTGAAATCACAAACAGATACTGCCATTTTATTTATAGGTATGTTATTATTTATAGATAAGCAAATTTCTATCACGCTGAATTTTTTTGGCTATAACGCCATCTTATTGCCACGATATTCGATTTTTGCAGACCAACAAAATGGATGTCTTAAAAAAATTCTGAAGTCGCCGTTTTCTCATTGCTTAGATTTCCACATCAGGTTTTCAAGGACCTTTTTTTTTTCTTAGCTAGTCTAGAAAGTCAATTATTTTGATATTGTAATTTGTTGAATCTATAATCACAAATCAAACAAACAATCTTCGCTTAAGGTCGCCAGTTCGGCATACTGCGTAATGATTGGCATCAATCGCATAAAAGATGAATATGAAAAAAATACATATTATATATCAATATTAATTTATTACTACGTTGTAATGGATATTTGTAACAAATATAAATATAGACGATTTCATTTACTTGAAAAAACAAATTATATCTTCTTGCAGCCTAATAGATAACCCACAATAGATACTGTCTTGTTTAATTATTTTGACAATTTATTTATTAAGTTTACGTTCAAGCTGTTCAGCGATAGCTTGAAGAAAGTCTTCAGTATTCAAGTACATTCCCTCCTTAGTATTGGCCATTCCATGAATGCAGATGACAAGATCCTTGGTCATTTTTCCATTGTCAATGCACTCGACACACGCCTAAGGCGGATAAAGACAAACAATATTATGAAAAATAGATTGAAAATAATAAATTTGTGTAATTTTATTAAAATATATAGCAGTAAATACTTCAAGTAGAGATAAAAGATAAATTAAGATAAATCTATATCTAAAGATAATTTTTATACTTTCACAAATAGAAAAATATTGTAATATTTGCTTACAACAATAATTACATTGTCGATTTGTGGACATTGTCATTTGAGTTGTTGACCTAAATGATAACTTAGCAAGCAATGCAGGATATTATAATCGTAATCACTCTAGATAAAAAAAATGTAGATTTACTACAAATATTTTTTAAATAATAATTTTTAAGGAATGTACATAAAAAAACATATATCCGTCATAAAACAATCTACCAAAGAGAAAAATTTTATTTAACAAACCTCTTCTAAAGCAATAGCAAAACGTTCTAAATCAGGTGTACCATCCAGCTTTGCGCGGTGCACGAGTCCTCGGGTCCATGCATATATAGATGCAACAGGATTAGTGGAAGTTGGTTTGCCCTGTTGGTGCATGCGGTAGTGACGCGTCACTGTGCCATGCGCGGCTTCTGACTCGACTGTACGTCCGTCTGGACACATGAGCACTGATGTCATCATTCCTAGTGACCCATAGCCCTATAATAAAATTGTATAGTATTATAGAAAACATTATTCAGTACATTTAAAAGTTAAATGTCTATGTACCTTGTCATGACTTTATTTCACACACAGTAGATTTTTTTTTAAAACTTGATCTCAAATAACTGAAATGATATGATATATTAGGAAACAAATATTATACCTGTGCTACAACATCAGACTGCACATCACCATCATAGTTCTTGCAAGCCCACACGAAACCACCTGAACCTTTAATTGCTTGTGCTACCATATCATCAATTAACCGATGTTCATACCAAATCTTAGCTTCTTCAAACTGCTTCTTATAGTTTCTGTAAGGATAACTATAGTCAGAAATATCACGGGAATATGGTATAAATATTATATATTTAATATTATATAATATATTTAGATAAATATTCCGTAATCTCAAATCAAACCATAATAGTTTTTTAATTGGAAAACTTTTAAGTTACTACCTCTCATAAACTTCTTGGAAAATATCCTTAAAGCGGCCATCGTATCTTTTCAAAATTGTATTTTTTGTAGACAAATAAAGTGGCCACTTCTTTTGTAACGCTACCTGAGAAAAAAGAAGTTATTAGAAAAAAGAATGATATTTTACGATAAAGGGTCCTTTTTTAATTTTACCTGAAAGCTAGAGTGTGCGAAGGCACGAATGGATTCATCAGTATTATACATGCCCATAGCTACACCAGATGACTTATAATCGTACAATAGTCGCTTCTCCACCGAACCGTCTTCCGCTGTGAATACCAACTCCATCTATTTAAAAAAAATCTATTAAAACCTTTAACACGAAAATAAAAATGACAAAATTAAATGATAAATTTAGATGCACGATATAATATAATTTGAAATATTTTATTTGTACAAACGGATGTTCAAACTGAAAAAGTTTAAAGCATTTCTTATTGTAAAAGTGGCAAATATATAGAAATTTGAATATCATACCTTGCCAGGTTTAGAAATCACAAAGTCTTGGGCCTTATACTGGTCACCATGAGCGTGACGGCCGATTACAATGCCGTTCGTCCATCCCGGGACTACACGAGGAATACTATTACATAAAATGGGCTCGCGAAACACGGTACCACCGAGAATATTTCTTATAGTTCCATTGGGGCTAAGCCACATCTTCTTCAGCTTAAATTCTAAAATGATCAAACATCTAAGTACCTTTATATTTATTTCAGAAAAGATACAAGTTTAAAGATTAGATATGTAATTTGGTTTTCTATTTGAATATAATGTGTACCTACTGGGGAAACTACATTAATTAATGGTGTTTAAGAAATGTACAATACAAACATATCCATCGTAAAACTTTCTAGCAGAGAGAAAAATCTTAATTAACAACCTTTCTTAAGAATTACTTAACAAATAATTATCATTTACTAACCGATTGTTTAACATATATAATCTTTTTTAGGAGTTCAAATTGTGACCTACATCTTATTGTGAAGTTACAACGATACAATCAATAAACCTATAAAAAGGACGAAAGTAGAGAAAATTTATTTGTTCCTTCATATATACCTTCCACTCGCTGTTCATCAGGTGTAATAGTAGCACACTTGATACCAACATTGTGCTTAAGAATGGCGTGCGCCGCGTCTATTGTCACCTGGTCATCAGTGGCGTCGCGGTGCGGGAGACCCAAATCGAAATACAAGCTGTCTAGCTATAAGAACAAATTTTTTTAGCACATCATAATAGCCATTTGTTATGTATCTTTCAGTTACTTGTTCTAACATAGACCATAGATAATAGAACTTAACATAATTGGCTTAAAATAAGTTTTGAAATCATTGGCATAATAAATGCAATCTGTTGTTTGTCTTTATTACGTAAATACTATATTATAATACAAAAATTATGAGAAAAATTATAGCTTCACGCTATTTGTAGATAGATACATACCCCACTTCCTCACCAATTCTGAGACATTGCATGTTGAATGGCGGAGCTCAACGCCGCGCTTTGTCTTGTTAACAGAAAATGATAATGGAAGGAAATGATAATAATTCATTCTCCCCAAGTGGGAATCGAACCAAACATCAAGTTTACAGTCAGATGGTTTGTGGTAGTATGCCTAAATTATACTCATTTGTGTCAATATCTATAAGCTAAAGTTCTAAATAGTTCAAACAGTGCCCCAGTAAACCAATGATAAGAAATTCATACATAACTGTGATAACTTGCATTATTGATAAAGGTTAAACACTGGTGTAGATAAAGAATTATTTAAAGAAGCATAATTATATAGAGTCAAATTAAATATCATAAAGGTTAAGTAGTAGTTACTTTTAAAATACTGATGAGTGAATCATATATGGAAAAAACAAGAATCATGAGATACTAAAACCTGTTCTTTTTAAGGACAATAAATTTTACATGTTCTTATTTTACTTGTCCCTGTGAAACAACTTTCAATGATGTGGTCACTATACAATATTTTTGAATTATATATTGTGGTAAAGAAGAATTATAACACAGACAATATTAATAAATAGGATTCACAATATCTAGTAATATTTTGAAGAATATATTAAAATACAAATAGTAAATTTTTTAACTATTTTCACATTTATCAGTAGTTACATTTTCAAAAAGCCCTATCACTTTATAACATAATAACAATATTACTGGATATATGCATATACATATAACACTCGTTCAGATTTTAAGATCATAAATCAAAAACATAATATAATGTGTAAATGTTAGGTCAAAAACACACTCACATTATTAAAGTAAAAAGAAAATGTTACAGAAACTAAATTCATTTTCAAATGAAAGAAAAAATTGAAATATATTGAAAGAATAATAATTTATGATAATTGTACAATCTATAATCATTCCAAATACATCATAGTCACAAGTATATGTAAGCTAATATGATATGTTACGAATGACGTAGATACCAATTAAACTAATGGTCTTTAACAACTCTAATATAAGTTTGCAGTCTATAGTCAATACTTATATAATTTAGTGTTTATAGAATGATAAAAAAGAGGGACTTCAATAGTTCTATTTTCATTTAAATTAGATGATTTTTAACTTACAACAAGTGATTATTAATATTTATTACCTTGACGTAAGGAAATATAAGCTTTTCTTTAATTTTTTCCCAAATGATTCTTGTCATTTCATCTCCATCCATTTCCACAACAGGTTTTGAGGCAACAACTCTTTTTGAAGCATCTAAAACAAAAATTTTATCATAGATTTTATTTCAATCAATTCAATAGAGTCATTTCTATAAAAAAAAGAAAGAAAATGTTTAGATCCCTGTCAGAAAAACTTGTTAATTTAAAAGTTTCTGTTAATATTTCTAACCTTTTTCAATATCAATTTCAACGATAAATATTCAATAGGTAAATAATTAAATAATAAATATAAAATCGTATTATGTATAATAAAACTTAAAGTATCATATATTAATTATTTTTATAAATACACTTACAATTTCGGGTAGATGTCATTGTTTTATCAGAAGCATATTTAAATAAACGCTTCACATTATTTCCAGCCATTTCAAGTAATTTAAAATATTTAATATAAAACACGAGAGGGAACAAGTAGTCAAAGTCAAACTACTTTTTTAAAGTACTAATTTAACGTTCTCAACTCCGCGTGTAAACGTGTCAGTTGTTCGTACGCGCATACTGTATCTGTATGCAGGGTGTATACAAATAAATTTCGTCAAAGATTAGTAATTACAACAGAAGTGTTACAATTTGAAAAAGTAAGTATTAGACAAAATCAATTGTATGAACACATTTTTTTATTATAATTCCATGTTTATTAGTTATTACTATCCATAAAAATTTGGTAATTTATTTTAAGGTTATATTAATTAAATACTGTATTAGAAATATAAACGTTCTCTTGAGTTATCTTATTCAAACATAACGCCTATAACTATCGCGTACACACACATACATATTAACTTTGCAACGACGTGGCTTACAATTAGTAAAGTAATAAGATTTGTATTCATATTACATATTAAAGTAAGTTCAATAAACTAGTATAGCAGTTACTACAATTGTCACATCTACAAAAGTGTTACTCTATGTCCAGAGTGAGAGCGAACGAGGCCGGCCGGCACGCAACGACACCCGGCGGCGGCCGGCTTCATCCGTCCTTCGTGTTCGCTTCAATAATAATATTCTGTGCTTTCTGTGCGGCTTGGTTGGCTCTTTCAGCGTTATTCAAGCTCCGAGCAGACTTTTTTAATAATATCCAGATTTATCACACTTTTAGTAGAAATATAAATCAGAGTATCACTTTTATTAAAAAAGATTGTGGGTGACACATTTTAATAAGCACAGATGTTAATTGGTGTTCGCATTTTTAAAATATATAAAAGGTAAGATTAATTATTAATATTTATTACACCTAGACTATATACTACGTTTATTTTGCTAATGGATTTGCTTGTGAATTCAAAACAATATATAAAAAAATATTTATCTTGCTAATTTCCACGAATTAAGATGCCTACCATGTGTTAATTATTAAACAATTTATGATATACGTATAATTATTGTATTATGTTATCTATTGTATTGTTGAATATAATAATTAATAATAAGTATTTCTAAAAACTGTTTTGGGCCATTAAATCTAGTTATTGTATTAGTGTGGCTTATCATCCAAACAAGTTAAGAGATAACGAAAGGTTAGCAGAACTACCGTACACATGCATGTACATTACAGTTATATTTATTGAAATGTTGTAGACAATTTTTTATTCATATTATTTTTAATCTATAAAAAATATACAGATAAGTTTCATTGCATTGTAGATTGTTTACCTAAGTATTTAACGGTACGTAAGAATGTTTATTTAACTACATAATTATCTCCTTAACAATTTCTATATTAATACAATAATTAAAATTCAAACTGATTAAAATTGTGTACAGTACAAGTGATACAGTATCTTTGTCAGCCCTCTTTATGTTCTTATTTTATTTTAAGGAATTTCAAAAATATTAAACAACAGAACAATAAGCTTTTTTATATGGAAATTATAATTAGATAATGTATTATTTAGATATATCACGGTAGACAAGGTTATGATAGAATTGAAATACGAGGACCGTCGTGGCGCAAAGGCACAGCGTCTACCTGTAAACGCGCAGGTTGTGGGTTCGTTCCCACTCGGGGAGAATGAATTCTTTTCATATTTCTTGTGCCTACGCTGTTCCCTCTACCTACGCTGCTATGTGCGGGATACAGCGTGAAGCTAAAAAAGATACAGAAGCCACATAGGTTTATTACGCGCATCTTATGCTTTAATTTTTAACTTAACTTAAAACTGAAGAAACGTAAAAATGCCAAATACATACTAGAAACGTATTAGTAAATATAATATGAAGATGTTAAACAATATGATAATGGTATTTTAACATTTCTTTGCACACTCAATAAAAATTAAAATAAAAAATTAAGATTATGAACTTTATTTACAATAAAATAATAGAAGATATAGTATACTATAACAAATATGTATTTTTAGGCTGATTTAACTAAAGTAGTAAAAAATGTGCGGCTGCGTGAGAATTCTCCGCATTGGAAAGCCGCTGCCTAAATCATGGCAACGAAGGCTCTTTAGCTCTTCGTCATCACCTCCGCAACCCGTTCAAGGTGTTCCGTACACAAAATTAAGTATTGGAGTTCCTAAAGAAATATGGCAAAATGAACGCAGGTATGTAAATGACTAAGTAGTGAATGCACACGTAACGTAGTTGATAATTTATAACTATACATATATTTTTGGACGAGATTTGGATGGACCAAGAACAAACGTCATACAACGGTACGTAGATAGTCTACGTTTAATGTCACGTAAAGGTAGCGCAAAGTGCTAAATAAAATGTTTGTATGTACTAGGTTTACTCTGTTTAATTCTGGAGCACAAGGGATTCAACAGTACAATCTTAATAATAACCTATTCATATTACCAATTGATATTTCTGACTGATTGCTTTAATCAAACAGATGTTGCATTTGTTAGATAATTAATACACGAATTACTTTTAAGAATATTAATTTAAAATTAAGAAAAGCAGAATTATTTGCGACAATAATTTTTACTTTTCTTTTAGGGTCTCAATTGTACCTGTAGTAGTCAATAAACTGGTTAAAAAAGGATTTAGTATAAATATTGAAGAAAATGCTGGGGTCACTGCCAATTTTCCTAACAGAATATATGAAGAGGCTGGAGCGAAAATATGTAGTTTAAAGGACACTTATCAATCAAGTAAAGCTTTTTTGTTTTTAATTTATGCTTTCATTAGTGATGGCTCTAAAGCTTTTTACAATAGATAAATATGTTATGGTCCTTTTAATAAAGAATTTCAGAATATTACCTTTTTTTGATACTAAGTACTTTTATGTGGGCAAAGCCCTAGAGGCTTTGCCCACATAAAAGTAACTAAGAATTGTGTTTGGAACGTGATACATTCTAGGTGTCCGAGGTATCTCTGACCAACAGTGTGTTAAATTACTAATCGTGTATATTATTATTAAGCTTGTTTATTTGAACGTGCTTATCTCAGGAACTACTTGTTCTAATTGGTTTTTTTTTAATTTTAGATCGTCAATTTATCACAAAAAGCTTTAGGCCAAAACTCGTTATTGTTTTTATGTAATGCACTGCAACTGCGGCGGAGTTACGTTGAACACATAGAATGTATCATATTCCATACTCTTATTTATTTTAATTCGACAACGAGGACGCATGTATAAGCTAGTAGAGTAATGCGTTAATTTACGGTATTTTTTAAAACCCATTGATTTAACTGAGTTTTATTTTTTAGATATCATTTTGAAAGTTCGTCCATTAACGGAAGGCGAAATACAAAATGTTCACGATGAGTCCACTCTCATATCATTTTTGTACCCGGCTCAAAATCAAAATCTAATACAAAAATTGGCGGCAAAAAAAGTCAATGCATTTGGTAAGTTTAAAATATTTTGATACTTAACTTTAAAATACACTTAGAAAGTATCCGACTGTGCAAGTAATGGTTGATGATTCGAAACGAATGTTTGTTTTTTTACTAAATACTCTTGTTCTCTGGTCTTTTAACAAACTCTATACGAAGTTCCGCTGCATTTATTTATTCCTTGTGTGAGTTATTATTTGAGAAGTTCATAATTTTTTTATTTTGCGAAACACTAACGAATTACTTGCTTTGGTATTTACTTATGAAGTAAGTTTTTTTTTATTTAGGGCTTAACTATGACAATAGTTATAATGTCAAATGTATATATAAAAATGAACATATTATATATTTTTTTAGCAATGGATTGCATTCCCCGCATTAGCCGTGCGCAAGTTTTCGATGCGTTGAGCTCGATGGCCAACGTTGCGGGATATCGTGCTGTCATTGAAGCCGCTGCTCATTTTCCACGCTTTTTTTCGGGTGAGTAGGTACAAAATACAAGATAAAAACGTACAAAATATTATTATTAGATCAATTGACGTATTATAATATTGTTGTTATTAAATACTACTATTTCTCAAAATATGTGTTTTGTATTTTTATTTTTTTTAAATATAAAGCATTTAGCTAAAAATAACTATTTGATGTATTATAATATTGTTTTTGAACTACTTGAAATTGTTATTATAAAATATAGTAATTATACTAGCTATGATTATTTGATAGTATGACAAAAATCCGTTGTAAACAGTGAAGAATAGGAAACGCGGCATAGATAAACTTACTAAGACGAATATGTTATTTGTTTACGATAATTCTTTATATAGCAAATAAAAGTAATAGTATACATTTTTTTGCGTCTTGAGATATGCTTACGATATTCCGTGTCCCCTTTGCTGTAGCCACTTTTTAATATTTAAAAAAGTTAATGGAAAGACTTACTTAAATTTTCTTAGGTAACAATAACCAATCCTTACTAGTAAATATATGTATATATTATTTTTACATATAAATTATAACATCAAACTAAGCTATAAATTCCGAAATATGCAATGTCTTGAATTCAGGTGAAAAGTGAAAAAGTGCGAGTGTTTAGTAGTGTATTTGGCTAACACTGTCTACCATGCTATGTGGGCAGCGTTAGGTTTCAAATACGCCTTTTATTTTAATAGGTCAGATGACAGCCGCGGGTCGTGTACCGCCATGCCGCGTGCTGGTCGTGGGCGGGGGAGTGGCGGGTCTGGCGGCGGCAGCGCAAGCGCGTTGTATGGGGGCCGCGGTCCGCGCCTTCGATACGAGGCCAGCTGTACGCGAGCAGATTGAGAGCTTGGGGGCCCAGTTTATTACTATGGATATTAAGGTCTGTTTATACTTTTCATGAAATTATTCTCCGGGGTATGTTTATGTTTGAATTTTTATCGTTTACATGATGTGGTAAGACAAAGCGTATCATTGGATTCTTCCACCTCTGATCAGTTTACATATCCTATTTTATGTATAATTTTAAAAATTCCGATATTTATAGGTATTTGTTGTTTTATAAACGATAATTAAATCCCATACCAAATGTTGTACCTATCTGGTATTTCAAGTTTTACATACAACTGATTCAAGAATCGATCTTTTATTTGGAAAGCATTAATTTTATTCTAAGCGTTACTTATAACGTGTCAATATGTAATTCTAAGTTCATTTTATTGACGGTATTTTCACATTTCATCCGTGACCTTAATTAAAGCAATTGCTTCCATCGCTTAAGTGTATATTCAACTAATTTGAACAGCCGTTAATAAGATACGTAAGTACATATACGAATTAAGCTAAAGAACTAAAATACATTATAATATTCTTTGTTTAATGTTAGAAATACGTACCGTCAAACATTACGATCCCTGCATACCTCTTTTGCCTTGTCCACTGTCATTCATGTCTTCAAACATGAAGTCTGCGGTTTCCTTATTCTGTTTATGTGACCCTCCTCAAGTATATAGTATAGTAGTACGCGTGTGCTGTGTACTTTCAATGAAATTATGCAAGAAATGTGTTAGGACCAATACTGTTTACTCATCAAGTTGGTCATTCGTTTTTTTGCCACAGATTCATTTTCCATGGATATAGAATATGAGTGGCCATAGTGAAAAATAACTTCTTATAGAAATGGAAACTGAATGCACATTATCATAGTATCAGACTGCAATGTGATAAATGGCTCAATATGATGATATGTGATAATAAGATATTTACGAGCTACATTATTACCATTTTAACTATAAGGATTGTGTTTATATTAATACCACAATGATTGGAAAATTGATAGGTGTGCATGTATGTATTGATAAGTGCATAGTGACTATACGATACATATTAAAGCTTAGATGGTATTGATATCAATATATGTATTGATATCAATATATGTATTGATTTACATCTACGTCACGTAGGAATAAATATGATGCGTGCAAATGATGTTAATTAATATTATATCAAGTAATTTCTAGTAAGGAAAAAATGTGCATAGGTTGTACAATTTATACTCTACCTGAAAGAAGACTATCCAATATAAACATATTTTTTTATTTCTAACCAGTAGTTCTTGAGATTATTGTGTTTAAACTCTTAAAATTTATAATATATATATATATATATATATATATATATATATATATATATATATATATATATATATATATATATATATATATATATATATATCTTCTTCCTGGCATTAGTCCCGGCTTTTTGCCAGGGTCTGCCTTCCGACTAAGACCAATCGGTCCATATGAGTGGCGAAGTGGTTTTTTGTGGAGCGATTGCCATCTGACCTCCAAACCCATTACTGGAAGAAACCAAGAAAGGACAGGGAATAAGAGGCAGAAAGACTTGGAATATAGGGGAGGGACACCACTTACATGGATTGGATCGGGTTATGAAAGTGGTGGCTCGAGGTCCCGGGGTCGCGTACCCGTATGCCGGAAACCAAATATCGGACAGATAATTGGCTTAGACACCCTCTGAGATGCCAACGCCACGCGGTGTTCCCAGGCGGTCACCCATCCAAGTACTGAACGCGCCCGACGTTGCTTAACTTCGGTGATCGGACGAGAACCGGTGTGTTCAACGTGGTATGGGCGTTGGCCTATATATATATATATATATATATATATATATATATATATATATATATATATATATATATATATATATATATATATATATATATATATTTTAGCAGAACAATAATGAGATATATTTTATATTATTTATTCACATGCTATTATAATTCTGTAGTTATGGAAGCTATAATAAAAATATATTACGTATTTTTAATGTTATATCTATTTTAATGTTAATCATTTATCCTCAATAATCAATAATTACTATTATTTATGGTATTATCATAATAGTTGCGCTTAAAATTGTATCTTACCTTCTTGAGTGTACAACTGTTTATTAATTAATATCAAATACATCAACTCACTTCAATGATAGCGTTGTTGTTATTTCTTTCGAATAATAATTAAATGAAAATTATGTAATTTACCCTCAATTCCTTAACTAAAAAAAATATACAATTATTAAAAATGAAATTCTCATTTCTACATTTCTGAATTGGTATCAAAAAAATGAATGAACTCTACAATTTACGATAGTTATATCTTCTTTAAAATTAATGTTTGCCTTCAGTTAATGAATTCATCCAACCAGTCTATTTTTATAGCCAACTCACCAAAATGGTCGTTGAACTTTTGTTTTACGCCGTAAATTTTTTTGTTTGTACGATACTTTATAGATATCGATTTGTTTATTGCTAGTGAAAATAGGTAAAAATGATAAAAATCATTTTATCTATAATAAAACCCCCGCAACCTACATCGATAAACTTTATTATCAAATATTTGGTAGTTGTGTACGTGACTTGTTTATTAACTTGCACTTATCATTTTCTTTTTTATAAGTCTCTAGATAGCTGCTAGGTGTAAACAATGTGTATGTATGATGATACTAATCATATTATTTAATAATAAATATTTTCAAGGTCCATGTTGTAATATGAACAAAACAATTTGCGAGGATCTTGATAGCAAATACATATATGCACAGATACTTACCAACGTAAGTAAACTCAAAATATATGTATGTATATATGGAGTGCACAATAATAATATAATATATAAATACTATATATTTAAGATTTTTGAATTCGTTCATAATGAATATTGTTGATAAACAACAAAAAGAACGTACACTACGCGTAGAGAAAATAATAGGGAACTTTGAATTTCCTCGTCTTTGTAAATAAGTAAATAAGTAAAAGTAACGACTCCATTTTACTTTTTCTTAACTCATATAGTTTCGAATTTTAAATACAAACATTAATACACCGGACGTACGCGGCAGGTGGGATTGAGCGATAACCACGGTAGTCGAATTCGCGTAATTTTTCATATATATACAAACAAATATTATGTCATTGGAGACAGGAGTCAAAACAAATACAAGAAACAAAATGAAGAAGAAAGTTTTTGCTGTCGTAAAATTTCCTTATAGCATGCGAATATGCTTTTTTCTTGTTTTGTAGAGGAAATGCACACTTCGTTGGAGTATTTATATGAATATTCAGTGAAGTTTCCACCCATCGTATCTAGATACATTTAAAAAAATCAAGTTATTCAATCTTGCTCTTGCAAATCTATTGTCAGCTGACTGTCGTGATTGTGAGAATGCAACACTTTATCCACTCCTAGATTTATTAATATAGTAAATAACTCCTTTTATTTATTGATTCGATTGTATTAATTCGTCGTCCGTAAAGAATACTTTTAAATCGTTTTAATCGTTAATTTCAGATACTATTACGATTACAACTGGGAGATAAAAATCTGTCAGTGAACCCATGCAATTAAATATTAATAACAGAATATTGTACTTGTAACTATCAGTGGCACAGCGGCACTGCATCTGATTGTAAACTAATTTCGATGCCCCCTCCAGGAGAATAATTTTTTTTATTTCCTTGCCCTGATAATAGAAAAGTGGGGAACGGAGGTTGCCTTCTATTATCCTCCCTCTATTTATCTAATATTATTTTGAATATACTCAGAAAACCATAATTAGATAAAGTAACTATTTTATCATCATCTTTGTATGGTTTTCAATAAGTGTGTAGAATCCGGCACTTTTCCAGACCTAATCAAATATAGTAATAGTACCGCTTTACAAAAGCAGAGATAGACTTAGCCGTGGAAATCACAGACGGCAAACCAATATCTGTGCTACCATCTTTAAGTAAAAAAACGCTATTGGATCTAAATATATAACGTCTATAATAAAATATTCAAAATTTGCCACTACAGAAATGTATAGCTCTGTTCAGAAATATTTGATTGATAAATATGTGAAATTAATGTCATTTGAAGTTCATGCAGTATTATATAAAAAAATTTTAGCATCGATATTTAAGAGGAACTGTTGAGTTTTTTTTCCAGCTCATCTGAGCAGAACTGCTTTCTCAACCGTTGGTAGCATTACGTTTGTAACGACGATTCAAAAGTGTATATTATGTATACAAAAACACTATTCGTGGGAACACTTTTAAATTTAATTTTATGTTATTTTATATAGGAAGAAGGTGCCGGTGCAGGTGGGTACGCGAAGGAAATGAGTGAAGAGTTCCTTAACGCGGAAAGGGCTCTCCTAGGCAAAGAGGCTCGCACATCTGATGTTGTTATTAGTACAGCTCTCATTCCGGGCAAGCCTGCCCCTTTGCTTATATTAGAGGTACGTAATACTACTTAAATAAAGTTTATTTAAGGGGCTAGTAAGCTAGTTAGCAATACAATGTAGAAAAATAACATATCTGATCCTTCCCAGGATGCAGTAAAAGATATGGCGCCCGGCAGTGTCATTGTAGACTTGGCAGCAGAAATGGGAGGAAATATTCAAACTACAACTAAGGGCCAGATAACTAAAGTGCATGACGTCACGCATATCGGTCTTACCGACTTGCCCAGTAGAATGCCCGCACATGCTTCAACGCTTTATGCAAATAATATATCAGCATTTTTACTGAGTGTGGGTAAGTTGACAAAACAGAGACAAATTTTCATTACTACTTATAGCATTCTCAAATGTGCTTGTTATGTATATCAAATAATATGATTTACTAAAGATACACACCAGATAGATTTATTAAATTAATTTCTATGTACAAAGTAAGTACTTATTTTGCTTAGCAAGGAAGGATAGCTTTTATTGGTTATATATTGGTTATAACAGCTGTTATAACAATAATAGCTATCGTTCGTTACTAAAATGGTTTTTATAATATAGGACTAAAATATATATACACTATATAAATATGTCAAACACATAATTGGTATGGAGCATAGTTAAAAATTCTACTAACTTACACTACAACAACTACACTACATACCATGCAAATTTTCGAGCATTGACCCTATTAACGGTTGTCCCTAAAATCTTGCAGACGTTCTGCCATAAGAATTTTAAACCGGTTTTGCAAATATAAATTTGTTTTGATCAAACTTTTTGTAGTTTTGTTTTGTTCCTATTTTGTGTATTATCTTTATTTAAGAATACTTAGCGGTATCACTTATTTACTCAGTAGATTACAATCGAAATGCAATGATAATACAATGTAATTTGATTGTTTTAAAAACATTACTGATGCAATAAATATGTAATATTTTGTAAAGAAATACTTTTAGGCTATGCTTTATCAGTCATGTCAGGGAAAAATACAAGCTAAATTGATAAATTGTACATAGCTTTATTATATGCTATTGTAGATTTGAACACATTTAGTTTTCTAACAATTACTTTTTTTTCAATTATTAATATTAACGTTTGCTTTTTATACATTTTGTACATTTTCGTGAATAATTTTAGTTACACTAAGATTATTCACTAAAATGTCACAAAAAGTCTACTATGCGCCCTATGCGAGGATATCCCACAATTACTAAGAAAATGTAAAAGTCACATACTCTTTATTGTACACCAGATAAATGATATGGGCCTTATTGCTGAATGAACGATCTCTTCCAGGCAACCTTTGGGTAGATGAGATAACTTTAACGTGTTAAGATATAATTGAGAAAATTATAGATAGAGCCATAGAATTTATGACAAAATTGCAGACGATAATTAAAAAAAATTATTTAATAATAAAAATATTCTTTCTACACTATATAGGTTCCAGTGACCACTTCCACATCAATCTTGAAGATGAAGTCACTCGTGGGTCGATAGTGCTAAAGGCCGGGGAATTGCTATGGCCGCCGCCGCCAGCACCGAGCATGCCACCCGCAGAAGCACCTAAAGCTGCCGCCGCTGTCAAAGTTGAACCACCTAGTCCTTTTAATGAAACTTTGAAGGACACGTTTTTATATTCTACTGGTAAGTTTCGACTACACCTGGTGTAGACACATGTGATTGATTGCTTGCTTGATGATTTGCTTATCAGAGCGAGAAAATGAAAATAATGAACTCCCCCGAGTGAGTTCATTTTGTTTATAGTAGGAGAGTAGCAGCAGTCTCATTACACCGCGGTGGCTTCCTGTGGAATGAATAAGACTTAAATGATACAACAAAATATATGGGTTAATAAGTAGAAAAGCTTATTTTTTAAATGGAGTCAGTAAAAATATCCATATAAATGTGAGTGATCAAAATATGTATGTCAAGAAATATGTCAAATATGATTTTTATTTAAACTTTCAAATGGTTAAAAATAATAACATGAAGCTATCGAGTACTAAATAACTTTACCAGTCATTAGCGAAATTAGTTACGACATTTAAAAATTTATACGCAATAAAAACATTGCTTCTTTCTGAATGTATTTGAGTAATTATTTATATTTCTATAGGACTAGCAAGTTTAATCGGACTTGGAATGGCGTCGCCTAACCCAGCGTTTACTACTATGACAACCACCTTGGCTTTGTCAGGTAAATATGAAAGCAATTTTTAAATATATTCGTATGCGATTATATTTTTTTCCAGTCTCTAAAAATATTACAAATCCTTTAATGGCAATATATAAATAATAATAGTTCCTTTATTTATTTTCTTTCTGCATGCATATCATTACATTTCAGTTTAATATCTCTTTATTTTAATCAATTGCAGAAAATATAATCTGTATAATAATTTTAAATTTTTATATTCTGACAACTTTTTATTTTATGAGTTATGAGTTGCCATAAGTTTATCTTTATCCGAATATTAAGGCCATAAACCTAAACTAGTTACTTATCCATAAAAAAATCATCATCAACCATTCAATCACAGGTGTAGTCGGCTACCACACAGTTTGGGGGGTGGTCCCAGCCTTACACTCCCCCCTAATGTCTGTCACTAACGCCGTCTCTGGCATCACTGCGGTGGGCGGCTTGCTGTTGATGGGCGGCGGATATGTGCCTGAAACTCCTGTGCAGGTATTGATAAAATAGTATTGTGAAACTCATTGGTTTTTACACATTGTAATCTGTACTTTCGACTGAGACTTTTTTTCTAATTTTCTTATAGTCCCAGTTAATTAGTCAAATATTTTTCTTTTTTTCAGTGGCTTGCGAGTACTGCTGCTCTTATATCGTTTGTTAACGTATTTGGTGGATTTTTAGTAACACAAAGGATGTTGGATATGTTCAAAAGGTCAGTTGACATTTTATCATTAAGTTTACTCATACACGTTTTATTTAATAATATCAAATTTTAACGATACAATTTTACAGGCCAACAGACCCTCCGGAATATGGATATCTGTATAGCATCCCCGCAGCAGCTCTTTTGGGAGGATATTTGACAACCGCTATGCAGGTATAAATAACATTACACAAAATAAAACAAGTGTCGCGTGATATTTTCGATGTACTATAAAAAGATTACGATGAAAATGACATAAATAATACACAGAATGGGATATAGAGTGGTAAAACAATGTTCATCTGTTAATTGTAAAGAGAAATGTTGCTTACGGAATTATTAGTCAATTCAAACTTAACCCGATCTTTGTAGGAGCTTTATTATTGGTGATTTTCAATCCAACGCGCTAATTTCTTGCCAGGCTATTTCCAAACAAATAGACAAAGCGTTCCCTCATTCATATGACACTTGATGACTTCCCCTACGTATATCGCTACAGTATATATAGTTACTGTACCCTTATTGAAAATAACAAGTTACCTTTTTGCTAGATTCCACCTCACATCGTTGCATGGGGACCATCAATACGGTCAACGGTTGGTAGTTATAGGCAACTACTAGTTTCGAACCATTTCAATTAAAAGTTTTGATTTCTAATATTTTGCTCCTACTCGTTAGTTATCTAGTTTATGAATCATTATAGTGTTATGACAAGTATAAGGACGATTAAATAGAACATGTTTTGTAGTAACACATGTACATTATATTTAATGTAATAAAATTTAACGATACCATCCATATTTATCATTGTAAAAATTCTTTACACTTTATTTTGCGTGGTGCACTCGATAATCCAACTTCAGCATCAATAAAAACAACAATATCATCGAAGTCTTTTTGTAATTTAACTTTGTATCCTGCATATAGCAGCGTAAGTAGAGAGAACTTTATCCACTTACCTGGGCGGGCCCCAGCTTAGAGACATTACATATTGAATGGCGGAACGTCGATTTATCGCGCAAGATAATAAAAATTAATCATTATCCCGAATGGGGATCAAACCGATAACCGTAACGTAGAGAGTGCAAACTCTCTAAGTGCACGTGTGTGTGCGTGTGTGTGTGTGTGTGTGTGTCTCAAGTGTGTTATCCCATTGAGCCACAATAGCCTTTTCTGTTCTGTACTGCAGTAATGGCGTTTCGAGCGTGCCAGTTGAGCAGCCATAATAGCCTTTTCGAAGTAAAAACTCAACTTTAAATGACAGTTAGATAGTGCTAATGTCAAATACAATACACGCTATATATATATATTTTTATAGGGATATCCAGAGGTTCATCAAATGGCATACCTTGCGTCATCCTTATGCTGCGTTGGTGCTTTAGCCGGCCTCAGCTCGCAGACCACAGCGCGAAAAGGAAACTATCTTGGAATGGTTTGTAACATATTCATACATAATTTTAACATATTATTTATAATTAATGCAATCGATGATTAGAAAAGGCATTCATAAAGAAAAAGATGTAGCTTACAGACTCGACTCAAGATCGCCCACTCATTGTAATCTTGATGACATTAGCTATAATCTTTTGATCATTGTAAAGGCATTGAGACAGTAAAGACTTAATTTAAACGTTATTCCTGTGCCTATTTATTAAAGGATATTTTTTGATTAATTTAAATATATATAATATAATATACTTTTAATAGAGATAGTAGTAATGTTTTGAGTCAACGATGTAGTTTTTTATTATATTAATATAAATTTTGTAAAGCTTAAACAATTTATATCAACTACATCGTACATGAACAAAATAAATGTGGCCTCTTGAGTTTTAGCTCGTCTAGTTTTGATGATTCTTTAGTAATATGAGATTGCATTAAATTAACATTATTTTTATGTTATTTTTAAAGGACCTATTATTCATATATACTATTTCTTTGTTTATAGATCGGTGTATCTGGAGGAATAGCAGCGACTTTAGGATTATTAACCCCTAGTGCAGAGGTGTTGGCACAGATGCTGGGCGTGGCGGGTATCGGCGGTCTAATCGGAGGGACCATTGCTAAGAAAATTGAAATCACTGACCTACCTCAACTTGTGGCTGGCTTCCACAGGTAATAATTATCATTATTGTTGTGATATAAGGTGGATTCAATTGATCTTTATTTTCTTTTATTGACAGTAAGTTTATTTACACAATACGTAATTGGTTTTTGTAGATACATTTTTGCTATATAATTTAACATTTTATAAACATTAATAGTTAGTTAAACAAATTGTCGTATTTCAAATATACCTATAGGGATATTTTGATGAGAAAACATTTGCCCATAGGCGAGAAATTGCATCGTATGTCATAAGTCATTCATTATTAGATTAGGCGTATGGATTACGATGAATCGTCTGTGAATTATCGTACCGAAGAATTTTTCCCACGTATAGTATATTGTATGTATAGAATAAATTAAATTAACAGTGTAACATCATTTCAGTCTAGTAGGTATGGCGGCAGTGTTGACGTGCGTGGCGACGTACATGCACGACTTCCCCACCATGGCCCTGGACCCGACCGCAGCGACGCTCAAGACCTCTCTCTTCTTGGGCACATACATCGGTGGTATTACGTTTACGTAAGTATTCATATTTTTTAATTAGAGCTAGTAATTTTTATATATATTTTATCATATCCTATTTATATTTTTTGATATATTTTATCATATTTATTATGAACTAATTAATAACATTGAACATAAAACATTACTTACAAAGCTTATAAAGTTATTTATATATCTGTCAATGTAAAAATCTTTATATTTTTAAAATTTGCACACATATCTAGATTGAAATACAATAACAATATGTTCACACTGTACAGCATGAACTTGATATCACAGCCAGTATGCTGTACGACCACAACGAGGATTTCATCTTTGTAAAAGTATTTATTAGTATCAAAATATTTTTCGCATTGGAAATGAATGTTTCCATAATAATAACATTAATAATCATAGTATTCCATATACCCAGCGGTTCTTTGGTCGCGTACGGCAAACTGCAAGGCGTGTTGTCCTCAGCGCCGCTCCTCCTGCCCGGCCGCCATGCGATCAACGCGGGGCTGCTGGCGGGCTCGCTCGGCTGCGGCGGAGCCTTATTAGCTTTCCCTGAAGCCCCAGGGCTCCAGTTGCTATCGGCGGCCGCTGTGCTCAGTGGGTTACAAGGGATAACGCTTACAGCTGCTATTGGTGGTTAGTTTAATAATTTTAATGTTAAAATACCACTTTTTCTGCGGTTCTCGTAATAACTTCTAAATCCGTGCTCTCCTACTTACCTACATAACAAATTTAATAACAAACACTTTTCCCAGTTTCGGCGATTGGTTGTCTGTCGTTTACTTACGAATGAAATTTTTTATATATAACATTATATTAGTTGTTAAAAAAATATACAAACTCTGAAAACACTTGTGTGTGTTGTCTCTGTATGTATTTTTTTTTTAAATTACAATGAAAAAATTTGGATCGTAAAGTATAATTAACGCATTTTGTATAAAAATCGTTGCGTAATGAAAACCTACATGATACTTCCCGTAATCTTAGAGTAAATTTGGCACTAAGTTAGAGTTTATAGTATAACCAAAAGAAAATATCGAAAATATATTAAATTATAGATACATATCTATAATACAGAAAAAAAAACCCTTACAAACTTATACTGGAATTCATTTCATACAAAATGCGTGCAAACTTAAGTTTGTCGATTATTTTTTTTAGTATTTCATTTACCTAGACTAAGAACTAACAGTATATATAAAGGATAAAATCTCAAATTAGAAAATTTATAAGTTTAATGCAGAAATAAACCATCACAAACTTATATTTACAGTTCATAAAAAATGGGTGCATATGGCTACAAATTTAAGTTTGTCAATTTCCATAGGTAGTATTTTGCTCAGCGGAATACGTATAATCTTGAAATAGGTGCGGGACCCTCGGTGCCCGAATACAACTCGCACTTGGCCGATATTTTTTTATTTCAAACACTAATTTAACGAAATTTAAAATTCCATTTTTATAATAAAATTCGTCTAATATATGAAGTTTATTTTCGTTTTATGATAGGTGCTGATATGCCAGTAGTCATCACTGTTCTCAACAGCTACTCTGGCTGGGCGTTGTGTGCGGAAGGATTTATGTTGAACAATTCTCTTATGACCATCGTCGGTGCTCTCATTGGCAGCTCTGGAGCTATTCTCTCTTATATCATGTGCAAGGTACAAATTAAATTAAATATAAAACGAAAATATCACAATCATATGATATAGTAGTCTTGAGTAACATAATATATTGTAACACTAGCATCTACAACATCTAATAAACATATATTTTAATTTTTTACATTGTTTTTCTATTTGTAGGCGATGAACAGATCTCTCCCTAACGTAATACTAGGCGGGTACGGCGTGACCGGCAGCGGCTCCGCGCGCCCGACCGGCGCCACGCACACTGAGCTCAACGTCGACTCTGTGGCCGATCTGATACATCGAGCGTCTACTATTATTATTACACCGGGTAATTGATTCATTTTCATTGTTATTATTAATATATGTTATGATATATTCTTCTTTGAGATTCTTTTTTTCTCATAGAGGTGTTGTCATTTGACAATATATACTACATACTTTACTTCACCTTGACAATATTTACTACATACTTTACTTTTGTCATTTGACAATATATACTACCATACTTTACTTTTTTGAAGGTAACTTTTTCCATTTTCAAACGGGCTATACTATGATTGTGTAAATTAATAGCTGCTAGATACTAGATTAAGTATAATAATTATATTGATTATTTTTGGTTTCTTTAACATTACAAAGCAATGTGTTGTTAATATGTAAATTAAAAGAAAACATGAAAAAAATTATAAAATGCACAAAAGTACATTGTTGTTCTATCAAGTTTTTTATAACTGCAGGTGAAGCAAGTAAAGTGAGCGGAAGGCCCACTCCCTTGTTTATTTCATTTATTTTTTAACATATGTTACCATATTACAATATGACAGCGTTGTATCGTATTTATGCGAAGTAAAAAATTTCTTAAACATAGTGTATATCTATTTTCATAATATGTGTAATATGCTATTGTTTAACAGGTTATGGATTGTGTGTAGCAAAGGCACAATACCCAATTGCTGAACTAGTAGACATCTTGAAAGGCATCGGAAAGAAAGTACGTTTCGCTATTCACCCTGTAGCAGGTGCGTTATAATTTTACCTCATAAAAAATAATGTTATTAATGTTATAAGTAAACAATAGAATTAGTGTATAATTAAGGGATTTTCGTATTTTAGGACGTATGCCCGGACAATTGAACGTTTTGCTCGCTGAGGCCGGCGTTCCCTACGACGATGTGTTCGAGATGGAGGAAATTAATGAAGAATTTCCAGAGACTGATCTTGTATTAGTTATTGGTAAGAATATTTGACATATACAGTTTAGTTTCTAGTATTGTTTTACTTTTGCTTCATATGAGTTTTTACTCTTATTCTGCTTCAACAATTGAAAAGTAACACGCCTTTTTTGTATGACTAAAAAGATATAGTATATATGTGTGTGTACAAAATTTGTTTGTTATCTATTATAATTATACTTACTTTGTTTTGTGTATTGTATGTAGGTGCTAATGACACCGTAAACAGTGCAGCGGAAGATGACCCCGATTCTCCCATTGCGGGTATGCCTGTATTGAAAGTGTGGAAAGCTAACCAGGTAATATATATATTCTTCAATTTGCTTATTAAATTATATATAAAGCATTAACACTTAAAATTATCATTATTATGTTCATATAAGTTGATCAAACAAAAACTTGTGACTTGTAGTAGAACCTGAAGAAATTAAAATATATTAAGTTTCGTTATGTTATGTTAAGTATCTGTGTTATATACATACTACAGAAAGAAAAATATTTAAAACAATTTTTTTTTTGACGTAGTTGGAGTCGATCTTTTTCATAGTTCTTAATGGAGATTCTGCAGCTTCTTCAGCAATCATTTATTACAATCTCATAAAAATATCATTCAATTAAAGATATATTCCATTCAATACTTCTAGGTGGTTGTAATGAAGAGATCGATGGGCGTTGGTTATGCAGCTGTTGACAACCCTATCTTCTACAATCCAAACACAGCTATGTTGCTAGGCGATGCCAAGAAAACTTGCGACGCCTTGCTAGATAAAATAAAACATCTTGCAGGTTAATATGGAAAATGAGGAGTTATTTAAATTTATTACATTTTACGTACATTACCTTAAAACATATTTTTATAATGTGGTAATTTGATAAAATATCGAAATGTATCTGTAACGACAAATTTAATGTTCTCTTAATTTAGTCAAGTATTGATTTTTAGATCTTTTCTTGAAGTTAACTGAGACATTTATTTTAATAATCACAAATATATGTATACACTTATTATTTTAATACTTTTACTAATTTTACATTTTAATAATAAAAAATACTAAAACAACTTATCTATTTAGTACCTAGCAGATTTTTTTATTAAACTTGAACTTTTATATACTATATATTTATTTAATAGTTAACAATCAAATATTTCTTTATGAGAATGTGATAACTTTGTAAATGTGCCTTAATCTTTATAATAAAATAGATAATTTTAAATATTTTTCCTATACATGAAATGATGACTATAAATAATAATAATAATGACTATAAATAAAAACTATTTATAGTAAAAAAACTAAATGTATGCATGAAATTGTTATATCTTCTTCTTCTACTTAGCATTATCCCGGCCTATTACCAGTGTGCTTTCTTATTTAATCTACTCCACTTTGTACGGTCTTGAGCATCTTCAGTGGTTAGTCCATTGGCTCGCATGTCATTTTATATATCATGAAATATTTTTTATTAATATTATTATTATTTTTTATTAATATTAATAAAAACCCCATCGTTAATCAAATCTAGTCTTCCAACAAATGTGTTATGTTAACAAAAAATAAAGGACCAACCGTTTTGTTAAAAGGAAATACTTATTGTTAATAAATATCAATGTTCTTCTACTGCTAATGGTTGATTATTATAGTTAGTACAAAATAAGCAATGATATTATATTTTTAAAGATATCATTTTTATTAGATACTGATGTTAAAACATTTACATGCATTGTGTGTAAAAAGTAATAATATTTTATTTAACTATATATGCACATTCCATCAACATATTTATAAAACCACTAACAGTAAGTCGATGTGTAGTGTTTTTAGGAATGTTGCCATGTCTTAGTATCCAGATTGAATTAACGAGATTATGATATACAATGAACGTAAGTAAATTAAATAATCTTTTTGGCTTATAAACAAACTATCTGAACCTCTGAAAAAAAAACATTTTGTAAGTGTATTGTATCTGATGTAGTCATAAAATTGAAGTTAGTCAAGAAATAAAAGACTAAATTATTATATAAGGCTAATGTTTTTGGAACCAATATATTTTACTTTAAAAATTATATTTTTGTTTTATTTATAATATATCAAACTGCTTAACCAACCCTGTGCGATTAACTGTTATATAGATTTTATTGTCAAATAATATGAAGGGTGATAGATGGTTGTATTAGACACTTAGATAGTTACAAAAGAAACACACATCTCATCTTAAAATGATAAAAATGAAATGATAGTTAAATTTATAAAAAAAACTCAATTATTTGGCGTTTAAATTTACGACTAAAATTTCAATTAGTATGTTAAATAATTCTTAGTGAAATAAATTTTATTTAAGACATTATTGATTTATATAGATCTAATTGTATTAATATCTTTATTCTTGCAATAGTTTTCTGTGAATTTGAAATTAAAAGTGTTGTTTGGTTTATTCTAAATATAATTCTCTAGTCTATATATATAATATAATTCTCTAGTCTATAAATTAATTAAATTCTAGTTGCTGCTCGCATATATAATAAATTCATAAAAGCGTTATATATGTTGTGTAAAAACTTGTATATTATAATCATTTATTCCTCATAAATATAAATAAAAATATTATTTTTAATATTTCAGCTACGTGACAGTTGGTCAAATCTCCGATGACGTAACAGGCTTGTTTCGATTTGATGCCGCTGATTAGCTGAGTAGTGCCAGTTTTCCAGATCCTATTATTACAATGTGATTAGTAGTTAAGTTTAGAAGGTAAAGCTTTATCCAGTGTGACTCTTCTATGACTTAAATCCATTTTATACTGATAGTAACTTTGCCATCTTCCAATTTTAACGAGCAAAGTAACTGGTTAGGACCATCTAATTTTTCATTTATTTAAGACGTATATAACTAACGTAGTAAAGAAGACAATACATTAAAGTTTATTGCTCAGTTTAAATAAATATACTTCAACTTAAATACTTGTATTTATATAATGATAAATTTGTGGCCTACAACACTATACAATTTTTACTCTTTTAAGCTTTTAACTTTTTAATTTTGCTACTGTGGTCGAGTTTTCGAATAGAAATCGACTTTGATGTTATTCGATTTTACATAACAGCTTAAGTTCAACCCTAGTGATTATTATCTATGTAATGTCATATTTATGTCTAAAATCATAATTTTAAACCATGTCATACACTTGCTTCTCACCATATACCGCCTAAGGAATAAGAATACATGTTACTATTTTGAGTAAACCTGCAAGCAATTCATAGCTTATCTTTATTAGCTAAAAAGATGTAAAGACTTCAACCATTCATGGCATAAATATTTTTGGTAATAGCCTAAAATTTATGTAGCCTTGTGCAGAGCAGTTAGTTCATTGTAGTCAGTGCTTAGATCAAGCTTAGTACTATATTTTTTACAGTGCACTGTGCACCTGCAACGTTGATCGTACCAGTTGCACTGTTCACAGTCAGCATGGTATGTTATTATTTTTATAGATATTTTGTTATTGTTTAAAAAATGCCGCAATACGCATAAAAATAAATTATTGCTGAGGATATAATAAAGTAAAAGGCATGCGCATTAATTCCTTATTAGTAATATGAGATTTACACTAAATCTATATTGTAATATAAAACAATTATTTCATTTTTAGGCAAGTGATAACAAAATGACAACGAATAGCAAATTTGCGCTCCCGGTGAGCAGTGATGAAAATTTGAGTATGGTCTCGGTTATTTACAGATTTTTTAAAAAGGTAAGTTAAATATTATGATACTTTTTTTTATTTTAAATAAAGAAATTTGATGAACTCATTTTATATACATATTTAATTTAAAATGTTGATATTGGCATATAAGTGGTGGCATGTCTTAATAATGCTAATAATGTTAATTTTATTATTTTAATGTTATAGCTTATACTGAAAATAAATTTTAATCACTTTTAATTACAATTTGAATAAATCTTATAATTCTGTTTGGAAAAATAATTTTGTGAATTATGTCTAAAATGTTTTTTTAACATTTATAACAAAAATAAATATTATCAAAATTTTTTTATGATCTCTTCAAATAATAATGACATATTTCTCATGTTAAAAAGCAGAAAGCTAATATTAAGTTACATGTTTTGCAAAATTTAGTCAGTTGGTAGACTTGCAATATTTAATTTCTTTACGATCATTAATTTAAGTTTAATTATCTAGCTTAAGGTTCAGTTTAGGTTCTTTATATTTCAAGCAAACACATAAAGATAATTATGTATATGAGTCAGTGTAACCTTCAAATTCAAATTAGAAGTTTTGAATCATCACACAAGCATTTGACCTTCATTTTCTTGTTATCAATGTATACTGTTTGGATGAATTCAATATACTGCTCTTGAAGAGAATATAATAGTTCACAAATAATTATTAACAGTATCAATTCTCTCTTGACATCTATATTTAATTAGATTGCGTGTGTGATTTTTGAAAAAAAATATTTGGTTTAAAAAATTTCCTACTTGATCTCCCTTTACAAATGAACTGAAACTGACTGAAATGTTATACTCAACATAAGTACTCTTAAAATTTCCCACTTGAAAATGTCATTTAAATTTGTAACTGCTATTTGCAATCTAGATAAGATTAATAGTTCTCTAATCTGTAATTCATAAGTTTATCAGTACTTTTTATATTTACACCCCTATTAAAGTAGATGGAGAATGTATATTTTACTCATTTAGACTTTGTCCAAACAGATTAGCCATAAATAGTATTTTTGATACACATGAACATTTTTTATAGACAATAACCCTAAGTGGAAACTGAATCCACTACCATGAAGCTACCAGGAAGCTGTCTTAATTGCGCCACAGTGACGTCACAATTTTTATACATATATAATATGTATAAAGTAACATTACAAGGCTTAGTTGGTAGTAAATAATTCTGATGACATCATTCACGCTAAAAATATTCCCACTGGACGGGAAGTTAACGCGTATCACGAGCTATGATAGCTTTTATCATAGTAAACTATTATTGAATGACGTCAGCAAACGTAAAAGTTATAAGAAATATGTTTAAAATGGAACGAGGCTAGTAAAATAATGGAGAAACTTGGCAGACCGACTTGCTATTGATTTGCTTCGAAGTTACAAGTGCTACATAAATTGGATCTCTACACTTAGATATTTCAATCTGTTAATAAAGATTTAGGATTATAAATCCACGCGACCCAAAATACGAGTGTTACCTTAGTTCTAAACAGTAAACTACACTAGTTTATTGCTTATTTATCAGATATTTAATTGCAGGTAGCTATAGTTGGAGCTGTGTACTTAGTAGGCTATATGCAATGGAGCGTCGCTTGGCTGATAGGTCCTGTGATATTGTCGGTGATGAGAGACCAATGGCGGAAAGAAAACGAATATCGACGTAATCTAGCCAAAACAGCAGCATTGTCTTCGGAGAAAGATGTAGTCCTCGCTCGTCTTGATGATCTTCCTGCTTGGGTACTAAACTTAATTAAATTATCAATAGTATTCATTATGCCTATGTTGAAATAGTTTGATTATAATTCAATATGTTTATTTTAGGTCTTCTTCCCGGACGTAGAAAGAGCTGAATGGCTGAATAGGGTAAGTACCTAGTATACTCAATAAAAACTAAAATAGTTAACTTCAATTTATAAATAAACAAGAAACAGGATAAAACCCATATAGTCGTGGGATATATAATATATGTGTTTTAAATAATATTCTGATAATGATAATAAATATGTTTAAACAGATTCTGCTTCAAGTATGGCCGAACGTAAACCATTATGCAAGATCATTATTAAAGGACTCCATAGAACCGGCCGTGGCTGAGAGTTTGTCTAACTTTAAGCTAAACGGTTTCAAGTTTGAACGAATGATTCTTGGTACTATTGTAAGTGTATTTTCAATTTTAGCATAGTTTATAATTACTAAATATTAGTTTACTCTAATTTATATGACATATAATTCTAGATAAAAAACATAAGATTGTATTTATTTTTTTGGAAACAAGGCTTCCATGTTTCACGCTTTTCTCGCATAGCAACGCGACAGAAAGAACTTAGTGTTAAGACACTCGTTTCCCTCATTCCAGTGAAGTCTGCCACTGAACACGCAATGTCTCAAAAATTGGGTATTTTTAAGACATTGCGTGTAGAGTGGCCGACTTCAAGGTCGCGATTTATCTTCCAAAACAAGTAATCCCGGCAACACACAATATTGAAATGTTATTTATTCGCAGGCGCCGCGAGTTGGAGGCGTAAAAGTCTACGATAAGAACCTTTCTAGGGATGAAATCATCATGGACGTTGACTTATTGTGAGTACTTGCTTATGCATATAAAGTTAATATGCATGAGTAACTTGTTCAAATAATATTAATAATGTTGAATCATACAATACGTCATATTATATACTGTGTATATGAGCGGTGGAATGCATTGCTTGTAATTTGTACCTGACCACAGACGGACGGAATTTATAATTTATTATTATATTAATTATTGTTTCATTTTTTTATGTAAATTTTACGAAATGTCGCAATATTTGACATAAAAGTAAGTTAATATGATTTACATAAGTTTTTCTCATTTAGTTAGAAATATTTAATTAGTATCCGACATCGATATTGGGTTCCATAACTCAAAATTACTAAAATAATATTTCAAAATATAAATAATGAGTCACTAGTTGTTTTCTCTCCGCTTACAGTAAGTTACTTGCTGTTCGTGTCTTGTAGATAATGTACACAGTATGCTAATGTGTCTAAGCACCTAAATGAGGTAAATGGTAAACTCACGCCTATTTTTATAGTGTGGGCGATAATGACTACAATACAGTTATAACTGGAGTAACCATTATCGGATGTTGTTTATGTTCATGTTCTACTTATTTCCTAAATTATTATTGTATTTATGTTCGATTAAATATTTCTCCTGCAAGCAATAAACCATAAAGCAGGGTAGACATAGGGAACCTAGTGTTAAGACACTCTATTCCCCACTTTCATTATTGAGACATTACATATGGAGTGGCGGAACTCTACGCCTCGCTTTGTCTTGTTCATAGTGCGTGGAAATGAAAATGATTCGTTTCCTCAAGTGGGAATCGAACCCAGAACTGTCGCGTTTACAGTCAGACGTTTTGCCGCTGCGACGACTGCCTCTGAATATTGTTATTAAAATGAAAAAAAATTTAAAATAAAAAAAATATGCGTAGTTTATTATGTCTTATTGAGCTTATTTGAAAACAATATTGTATATAAAAGTATTTTATTCAAATATTTCAATATTTGTACATTTAAGACTATTTTCCGAGCTTATTTCAATTTTTTTTCAATATTTCATACTAGTTTCTTATTCTTGTTCTATTTTAAAAATGTTTGTAATATTACAAATATAAGTAGCCCAGTGCCATCGCGACGCAGTGGGAACAGCGGCGACTATAAACGTTAAGGGTTGTATGTTCGATCCCGCCTCGGTTAAACGAATTATTCTCATTTTGGACAAAACACAGTATCAACCTCCGTCAACTCATCAAACTCCGTCAATTAACATGCAATGTCTCGAATTCGGGCGGTGAGTGGCTATCGGGTCATCTTTACGCTGGGTTCTTGAAACAAGTGGGAATTTTTTTATATGACTAAGTAAATAATTGTTCGTTTACAGTTATGCCGGTGACTGTGACATCTCATTTGTTCTTCAGCGCATCAGAGGAGGCATAAAGGATCTTCAGGTATGGATTATAACATTCATGACATAGTTATTTATATGTATTTGTAAATGAAACAATATAATATTTATTGACTGTATCACTATCAGGGCTTTTATTGTTTCAATAACTTATATAAATAACCTAATATACTTGAAGATTGATAACAAACTTTATAATATAAACACCAAACAACTAGATTTTATGAGCGGTTTTACCCTCATGATCAAATCAAATAACTTTGTTGTTCTGATGTGGGATTTGAACCCACGCCTGGACACGTCCACGATGGACACCGTCCGAGCGTTCTGACCACTAAGCCATGCGTTCTTCAACACACTGCATCGATATTAGTCTTACAACTTATTACATTGTACCATCTCTGTAGAGAGATTTTTTACAAATTTCCACTACCCAAAGATTACAATTGTAAATGTAAAGAACAATTATTTGGCAATAGATTGCTATTTGAATAAATATTTTTTATTGTTTTTGATGTGTTAATTCACACTAAGTATAGAAAAATGATATAGAGATTTTTTTACATAACTACATCGCTTTAGTTCCTGCTATTATTTTTTACACAACCCTACTTCTAGTGCACTAGGTTAGGTCACTACAAACAGGACGTTTTATTTTATTTAAGTAAGGGTCTCCTTAAACAAGATATAGTCGTTTATGCTATTCTAGACCTAGTGTCTTAGGTTAAGTTAAAAAACAAAGATATAAATAATACTAACAATAAATAAAATACTGCTATAAAAGCCGGTGGTAGCTTTATGTTCTTTCGACGACTGATAAGTTCCTGCAACGCCAATGTGAACTTAATAAAATATTTTGAATTAAATTTAAATTTAACCAGATTCTAACTTAAACCAGATCCACGGTATGCTGCGCGTCGTGATGAAGCCCCTCATCAGCAAAATGCCGCTAGTAGGTGGTCTGCAAGTGTTCTTTCTGAATAATCCGTCCATTGACTTCAATTTGGTTGGTGCAGCAGATGTGCTAGATATGCCTGGATTTAGGTTAATTTACTTTTGTTTTTCTTTTTTTACAAAGCAGACCGACTCTATCTATCTACTTGAGGCCATTGTAGCGTGGTGTAGATGTGATGGTTATTAAAGTGTGAATAAAAATTATTGATTATAAGTATTTAAGTTATTTAATTTGGTAAGACAAAGTAAAGCAATAAATCCTTAACCTGTTCTATACAAAAGATATTAGACACGTGAAGACAAAAAAATATTAGTGGTTGATGTGACTGCCTGGATGTTTTTAACGGTTATTTATTGGTATAAGTATTTATTAAGAATCGTGGTTATGGGTTTGGAGAAATGAATTATTTTCATGTCTTAATTCGGGCAGAAAACTTAGAAAGTAGAGATTTGACATTATGAATTATATAGAAATAGTATTAGCTGATAAAAAGTGTATATTTTGTTTCTTTACAGCGACATATTACGTAGGTGCATTGTAGAGCAAGTAGCTAAGATGATGGTGCTACCAAACAAATTACCTATTAAGTTAAGCGATGAAATTCCCACGGTTGACCTAAGGATGCCCGAACCTGAAGTGAGTATCGTACAGTATATGAGTGCTTATAGTAAAAATTTTCTAAATTAGATTCTTCGTTACTTATAAGATAATTTATTATTATAAGAAATTATTGTGTCATTTAAGTTTAAATATGATATATGAATTGTTATTAGTATTTTATATTATTTTTTTTGTACGTTTGTATGTCACTTAGCTGGCCCCTTTTTAATGGCTGGACCGGATGGGAGCAATTTTTTGTGTATATAATATATCAATGTGTGCCTAGATGATTTAAAACCCGGTACGTAACGCTACATTCGATGTGTAGTATCAGCTAAAATATAAGAAATCAGGAAATAGTGCATTATCAAAAGCTATTCAGCATGATAGATATATTTTATATAAATCAAAGGTATATAACTGGAAATTTGAAGCTTCTTGGCTCATTTTGTTTATAAAATTTCCAGGGCGTATTGCGAATTCACTTAGTGCAAGCTCAGAATCTCATGAAGAAAGATGTGTCCATGTTGGGTAAGTGAATATCTAAATAATTTACAAAGTAGGTAAATTATTTCATTTCATTGAAAGTTGTTTCCATTACAACGATACATACCGCTATTGATTTTCTTAAACAAACTTCTTTCTTCTTAAAAAAACAACACTGTGACTGTCGTAAAGTGTAGTGCACAGGTAGTAGTGTACAGGTCATAAGGTCAGGTCAGGCGGCAGAACTTAACGCCAACCCTCCTGGAAGAAGAAAAAGACCAGAGAAAGAGAGTGAAATTAATAAATTGTTATTCATTCCAACGTCAGACGCCGCTACCCACTGCTCCACTACGGCATTGAAATAACATATATTTTAAATACAAAATGGATTATAACTAAATATGTCATTGTAATTAATATGTCACAGGTAAAGGTAAATCAGACCCTTACGCCATCATAACGGTAGGCGCCCAGCAGTGGAAGACAAAGCATATTGATAACAACATCAATCCGAGATGGGAGTTTTGGTGCGAGGTGAATAAACATTTCAATATTAATCTACTACACTTTATAGTCTATATATGCACATTTTTAACCTTATATTCTCCTTAACATTTTTATGTGTGTATACTTCTTCGCACGGTTACGGGGAATGCACTTGATTTTTTATTATTATTATTTAAACACTTGTAGATTCTATTATGAGTTGGGCACATATCAATTTTAGTTGTATTTTACAAATTTTAGATTGTGTTCCATTTTATCTGGTTATGGTTATTAGGTGAGTAGTAGTAGTCGATTAATATCCTTTTTTTCTTATTTTAATTTTCACTAATAATGGATGTCGATTTAAAATGGGTTACAAATTTTGAATTTTTATACTGTGGGAGGTTTGACATAGTACTAATTTTCATATCGAATCTTAATTAATTAATAAAACTAAGCACATAATATATAATCTTGATATTGCGTAGGTTTTTTCTGAGCATGTGAGCTTTTTTAAGCAATTTGCGCAATAATAATATTTGAATAGAAAATCTTACATATGCATATAAAGACATGTTAGTACGCAAAAGAAAACATCAATGATATTATAAGATTTTCTATTTTATTACTTTCTTTCTTTCTTGATTGTATCTAGAACCTTCACTCGGCAGCAAAACAATCGACTCAAAACTCATGGTACACGCATTCAAATGACTCTAGCGCTAGCTACTCAAATCCTAGGGTCCCTATTCTATTGAAAATCTTCGTTATAGGTTTCAGGACTTATGTCCTTAAAACTTAATCCTTGCCTATTAAATAAAAAATTAACATGAGACTACATCAAAGAAACAATTGCAAATAACCAGAACATATTTATATGTAAATGCGAAAACTACTTGTCCACTCGAATTAGTTACTCTATGCGGTATTTTTTAAAATTTTACAAATCCGCTTAAGAATGAAACTTAATACTAGTCTAGTCTACTAGTCTTAGCTTTTGAGATACAAACATTTGACTGCGAATGCACTTGATTCCATTTTTTTGCTCCTGAGTGTATAATAAAAAAAAAACCTTTTAAAATATTTATTCTTTCAAAAGTTACTTATACTTCGCATCTCTTTCTTGTTTGATTGGTTTGAAAAACTAAAATTTACATTGTTTCAATTTGTTTTCTATTTTTATTTATCTAAAAATAAATGTCATGACCATTATGTTGTTAATATAGTTGTATCTTTGGCCTTTTTGCATAATCTTTTTTTTTAAGAACTTGCTTGCATTCTCATGAATGATAATTCAACTGTATCGATTCAATCATTGGATGAGCAAGAAATGATTTTGTTTTCCTTACTTATGTTTGCGTGGGACTTGCGTTTGGCGTACAGGCGCGTATCATGCAATCGATCGGCCAATGCTTGGATATTGAAGTGTTCGACAAGGACGAGGGCAACGATGACGACAAGCTGGGCAGGTTAGTACGGTGGAGGGGCAGGGAATCGGTGGTGAGAGTGGTGGCGCAAGCGGGACCTATCGCCTTAACACAAGGTTCAAACTCGTACAGCATTTATTGTTTTACTAGATAGATATGCTGCCAGTGCGTAGCTGTAGACATGCTGCTAGTAAATCGGTACGCTAGTTCAATATGCTTGTATATGTTGTTATTAAAAGCACCTAACACTAAATATATTTATAGTTGTTTTAAAATATCGGTAAATTGTATTTTTTTTATTAATAATGTTTTCTTCGTTTTTATAAAACATGAGCGATTAACCGATGTTTTATCAATATTAAATTAAGATGTAATGCTTTATGCTTTAATAGGCTTAACTTTTATATGTGTATATATATTATTTATTGACAAGTTTAAAAACTATACGAAAATTGTTATAATGTACATAGGTGAAGTATTTTTCTATTTCTATAGTCTACTTTTTATATTGTGTACGTCAAAAGGAGATTAAATATACAGAGGAAACAAATAGAACTACAATTTTTGCATCAATTCAACATAGCCTAATAATGAATCGATAAAACATATAGAGTTGAAGAAAGGTAATAGCGTAATACATAAATGATTCGATAATAAATCCAATTTACTGCATGACAAAGATTAACTTATTATGATTTGTCCCAAGGCTATAATAAGCTCAAGAAAGAGTCAGGTGCTGCAGTGCGAGGTATGGGACTGGGACCCGGGGATGGGCATACAGAACGATGACTATTTAGGCAGGTCCGTGCCGCCCCTACACTGCACTTTGTGTCATTTTGTTTGCGACCCTTGTTTTGGCCTTCACATCATCAATTTACATAATATTTACTAAATGTGTTCCCTGATATTAATATTAATTTATTATTGTCTTTGGCAAGTTAACATGTATTTTGTTGATGTAAAGGTTAGTAATCAATAAAACAAATAAAATCTCTTCAAAAAGTAATTGCCTACTATCGTGTGGTTTTCTTTTATTTGTCATTGTTTTATTTTCCGGGTGGCATATTTAAGGCTTAGGATTTTATTTTTATTTTATATTATATTAATTTTATTTATTCCGACTTATGTATATATATAAATGTATAAAAAATATGTTACGCTTTACAAAAACCTAATATATATCGGAGTCGCTATATTCTAACAATGTTTGTATGATGTGTGTGCTTATATAATATAGTATGTATATAAAACGAGTGAATTGTGGCAGTCTGTGCTGCGACACAGTGGCGCGCGCGTCGCCGTACAGCTGTACGACTGGGACCGCGCGGGCAGGGACGAGAGGCTGGGCAGGTCGGTCGCCTCACTGTATGCATTGTGCGACGCGCCATGTCACATGTCCATATTAGTCGATAGCTGGTCGTTGATCATAGACATTCTCGTTTCGTATCGTATGTTCACGTATCTCACGAATGCAATTTACTATTTGAACCCATTTCAATCACAATCATATTCAAAACTGCTGTTTTTCTGGGTCGGTTCACGGGAAAATTTCAAATCATCCAAAATGGTTTTGAAAAAAATAAATTAAATAGTTTATATTTTATAATGTTCTTATTAAACGTTAATTAACTTAATTATTACAGTTATAAGATCAACTCGTTTCTTAATAAAATCCCGTAGTATTTTAATATACCAACTACCTACGGACACTGCTAGAACGTAACTAACATACATTTTCATTTAATTCTTATACTAACAAAAAGTATATAACAAAATTGTTCACTTTTTAGTCTATCTAAAAAAATCGTGTGAACATGTACACTGATTGTCTGTAAGTTTTTAATTTATGATAAAAAATGTAAAATATGCATATAAAAAAAAATATACACGTTAATTTACCATTGACGTCTGTGTAAAATATCTATATTATGACAAATGCTTAAGCACCCAATTTGCATATTTATGACTATATTTTACGTTTAACCCTCACCGATCAATTGAGCCACATTCACGAAATTACACAATAAGCTTCCCACCCGTTGCACGACTGTCACAATTGTACTCGCTTTTCTAACAACGTTGTAAACTAACCTTATAATAATCTTATTAAAAATCTGACTTTAAAAATCAGCTTTGAAAAGAATCTTTCTTGTCGTAGTAAGAAGAGAACATTTGGTTGTCTTCTTTTTATACGTGAGCTAGAAATACTACGTGTTTTTGCAATTGAACTTGCACTTTTTGTAACCACACTAAATGTTTTGTGAATGAAGATATTTATTTAAGTTTTGTTATTTTTTGGCTTTTTGTATTGTGTTATTGTCAAAATAACGGCCTTTTTATGTCAGAATTGACTATTTTGTATGATTTTCACTTGAATTTAAATTGAATAGATTTTTGAAGTATTAATAAAAATATGCAAAGCAATAAATAAATTATTCGTATATTAATTATTTAGTATCATATTGTCATTGTTTTCTTATATGCTACTTGAGTAGTAATTTTATCATATTTAAATTTTATGTTTATCCTTGCAGATGTTCTTTGGATATCTCACAAGTTGTGCGTGCAGGCCGGTTAGATACGGTAAACTTTTTATTACTCTATGGTTATTTATTTAATGTATTTAAAGGTAACTAAAATAATCATTTAAATAAATTTATTTAGTGGCAAACACTGCAGCAAGCCAAAACCGGAAAGGTCCACCTACGGCTGTCTTGGCACCGTTTGTCTACCGACCTTATGGACCTGAGCCATGTTAGTATTACTTTTTCTTATATTTAAAATAATCACACAAATAAATTTATATAACAAATTGTATATTTGTAGATTTTAACAATTAGCAATCCGTTATCCGTTATCTATGGTTAACATTGCCCATCCACCGCTAGAGTTTTCTATTCTATTTCATAACAAAAATATTAGTGTTTTGTTTTTACAAAGCTGAAGCATAAACATCATACAGGATCTCAATTATACATCCTGAGATGAAAGGTTTCATGATTGTAAAACGGTCGACGAAATGGTCTCAGTGCTTTACAATTACACACATTAATTAGAAAACATTTTCCTGTATCTAAACCGCGATCAAATAAATATCCCAATATCTTCAGAATTAAAACGCCTGTTATAGAAAAAGGTCACAGATACTACAGTTTCAAGGGTGCTGGTTTTAATGGAATACCAGCGTATTTGCACACAAATGTGCCCAAGCACTTGTTTCCCTCTTACTCATTATTTACAACAAATCTCACCACAGGTACATTTCCGTCAGAGATTACAAAAAATTACCATTTCTTTTCACAAAACGGACAAAAAAATTTAATCAGAAATTATAGACCTATAATAAATACTTCCTGTGTTCGGCAAACTTTTCCAAAAATTGTTATAGCCTTGTATTGTTTGGCATATTAGGTATTATTTTAGTGCGGCAATACGTGAGGTTTTACCAGTTTGAAAGCCAGAGATCTAGACTACGGCTTCCAACCTTGTTGGTTTCACTAATAATGTGGCTACCAGTATTGACAAACAATCCTGTGTTGATGTCATATACACTTATTTTAGTAAAGTTTTTGACACTGTTAATCATAATACTTTAATCTGTAAATTATCAATCTGCGGCATCACTAGCTATTTATTAAACTGGAACGAGTCATTCCCACTATTGCCTATTAGCCAACAATATGAAGATTTCTGAGATCATTAATAGCATTACCGATGTCACATCTCATCGGGAGGATATTGATCGCCTAGTTAAGTGGCATTTTCTTTATAAACTTATATTGACTTCCTCATACACTCTAAAGGTGTCCTTGAAGAGTTTACGATTTGGGCGTAACTTGGGATAGCACATTAAGACTAAATGTACACATTGATATTATAGTCAACAAAGCATACAAAAATTAGGTTTTGTCTTGAGAAAATGTAGAGATTTTAAGATTTCCGAAACCAAAATAACTGTCTTTAATGCTTTAGTTCAAAGTGGCCTCGAGTATCCGCATTACTACGTAAAAAGAGTCGAAAGTGTAAAGGGGGTTTCTTTGGCATCTGTTGTACCAGTGCAATCTGAGCAAAACAATTATTACTTATAACATATCGATATATTGAACTTTTTCAATATGGACTCTCTGTACAACAGAAGATTCCTTTTAGATTGCTTCTTTTTGCACAAAGTAATAAATGGAAGTATTGACTGTCCACATTTGTAAACTTTTTGCGCTTGAGTAAACATCCTAGGCATAGTAAATTTAATCTTTTCGCTTCAGCCACGTCTTCATCTTATCTAGGCAAGTTTTCTTCATTGGATCGCATTATGAAACATTTTAATTAAATATACAGGAAGGTAGATCTGGATAAAAGCACAATTTTTTTGTTGCGATATTAAAGTTCCTGCGATCTGAATGACCGCACTTGTCTTCTGAATTAAATTGTTATACTAAACGTTAATATGTTTTTTTAAATTATCTATTTAACGTTAATATTACTTTTTGTGTTTCTCATATGTTAATTTTTTTTTTTGGAAATTTAATTTTTACTTTAATATCTTAAATATTTTTTGTATTGTAGGTATGCTTGTCGTCGTCATCAATAATTGTGGCGGCACTTTGTTATTAACTTTAAGATATTTTGTCTTTTATGTATTATTCGTGTAGGCTGTGTTGTTATAAATAAATAAATATAAAGTCGCTAGAACTTATTAAATAACTGAATGGTTTTATTACTTTTTAGGCTATTACTGAAACTCAACTCGTGAAAAATGCGGAGCTAAGCTCGGCGGTTGTGTCCGTGTATATAGATTCGTGCAAGAACCTACCGGTAAGTATTTAGTTGTAATAGAACGACAATGTATTACTTAGATCAAATATATAACTAAAACTGTGATTAATAATAAAAACTTTTCTAGAATGCGCGTGCGCAATCCCGACCCGACCCCTACCTCACAGTGACGCTCGGCAAGAAGACGGAAAACACCGCGGTGCAGATGCGCACTGATAGCCCCGTATACGAAATCGGGTACTCATTCCTCGTACAAAACCCGGAGATTGATGTTCTAGAAATAAAGGTTATTGCAATATTTTATATCTTAGGAAGTTAATTGATTATTATTCATGATGTAAGTTAAACAATTCGTTTACATATTTGTTTATAGTAGTAACTGTTCTATATGGCATTTTGTGACTTATTAGTATAAAATGTTAATATAAACTATTCACTATTTGATAATTTTAGTTTTAGCTTGATTTTTAAATAATAGTGAAGAAAAAAGGTTTTATTTTTTATCCACATAGGTCTTGGACCAGAAAACAGGCAACCAACTAGGGCAGCTCAGCTATGGTATTTCGGCCTTATTGAAACAAAACAATCTCATCATGTTGAACCAACCAATGAACTTGCAAAAATCTGGACCAGAATCGAAGATCATACTTGCATTACAACTGAAGGTGAGACACAAATGTACTTCATTAACATGTAATATGTTTATATTTAAAACTGTTTTTAAGGTTGTATTATCTCAGCTACAGGAATGGTATCCACGAAATAATACCTTAATCAAAGTCTCTATTAATTAATATGAAATTTCATAATTTATTTACAAAATGGATCGGATAATTGGGAACAGATCATCTGCCTATCCTACTATATAGCGTCAAACATAAAAATACTATGTTTTAATTTAGTAATTTTAATATACAGATCCTTAAAGAAGCAATAAAAGAGGAGGACTACGACGAAGACACAGTGTCTATAGCGGCCAGTGAGCCTGAACCCCCCGCCCCTCCCGCGCCTGCCGCGCCCTCTGATGCCAGTGATGGCTCCTCTGTCGGAACTTCTTTTACAGGTTTTTTATTATCAGTTTGTTTATACCTATAGGTGAGGTGTTGCTTGTTTTGAAGTATCGAATTATATGCTGTCATAGTAAAATAAATATTATGTAAAGAAAAGAATCTAATTTATATGTGACTGTCATGTTACGAATATCTAATATGTTTTACTAAAGTATTGTTTTATTAGTATTGATAAATTTAAAGTACATTCAAGTGAATATACTAAGCTTAAAACATCACAATTCTTACATGATGAAAAGCGATGTACGATCAAAATACCTAGGGCTAGGCTTGACAAGGCAAGTGTAAATAAAACTGTTCTTTCCATTTTAATATAAGGATTGATGGAAACATGTAATAATATGATACTTACAGCATCCGCACCGGCACCTTCACCTTCAAGTGCTACACTTAAAGATATTCAAGATTCACCAGGAAACAATGATAATAATTCAGAGAGATCTATTCCTGTTGAAGAAATCATTAAGGAAGTTGGTAAGCTTAAAATTGATATTTATTAAGATATTTTATTTCTATTTTTTAGCAGGGTGGAAATTTTACGGCATAAATTTTAATTTTATTAATAAATTTTTACAAATTTTGGAATAAAATTTTACAGATATGCCCCAAGACGCCCAGACACCGTCTGTCTCTGAATCTCCAAAACTCGTGCACAGGACCTCTTCATTAACTACGTAAATATATGTTTTTATCAAACATAGAAAATTCAATATTAATGACGTAGAAACGTAAAATATTTACTGAATTCCTTTAGTTCATTATAATATTTTTAAAGTTTATTTTTATTTTTAGCAAATTGTAACTTTTATCTCTTACATATTTTAATGATTTTTAAAGTGTTGATCCACACTAAAGATAGAAAAAATATATAAAGAAAACATATAAAAATTTTGGACATAGCGGCCTCTGACCACTAAGCCATGCGTTCTTCATCACACTGTTGTTTTCATGAGGCGCAGGTTTGAATCCCGCTGCGTTCAAATTTTACATTTTTCTTTGAGTATTTTATCTCTTACAGTTTTTCATAGAATATTTTCACCTATGTCAACTATTATTTATTCTAGATCTGCAGGCGAAGCTGGTTTGGGCCGCATTTTGTTATCTCTTCGCTACAGTATGCAAAATCAAGTCCTTTACGTTGTAGTTCACAAAATAATGTAAGTATACTATTACGAAATTCAAACAAGAATTTTAATTTTATTGTACTTTTAATGATGTGACGTGGCTTGTTCAAACGCGGTTTTTCAAATAAACAAGTATTTTAGTATAGCTATTATATTATGTCGATGATTGATTTATTTCTAATACATTACAGGAATATACCACTCAAGGACCCAACTAATGTGCCCGACCCATATGTGAAGCTGTATCTACTACCCGGCCGCTCTAAAGACTCCAAACGGAAGACAGTTGTAAGTCAGTCTTCGATTCTTTTGTCATTGTTTTATAGACTACTGGAACATAGAAGAATATTTATGTGTAATTTATTATTTTTTGGGTCCCCAATTTTGTTTAATAAAGCGTGGCGTTAGTATCGATCAAGGGGAGGAAAGTGGTTAAAAGTATGGTTTTATTTTTGTATAATACAAGTTGTAGCTGACTACTTTGTTCGTTCCCCGTAAGAATTTTAGCAAATACTCTCTTAGTGTTTAGTCTTCTACGTCCAGTAGTTCCGGCTTTGTAGAGTCAGTCTCTCAGTTAGTAAAGGGAGGAGAAAGGCTTATAGATTATTTTCTCATATTTTTTTTTATTTATTACTTATATCATAAACATATCATGTAGTTGGATATTACAAATAGATACTAAGAACAGACATTCCTGCTTTTTAACCAGTAATATACAAATAGCCAGTGTTAAACAAGTGATATGAAATTATATGGTTATTATAACGCCTTCAGGTAGTAAAAGACAACTGCATGCCGGAGTACGACGAGCAGTTCGAGTGGGCCATCCCGCTCGCGGAGGTGCACTCGCGCCAGCTGGAGGTCACTGTGGCCACGCACAAGGGCTTCCTTGGCGGAAGCCCGGTTATTGGACAGGTATTTAATTTATATCATTTTCTCTATTGTCCATCCTCCACTCTGATAAGACAAGTTGAGTTCCGCCACTCAACTCAAGAGGAAAGTGTAACACTAGATAATCTCTGCCGGACTTCATATGAGGCAAAAAGCTTTAAGCTTTGAATTATAAAGATTTTTAAATTAAAATAAAAACACTTACCTTTTTATAATTTTGCTAAATTTAGTTCAGTGGTTTAGCTACTGATAAGTAGGGAGACACACTAAATATCTGTCTCTGTCTGCTGAATCATATTCTATATTCGAAAACTAAGTTTTACTACTAATTACTAAAAATGTTTATTTTATGTAATATGTGTATGTTTTATGTATAAAAATATTTATTTTGTTTTTTTCTAGGTAATTGTGCACCTGAATCAATACGATTTTCGTGAAGCTAAAACTCTATGGTTTGATCTTTTACCTGAAACTTCACCAAGAGAGTAAAAATTTCATTATCATTTTTAATTTATACATTTCTTATATAATCGCTTATGCACATGCCATAAATGAAAGATCTTTTATATTTTTATATTTTTTGGACGCATCTTGTTTTAATTTTATCCAATTTAAACTTTAACATTGATTCTTTGCTTAAAGTAGTTCAATATATTACTCTTTTGTAGCAAAGCTTAATGTTGTATTAACTCGAATAATCATATTTTTTATACATATGTATTTAAATTTATAAATACTTAAATTATTTATATTTACCATTTGTTATTAATGTTATAGTAAAACAAGAAATTAGCCTTTTTATGTATATGAGCGTTTATTGTTTCAAGTTTTAACAGTGTTGCCTTTATTTTGTTATCACATTATATTTTCTAGACACTAATACCAAAATTGTTACTTAAACTTGATTTAATGAATTATAATTATATGAAATAATGATGCCTTTATTGTATGCTTGTAGAATGTAAGTATATAGTATAAAATCTTATTTACATTACTTGTTTTATTTATCTTCCTGTGTTCAAAGCACTTGTATAAAAAGTTTGTAAAGGACATTTTATACGTAGTTTCAGTATCCATTTAAAAAATAGCATTAAGATGTTTTCCTTGTAAGTTATTACAATAATTTGTAAAACACAATAATATTTTCAACTGGATTTCAGTTGACAATTTGGCTTATGTAATGTCGTAATTCATCTTAGAGGAAAAAGCATCATTGATCAACACTTTTTTTGAGCTACCGAAAGTAAGAATATGGAACAAATTTTGTAAGTTGTCAGCAAAGATTTGTTTTAAGATAGAGAATTGATAGATGTATAGAAGTATTTTAATGAAAAAATTTAGCTCATTGTTAAGAGTTCATTAAGATTCAGTTAGGCTCATTAAGTTCAAAATATCGTTTATCTAATTTTATTATCAAATAAATTGAGGTTAGCTTATTTTTTTTATACAAATAAATGTCAATCACTAGTACATCTAAACTGCTCCTCTTCAATTCTTCTTAAAATTCTTCTTCAATCTAGTAATTCCTATGTTAACCAATAATGGACAGTGTTGTTCATATTTTATCTATAATTATTTTATTACAATATAATTTGGATTCGATTCCCATACATTCAGTTAAAGTCATTAGGTGTCTTGTACTGGTAAATGTCGATTACTGGGGCTAGAGTGAGACGGGATAGCTAAATTTTTTTTCATAATGGTCCTACACATATTGATAAGATGACAATGAGCAATTTCCTTAGTCCAAAAATAGTTTTTCAATTTTTTTCTGGATTTAGGGAAACCTCTGGGATTGAGAGGTCGAAGTTACGTGCCGTTCGATCTTGTTAAATACAATATACGTTTAATGTATTATTGCTAAAATATGTCTAGTTCTAAGAATATTTAATTCGGCATATATTTCCCACAAACAAAGTAACAAACCTTTTTTAGAACACTATCAGAAACACTATGTTTATTTATGCAAATACTTTTGTCAGAAATTACTTTCACATGATATTTACAAAAACTGAAATGAATACATTCGTATACAAACACATATTATAAAAACTAAGAAAGTATTTAAATTTTCCGAGACTAAATAGCTGGATTTCTACTAAAAGTATAATTAATAATTAAATGAAAACACAAAATTCGTCGTAGAATTTACTTAAAATTACTAATAATTGTTATAAAATGCTGTTCAGTTATTACATTCGTTTTTATTGAATGCTTGTCGCAATTATTAATGTTACAGTCTTCCGCAATATTTTGCATATTTCAAACAATAACTTTATTATGTCAACGTTCTAATGTATTTGGTGTAACCTTCTGAGCTATTATTTTACCATAGCCACCACGCCCGCCGTCGTAATCTGTTCGGTATTCATCACGTACCTAAAACGAGAGTAAAGAAATTATACAAAATATATACACACACTAACTTAGTGAAGGGCAATGTCAGTTCAGTTGTGTTCTTTGACTATGGCATTACGGGTGTTGTATGGAGAACACAAGAAGATTGTTGGGTCAGAAAAAGATAAAATGACACAATAGGAACACATGTCAAACAGAGATCCAGTTATAAGTATACAGCCATAACCTACAATAGATATATAATAATATAACAAAATAATCATATATTTATAATATATATGTCATATGGTAGAAATAATAAGATTAAACTATAAGTTGTTATATACCTGTTACTTATTTAAAATATTTTACAAAGGTTATTTATAATTTAATCTTACAATATGTTTACTAAAAAAATTACATACATTAACATACACTCAACATTAAAGGGACAGAGGAGTTATTGAGAAAAGATATCATTTATAAGTATGAATTAATTTAGGACATAAAATTGTTATGGTAAGTGGAGCCTTATGTATGTGCCCTGATGACAGATCAAACAAAATCATGATGTGGTCTCAACTTGTAAATTGTAGAATAATATTTTAATTACTCTGGTGTGGTTATACAAACAGCTGTGTTGGTTCAGACAGCAAGGTGTTTTAATGGGTGGAAAATGCAAATGCTGGATTACTCATGTTATAGTGAATACAAATAGAAAAGATCTTTCTATAACAATATTGAGCTGTTTATTTTGATAATCTATATAACAGAGTGAAAACACTGTCATAAGTTCTATAACAAAGAAAACATAAGCCAAAACAAAAACTAAACCAAAAAACAAAAACTTATTAAAAGATACCAGATCTTTTAATGAGTTTTTGTTATTATACAAAGCAAAGCAAGCAACAGTTGGGTGAGTGAAGTAAACTTTGAAATATTTGTCGTTGAGGCCATCATGGTTAAGCAGCTTATTTTGACTTTTGTGACATGCAATTATACATAAAAATGAATTTTACCTGTCCTCCTGTCTTTCCTCTTCCATATTGTCTACCTTCAATAAATCCAGCATCCCAATCACATCTTATAATTCTATCATCTAATCTTGTACCATTTATATACCTTAAACAAAATAAATTATAATAATAAATAAATTGTGTTATTTCATATCAGAAAGGTTAGAACAAATTATAAGTACTAAAACTAACCTCATACAGTTTTCTGCATCCAACCTAGCATAATATTCAACGAAGCAAAAGCCACAAGGTGTTTTTTTATATTTATCTAATCCCATAATAACTCTTCGAACATCACCACAACGGGAAAATAGATCATAGATTTGTTCTTCTGTTGTGTAAAATGATAAATTTCCAATATACAACGTGGACGATGCTCGTAAGAGTTTTTCTTGTTCAGTTCTAGATCCCTAGAAAAGTAAATTAAAATAATATTACCACATAAATAATAACAAATAAAGATTTTTTTCACGGATTTGTGCTGTATAGTAATTGGAAAGTTTACCTTAAAATGCTGATCTCGATAAGAACTTATTTCAACGGCAGAATTCGTTGAATCGTAACTTCTTTTCATTATGTTTAATTTATTACTTTAAATAATATATATCTAGAGCTTTACTGAAAGAAGTAATATTAATAAACGTATGACGCTTTATTTTCTAATGTACAAGACGAGTTCATGACACTCGCTCATGACATTGACAGTTAGTGACATGTTATTTAGTGCCACAGATATTTTCAGACTTTGGCGAAGTGATTTGTGCTCAACTGGCACGCTCGGAACACCATAATTAAAGAATTGAACTGAACTGATAATTTCAGTGTCATTATTTTAGTTTATGGAGGCTAAAACTGAGGGTTCATCTTATGTTAAAAAAATATCAAATTAGAGTCCCTCAAAATAGCACTAGTGGAAATGATATCAGATATGACTAAAGCAGATTTAAGCAGGGTGAAATGTGCTGAGGAAAAAATTGTGTAGTTTAAATAGGCAATATTTAAAATCTCAAATATTTACGTCCCTTCCCTTTTTATTTAGTATTATATTCTAATAGTTTAAGGTGTTGATTTTATTAAATCATCCCACTTGCCCAGTTGCAAGTGTCACGACTGTGGCGTCACTTTAATTTGCTCCCTTTTGACAGGCACTTTTTATTTATACTGATTTGGTTTCAGTAAGTAGCTAGTAATAGAATACAATATTCACTTTTTAAATCGAGTCTTATAAATTCGATGTTACACATAATATTATAAAATTTAACTCACGTACTTGGTGGTATTTGTGTTTTTTTTATTAAACATTACTTGGTTATATTATATCTGATTAGGTCAATTCTGTTAACCGTTTACCATTAATTATTAACTCAGCATCATTCTCTATCAAACCGCTTATAATTATTCCCAATTATTGCCATTGTTAGTACGAACACAGTTTTAACGAAGTATCATTAAGCACCCTCGGTGTCACAAGTAAAACTCGCACTTCTTTCAACTCACAATTGCAAGCAAAATTTCTGCCCTACACTCAGGTTTTTAAAAATATACCCATTTTTTTCAAAAATAATAACTTCCAGTCCGTATGTCCTCTATATATCCCTTGTATATTATTTATATTCATATAAGTAAAAAGTTTAAATTTATTAGTTAAAAGTTAAATAATAACTATATATAAATACATTTACTCTCAGGGTTTAAGTTTTACAAAAAGCATTTTTTAAATGCAATTTCCACTAAATACAATAAGTTTTTTCTGAAAGAGATAAATAACTAAAATAAATTTCTATAATAATTTAATAAAAAATACTTCGATAAGTACAAACAAATTAATTTATAACATTAAATACATACTTCATCCCAGTATCTTTTATGTTATACATAATTCATTTTTATCAATACTGTTTTCACTTTATTAGGTACATAACGGAAGATTTGCTAGTTGAATGAATACTGTATTTGAAAAAAGATAAATATTTCTTATAACACTAAATGAAATTTACAATCAACTATCAAATTTACATTATAATTTTTGGTACAACTATTCTATATATCAAGTTATTGGCAGTTCTTCAAAAGAACACTTAAGTATCATCATCACAGTATATACATTTCATTTAAAAAGATATATTGATAATTACACGAATAAATTATATCTTACGTTTTTACTTTTACTTATTTCATAAAATATCGATAAGCCAATCCAAAATGTTGAAGGTACTCAGTTAATCTATTTGCTTTTGGTGAGTTGGAAAGATACCTTTTGTGGTATAAATATATTTTTCCAACATATTTCCCCTGGAATTGTATTTTAAACTGGAGTCTGGAAAGATTTATATTTCACGTACCTACTTATACTTTTATATTATATGTACTATAATATTAGTACTACTTTTAGTCTCCCAAATTATTTAAGTCAGGCTCAGATTTCCAGCTTACGTATATCAGTAAAATAAGATTCATAATATAAAAATAATCAACTGAGAACCTTTATGACCTATGTACCTGAGTATTTTTATGTTATGAATCTTATTTTACTGATATACGTAAGCTGGAAAACTGAGCCTGACTTAAATAATTTGGGAGACTAAAAGTAGTACTAATATTATATTACATATAATATAAGAGTATAGGTAGGTACGTGAAATATAAATCTTTCCAGACTCCAGTTTAAAATACAAATCCGCGGGAAATATGTTGGAAAAATATATTTATACCACAAAAGGTATCTTTCCAACTCACCAAAAGCAAATAGACTTACTATTATTATGAAGTGTAAATTGTGATGTATAAAGCCAACCATTATAATATCATATGGACTCAAGCTTATTAAAGAGTTGCTTCTTGTTTTTTAATCATTCTATAAGTGTTTTTAAATTAAAGAAATTGACAATGACGCTTAGGTACGTGTTTCTTGCGAAGAGCAGCTCGCACCGCTTCTTCGAATACTTCGTGCATATTTTCTCTTTCCAATGCAGAACATTCCACTAACTGACTTGCCCTAAAAAAGAGTTAAGCATGATTAAATGACTTAAACATTAGTTAGGTACTAAAGAAAAATAAAATATAATAATATTTATTATTACGTACAGCTGTAAAGACATCGTGTTAAGATATGATGTACTGACATCATTATATAAAGTCGTATTGGAAGCTGAATTTATATATATATATATATATATATATATATATATATATATATATATATATATATATATATATATATATATATATATATATATATATATATAATATTTTAATATATTTTATTTATTGAGTAAAAATTGTTTGGCCAGTAGCATCTCTATGCTCTCGGCATTTATCAGAACCCATTATCAGCAAACGATAATGACGACGATAGTGCAGCTGCTACTGTGTGTTCACGATAGCGCTCTACATTTTTTTTACATATTCAGAGAATTTATATATTAATTTATATTAAATTTTAATGGCAATTAAACAAATTTATAAGTAAAGTTCTTTATTAAATTTATAAATTAAATTATATTTATATTAAATTTATAAATAAATAAATAAAGTTCTTGATCTTTACCGAATTTTCTTTTTCAATGACATTCCTTCTTGGGTTGTGATGACAGCTTTCCCAGATGTTCTCAGGTCAGTTTTTGTAGCTGTAATAAGATGTATAAAAATTATTATCGCCAAATGTATTATAGACCATTTTATTTTATTTACTTCTATCATATATATTAAGTAAAATTTCGACATTAATTATTTTACGAATTCTACGGGGTAAAATGATGTACCAAGTATATATGCTGGTTTTCTAATTAAATAATAAAAATATATTTTCACTGTATTTTGGCAGATATACAAATAAAAAAAATAAAGAATGGCTGAGTACTGCGTCCTCTATTATCTTTTAAATTGTTTGTTAACCTTATTGTGAGCTACATTTTATCATCAACGTAATTAAATAAAATTATAAAAAAATTATATTAAACATTAAATTCCGTTATCAAGCTCCGCTACTGAATACTTCCGGTTAATTATTGAAAGAATAAATTTCTTTGTTTAAATATTAGCTTTTTGTATTATTACAATTTTATTTCTATCACTCAGCTCTACATTTTACGCAATAATTTAGTGGCGTATCTTTCAGAGAAAAACTAACGTCGAGATAGTCTGTTATCCATTTTCCACATTGTGCCACGCTTTGTCCTGCTAGAGTGGGAAAATGAAAATAATTCATTCCACCGAGCAAGAAGCGACCTCACGAAGCCACAACCATCCCGTTTACAGTCATGATGGCCTCACAAATATTTATAATAAATACAAATAAAAAAATAAGAAATATTAATATCATTGATTTATTATTTTCGAATTATAAAAGACCTTCCTCGAGTTAAAAATTGTGATAGATTTCAACTCAAACGTTAATACCACTTCCAAACCTAGTGGCAACTTTTTAGAACCCACCGTTCCAAAATATAGAAACTGTCCAACGATAGTCACTCTTGGATCAGAGACGCGAGAAGTCAGATGAAGCTATAAATTTGAAAAGATGCCAAACGTTACAGGCGGTTGAATATTCAAAATTCTAAGTTTTTACATTCGAAGCAAATTAAGCAGAAGCAAGGGTCTAAAGTGTTCGCAAGAAAACTGTCTATGGGGCAAAGCCAGACAGAAAACAATATACAACAACAATATTTCAGACCTATTTGAGAATAGAATAGTTTCAAATAGGTCTGAAATCCTGAAGAATATAGAGAGTTTCTATGTACAATTGTACTATTGCCCACAAAAACATTAAAGAACATTCGAAATCCAATATTACCCGACACTATACCGAAAAGAAGTGCTCAGCTGAAGTGGCGGTGAGCGGGACACTTAGTAAGGAGAATCGGTGGCCGTGGGGGCGGAAAGATTCTTGAATGGCCACGATCGGTACGATGCTCAGCAGGGGCAGACTCCCTACTAGGTGGACTGACGATCTATCAATGTCGCCGGAAATTACTGAATGCGAGTACCGTAGAGATTGTTGCGAAGATCCGGAGACCCCCATGTCGAGCATTCGGCGTAAATAGGCTGTAATGATGATGATTATGAAAAGACCTTCACGCAAACTTGCAGCACTACTTTTACAGCTTAATAAATTCATCCTAATTAACGTATATTAGCGTGTAGACGTAATTTAAATTTGAATAACAAAATTACCAATTTTTGTGTGTCCAAATGTGAATAAAATAATTAATGAGTACAAATATATTCATGCATTAATGGATATTTATCAATATTTGGCCGCGGGGGTTATTATTTATATGAAAAGTACTGTTTACGTAATTAACAAACTAAATGGACCTACTTTAATACTACGTTGAGTGAAATCGTATTACGCCACTTGATTATACGTCCCGTTTCTGTTTAGGCTACATTATTTGTTTAACAATAGTTAACTCTCGTGTTAATTTAAAAATAGAACATGAAAAAATGAAATTCAAATTTTGTTCATGCACACGCGTTGCTAAACTCGAGACATTGCAGGCTTAGTGGTGAATCTCAACTCCCCAATGCATGCAACGACACCGACGCAGATAGATGGTAAACGACAGTTTTGGATTTATTTTTCCGACCGGAAATGGTGTGAACATGAAAAATGATGTTGGTACTATTATTATTAGTGGGCCTTATAAAGTACGACATAAACTTACCTACAAGTACAATTGGTACTGAGGAACTAAAATGTTTCAGTTCTGGGTACCATTTATGTATCACATTCTCGTATGATGATCGACTCCCAACGGAATAACAAACGAGGAAACAACTAGTCTGTAAAAAAAGTAAAACATCATTATTTTTATACCATTTTATATTTATTTATCTTAAGTAATCTTAATATTAAGTATTTCTTTTTATGTTTTGCTCTGTTATATCAACATGATTGTGATCAACATGATATATACCTATAATATATAGTGTACCATAATATATTGGTGTCAACTTGTATTGGAACGTGGATCAGACAGATCTGTGACATTTTCAGTCGCGGTTAGCCGTCAATAATCGCATTTTAACAGAAAACCTCTATGAAATCGTGATTCTTTTTCGTTGACTCGTTTACGCAAGTGAAACACCTAGACGAATTGGGTGTTTCACTTGCGTACACGAACGATTAAGAGGAACATATTGTGAGTTGTGACTAAAGGAAATATAAATATTTTTTGAGACAATTTATCCTTTTATATGAGGAAATATTAACAACGTTGTTGGTACATCTAATATTTGATTATAAGTATACGATATCTATATATCTTATGATATACATCAGTTAGTCAATGATTTTATGCGATTCCTTAAGATAATAGTCGATTGTTTTCATCTATCTAGCTCCATTTAAATGTTCACAAACTACTCGTAAGCAAGCATTATTTTAAAGTTGAATGAAAACACGACACTTTCCCTTATTCATAATGCCAATTTTCATATTATATTCGGCCAACGTTGTGAGAAATTTTCCTTCTTCGCTTTCTCCACGTTACATGGTTTTTATTGTAAGATAGCTAGGTACCTACTAAGCATTTAAAGGTATTCCAAGCTGTCAAACCTACTTTCATGTTGTACTTTAAAAACATTGTTTACAAATTTTACGCGTATTAATTACAATAAGAATCTATTATAAAAGAAACTATTCCTCAAATTAAATAGATAAAATTTTATAAAATAAAATAAATTAAATATTTAAAATATTACCTATTTTAAACTTTCAATTGGAACATTACTTACATGATTATAGCACAAAGGCCTTAACCGCTCGTAGTCTTCTTGTCCAGCAGTATCCCACAAAGCCATTTCGACTTCTTGGCCGTCGACAGTAATGTGGCCAATATAGTTATCGAATCTGTAAATATAAATTTAGTTCTATTATTTATTCACTATTTAAAAAAAAATGCCTGTCGTTGTAGATATACGTAATAGTCTATATAAATATTTGACAATTAAAATATTGTGAGAGGCAAACTAGCATACCTGTGGATGATCAGATGTATGGAACAATAAATTAAATAATTGCCATTGTATTACCACGACCATCAAAATTATTAAATAAGTCAATTGAATTAGCTCAGTTTCGCCCGAGTGCCCTAAAGTACATTTCTTTAATTCAGATGAATTTAGTTTTCTTTACATTGAATAAGTGTGTCTTCTTCTTCTTCTTGGCATTAGTCCCGGCTTTTGCCAGGGTCTGCCTTCCGACTAAGCCTACTCCACTTTGCACGGTCTTTAACATCCTCAGTGGACAATCTATTGGCTCTGATGTCTTGTGTCACGACATCCAGCCATCGCTTCCTTGGGCGTCCGGGTGGTCTAACTCCAGGGACAGACATGTCAAGGCACTTCCTTCCGACATAGTTCTCGGATCGGCGCATAACATGGCCATACCATCTCAGGCGACGCTCTTGGAGCTTATCCGCTACGTCACGGACCCCAAGACTACCTCGAATGAATGTGTTGTGTATGCGGTCGGACCGCGTCACGCCACACATCCATCTCAGCATCTTCATCTCCGTGACATGAAGCTCCCGAGTGTGCCGAGATAATGTTGGCCAACATTCGCTGCCGTATAAAAGAACCGGTCGGATAATGCTCTTGTATATCAGTCCCTTGAGCTTGGGCGGTATTCTGCTATCGCAGACTACACCAGTGACCTCCCGCCATTTGGCCCAGGCAGCGTTTATACGGGCATGGATATCGTGGTCGATGCCTCCAGACTCATGCATAACGGCTCCAAGGTACCTGAACTTCTCCGACTTAACGGCTGGCTCAGGCCCGATATGGATGGTGCTCGAGTCCGGGTTCCCGCAAGCCATGTACTCGATCTTCGACACATTCAGTTTGAGACCACCGTTCTCAAGCGCACCCACTCCAGGCGTTCACTTTACGCTCCAGCATCAGTCGGTTCTCGTCGATGAGTACTATGTCATCGGCATACATCATCAGCCACGGAGGCTGGCATTGGATGTGAGCCGAGACAGTATCCAGCACTACATTGAATAAGAACGGACTAAGAGCTGAGCCCTGGTGAACCCCTACTGTAATTGGGAAGGGCTTGGTGTCGCCAACACCGGTCCTAACCACTGAAGCGGAGTCGTTGTACATATCTCTGATAACCTCAATATAGGCTTCAAGGATCCCCTTGGATCGCAATGCCCACCAGATACACTGACGTGGCACACAGTCAAAGGCCTTCTGCAAGTCCAAAAAGGCCACATGCAGAGCTCTCCTTTTTTCCCTGTAAGCCTCCACCAAAATTATGAGGGTAAAAATGGCGTCCATAGTGCCTGATCCTGGTTGAAACCCATACTGAGACTCAGAGACAGTACATTCTTGGCGGAGCCTGAGGCCGATCATGCTCTCGAAGAGCTTCATGGTGTGGCTCATAATCTACTAATGCCCCTATAACTACCGCAATCTTGAACACTGCCCCTTCCTTTGTAAATAGGGATAATAAAGCTCTGCCGCCACTGATGTGGCATCTTTCCAGTATTCAAGATACGGTTAAACAGGTCAGTAAGTATAAGAACACCAAGAGAGCCCAACGATTTCCACGCCTCGATTGGGATGTCGTCAGGTCCTACCGCTTTTCCGTTCTTCATGCGTCGAAGACAATTACGAGTTTCGTCACGGGTTATTGGAGCAACAAGTCCGAGGTTAGGAGATAATTCAGCTTTCAGAGGGTGTCTAGCCAATAATCTGTCCGATATTTGGTTTTTGGCATACGGATACGCGACCCCGGGACCTCGAGCCACCACTTTCATAACCCGATCCAATCCATGTAAGTGGCGTCCCTCCCTATATTCCAAGTCTTTCTGCCTCTTATTCCCTTTCCTTTCTTGGTTTCTCCCAGTAATGGGTTTGAAGGTCAGATGGCAATCGCTCCACTAAAAACCACTTCGCCACTCGTATGGACCGTTTTAGAAAAAACCTGGATATGGCTAGGGCGTCGCCGCTAAACGACGCGCAGGCACATCGCCCTACACCTGCGATAAGTGGGCAAGGGCTACCGTGTCAAGTACGGGCACGGCTAACGACATCAGTACCCAGACGGAAACTCCGCTTTGCAACATTGTATAAGTGTGTAATAATTATATATGTAATAATTTGGTAAATTCAAAATTTTTACTTTATTACAAAAAATTAACACTTATGAAATTTAACTGACAAGTGAGAATTTACTGTATATCTAAAGGTCAAAATCTCATAATTGATCATTTATAAGTTTAATTTAGTAAGAAACGATTACAAATTTATATTTGTAGTTCATTTCATACAAAATGAGTGTATACGACCGCAATTTTATTGATTTCGCATGACGTTACGGCTGTGCTGTAGTAATTTTTATACGCATCTGATGTCAGCATGGTCATTGACTAACAAGTGCGGAGAACCTTGATAGGTATATGTTACAGACATGGAAGCAAGGAAGTCTGTTTTTAGACGCATAATTTCTTAAAGTGGACACTTGCACATTAAAAGCATTACCGATACGTATTTTATTTTATAAATAGTTCACTCATATTACTACGGATATTGTGAGTGAAATTGTAACAATATTATCACATTTTGAAACAAAAATATATACAAGTACGATTTTACAATACATCGTGGCACAGCTACAAAATATGTGATTGTATACGATTGTTGGTGCGTTCGATTTCCTCTCATGGATCTGATTAAACATAAATGCGGCATTCGATTCCTTATGCCTTAGGCAATCATAAGATCACTAGAGTTAAATCTTTATTTTGAATATAATTTAGATAGGTAATAATGAGTCATTAGTTCATAGATTTAGTTACATTACCTATAAGTTTTAGTAAAACTATTAAAGTATAATAACAACGAAACGATGATGTCAGCTTTGTCACATACGAGCCGTCATCACAAAGTTTATAATGACGGAATTAATTACAACTTAAGTAAATAGTTAATTATGTTTTCTAAATAATTAGTTTTTATGTTTTTCTTAATATTTAACCCATTAGTATGCCATTATATTAAAATGCATTGTTTATTGTTATTTTAATATAATAGGTATATAGGTATAGGTTGCAGTGGGTAAAGGGAAAAAAGAACATTTTAGCTTCTTTCACTTTTCAGTTATAATAAACACATCGTAATTCCAATAATATAAATCTTATATTACTTGAAAAAAAGCTTTTATAAATGACAATGCTCTGAAGTTATATTCATCTGTAAACAAATTGTTCATACCAATTACTCCATAAAACACTTCTTAGTTCTTAGTTCCCAGTACTACTTAGTTTTTAGAAAATAAAAATTTCAAATATCCTTTACGTACCAAATACATTTACTTTACAGACTATAAATAATGAAATAGTCTCGTTTTTATTATTGTTATTCCTTATGACATTTCATATACCTACTTTATCTTTATGCCAATTACTTTTTTTTTTGATTACATTAAGTGAGTTGAGGCGCATTAACTGCAAAAAATAATTAGCACTATTATATATAGTTATAGAAAGTTTGTTTCGGGCTTATCCCGGCAACTACTGGAAAACGGGAAATAGTACAACACAATACTCAAATATTTCGGCAATCAAACAGTCTTCTAAAAAAAAATAGAGCTAAAATAAACATTCTGGGGTGGGCACGGCCAACCAGGCCTCCCTCCCTTCCTGCGACCATAAAAAAGGACGAAATTGCCCATCAAAGCTTGTTAATAAGTATAAATAATAGCAGAGAAAGTATGGTTCATAAAAATTATGATATTTTCAATCTTTATCAGCGTAATGAAGAGAGGTATTCATGTAGGGCTATGTTAATATCAAAATTTAAAAGTGTTTAAATACTTTTAAAAAGACGTTAGGAATTTTACATGAAAACAGTTTGCCGTATGGTATTTACAAGTGTGAATCATATAAAAATGATAACATTGAGCAGTCATTAAAGGAAAATGTGGCAAAGTTGCGTAAGTCTGGCATTTACGGTGACTACAGAAACCCCTTATGCTTTAGCGTATTATATTATCTGATTATATATTGTTCTTGTTTTTATTCGTACTGATAAAATATTTAGATATTTATAAATGTTTCGTAACAACGAATTATAACTTTAGCTTTAATAATAATAACTTTATTCATCACCATTTACAGACCCTATGATATGTAGAGATACAAACGAACTGTAGAGATAAGAACTTTACTGCATCAACCTGCTAATTTTGACGCGTACGACGGTCTCGTTCATCGGCCGACCCATTGACCTAGACACCATCAGATTACTACTAAACGATACTTACACTGTAGGAACATATTCCTTGGGGAATTCATTTCTTGTGTACACATAAAGCAAACATGTTTTGCCGACCATTCCATCGCCCACTACTGTTATCTTCAGTCTCGGTACCGTCCCCATGATACACACCACGGCATCCGACACAGCCTCACGTTTACACAGTAGACACAATAACGACTATTGTTTGCACTCGTTGTTACTAGAATCCTATCATATCGAATTTTAGCGATATTTTTATCATTGGTTAGACAAATCGGTCCTTGACGATTCTTATCACTCAGTGATGTAATGATCTTATCACACTTGTAGAAACATTTACGATAACGCGGCAGTTTTAATTGAAACAAGGCGCGCGCGCACAGTTTGGTGGTTTAATGCGAAATGCTCACCAATATTAAAATGCGCGTGATTCAAATGCGGCTGCGGCTAGTCATAACGCGCGTAGAGCGCGCTTGGGCAGGCTTCTCTGAATATAATTCGTAATTAATTCTATGGACGTATTCTGTCCAAACTTTGCTAACAAATGAACTACGTCATTCTTTGTCTTTTGCTGAATGTTATTGAATATGAATTATTGTAGAATAACTTATTAAGGAGACACACCAGGAAATTATTTTTGTTTAGGAGAATATAAGTATATTATACTATGGGACAGCATCTAACCGTAATAGTGGTTATTGTGATTATTGTGGGTTTAATCCGATTAGTTATTCCACCTAGTAACATTATTTTCATTTATTACACCCCCCTCCCCCCTGGTAAGATAAAAGTTGTATTAAATTCCATAACTCTACACATAATTAATAGAATTTGGACGATAAGCAGATAACTTAAGTATATTAACACTAGATTCTCTCTGCCTATCCTGCTATATAAAGGATAAAACTGAAAAGAGGTATTATAATACATTGAAATTGTTATTAAAAATAAAATTTGAGCATTTGATTAGTTTGTTTAATTTAAGAAAAATATTACACTTAAAATAATAAACTTCAAATCAACACATTAATATTAGCACAGCCAGTTAATTATTTGAAATGACTTAATTCATATAAAATTAGTTCTTAATGATTTTATAATACTGGAGATAGAGATTGGTTAATATACATTAATGATTATCGTAAATGAAGCACATTTAACAAATTTTCCTTCATTTTAATTGAACACTAGCAATACCTTCTAGTATAAGTTCTTCTTTTAGTGCTAACACTTCTCGTAATAATTCTTGATTATTCGCTTGTAGCTGAGCTATTAAAGCTCTTTGTTTTCTTTCACGATCCTTCAACTGCATAAGTGTGGTGTCACATATTTCAGCACATGGAGTAAAGTTTTCTGAAAATTAAAGATTTTAACAATATCTATTTTTATGAAATAATACAAGATTAATTATAGTTTAAAGAAGATTAAAGAAGTTTTGTACAGGATACAGTATAACAAAATTATTTTTTCTGCCTCTCCAAATGGGATGGTAATAAGAGTAATGTTATATTTTCCTCACCAGATTTATTTCTCAACCTATCTAGCAACTTTTCATTATCAATCTTCATTCTGGATATCTTATTTTGTAAGCACTTTTCTGTTGTATCTTTTTGTTTAGTCAATTTATTTAATTTCATTCTAGTGTCAAAGAGTTTTTGATATAATTCATCAGATTGGTCTGCAACTCTTTGGGCAGATGCAACACATGCTTTTGATTCATTCTTTTCTGAATTTAATTTATCTTTCAATCTACCCACAACTACCTATAAATGTGAAATATATATTACTTTGTCCATTTCAAGTAAAACAACATGTTAATATAGACTTAAACAAAAATCAAATAGAAATACCTACGTTTAGTTCTTTGTTACTATTATCAAGAACATAATTTTGTTCCTCTAAATTTTCTGCCTTCTCTTTTGTATTTTTATGATAATACAAGAGTGTCCATACTGAATTTATTAATTTTACTAAAGCTTCTGTGTGAAGACTACCATTTTCAATGTCAGTATGAGGATTAAAAATGTATTCAATATTTAACAAGCTCAATTCCTAAAAAAATGGTTTAATATAAAACAAATCATGGGCAAGTAAAACATAATTAAGTAAATTTACTAAACCTAATTGTTAACTCATTTATGTCTTACCTCACTTATGCCAATCAAGCATTCTTTAAAATTTTTCAAAGTACAGGGTTCGCATGCAGTGGCTTTCTTAAATTTATAATTTTGTAACAGTTCTTTAACTTCTTCGTCCATACTATCAAAATCTGATGACATCGTTACCGTTGTGTTTTATATTGTGTTTATAGTAAATTCAAAATTAAATATCGTTTAAATTTTACAAGAAAGTCCAAATTTATAGAGTGGATTAAAACTTTTGACACCAAGATCAAATTCAAAGTTTGTTAAAGCAGTAAAGACGAGTACCAACTTTGTAGGTCAAAATAAAAAAAATTATAAGAGTTGCCAGTGGTAATTACAAAAGTAATTTAAAAAGTATATTTGGCCATATGGTCCATACAATAATTCAAAGGGTGTGACTACTGTGACTGTCTAGTGTCAAATATGTGTCCACCAGTTGTTTTTATCGACCCCGGATACTCGAGCCACCACTTTCGTACTCACATCTAATCTATGGAAGCGGTGTCCCTCCCCCCTTTTTGCAAGTCTTTCTTCATCTTAGTCCTATTCTTCTCTTGGTTTCTCCCAAAAATTAAGGTCATATCGACTAAATTTTAAAAAAAATATAAAAAATTAAGGTCATATCGACATAAATCGCTCGACAAAAAACCGTATGAAGCGGTTTATTTATTTATGTATCCTTTATTGTACAATAAATATACATGCACAAAAGGCGGGCTTAACGCTATAAAGCATTCTCTACCCACCAACCTGTCATGTGGGAAATAAATGTAGAGGTGTGTAACAATCAATTAAAATATATATATTATTTATTTATATACATAATATTCTTATATTTATATACATAAGGTTCTACTCGCTACTGTCTACCGAAGATGTCTTAGTTTTGGGCTTGAACAGACTCGTCATTAAGATTGCTGAGACGTATGAACGACGTATGAACGTGTTCACAGGGATTTTGGACATGGACTTCGTAAATCAAGAGGGTGAAAATATTCGAAAAACTTGCATTGCCTCTAATATCGCCATCTTTATTAAAGTTCTTCCAAAATAAATCTCAATGAGAACAAGACCGTGAGTAATGCAGCCCCCCTTTCTCTTAAATTTACTGCGGCGAATTTTAAAGTTTGACCCTGGGATTTATTGATGATCGTAGCAAAACAGCCGTTAACAGGGAACTGTTCTCTCTTGAACTCAAATGGCAGATCACTTTGGATCATGGGAATGCGAAGTATGAAGACCGTTTCTCTTGTGGCACATTCAATTAATATTGCAACATCAAGTATACTGCGATGTAAAACCTTAATTCTTGATCTGGCCGCCGCACACCCTTGGCGGTTTTCAATTACCTAACAACATAAATAGTATGACTTTTTTTATATAAGTTTCTTATAAGGACGACCTGAGGGTTTAAATGAATTCAAGCATGAAACAGGATAATGGACTGCACCGTCTGAATTCAACACGGAGTCTATGGAACTGTACACAACCTGATCTCCTGGAGAAGATTTCAGCAGTATCTCATTTAATAGTTCATTGCTATTACAATTCTGTGTAAACAAACTATAAATGTATAGAGTACTAAACCTTAATATATACATACATAGTTTTAATACTGTTACTCACGAACTGTAAAAGCTAGACAGTTAAAATTTTCACAGTACAATATATATATATATATATATATATATATATATATATATATATATATATATATATATATATATATATATATATATATATAGACCTTAAGTCAGATGAGTCCGGAGGCATCGACCACCATGTCCATGCAGATATATAGTATATATAGTATAAGCGCTGCCTGAGCTAAATGGCGGGAGGTCACTGGTGTGGTCTGCGATAGCAGAATACCGTCCAAGCTCAAGGAACTGATTTACATGAGCATTATCCGACCGGTTCTTCTGTACGGTAGCGAATGTTGGCCAGCAGTATCTCGGCACACTCAAGAGCTTTATTTAAATCACTCACAGATATGAAGAAGCTAAAGTGGATGTGTGGCGTAACATATTCATTCGCGTACTCTCGCGGTCCGTGACGTAGCGGATAAGCCCTAAGAGCATCGCCTGAGATAGTATGGCCACGTTATGCGCCGGCTTAAGAACTGTCGGAAGGAAATGCCTTGATATATCTGTCCCTGGAGTTAGACCACCCAACGAGTTATGACGCCCAAGGAAACGATGGCTGGATTTCGTGACGCAGGACATGAGAGCCAATGGATTGTCCTCTGAGGATGTCCTCTGAGGAGGTCCTCTGAGGAGGAGGATGAAAACAGAGCAAAGTCGAGTGGGCTTAGTCGGAAGGCAGATCATGGTATAAAAGCTAGAACCGAAATGCCACGCCGAGGAAGATGATCTATACAATATAAAGTTTATATGACTATTGGAAGCTTAGTACTACTTACAGTTAAAATTAAAAACTATTTTTTTTCTCATTAGTTAATAAACACAAAAACTTATAGTACATACAAAAGCATACAAGATTGTAACTACTACAATTATATACTTACATATGTCTCTGTAGCCCGTGTGTAAGAATCTCCCTACAGAGACATATTATATAATTTGTAATAAACAATATCAACATAGTTTGATGAGAACATATGGCTTAGCGGTCAGGGCACTTGGGCGGGTTCAAATCCCGCTCTAATCAATTTTTTTCTAAAAATTATATTATTTACTTTAACATATCCCAGCCCACTGTTCAAGTAATTGTAACAAAGTAAAGGGATGTAAAGTAACAACAGTTTTTTAAAATCAACAAACAATATTGTTAGTTGGTAACAGCTGTGTGGTATTCTCCCTTTGAAAACCTAACTGTGCTGGATAACATTCAACGTTCTAAGAAATTAATTGAGGTAATCATATTTTCCACTCCTTTGTTTATTTAAAGAAAAATTCTAATTCTATAGTATATTCTATAGAAGTCTATAGTCATTAAAACTTTTTCTACTTACTTAAATAATGGTCCGACAATGGAAACTTTAGGCGAATCAGGATATATTTGAATATCAATAGAAATATTCATAATGAGAACTAATATTGGGCTGATTATAATTTTTTTAAGATGTAGTTTCCTTTAAATATTTTTCTTACTATTATTTAGACAAATCACGTGATGGAACAAGGAGTACTATCAAAAAAGACTTACATTAATTAGTAAAGTTTATTTTAGTTTCATGGCACTTAAGGTACAGATGGATTTTTACGAAGTCAATCGTGTACTTATGGTGATGTGGTTAATTTCACGATTTTTTAATACTATTTTGTTATACAATTTGAAGGCAGAACGTTAATATTTGGTCAGTTGGATCGCATGCAGCCGAAACCGATCCATGGCGAGCAGAGACTGGCGATGGGCGGTTCCGTTGATTCGTGTCACTTTTTCTTACTGTGGTCTAATTTACCCTGTCGAAAAAAATAAAATGAGATATATAATATAAATAAAACAAAAAAGGTATAGCAACTTTTTTTAAATCGCTGGTAACTTAAAATGGACATGAAATTTTATCGTTGTTTTGAGCATAGTTAATTCGTAAGGGTTTCACACGTAATTTTTATTTTTTAGCGTTATATGACTATGACAATAAGTTAAGATAATATAAGAAAATTAAAGCATATTTTTATTGTATTTGTATTGTTACAAGACATTTCGTCGTATTTCATACAAATGTCATTAAAATCGTTGTAAATTAAAAACTTGTAAATTTTATATGTAAATTAATGCTTTTGTATACATACAAATACTGTCCATACTGAGTTCAAAAATTTGTATTATTTATATGTCGTCTTATTAACATAACTATTATTATGTATTTAAACACATAATATTCTCGAATTGTGGTTATAATTTGTGTTGTGCATATTTTAGAATTGAATGTATAACTGTATTTTATTGTTCTCGTAGCGAAATCTAAAATTATATATTTTTAATGTATATTAAACAAAAGCCTGTGGTCAAATAAGCATGTGTAGGTAAACTAAATAAACCACTTAAGATATGTCACATACATATTTTCCTTAAATAATCATTTGTTATTGTAAGACAACGTAATTCAAAATAATATTATACCAGTATAAGAAAACGGGTCTTTTTACAAACTATAAGTGAAATATAACTTCATACCAGTGTAATATTATTACAATATATTGTTTAACAAATCAATAAATTGTAATTCACTATATAAATTACGATTATTGGTTTGATCCCCTTGGAATATTGAGTGTATTCAAAATAATTAAAATTTTCTGGTGGTCAGGCTTATAGAAAAATTAGCAGTTTATCATTTGTAGAACCATAGTTTAATTTCTATTGATATTTTAATAAAACACCGCTCATTTCTATCACCAATCATCATCAATCACCGCGGATTCTACTATGTTCAAAGTTTAATACGGTTTCTACAGATATTTTTGTAACCTTAGTGAGAAACAAGACTTTAAAAATGTAAAAATATCGTTGGTTATTGTTTTAATAACCAACGATATTTTGTCCTATATGAAAAGAAAATATCCTCACCTTGGCCAGGTTAAGACCAATCTCACTGAGTCGCTTATGCTGGTACGTGAGGGGTTCATGCAGCTTGGCATCGCCTCGCTTGTAGAAGTCGCTGTAGTCGAGGCGGAAGGCCAGCGTCTGGAGGGACACCTCGGTATGCAAGGCTAACTTCAAAATAAGCGTCGTCACGTGACCTCTGTACAAATATAATTATATATCTTGGAGATAAAGGAATTCCACATTGTTATGCACATACAATAATATAATATAAAGATGTTGCGGCCGCCGAAATAAAGTAAAATTGTGTTGTTTTTGAATTCTATCAATATATTTTAAGTATAAGTACCGTAGCACATTCTTACCTATAAGTTCTCGCCCAAACATTCAAATCGGCTTTTCTGTTAGCCAAGAATTGTTGGAATATTTTTCTCTTTTCTTTATCTAGTGCTTCATCAGCGGCATTAAAGGCGTATTCACCTAAATAATGGAAAATACGTTTAATTATACTGTCGTCGAAGGTAATCATTTAATTATTCTTTATTTTGTTTTGCACTGTTATTATGTTGGTATTTCCAAGACACTAAAAAATATTCACAGTCAGCGATCGGTATTTATAGTTTTTACTATCATATTTATATGAAATTTATTTATATATATTTCAAGTTACAATAAATACTCTTACTGTAATTTACTTATTGTAAATTACAGTAAGAGTATTTATTGTAACTCGTAACGAACGTCACGTGCCTCTGGCCAGTCGCTCCGCCTTGAGTCGCTCGAGGCGGTCGCGGCGCTCCAGCTCGGCCGCGATGCCGGCGTGCAGCGTCGTCTCGAAGCTGCGCAGCGCCAGCGTCTCGTTCAACACGTTGCCGAGGTACGACTGCAGCTCCTGCGGCGACATGACATGATGACAATGTGGAGTACTAAATATTATGATACTCTATATCTTCAACCGAGGGTTTCCTCAGCCCTGCTCTGCGCGGTTGTGTATGACATATGATACATTCTAAATACAGATAGTACAGACCTGCGTAGTATGATGTATCATGGCGTGGATGCAGTGGCGGTCGAGCGCGCGCTGGTGCAGCGCCAGCAGGCGGTCCAGGTGCAGGCGCGCGGCCGCCGACAGCAGCTCCGCCCACGCCGCCTCCGCGCCCTCACAGCTCGCCTCCTGCAGCGCGCCGCACAGCCGCAGCGCCTCCGCGCGCAGGCACGACACGCGCCGCATCAGGCCCCACACCTCTGTCGAACGAAAAAGAAACATTTTAAATTATGTTTTATGTTAGCATAAGTTAAGCGTAATTATGTTAAGTGTTATTTGACTTTAACGGCATTTATAGATGGCGTTGGGGAACTAAGAGTTGTTATCGGACTCGAGCACCATCCATATCGGGCCTGAGCCAGCCGTTAAGTCGGAGAAGGTTCAGGTACCTTGGAGCCGTTATGCATGAGTCTGGAGGCCTGGGCCAAATGGCGGGAGGTCACTGGTGTAGTCTGTGATAGCAGAATACCGCCCAAGCGCAAGGGACTGATATACAAGAGCATTATCCGACCGGTTCTTTATACGGCAGCGAATGTTGGCCAATATTATCTCGGCACACTCAGGAGCTTCACGTCACGGAGATGAAGATGCTGAGATGGATGTGTGGCGTTACGCGGTCCGACCGCATACGCAACACATTCATTCGAGGTAGTCTTGGGGTCCGTGACGTAGCGGATAAGCTCCAAGAGCGTCGCCTGAGATGGTATGGCCATGTTATGCGCCGATCTGAGAACTGTCGGAAGGAAGTGCCTTGACATGTCTGTCCCTGGAGTTAGACCACCCGGACGCCCAAGGAAGCGATGGCTGGATGTCGTGACACAAGACATGAGAGCCAATAGATTGTCCACTGAGGATGTTAAAGACCGTGCAAAGTGGAGTAGGCTTAGTCGGAAGGCAGACCCTGGCAAAAGCCGGGACTAATGCCAGGAAGAAGAAGAAGTTCCCATTTATGGACATAGAGGACGCTGCGTCTTTTCCGGTTGAATATGAATATAACCGCAAAAGACTCACTCGGAATTTACTTTGAAAAAGCTTACAGACGAGGGAAGTCTATCATTCGAGTGGGATACCCATATGTATCTATGGATTGTATATATAAAACAAGGAATAACAGTATATGAAGCCATTGTTAATTATAACTGGAAAGCTAAAATAAATCAATATTATAAAACTGGAGACCGTGTCTGATTTAGTAGCCTACGCTTATACATAGTGGAAATAAAAGGATATTTAACCTTACTTTATTAATTTTCAAAAACTCACAAAACCAACATTCTTGGTATTTAAAGCAAGTACACCGGGTACCCATTTAATTGATCCAACACTCTAAGGTTGCCTGGAAGAGATCGCTTAAAGCGATAAGGCCGTCTGATGTACATTTTGGTTATGTTTGTATTTCTCTTTTGTTGTGTTATTATTATTGTACCGGGCATTTGCTTGAGTCGCTTCTGCAGTATGGCGTGGTCGCGCCAGGCGTGGTGCAGCGCGTGCTCGATGCGCTTGACGCGCCACAGCTGCGTGAACAGCGCCCGGTAGCGCGCGGCGCACGTGGCCGGGAACAGCGTGCCCAGCGGCCCGTCCACGCGGTACTGCAGCGCGAACACGTCCCACCCGCTGTCGTCGCGGCCGTCGCCTGACGCACACACAGACCCGTCACCACCACGCATCGAGCTGTCGACCGACTGCCCGATGGTTCGCTCGATTATAAATTATAATGTGACATTATCTATGACATTTCCTCGTCTATGACATTTTACAAATTACAAATTATAAAGTTGATATTTTTTTTAGTTCATGCTTATTTCATTTTCCATAGAAAATGAAAACTTTATAATAGTTTTATTAATGACAAAACATTAAGGGAGTCGTGGCGCAGCTGTAAAGGCTCTGTCTGTTAACGCGACGGTTATGAGTTCAATATTTATGTTTTTTCTCCTTTCAGAGAGTGGACAACGTGAGGCATTGAGCTCCATCACACGATATCTCGGATATTGGGCTACGGAATGTTTTTACATTAGGTTTCTGAATAGGTAGGTACGACATGAAGTTAAAGAAATGATCGTATAATTCTAACAGTTCGGGTACAGGTTGACGTGCAGACGCGCGAGCACGTGCGGCGGCTCGAACTGCGCGTTGGTGGCGCGCACGGCCGCCTCCAGCGTGCACGTCAGGTTGTGCACGTACAGCGACGTCGCCGGCTTGTTGAGCTCGTCTCTGTGTAGATCGATTGTTGTATATTTACCTCAATCTTGTTTATTCATTGATATTTTTAAATAAGAACAAAACTACTATAAAACATTATAATAATAATTGTGACGTCATCTCGCCATCCCCGTATCAGAAGATGTATGTTTGGATAAATGTGCATATCAAAGCGAATATTTTACCGACATGGATGCGTACGAATGTATATGTATGAATGTATAAACGTAATGATAATGATAATTTGAACAGATCTATAGCGCACAAATACAACCAATTAAACAAATACTATATATGTCCATACTCCAACAGAGTCATCAAGTGATGCACAAAGTCCCCCTGCGCCAGCAGCAAGTAGCGGCGGTGCGCGGCGAGGTGGTCCAGCAGGTGGTGGTGCGTGGTGAGCGCGGACAGCAGGCGCGCCGCCGCCGCCGCGTGCGCCAGCGCCACGCCCGAGCGCAGGCCGCGCGCCTCCCACCACGCCGCGCCGTCGCCTGTAAGGTGCTCGTGATATTATTAAATAGTGTCATTTCAGTTAAAGATGGTTATTTAGGTGTTACGATGAGGGAGGAGCGTGCTAAACAGTGTTGCAGCGCCTTACCTACATTACGGGAACGAGAAAAGATTTAAAAATCTTCACATATTTCTTTACCTAATAATCTCATATCATAACACGGATAAAAATACCAAGTTCGTCGGTGGGTGTGGTAGCTAGCAGGTCGTGTAGATGCACATGGTGGTCAGCGGGCGCGGGCTCGTCGGCGCACGCCTCGCGCATGAACACCACGCTCTTGCCCGTCGCTAGGATCTGCGCAGCTTGCTCGCGTGACATGAATGAGGGGACCATCCATTCTCTTGTGAAAGAATAAAGGTTTTTTATAATTTTTTATTTAAGGTACGAATTCATTGTTTTTTTGTTGAATAAATTGCCCCATCCAAGTGCATATAACATGACAAACTAGACTAGGGTTGATTGATTTGCTTTGAAAATTTTACAATGATACTTAGCGGCTTTATGTTTGATCTGTTTGACCTGACATTTGGTTAAATTTATAAAACTGTATAACCTACCTCACCCTATATTTGTCGTGCCACATTCTATCAATGGGCACGCCACTTCTGCTTTCAATGAAGAACTCATTAAACGGATCGTCTATTTCTCCTGAAATTAATAACAATTTAATAAGATGTACATTAGAAATATATATATATATATATATATATATATATATATATATATATATATATATATATATATATATATATATATATATATATATATATATATATATATATATATATATATATATATATATATATATATACAAGCAAATAAATATTTAAATAGAATGCAATAATGTGTAGCGTTTTTTCATATTTTTTTAATAATGGATTTAAAGTGCTCATATATAATACGTACTATTGAAATATAATTTAATAATATCATCCAATCAGCCAGCTAACCCAACCATAAAGCCAAAACCTAACTTACCATGTAAAAGCCATCGCGTCAGCATCTGTAGTAGGGGATACGTGAGTGCGGTCAGCAGACGCCGCGCCAACGTCACCACGCGCTCGTCGCCGTGACGCACGAACCGATGCACGCACGACGCCAACTCCCCGCCTTTACAAGGAAACATGGCTTCACTTTATTTTGTTTTTGTCTTAGCTTCACGCTGTATCCCACAAAAGCAGGATAGATAGAGGAAAGCCTGAAAGTACTCCATTCCCTATTTTCCCCCCAATTCTGTTAATATTGCGAGTTGTGTGGTGGAAGTTAATATCTCGCTATGTCTTCTTATCGTAGCTAGAAAATGAAAATAATTCACTTCCCTGATAGAGGGGAGCGATCCCATAGCTTCTCGAACTTCAATTTCAAAACGTGACCGTTTACTGTTTAAATAGATATAACATGAAGCTAAATGCCTCGACGGCATTTAATTTCATATTTTTTTTATTGAGATGACTCTTTAGCTATAATCTTATTGATATATTATGTAATTCAAAATTCCATATATTTTAAAGTACCAAATTGTACATATAAAGTGCGATGCTGTGCCTCTGTGACGTGAATAACATCGAGATAACATTAGGAAACAAACAAAAAGATTCTTTAAAGTGGATAAAACTTTCTATATGTCAAAACATTTTAAAATCAGCTATCTTTCACATAAAACAAATAAGTAAATATTTAAAATGTTCATTTATCTATGTAATAAATGAATAGTACCTTTTTTGTGATGTGCCGTTTGTGCAATATTGGCCAGCCATGTCAGCCGGTGCAGGGGCTCCTGCGCCCAGACGCATACGCGCCGCAGCGTGCCGCCTGCACCGTCGCCATCGCAAATCTGGAAAAGACAAACATTTTATGAAATTATAATATATTTAATACACGATGAATATATAATTACCACGCTTACAGATCATTTGAAAAAATAAAGGTCATATAGAATGCAGATACATTTAATTTATTTAAAAAAAAATATTTACAATTTTAATTAACTGACAAATATTCGCTTCCAATAGAGGGAAGACACAATCAAGACGTTTAACATAATGTATTGTTACATGGGGAACATTTATTGTAGGATAAATATTGTAGGATAAATATTATTTTAATAATGTAGTTAATTATCTTGATATTAAACCAAAAAAAATAGTAATAAATACTTGGATATCGTCATATCGGTGTGTGTTACCCTTGCCATAATATTGGCTACAGATGCCAATTATCAACTAAGAACTTTCTTACAGGATATTGTTGGGCATCTCATTAAAATTATGGTAAAAATGGATGCTATTTCCTAGATTCTGGATAATAACAAATAACAACTGTATTAACAAATTTTTTTGTCAAGTATTGTTTTCAGTAGGGTTTTCTAAATAAGATTGTTTTTTAATAAATTCTACGCAATTAATACAATTAAACGAGTATTGTAATTTATTATTAATGATTATATTACAATGTACTGTTAAAATAAATTATATAATATTTATATATATTTAATTGCTCTAACTAATTTGATAAATGGAAATCATTTAAAACATAAATTTAAAATTGACCTAATACAGTTTCTATTTTAATAAATTTTCTTAAACGTGACTCACCTGAGATTGAAGTAAAGCAACACTGCGGTAGTATTCAGTTAGTTCATCCCGAATAGAAGCCACTAAACCTTCACCCATCAAGCCTGCATGAAAAACACATAATAACGCCACAAAACACTTAATAACATATTTTCAAATGTTGTTAGATAACACATTAATATGAACACACAAACATTTTTCTAAAATCTCTATATGGTAATTCAAAAAGAGTAGTCAGTGTTTACTGACTTGTTTTTTAATCAAACAAATAGGTCCGTAAAGCCTTACATATATATTACATTGAGAAGCATATTAATGTTATGAACAAGGATACATGACTTTTTTTATTTTGAGTATATTACCTTGTGGCATAAGTCCCGATCCGGGATCAATAAATTCCTTGAGACGATCATGAAGAAAGCCTAAGTGGGCTATTCTGCTGTATAATATTTGTGCAGGACGCGTCCAGCTGTCGGGGCCGCGCGCCTTTATACCAGTCGCGGCTAGTACAGCATCGCGCACACAAGCACGCTCGTTTGAATGATCTGTGTGAAAATTTACAGGATAAAATTGAAAAAAAAATTGTCTCTTTCCAAAAATAATCCTGACACATTTCTCACGTTTTGTAAGAACTTATGCTAGAAATTATGATAAGAATGTATTTTGTCTAATTTTACCAGTGAAACATGTAAGAATAAAATCTTAGTCTTTGATTAATGCCCGTATCGAAAACATTTGATTCATAACAATGATTCTACATTCTACATCATTATTATGTGTGATGTTTTACCCCTGTAAGTTGAATTTACTAATGAGATTTTTAATAAATCGAGTTAGTTATCAGCCACTTTGCTATATTGTCACTTAGTTTGCATAAATTTAGTGTAAACATAAACCAATTTTATGATAAAATATAATTTTATAAACAGTAATAATTTTGAAAACAAATGTAATTCACTATTAATATATCATTCACTATTATTTATGTGTAATGTTTTAAATGTAACAAATGTTTTAAAATTAAACAAGTACATAAGTAGTATTTTCTGCTCACCACTAGAATATACTGCTATGGCAAGGTTACTGTTACTTGATGGCAAGCTCTGATTAGACTTTTGCTGCTTTAAGCAATTTGCACTCCAACTTACTGGACCTATGCTATTCTTGCTATTCAATACAGATGCTATACCTAGACTTGAATTCTAAAAAATAAGGAAAATTCAACTGCTTTATCAAGTTAAAGGTATCATCATCATACTAAGAAGAAAGGAAAGATATTATGTATGGGAGAAAAATAGGAGTAATATAATTGCAAAATTTATTCAAAATCTACTTATAACAACAATAATAATCTCTTAGTATAACAAAGGCTTAACAAGTGGAGGGTATTTGGTACTTAAAACAAAAGTTTCATAAGACTCAAACTAATTAAAAATAAATAAGATATTATATTTATTAACTAAAACAGTTTAATCGGATTAATTGTGTATATTGACATTATTTTTGGAAACCCAAGTTTTCAAACACTTTGCAGTAGTCCATGGTCATGGGTAGACTGAGGTGACATTTGTCTGTCGGTTGATATAATTATTAACCAAACTACTGCCAACAGTTTCTGAGTTGCCTTGTGTATTTCTGTTATTTTTGCAGAATAAGCTGACTGTATCCTGCCCTCTGGTGTAGTGTGTTTGGGACTTTAAGGTTTTTATAAGCGGGGCCCAGGTGGTAGGTTTTTCAAAAATAATGTCAATATACATGATTAAATGAGTTAAACTGTTTTGCTTAATATGTATAAATATTGCGAAGACCAAAGAACTTATTAAGATATTATGTTAATTAAATGTTTATAAATAAATATAACATAAGAAAATAATAACAATAATATCATAAACTTACAGTTACAGAAAGATTAGGAATAGGAAACAGTTGTTGAGTAGACTCAGTTTGTTGTGGTGTCTCAGACAAGTCCAATAAAAGAGAGAGTACTGCAACTCTTTGCTTCAAAACAAACTGTAAAGAAAAATTGTTACAACAATATATTATAAAAAATATATAAGTATTTTCATAAATAAATAAATGCTATACGAAAAAACTTACCGAATTCTTAAGTTTGGAGTATGCTTCATTAAATCTTTCACTATCCCTTGCTGAGACACTGGCTAACCGAGAGTTTATTCTTTGACACAACAAACTCTCATCTAACACTGATCGAGTTTTCTTGCTTGTTGTAGATAAATATGACAATGCAAGCTCATAAGCTCCATCTATGGAAAATATTTAAATTTCAATATATGAAAATTAATAACAGTAATATAAAAAAAGTATTAAACATCATGTATGTTTATATATATATAGTTTATGATTTAAAAAGAACATACACAGTAAATATATACATTTCTAAGCTGCACTGACATATAAATAATCTCAAAATTGGAAAAATATATCATCTAGTAGGTATATGAAAAATTTAGTGTCAAGGAAAACATTTTATTCAAAGTTAAAATTATTATTTGTTATGTTTACCTCTACTAATATTACCAAAAATGTCTTTAAAATAGTCCTGTAAACTGTTCATTGCTAAAGTTAAGTAACAATTATAATAAATAAATTAATCTCAGAAGTTGACAGATTATTTAAAAAAGGAAATTTACCTGGATCAGATGACAAGCATTCACATAATTTTTGAAGTAACGTTGCAACTGTACCAGCTGGCACGTCCATCTATTATTTGAAAAATATTGCATGTAAATTAAAACAATGTGATATTTTTTAATATTATCACTTTTTGAAAACAACTTTATCTTTATGAGATTAATTAGTGCAAAGTTTACAGTGGATTCTCTTGGTATAGTAATGTATCGTAATAGTAGACGTGTCTTATATATCAATTAAAATTTGAGCATTATAATTATGAACTCACTATTATTCTGTATCCTATCTATTTGTTTATTTATTGTTTACCTACTACTCGTAACTGTTTAGGTATGTCAAATAAAATTTGAACTTTTCAAAAATGTCACTAATAGTGTTGCCACTTGCCAGTCACTTAATTGAAAGCTGGACCATTGGACCGTTTTTGTGCTCAACAGTAAGCATGTACATGCCCGAAGTCTATACTATTATTGTGTAGTGTGTATTATTAGTGTAGAGTTATTTCGCCCGGAATGTGAGCCTTAATTTTATTTACATAATTTCTAATATTAATATTCCCATTTTGTTTGGACCTAAGCTTTTGAAAGACGATGGCAAAGTAATTAATAATTCATAATATAATCACAAAATTCTTAAATATTCAGTTGCATTTAATATTTTAATGCCCTCATGTTTTGGTAGCGTCCCTAGTGATAAATAATAATAAACAATCAAATGAATAAGTATAAAGTGGGGAATGAAGTGTCTTAACAGTAGGCCGTCCCGTCCCGTTCCCTCCGAAGAGTAAAGTATATATTATAATGTAATGTATATTGGCTCCCTCTGTCTACCCTGCTATTTGAAGGAAATTGTGTAAAGTTAAAAAAATAAAACAAAAAGGATATGTCAAGTTATAAATAGTATGACTTTGCTTTTTATTATGATGTTATCAGACTCCAATCAGAACTGACATTTTTGAAATTACTAGTTATTAATACTTTACTAGTTATTAATACTGTTTTAAATATATCCTCTACAATATTCAATAAAAACTTAGACTTTAAATTTATCTTCTTCTTCTTCTTGGCATTAGTCCCAGCTTTTGCCAGGGTCTGCCTTCCGACTAAGCCTACTCCACTTTGCACGGTCTTTAACATCCTCAGTGGACAATCTATTGGCTCTCATGTCTTGTGTCACGACATCCAGCCATCGCTTCCTTGGGCGTCCGGGTGGTCTAACTCCAGGGACAGACATGTCAAGGCACTTCCTTCCGACATAGTTCTCAGATCGGCGCATGACATGGCCATACCATCTCAGGCGACGCTCTTGGAGCTTATCCGCTACGTCACGGACCCCAAGACTACCTCGAATGAATGTGTTGCGTATGCGGTCGGACCGCGTAACGCCACACATACATCTCAGCATCTTCATCTCCGTGACGTGAAGCACCTGAGTGTGCCGAGATAATGTTGGCCAACATTCACTGCCGTATAAAAGAACCGGTCGGATAATGCTCTTGTATATCAGTCCCTTGAGCTTGGACGGTATTCTGCTACCACAGACTACACCAGTGACCTCCCGCCATTTGGCCCAGGCAGCGTTTATACGGGCATGGATGTCGTGGTCGATGTCTCCAGACTCATGCATAAGGTACCTGGTACCAAGGTGGCACCTGGCACCTGGTGGTGCTCCAAGGTACCTGAACTTCTCCGACATCAGTCGCTCCAGCATCAGTCGGTTCTCGTCGATGAGTACTATGTCATCGGCATACATCATCAGCCACGGGGGCTGACATTGGATGTGAGCCGAGACAGTATCCAGCACTACATTGAATAAGAACGGACTAAGAGCTGAGCCCTGGTGAACCCCTACTGTAATCGGGAAGGGCTTGGTGTCGCCAACAGCGGTCCTAACCACTGAAGCGGAGTCGTTGTACATATCTCTGATAACCCCAATATAGGCTTCAGGGATCCCCTTGGATCGCAATGCCCACCAGATACACTGACGTGGCACACAGTCAAAGGCCTTCTGCAAGTCCAAAAAGGCCACATGCAGAGCTCTCCTTTTTTCCCTGTAAGCCTCCATCAAAGTTCTGAGGGCAAAAATGGCGTCCATAGTGCCTGATCCTGGTTGAAACCCATACTGGGTCTCAGAGACAGTACATTCTTGGCGGAGCCTGAGGCCGATCATGCGCTCGAAGAGCTTCATGGTGTGGCTCATAATCTTAATGCCCCTATAACTACCGCAATCTTGAACACTGCCCCTTCCTTTGTTAAATAGGGATAATAAAGCTCTGCCGCCACTGATGTGGCATCTTTCCAGTATTTAAGATACGGTTAAACAGGTCAGTAAGTATAAGCACACCAAGAGAGCCCAACGATTTCCACGCCTCGATTGGGATGTCGTCAGGTCCTACCGCTTTTCCGTTCTTCATGCGTCGAAGACAACTACGAGTTTCGTCACGGGTTATTGGAGCAACAAGTCCAAGGTTAGGAGATAATTCAGGAGGAAGACTACAAGACTGCTGAGTGTTCAGCAGCTCCTTAAAGTAGCTTCTCCATCTCTCCTTCACAGAGGCATGACTACAAAGCAACGTGCCCCGAGAATCTCTGACGCAAAGACATTTTGTAATATCCTGCGACGCTTTATCTCGAGCACGAGCCAGTTTGTATATGAGCTTCTGCCCCTCCACAGTTTCAAGTTTATCGTACAATGGCGACAAACTTTCTCTGCCGGCTCTGGCTACATCTCTTTTGCTGGCCCGTTTCGCTGATATGTACTCAAGTCTGTCTTCAGGAGAGTTGGAATGCTGCCATTCTTTAAACGCAGCCTTCTTTTCCTGAATCACCCCCTGCACCTGGTCATTCCCCCATGTCCCTGTCGATGACACGCCCACCCTTAGTAACGCCAAGAACTCGCTTGCCCGCCGCAATGATTGTTGAATGAGCTCGATCCCATGCAGTCTGAGCGGTCTCGGTGTTAGTCAGTAGATTTTGACTCTCCACCTCCGCCAAGAAGTCTGTCTGCATCGGCCCATTCAACAACCACCACTTAATCCTAGGCTTGCGTTACTCAGCTACATTCTTTTTTGGGGTAACATTATAGTCCATGACAAGGAGGCGATGTTGGGCCGTCAGGCTTTCGCGGGGAATGACCTTACAGTTGGTCACCCTGCCTATATGACACCGTCTAGTCAGCAAATAATCAATTTGAGTTGAGTGGGACCCGTTCTTATACGTTATAAGGTGCTGAGGTTTCTTCTGGAAGAAAGTGTTCACGATGGCCAGATCAGACGCAATGCAGGTTCTTAGAATATTTTCTCCCTCTGCATTGCGAAGACCATATCCAAAACCCCCGTGAACACGTTCATACACCTCAGCGACCCTACCCACGTGACCGTTCAAGTCCCCCCCAACTAAGATTGCTTCGGTAGACGGTATAGCGAGTAGGACCTCTTCACACTGCTCCCAAAAAGTCTCCTTTTCAGCCGCGCTACAACCCGCCTGGGGAGCATAAGCACTGATTAAGTTTGTGATTACGCCCTCGATCAGTACCTTTATCCGCATCAAGCGGTCGCAGCGACGGTCAACTTCAAGAAGCCCATTCTGAAGCTCTTTAGAAAGCGCTACCGCTACACCGTTTTTGCCCGTAGGTGACCCAGTGTATATAAGGCGGTAACCCTGCCCGATGTTACGAGACTTATTGCCCTTCCAGCGAGTTTCCTGAAGGAAAGCACACTGGACCCGACGTCTCATGAGTACATCTGCGAGTTCTCTGCATCGTCCGGTTAGAGAGCCAATATTCCATGTTGCAAAGCGGAGTTTCCGTCTGGGTACTGACGTCGTTAGCCGTGCCCGTACTTGACACGGTAGCCCTTGCCCACTTATCGCAGGTGTAGGGCGATGTGCCTGCGCGTCGTTTAACGGCGACGCCCTAGCCATACCCAGCTTTTTGTCAAATCGGTCCATATGAGAGGCGAAGTGGTTTTTAATGGAGCGATTGCCATCTGACCTCCAAACCCATTACTGGGAGAAACCAAGAAAGGAAAGGGAATAAGAGGCAGAAAGACTTGGAATATAGGGGAGGGACACCACTTACATGGATTGGATCGGGTTATGAAAGTGGTGGCTCGAGGTCCCGGGGTCGCGTACCCGTATGCCGGAAACCAAATATCGGACAGAGAGGACAGTAAATTTATGTTATATTATATTTTAACTACTAAATTTATGTTATATTATATTTTATTATTATATTATTATGTTATTTATGTTATACACACTAAATACGCTACATTCTAAATAGTTACAATGAAAAATATAGTTAGATACATTATATTGGAATTATAAATAACAATCTCTGTGTACTATAGTTATAATAATCATAATTGTCATACAATGCGTGGTATATCAAAACTGGAAAACGCTTTTAACAACGTGTGTAAAAAATATTTCATTATATGTATTTAAATATTTCCCTTATCCTACTTTTTCTTTCTCTTCCAGCAACCTATTCCACTATCTTGTTGAATATATTCAGAGATGAATCCACTTTTACCTCTTTATTTCAGAAATTAAACATTGTTTGCTTACTTTATATTCTATTGATGAAATAGGATTATAGTCTTTTTTTCTGTCCTAGATTTTTCTTAGTCCTAGATTGTTGGAACAGGCAATAAGAGTAATTAGAGTGACTTTAAAGCTGCTACGTATTAATTCATTATTGACTCGATCAAGTCTAGTCACCCATCTGAGCATTTTCATTTCATTTGTATGGAGCTTTTGTTTATGTGTCTAACTTTTTGTCCTACATTGGCCAAGCTGATGATCAGCAGGTCTCAGCAAAAGGTGACAGTAGGTTTAGAGGAGATAAACTACGTCCAGGAGTACATCTACCTAGGCCCAATAGTATCCTTTCAGTGTTGATAAGAAAAAGAAATCGAAAGACAAGTCAAAACTGCCTGGAGGAGCTTTCAGTCTATGGGTGATCTAATAAAGGCCAACCTTTCTCTATATCTTAACAGAAAATTGATGAATGTGTGCATTCTCCTAGTGCTCACCTATGGTGCTCAGATATGGTCTTTCACAAATTCACAGAAGTCCACCCTTAAGGTTTGCCAACGTGCGATGGGGTATGTTCTTGTGTGAGCTGTTGTGTGTGCACTCATCGCTGTTGCTCCAAAATTTTTCTAAAGATATCTCAGATATTTCACCTGGTCCTGCAATTAAAATGTACTATTGTGCTGCCATCCCTAATATTTTATCATTTCTTTATTTACTACCATAATGTTTATAGAATACAGAAATTTATAGTCTGTAGAAATAGGCTAATTTTCTTACGTCTAAACTATCAATTTCTTTTTACGAAATCTCAAAACAAGCAACGAACAGTGATTGCTTACAAAATTCAGTTTATAATGGTTTTTATATTAAAAAATAGAAGTTTTTTTTAATTTACATCACATATATGTATTGATATCAAACATGAGTTTTTCAATTGATGAAGTTAACTTCCTTGTGTATCGATACTTACAAGAATCTGGTATTTACTTTCAGACGACAAAATAGACGCCAACATGCTGTTTTAAATATATATAGTTGTATTACTTTAAGTATTCATATTTTAGGTTTTCATCACTCTGCATATACTTTTGGTATTGAATCACATATTTCCCAAAGTAATATAAATGGAGCACTTGTACCTCCAGCCGCTTTACTAAATATATTACAAAAAGGTCTACAATATACAGAAGCTGAAATAACAATAGGAGAAGATGGTAAGAAAATAATTTTTAACATTGCCCAAAAATAAATATATTTCCTGTCCCAAATATATACATATTTTTTATGTTGAAGGTTCTGAAACTCGACTTACGGAAAGCCTCAGTTTAATTGATGCAGTTACTCCAGACATAGTTGCTGCTAGACAAAATGCTCATAATGCACAAAAACAAGCAAACAAAGAGCCAGGATCTGGAGGAGAACAGAATGGGGTTGATGTATGCTTAGCATCATTTTATATGCATTATAATACTTTCATTTAAAGTAAAGTTGCAGTGGCGAAAATAATCATAATAGTCTGTAAATGCACAGGGAACAACATGCAATGCAGCATCAACTACAGGGGGTGCTGCAACCCCCAGTGCCCCTGAGAATATGGATGTAGATCAGTCAATTGAAATTCCTGCTAGTAAAGCAACTGTTCTTAGAGGTCATGAATCTGAAGTTTTTATATGTGCCTGGAACCCTAGCACTGATCTTTTGGCCAGTGGTTCAGGAGATAGTACAGCTAGGTATATTTTGGCTATATTATGTTATATTTACTAGTGTTTATTTATAGCTTTTAATGTTAATTAACCTTAACAGCCTAATCTATTTCAAAAATACACAAAACCTTATCATACATTTCCGAGCTTATCATACAGCTATAAATTAATACTCTGTGTATTAAAATACACCTATTTGAGGCCTATTATGGATGTAGAAATTTATGTTTGGGGTTGAAAGCAATAAGGAAACAGTAATCAAAGCAAAAAACAAAGTATTTACATTTCTTGAGCTTAGTCTACTTCTAGAATATCACTTTTTGGATCAGTAAGTTTTATGATAATTTAGTGTTTTCAGTTCTCGTAAATATAGGTAGAAATAAATTTCCATAAAGAATAAATTCTCTATCATTCAATTGCTTCTTATTATTCTTCACCAATGCAGTTCAAGACATATTAGAATAAAGCCATCAGTTGTGAGGGCACATGACATGCTCTCATAGGAATAAGTCAAAAATTACAGGACTTAACCATACTATCAAAAACTTGTTGTTCACTGGTACCTAAATTAAGCCGCGCAGATGTATGTATATTAGTCTTTTACGTTAATGCTAATTAACATTTTTAGAATATGGGATATGTCTGACAACCCTGCAACTACTCCTAACCAACTTGTATTAAGACACTGTATCCAAAAAGGTGGAGCTGAAGTGCCTAGTAATAAGGATGTCACTTCATTGGATTGGAATGTAAGTCAAAATATTTAAAATAATTTTTGTTTTGAAACTGGCAAACATAATATTGAACTATTTTTCAGTGTGATGGAAATCTATTAGCAACTGGATCATATGATGGATATGCTCGTATTTGGACGACAGATGGTACTTTAGCATCTACATTAGGTCAACATAAGGGACCAATATTTGCACTGAAATGGAACAAAAGGGGAAATTATATTTTGAGCGCAGGGGTATGTTATTAGTACATCATATATGAAATAATAATATATATATTTATTTAGTATATTTGAAATGTTTGTGTGTGCTATATATATTAAATGGTGTTTTCAGGTTGATAAAACAACAATAATATGGGATGCTGCATCTGGACAGTGTACCCAACAATTCTCTTTTCATGCTGCACCAGCACTTGATGTTGATTGGCAAACTAATAATTCATTTGCATCTTGCTCTACCGATCAATGTATTCACGTCTGCAAACTTCATGTTGACAAACCAATAAAAAGTTTCCAAGGTCACACAGTAAGTATAGATAGTTAAATTAAACTATTAAATTATATTAAACTATTCATATAAATGTTTTTTGCAAATAGATTAAGCAAAACTAACTTAATTCTATTCCTTTTATAGAATGAAGTTAATGCAATTAAGTGGGATCCTCAAGGACAACTACTTGCTTCTTGTTCTGATGATATGACACTTAAAATATGGTCTATGAAACAAGATACTTGTGTTCATGATTTAAAAGCTCATTCTAAGGAAATATATACCATAAAATGGTCTCCTACTGGACCAGGCACACAAAACCCTAATATGAATTTGATACTAGCTAGTGCATCTTTTGATTCAACAGTAAGATTGTGGGATGTAGAAAGAGGAGTATGTATACATACACTTACAAAACATACAGAACCGGTCTACAGTGTTGCATTTTCACCTGATGGCAAATTTTTAGCTAGTGGCTCATTTGACAAATGTGTGCATATATGGTCTACTCAAACTGGAGGTCTAGTTCACTCATATAAAGGAACAGGCGGCATTTTTGAAGTTTGCTGGAATTCCCGTGGTACTAAGGTTGGAGCAAGTGCCAGTGATGGAAGTGTTTTTGTGTTAGATTTACGTAAGCTATAATGTAAATGTTATGAGAACTGATAATATATTTTACTTTTGAAATAAAACAATAGAAAAGTGATTACATACAACTTTCATTATTATTTTGTATGCCACAGACAAAAAATTAAAATAATCATATACATATATAATATGTAAGAAACTAAATGAATTGTATTGCCATCACCACATGATTTTTTTATGACATATATAAATATTTGATTAAGCTGAAACAAACCTGCCAAATTGTTTATCATTTATACACAAGTCAAATGTAGAACACACTTAAATATATATAAAAAAATAATCATCATAGAAATAGAAGTTAAAGATATGAGACATTTAATTTTTTATAAAATGTTAATAAAAATATACCTTCATTATAAGCAATTTATTTTCAGCAAATTTACATTATAGGGAAAATACAGATTTATTTACATTACTTGCTCACTTTTATTTTTTATCTTGCTTTTCAATATCCTTAAACTTTCATTGGCCTTTTATAAGCTAGCATATCTTCATGTTTATAAAGGACATGTAATTTTTCATACATAAATTTAAAAAAATATAAGAGATTGTCATATTCTCCCAAGTATGGCTTGCAATAATCATGATTGTCTTGACTATGTTTTGGGAAATGTTTCGTAAGTTCATTTTGATAATGAGGACTAAGACCCCATGCACTAGCATGTAACTCTAAAAGAAATTGATGCAATGCTTCTATGGTTGAAAGATACCAACGAGGGCTTCCTTTTTGATGTCGCCAAAATTGAGATATTCTATTTTGTAAGACAACTTTTGGCAATCTTTGCAATCTTATATCTGCAAATATGCCTCTGCTTTGGTTCCATGTACTATCAATTAGAATTAGCTTTTCTATTGGCAATTGTGCAACATGAAGTATTTCATTATTCTCTTGATCAGAATCAAAAATCCTAGTCATCAATGTGCCAACATTGTATCCTTGAGGTAATTCTGATAACACATTCTCAAAATAGGATTTACAGCCGATTTTACCTGTAAATAATTCCCTTACAGTACACGCTTCAGTTCCTGGATATAATAAAACTGTCTTCCCATTTAAATCATAGTCAGGTATTTCAGGATATGTATAAACATTTACATCATTAGGTGCTAAAACAGCTGCATGGGCAGCTGTACTTTTACCATCTATTTCTCGTTTATGTTTAATTATATCAACTTTAATAGGTAGCTGAAAATATTTTAAATATATATGACTCTAGTTTATGTTAATAAAAAAAAACATTGTGAATTTAGTTTAAGCTTATCTTACCCTGCACAATGGAATTCGACCTTCTAATTGAATAACTGGGACGAAACAAGTATAGCAAAAGTACATTCTAGACTTGTTGCAACGTGGACATAGACTTCGCATGTCCAAACTATGTAAAGCATCCGAATTTAATATTTTTAAGCCGTCGAATGGTTTATCATCACGACTTCTTGCTTCTAGACTCTTAGGATTCATATTTGATTGTTTACACTTATTACTTGTAACGATGTTTCAAAATATTCTGGAATCATTAATAATATAATCAAACATTACCGCTTGTCACTTAATAATTACTCTAGTCAGAAAATTATAGTTTGTGTGTCGAGTTTTATTTATTTTAAACCAGTGCCACCGGTGCCATTACTCAAGTACCTACATATAAATCATAATATTTATCAGTATTGTATCTATGCTCAGCAGTCAGTACTCAGTACCTACTCGCTAGTCAGTAGCACAGAAATTAGTACTCCCTAATCTTAAATATAGCTAGTGTATAGTCTATGGTTAGAGTAGTGACTAGTAAGACAGATAAGATAGATATATATAGACTGATGAATAATGAACCTCTAGCATTGGTTTTGTGATGCTATTTTCAAATACAGATAATTAACCGATACGAGTATCCTTAATTCGTTATAAAAATATCTTAAAAAAAAATTTAAAAACAATAATGAACAGTCTATAGTTTATACGATATGTATAAATCCCATGTAAATCAGGCTATAATTCCCATATTTTAATAGTATTTAATACATACTATACTGCAATTTTTTGAAATGGTTTCTTTATTTAAATTTCTCATGTTAGCATTATTTACATTGTATTACCGTGTCAATAAAATATATTTATATTTTCTCATCTTAACAATGATAGTTAAAAAATATAATTTAAATGTAGCCATTAAAACCGTATAACAAAACAATCTATATTATCTTCTAACTTAAAAAAAGTGAATGAAATATTAAATAAGTACTGTATATATTTCTAAATATAATAATAAAAATTCTTTTTGCTTACTTTAATTTTTTATGGCCCTTCATAAAATTATTTTCAACGAAATACGATACATGTACCATAACAAACCTTTCAAATATTTCATCTATTTTCGTTATTACGTCAAAGTGTAGTACATATTTGTGATTTTAAAATTTTACTGTAATTGTGTATATCAGTAAGGTAACGTTTTACAAACTTATCATAATATTTTATTAATAAATGGTAGTTTGTGGATCTAATGTAAATGTCTTGTAGTATTCTTATTGTCTACCTTGTTTAGGACAATGACGCCATTTTGTCGCGCCGGCTGATCAGTAATATTATTTTATAGTGATTTTCAAGTAAATTCCCTGGTTATTATTTAAAATATGTTTACTCTTTGGAAATGTCTTAACTTGCGCTACTATTTCATTTCTATCTCTTTATGACTCGACGTGTGAAATGACAATGTGAATATATTGATTATTTATATTCTTCACTACGAAAATAAAAATCAAATTGGTGTAAATTTTCTTTTTTAGTACTTATGGGAGCTTTAATTTGTTATTTTCACATAGAAAATTGATGTGTTTTATTTCTTATTGAAAATTGAAGTCCACTCAAAAGTACTTACATTAATATTGCGAATTTCCTAAGTGGTTTCAGAATATAATTTTGAATGTAATTTTCCTTCAAGGAAAGGTGAAATGATTAGGGATATGTTGTAATAATGACAATATCAATGAAGGAACAAGATCAAATGCCCGGGGAGGTGAGTTAACTATATTAATTATGTAGTGCTTTGTAAATGAATGAATAATATACACAAGAATTATTTGCCATAGATACTTTACTCTTGTTAAAATCATTTTAATGTAAAATTTATTTATTTTATAAGTTTAATAAATGTATGTGTTATTTTTACAGATGACCTTCCCTGAGGCCAAATTAAAAGCTTTAGAAGAGAAAATTTCCCATCCTAGATGGGTGGTACCTGTTTTGCCAGAACAGGAACTAGAAGCTCTTTTAATTGCTTCAACTGATTTGGTTGCAAAAGGTCTTTTATTTTACATATATATTATAAATAAATAAATTTGACCTTGGCTTAATGACATCATATTTTTATTAATACATAGGTGAAGATATTAACAATCCATCTTGTCAACGATTTTACAACGACGCCCTGACAGTGTCATTTACAAAAATACTAACTGATGATGCTGTATCATCATGGAAAAATAACATCCAGCAATGTGTACGTTCAAACTGTGAGAAATTGGTGAAATTATGTGCCATGAAATTAGACGACCCTAGATTTTTACATCTTTTATACATGGTTTTCAATCCAAACAATAAGTAAGAAGTTTTTCTAATCTGGTTATATAAATATATCTTGTTATGTGAATCAAGACTTTATAAACATCTTGTTTTTGTATTTAGATTCCACACATTCAATGCATCAAGAACAAGTGAAGGCTTATCAGTAGCAAATATTACTGCAACAGCAGGTCCAGTCTCAACACAAGAATGTGAAGTATTTGCCAGATCACAAGATCATCGTACACCGAGAGGATGGCTGGTCCATCTTATTAATTTGTAATTTACCCCTAATTCTTACTCTTTTAGTGTGATGAAAGCTAAATAATTTGTACTGTATACTATCACACCAATAAGCTATAAGTTCTGAAGTTCTGAAATGGAACATTAATTGACATTTGCAGGTTTGGTCAAGCAGGAGGTTTTGTAAAATTAAGAGAAAGATTTGAAACAATAATGGGATTTAAAAAATCTGAACTAACATCATCTGTCATTAGTGAAGAGAAAGTTTTAAATGAAATAACTGAAAAGGAAAATGAGGAAATCAAATCTAATTCTAATGAAAATATGCCGTCAATAACTGAAAATATTGAGGTTGTTGCTGTTGTTTTTCTTATCTTGTGCAAATTTTACAACCATATGGTTTCATATCAAGTTTGATTTTTATTCTAGAATTCAATAACAAGAAATGAGCAACCGTCTTCCTTAGAACAATCAATAAATGGTGAAACACGTGTAGCTGCAGTTTGGCAACTATTGCGTCCTTTGGGCTTATGTCATGATCTTCTCACACCTCACACTGTCACTATTTACCTTCTACCTATATTGGTATGAAATTGATTGCTTATAAAATATTACTTAAAAATAGTAAATAAATTAAATATATTTGAATTTTTTTTAATTTATGTTTAAGGAATATATACCCACATTATTGGACAGCTTAACAGATGATGAATTGAAACGGGAAGCAAGAGGCAGTGAAAATAAAACAGACATAGTGTCATGTTTAATTAGAGCTTGTAAATGTGTTTCAGTCAAAACTCCTCAACACCACAGCTTACTTAAATGTAAGTAACTAAACTTTTTATGAATAAAATTTGAGAGTGGAGATAATTTCATATGCTTTATTTGTATATGTATTTGAAGTGAATGTATGTCTTTTTATTAAATATTGTTGTTATGTGTAAAATCAGCCATTGATTTTTTTATGTCGTGTTTATGTGGTGCATAATCTATATGTAAAGTATAAATTTGATATTATTGGAGGAAATTTTAATTATTTTAAATGTATTTTTAATGTATCTACTATAATTTTTATTATATAAATTTTGATATATACATATAATTAAGTAAAGTACAGCATTTTTAAGTTTCAGGTCCTTTTGTGTTATATGTTATACAATGTTGTATTTGATATTAATTTGTCAATGTTGATCACCATACATTTATTTTAGCCTGAGGATTTAATTGTATTAATAAATTATTAAATTAATTATAAGACATATGGTTGGAAGCTATAATTTGAAGCAAGGTCGGCAGCCGACCCTGTAGCTGCTAAGGGGCGGAGTGACGAATCCTCCCCTAAGCCGTTACATCGTCGGTTGTTCACCTTAAAGTCATCGTTGCACAAGTATCGCCACATCAGCTTCTTTGCATGTTTTTAGTCATTTATTTCATATTTATAAATGTAAAAGTTTATAGAAGAAAATTACATTAAATGACTTGTCTTGTGTATACAAGATCGCAATTTGATTATTCCATTAGAAATGTATTTCTAATTACCATAGATTATTGTTATCAAATTTTCATAGTATCAAACATTCAACACCATGAATTGTCACATGACGACTGTTTTGTATGGTCTAACTAGTAACACGATTAAGTTAAACATTTTCCCTACGTAGAATTTATTAACGTACTTCTGATACGTTTTTGGGAAGACATATATATTCACAATATTTCACATAAATATCATGAATATTGACTTCCCAAAAACTGTGTTTATTTCGACCATATTAATAAATATGTTGTTATTGTATTCTAAATTATACGAGTACTTGGACATTGTGACATTACATGTTTTCGTTTCGGGTTAATATTATATATTTTTAATTTGAGTATATTTAATATCTTTATTTTTTTTTTCATTATAATAAAAACTTTTACAGCATTGGAAATGTTTCGGTTGAAGATGATTTTACGTCTACTACAAATGTCATCATTTAACGGAAAAATGTCTGCATTGAATGAAATTAATCAGCTAATCAGTACAATATCTCAGCAACCGAAACCAGAGTGGCTAACTCCGGCCGTCATAACGGTATGTACATTAAATTTCTGTTTTACACATTTTTTTTTACTTAAAGCGGTAAAATAAAACTAATTTAAGTATCATATCATATCTAATTTAAGTATATATCATCAGAGAAGCAAGCCCACAGCCATCGCTTTCACTGCTACGCATGTCCCAACTGTTTGTTAATAACGTAAATGCTTTATTACAGAATTGGATTCGCGAAAACAAAGTAGTAGATATAGTATTGCGAGACTCGCTCCATCAGCCTCAATATGTAGATAGACTAGAAAAGATGCTCAGGTTCATGATCAAAGAAAACTCACTGACTAGAGACGACTTGGACGCTATATGGAAAGCGCAACATGGAAAACACGAAGCCATAGTAAAAAACCTTCATGATCTCCTGGCCAAGTTGGCTTGGGACTTCACACCCGATCAACTTGATCATTTGTTCGATTGTTTTAAGGTATTTAAATATACATAATATTAGATATATTATTATTTATGCAAACATATTAATTGTAAATGTAATAATAATGCTCTTTTGTAGGCAAGTTGGGCAACATCTAGTAAGAAACAAAGTGATAAATTGTTAGAAGTAATACGTAGACTTGCAGAAGACGACAAAGACGGCGTGATGGCTAATAAGGTACCTATAAAACATCGGATACTGTTTAAGTATATGTATATTTTTAAAACAGTGTTAAAACTAGTGATGTGTCGGATATCCGTCTCCGTATCCGCAGAAATCCGAAGTGAAGGAGAAATCTATATCCGTGAGTTTAAACGGATCTTTTACTTTATTAATGTTCAATAACTATATATTAAAATTCTATATGGGATAATCTATATTCACTGTAAAACTCTCAGATACGTGTTACTACACGAAAAACAGTAGCTTTGGTTCTGTACATCGTCGAAATAATCCAGCTATACGACTGACATCCTCACATATTTTCGATATTTGTCCAAACTAAAATTGGTTGTGTACATTGTTATTATACATTTACCTAAGCGATTTTAAGTAAAGTTAAGTAAAGTTAAAATAATCTTGCAATAGAGAAAATTTAGGAACTTTGGTAAGATTACTTCTACTTATTATTCATAAATCAAATAATAAATAAATTAAAAAAAATGGTGTGGAGTTCCAGTAGTTAACATGCAGTATCTCGAACTCGAATTCACTCGTAAGAAACGGAGTCTTAATGGCATCTTTATAATGAGGTCAATCAAAAATCTTTGTGATAGCTTATTAAAATAATGAAATTTTAACAACACTTTATTATTTAAATAATTTAAAATCTAAGTTTTTGAAGTGGAATCTTCGCAACATTTTAAATTGTAATTATATTTGTGATTGTAATTAAGTTAACGAATACCATGTGACACAAAAAGTGTTAGCATAAGCTTAAAATAAAAAACAGTAGCTGTAAAAGTACTATTCTTGTCAGGCAATTATCAAGTAGCGACAACTATTAAATTCACGATCACCGATATCGATTGAATAAGTAAGTTAGATACGCTTCCGCTGATTTTACACCAAACACCCTTATTAAGATCCGAATCCGAATCAAGTTTGGAAACAATCCGGCACATCACTAGCTAAACCCATATTTAGCCAGCCCTTTTAAGAATGTCTTCTACAAGTTTCAAGATTTTATTTCATAATTCTGAAAAATAAAAATAATTACTTTATTTGGATTTTTGATATTAAACTTATATTATTTTAGGTATTAGTATTGTTTTGGAATTTGGCACACTCAGATGAAGTTTGCACTGAAATAATGGATGTTGCATTGGCAAACCTTATAAAAATACTCGACTATAGCTGTAGTCAGGATCGTGACGCTCAAAAAACTTTGTGGTTAGACAAGTAAGTACTATTAGTATAATATTTGAGGCCAATGTGTCCCAGTGGGACTGACATACTGTAAACACGATGGTTGCAGGCTCGATACTCATTTGTGAAAACTATTTGAAGTGCGCCGTCGAAATCCACCTCTGCTTGCCTACCCTGCTACGTGCGGGATACAGCGTGAAGCTGAACAAATATATCTTTTCGCCACTGCCAAGTTTAAAGAAATATTACTTGTCATTGCAGAACTAATGGAACTTAATTCTATTTAAGTACAGATCGAACACTCAACCGTCGTGTATACAACTAGACACTCCGATAATATACAGCACTACTACAAAAACATGTCACATAAATAATTTTCAGATGCGTGGAGGAACTAAAGAGCAACGACAAGTGGGTGCTGCCCGCGCTAAAGATGATGCGCGAGATATGCTGCCTGTACGAGGCGGGCGGCGGCTCGGGCGTGCGGCCGCACGTCACGCGCCAGGAGCTCATCGACCGCCTGCAGACCCAGCACTCGCTCGTCATCCTCGTCACCGACTCGCTCACGCAGTACATGGACGCAGTTAGGAACAAGTTGGCCGGTGAGATTATTATTCGTTGTTTTACTCTTTTGGGAGATTAATTTCATACTCTGTACATCTATATTCTGGGTATATTCGAATTGTTGTACAGTATTAGTGATACAAAATATACCTTAAAGTATTGCACTTAGAGAAGTAATAAAATTGCTCACTGCTGTGATTGCGTACAAAAGTGAGCTTTTTCTTAAAATTTTCTTTGTCAGTTTAGTGGATGTCGAAAGCAGCTTATAAAAGTAAATTTTATATTGAAGAGTTGTAATTTTTCAGTGGAAGGAGAAATAGATTGGGAAAATTGGTTACCAGATGGAAGATATCCGCACGCCGCACAAGTACACGAAAGACTTAGTTTTCTTCGTTTTTTACTTAAAGATGGCCAGCTGTGGCTTTGCGCTGAACAAGTAAATATATCTAATAACTTTTTTATTTTATAGTTTATTAACTTTTATTGTACAGTATTAATATATTTTTGTGCTTGTAGGCGAAACAAATTTGGATATGTTTAGCCGAAAGACCAGCGCACCTGGGAGACCGAGAAGCGTGTTTTCGATGGTTTAGTAAACTCATGGGCGAAGAACCCGACCTGGATCCCAATATTAACCTGCATTTTTTTCGACGGAACATTATGACACTGCCCCCCAATTTACTAACTCATTCCGGAATCAAATGTTTCGAGAGGTATCGGTCGCAGATTGATTAGATTCATATTTTCATATCAAAAAATTAAAATAAAAACTTTTGTTCCAGATTTTTTAAAGCTGTAAATTCCAAAGAAGGCAAACTTAAAGTTAAACGCCGTAGTTTTTTATTAAACGACGCTGATCTCATAGGTTTAGATTATTTATGGAGAGTAAGTTAATATTTGACAAAACAAAATTATAAAATTATACAAATAATAAAGGTTATCATAATTAATGAATAACAACAAACTACAGGTGATAACAGAGTGCGAGGATGAAATCTCTGCGCGCGCGACGGAGCTGCTCCGCGAGGTGAGCACGTGCACCGGCCCCGCGCTGTCCCCCGCGCACCATCACGAGGCCTTCCTCACGCAGTGCTGCGCGCGCACGCAGAGGCTGCAGAAGGAGATGGACTTGGCCGGTTAGTACCACGTGTTGCTACACCACTGTTTGCAACTCTCATGTTTTTGATTATATCTATGAAGAAACGAAAGAAGAAGAAAAAGAAAGAAATTAATGCAAGCTCAGTCTACCCGTACCCTAGGAGTATTGCATAGTGTTTGAAATGTCAGATTTCCAAAAAAGTTGTATATTGTAGATTAACTTAAGAAATGTGGTTTCGGTTGAAGCAACGTTGCTTTCGAGTATCACATGCAATATATGAACTGATGCTGTTGGAGTTTCACTGTTTTTGTAATCACTTGGATACATTGATCAGATGTCATCTCTATGACGAAAATAAAAATGGAGCCTTAAAGCCATTTCAATTCGTCTCCACTTTCTGGACATCCTTCATTATTGTAAAATTTTCCTTTTATACAGTTAAGAAGAAATTTAACGAAAAATATACATTTAAATTTTAGATGTTGCCGAGTGCTGTACAAGAATGTGTAGAGTGATTCGTGCCATACAAGAATATATTAACGAATGTGATAGAAGATTCACCGCAGAACGACAAATACTACCGATTTACAGATCCGGTAGAGGCAGGCAATGTACTATAATAGTAAGATTTAATTTTCAAACAGGCCAAAAGCAAATTGATGATGTAGAACTGTTTTCTCATTCAAACGAAACATTACATTCTTTACGTTCTGCAATACAAAGAAGGTATTTATCTTAATTTTATTGTCTAAAATTTTCATTCACATCTTATAACAGTTTATTTTAGTAATCATGTAATTATTATTAATTTTTAGATTAAAATGTGCGTCGGATAGTAATATTAAATTAGAAATGTATATAAACAAATTAGAATTGTATGTTAATGGTGAACTGTTGGACACAAGTCATGATCGCAAAATACTCTCACAAATACATCTTAGAGACAAAACTGTGATTGTTGCTAAGGTAAGAGCTTTTTAAATTACTTCATATCACATTGTCAGCTATAAATAGACACAATTGAATTCTTTTTATATGTTTAGGTGTATGATGGACAAGTGTGCGGGAGTGGGGGATGTGGTTCTTCAAATGAATCAAGTAGTGACTCAAGTACGTCATCACCGCCATTACCACCCACACTCGAACATGCTCTGCCGGGAGTTGTAAGTAATTTTTTATACTAATAAATTATTTGTTAATTTATTGTAAAGTTCTTCATTATTAATATAGAAAATATTTTATAACTGCTAATGAACATATATCTAATTTATTTTATCTAATTAGGCTTTATCTATTTATTTATTTTTTCAGCTATTTGCCCAGGGATCATGGTATATACCTTTTATATTAGAATTAGAACACATAGGCATTACTAAAGGACATCCACAACTGACAGAAGCTGCACATTTGTTGTCGCAGATATGTCCAAGTCACAAGCAAACAGTATGTTATAATAATGTTTTATTTAAATATTTACCTTTATGTGTATATTTTTTTCATCGTAAGGTAATTTTAGGTGGAGAAATTAACTGAAGCTCTGCTCAGTCGGGATGATACTAAATTGAGAGATATGCTTTATGGGCCAGCTCCACCTACTGTTGCATATAGTATAGAGGTTTGTATTCATTGTACATAATATTAATTGAATTGGTATTATGTTATTATTTAGTGTTTTTATGTACGAGTATATATGTTTGATAACCTCGCAGGTCCTCTATAGTATGGTAATGCCATCATCAGATACAAGACTAGAACGTAACCGAAATTTTCAATTAGCCTGCGTCAAGAAAGCGCCACTTCTAGTTCAGTGTTTGTCAGATAGCGAATTTTTAAAAGATGCAGCACCTCACACTAGGAGGTAGTTTTTTTTTATATACAATGTTACTATATGTTTATGTATGTTGTAAATAAACGTTATAAGTTGATGTTTAATTAATTTTTGTTTTCAGGGTTGGTTACTTGGCGTTAGTTAGGTTGGCTAAGTTGGCATTATATACTTTAGGTCACTTGTTCGAAATTCTCGCACCTGATGGTTCCGACACTTCAGTAGATAAAGATTTAAGGTATATTTTCTAGTAATTTAGGAAACAAATTAATATTTTTGTTTTTCATACATCATTTTTGTTACTTCCTTATGTTTACAGAATGGATGTCACTATATTGCGAGAAGCACTTCAAACAGTTCCAAATCATAATTGTGAACTAATCGTGAAGGCTGTGGCAGAAAAATTGGCGAACAGTTTAGGTGAACAGGTGATTATGCAATGCTATAATTATTTAGCAGCATTTTGCTCTTTATTAAACACATAAAATAGTCAAAAGTGAATGACATATAAATATAAATGATAAATAATTTAAGTGTAATTTTATAAGTAATATTGTAAAACAGGTCGTAACTAGCACAGAAGATGGAGACTCAGTGTCATCGCTAGTATGGTGGCGAGTGCCCACTGCGGCCACAGTGCGCGCCTTGTACGCGCTCGCGTATTCAGTAGCGCAACCCTCCGAGCATAACGGACTTGTGCATTCTGATGATGTTATATGTGAGTTTTACTTGTTTTTGTAAATACTGATTTACAATTTTAACTTTAATTCACTTTGGTCGTCCAGAAAAAGTGGTGACATTAGTGTAGATTATATTTTTTGCTACTCATTGTAGGATGTGTATGAATTACATTATTTTCTAATTTTTTACTATTCTTTAAAACTTAAATTTTTCACTTGTTTTATAAATACATAGAATTTTTTATACAATGTTAAAAATTTTTTCAGTGGTGCGAGAATGTATGGAAGTAGTAACTATATGCATAGCATTGGGTGGAGGCCATCTAGAATCTCTTATCCATGAATCATGGTGGCAAGATATGGCACTGTACTTAATGATTGACTGTCCTAACCCTCAAGTGAGTAAATGCACTTTCTAAACAGTAAATACATTTATTTTATATATATATATATATATATATATATATATATATATATATATATATATATATATATATATATATATATATATATATATATATATATAGATATATATATATATATATATATATATATATATATATATATATATATATATATATATATATATATATATATATATATATATATATATATATATATATATATATATATATATCTCCTCATTCAATACTATGATCCATAGGGTTTTAGCTTTATGCTGTATCCCACTTATAGCAGGGGGCAATACAAAGTGTTAACACCATTCCCCAATTTTCAAGACATTACATACTTAGTCAGAATTCAATTCCAAGCTCTGTCTTTTAATATAGGAGATAAATGAAAATATTTAATTTATCTGAGTGGGGTCGGCTACCATCAGGCTTCTGTGCCGCTGCACGACGACGATATATGATTTTTTTAATGTACACAGGTCCGAGTATCTTGTGCGGAGCAGCTGCTAGCAATGTGTGCGTGGGGAGGCGGCGGGGGAGCGCGAGGGGCGCTAGCGGCGCTGGGAGGCGCGGGGGGAGCGGCCGCCAACCCGCGCCTCACCGCGCACGCGCGCAATGCTCAGCAGTTCCTGCAATTGTTATGCCGCCTCGTGTCACTCGCTGGACCCACTTCGCGCACTTTAGAGGATTTGGCTGTAGAGGTATTGTTTCATTTATGATGTTGAGCTATCTTAATTGATTTTTACTAACGATTTTGAAAAATCTTAATCGTTTATAGGTAGCTTTCTTTTTCTCATTTGACACTATATTCAAATCAATCCAAAATATATATAAAATATACTTTTATGTTAAACAAATTTTAACATTTATTCACTATGCCACCAGGTGGAATGGCTACGAGCTGTACGAGCGAATCCAGCTATTTTAGATGACACGTTATTAGAAGGTCATCTTAATCTGACTAAAGAACTCTTCACGCATGTGCCAGCGCAAATCAAGTTTCAGTATGGCGCTCATCCTGATCATAAAGAATCTGGACTTATAAAGGTTGATTAATAAAATGTAATCTAGATATTTTTCTTAATTTATTTTTAAAAATTAAAGAAATTCATTGTTCATTGTTGTCATTCAAATCCTTTAGAAAATGATAACTAAACTAGAATTATAAGTCATTATAATTGTCTAATCTAAGTATGTGTCCATAAAGTCAAAATTTTGTAAAATTTTATGTGTTAATACATATTTATGATTGTTCGCTTAGGAAGTAACGACTGAGTTCCTCTGGCCGTACTCGTGGGCGTGGTGTCGCATGGGCGGCGAGGCCGGAGAAGGCGGTGAGGGCGGCGAGGGGGACGAGGGCGACGAGGGTGAGCCGGCGGACGAGGGCGCCGCGCCTCTGTGCCGCACGCCCGGCGCCGCCGCCGCCGCCGCCGACCTGCTGCTGGCGCTGGTGCACGCCTGCGTGCCTAACATGGCAGCGCTCGCCAATTTGTTAGATCAGATGTTTTATAGTGGTTGGTTTATTTTTTTTATTTGGAGTGTGTGCAAACCGAAACAATCAATAGTATAATTCTGTCAAAAACAATTTTTCAATGTTTAGATAAAATTTAAATAAAGTAAATATCCTAATTAAAGTATTCTATATAAGACTGAATGAACGTAAAAAAAATACGAAGTAAAGTAATGGTACTTTTTAGAAAAATAGGTGATACATTTCCAAGAATAAACATATTGGTTTTAATATTGTACTAATTATAACATCAGCTTTCTAAAAGTTGTAATTAAAATGATACGTCTCATTTATATGATCTTAAATACACCAATACAGATAAAACGATGGGTCTATCGGAGTGGGAGTACATGCCGTGCGTGGGCCCGCGGCCGGCGGCGGGGCTGGTAGGCCTCAAGAACGCGGGCGCTACCTGCTACATGAACTCAGTGCTGCAACAACTGTACTGTGTCCGGGCTGTGCGTGATGCGCTTCTGGCTGTGCAGGGTGAGAATGCCTATTTACTTCATCTAGTGACAAAAAATGTAAAGTATATGATACGTTAAATAATTTTTCCTCAATAGCTAGCCTAATAAAACGGGGGCATCACTCTGTCGTACATTTCCATTAACAATTATTGCAGTAACATAATATCCATAATTTGCGCATTGATTTTACAGGAGCTGCCACTGATCTAAATGAAGACTTTTCAGGGGAGGCGCATCATCTCAGTATTCTAGAAAACAATGTAGAGGTAATTATATATTCATAAATAATAAATTACTAATATTTCTAAATATATATAATATAAATTTAATGTATTTCATTTTAGGGCAATGCAAATTACAATATCACAATACTTAAGCAAGTTCAAGCCATATTTGCACATTTACACTATAGCAAACTCCAATATTATATTCCTAGAGGACTATGGGCTCATTTTAAGTAAGTTTTGATTTATCCTTAATTTAATGTAAATTTATAGTTTCCAAGATAATAAACTTGATATCTTGTCATTTTAAATATTCGTCGGACCGTCGTGGCGCATAAGCATAGCCTGCCTGTGAACGCCACGGTTTGTGGGTTCGATTCCCACTCGGGGAGAATGAATGATTTTGATTTTCTTCGCTCTGTTTACAAGGCAAAGCGCGTCGTTGAGTTCCGCCACTCAACACGCAATGCTTCAAAAGATGGAAAGCAGGAAACGGAGGGTCTTCACACTAGGTTCCTACGGTTTCCTCTGCCTACCCTGCCATGTGCGAGATACAGCGTGAAGTTAATTTAATTTTTAATTTAATTTAAAATATATATATATTTTTTGTATTTTAGACTACAAGGAGAACCCGTGAACTTACGAGAGCAACAAGATGCTGTAGAATTTTTTATGTCACTTGTAGAGTCATTGGACGAAGCTCTAAAATCGTTGGGTCAAGAACAGTTTATGGCTAAAACAATGGGTGGAACATATTCAGATCAGAAAATTTGTAAAGGTTGCCCTCACAGGTATGTATTTTTATTTAACTAAGAAAGCTATTAATATTGTTTGTAACGATAAAAATTATTTACATAAATTTTGTAGATATTGTAAAGAAGAGCCATTCAGTGTGGTTTCCTTAGATATAAGAAATATGTCAAGGCTTCAGGAGTCGTTAGAAGCTTATGTGCGAGGAGAACTATTAGAGGGGGCCGATGCTTATTACTGCGATAAATGTAGCAAAAAGGTACTAATTTCATATTAAGTAATGTTCTCGTATAAAAATATGATTTATTTAACATGTGTTTTCTTAAATTAATATGTACACATATTAAGTAATTATAACATGTTGTTTTAGGTTGTAACTGTTAAGCGATTATGTTTAAACAAATTACCACCAGTACTAGTCATACAATTAAAAAGATTTGAATATGACTTCGAAAAAGTGTGCGCAATCAAATTCAACGACTATTTTGAATTTCCTCGAGATTTGGATGTGGAACCATACACAGGTACATTCTTTACACAAATAACAATTCTGATCTCATTTTAACCTAGTGTTAACACTATCTTTTATAGAGACACTACACTGAATAGGGAACTTACCATGACTCATTATATTTTTTATATTTTTAAAATAAAATAAAATATTTTTTCTAAATAGCTTGGGGTCTGGCGCGAGCGGAAGGCGACGCGTCGCTGTGGGAGGGCGGCGCCGACGCCACGCCCGAGACGCACTACCAGCTCAGTGGCATTGTAGTGCACTCGGGACAGGCCTCGGGCGGACATTATTACTCTTATGTACTTTTAAGGTACAGTTGAAATGCTCCTCTATTCAATTATATACAAATTATCACTTTAATGTAATTTTATCACTTTAAAGTTTATAAATATTATTTAATATGTTCATTGTGCATATTTCTATTTTGAAAAATAATATTTTAAAAACTCATTAAAAAAAATCTCATTAGTCAGCTAATAAATTTTCTGTAAGAGACAAATATTATATTTGTTTCCGTTTGTGTTCTACTTAATACTTTAAAATCTATTAAAGAGTATGAAAATTGTAAAATATAATATGTACAGGGACAATGATAACGAAACGTGTCGCTGGGTGAAACTGGATGACGGTGACGTATCGGAATGTGCAATGCAAGACGATGAGGAGATGAAAGCGCAATGCTTCGGCGGAGAATACATGGGCGAGGTGATGAGATAACATACCTTATTAGTTATTACTAATAGTACTAATGGTAGTAACGTATCTCTTCTTAATTTATAAATTTATTGTCATATAAACAAATATGCTGTAAATATGCCGTACAAAGTATATTATATTATAAAAGAAAATTTATAATGTTTTAGGTATTTGATTCGACAATAAAGAGAGTAACCTATAAGCGTCAGAAGCGGTGGTGGAACGCGTATATGCTATTTTATACAAGGAAAGACATGATCGAAACGTCGGGTCTTGAAAAATATATGCAAAGTATGACTTTGAAGTAAGTTTTGTAAAATATAAATATTTCTAAGGAATGACAATTAAATTTTTAAATATTATATTAAATTTTATATTATTTTAAAGGGAAAATAGCATACCGAAACCTATATGGAACTCAGTGCGTCGTAGCAATATTGCATTCTCACACAATCAAGATCAGTTTAGCTTGGAACATTTCAATTTTATGAAAAAACTATGTTGTATGCGTTTACAAGTAATGCCAGGTTCGCAGAGCGCAGTATGGGTGAGTACTATAAAATGGTTATTCTAAATATTATTTCATATTATACATACATACAAACATAATATCACGCTTTATCCCTAGCAGGGTAATTGGAGATGACGGAGCGCCACAGGCTGCGGTCCCTGCATATCTCTTTCGCCTCATCCTTTAACTTCTTCATACATGCCATTCGGGCGGTTCTCGTGCTTATTACGTGACTTTCCCCCCATATCTTAGACACTGTGTTTTCGAAAGCCAACCGAGGTCTCCCCTTACCTCTCTTACCACTCACTACACTTTGCTTCATATATCCTTTTTAACATTCTTCATAACTCATTCTCTCGACGTCTCCAAACCATCTGAGCGCGTTCTCTGCGACATCCTTGCTGATATCTACAATTCTCTGTATCTCTTCGTTGCGGATTCGGTCAGTTAAACTGACTCCTTATACCCTACGAAGCAAACGAAAGAATTTGTCTTTCATTCTTCCTTCTTTTCTACAATACCCACGTTTCACTGTCTATATGACATCGTCGGCACCAGTACTGCATTGTGTACGCCCAAACGTGCAGCTACACTGCGTTTCGCCGTCTCAACAATACAGCTAAGGCACCATTTGCAGCTAAGGCACCATTTGCAGCTAAGGCACCATTCATTCCGTTACCAGCAGCAATTTTAGCAAATTTGGAATATTTCCACATCTATTTCTTATCTTCCATCTCTTACTTCCCAGGTATACTCTTTAATTCACTTGTTCTTATAACTTTGCAGTGACTAAAATCTTGCATTCCGTATTTTTTTCATCTCTTTCAAATATCAGAAACTTTATAGTACTTGCATTTAGGCTTAGAGTATTATTTTTACATCCATGTTTCAGAGTGATGACCAATGCCTGCAACTCGTATTCTGATGATGCAATAAGCACTGCATCACCTGCGTACAGCACGCAATTTACCTTCGACTCACCCACTTTCACCCAGTCTGTGTTGTCTCCAAGCTATCCAAATACAAATTGAACAGCTATGCTATTATGGCGCAACGACTTAACAGCCTGCAGCAAGGGTCCGCTCACATAGTACCGGCAGTATCTCTCATAAATTAATTCTTACAACCCTGTCAAACGCCTTCTCCAAGTCCACAAAAGTACAGAAACGTTTTAGGTTAATAACTAAATTTTTATCAGAGTGATCATGCGGAGCCTTGGGCCTTCCACAACAGCATTACATTTTTGCATACACTTCACTATCAAAGCTAATCAAACCGATAGCCCTATAGCTGGCACAGTCTATCTGTGAACCTATGTCTTTATACTAAGCATACAAAGAAAGGCCTTTATACAATTATTTCATATATTAATATACGAGTATGTAATTATTTTATACATTTTGTTTTAGGGTCCAGAGCATGAGGAAATGTCAATGCTAGCTGTTCAGATGGCATCTAAATTCTTATTCCAAGTAGGTTTCCATACGAAAAAGGCTCTTCGCGGCCCGGCCTCGGATTGGTAATTATAAATGAGGATTTATTCTTAATATATTTAGTTTGTATATTATTATAATTTATATTTTTTTATAGGCATGATATCCTCTGTCAGCATTTAAGATGTTCTCAGGCTGTTAGAACTTGGTTTGCCTCAGATTTATTCAAACATCCTCACAGGTAAAAACATTTTGCTTTAATATATTATAACATAATATAAATTTTAATTAAAGTAGTTAAATATTATGTTTTATTTTTTTAAGATTATGTGACTATCTCTTATCCTGCCCATCTGCTGAAGTGAGAGTGGTCTTTATGAAGATAATAGTATTCTTAGCACATTTCTCTATTCAAGATCCACCAGGTTAGTTTTTGATTTAAATTTAATTTTAATTTAGTTATCATGTCTTTGTATATGAACTTTGTTTGTTGTTTGACATATAATACTATGTAAGGTTTTTGTCTTTTTCTTCTATTATAAAGTATTATCTGTCTCTCCTATATTACAGGATTAGGAATTGGAAACCAACTGTTAAGAAGCTGCACTATCTGATTATTGCAAATATTAGTGCAAATACACTTTTTATACCAGACCACGTAAATGAAACCCGTAACTATTGTTCACTCTGGAATAATTGCAATTGACGTTGATGTTTTATTATTGTTACAAAACCTTTCTAAACTCTATAATAATTAATTTTACTTATATCAAAAATTATTTTAATAGTATATTAATAAATTCTAAACATCTAATAAACAGTAACATCCGGCTACGGCACATGGTGTTCCCGCGACGAGGCAACCTCCCTCTCCGATCAAGTGCTGTGCAGTGCGCGCGCACTAGCCGCGCCGCCACTCGCGCACCACTCCCATGCGCACCACGCGCACCACGCTGATCATAGGCATATGCCGCTGCTATTTAACTTATTCCATGCGTACGCCATGTTGGGCTTGCCGGAGAGACATCAGTTGTTGCGGGTGAGTTGTGGATTTTTATTATAATTTGAAATTTAAAACAAAAAAGAACAAATTACTTGGTTATGTTTAATGTATTTTTGATATATTTAGTTGAGTTCACTAGAAGCTCAACATATTAATAAATAATCTATTGGTTGAAAAGTGTATCTTTTTGTTAGTAAGAATAAATATTAACGTACTACCTACAATAACAGATGTCAATGACTTGTTAGCTGATTATATACTTGTATAATCATCATTAATATGTTTGTAAAGAGCTTGTGAATGTGTGGTGCTTATTTAATATAGGTAAATGTAATAAAACATTTTTCTTTTTCAGTTAAAAATTCTTGACATTGTGTTAACTGTGTGTTTGGATGATAATTCCTCCTCCATCGGAAAATATCAATATCCGGAATCTGCAAAAATACATCAGGTACAGTAGTTTTTTATTGCCTGTTACTACATAATAATTAATTGAATTAGTTTAATTAGTTATTTACATGTCTTGTACAAATACATATAATGCATTAAATTTTCTTATAATCTATGAATATATTTCAAAATTACAACAAATCTTTAATATTGTAAAGCTTAAGCGTAAATTCGTTTGACCGCGCTAATCTTCGGAACTACTGGTTCAAGTCAAGATAAATATCTTTTTTGAGAACAGTTAATTTATCAAGGAAGTCTATAAAACTATAGACTTACATCACGTTAATCGTTTTGACGTAAGAGTAACCTTTTAACATCTACTCCACACACTAGGTAGTATGCGCTCTCGTGCGCTGCTGCGACGTGAGCCCGCGCTGCCAGTCTGCCAACGCCAGCGAGGGAGCGCTGCCGCTGCCCAACCCCTACGCCGACCCGCCGCCCGGACACGCGCACGTGCACGCGCACGCGCACACGCACGCGCACGCGCACCCTCACCCCCTCGTCCGCCCCGCTCTCTCCGCGGCCGCCATAGACGTGCTTTATAATAGAACTGGGTTAGCTCTTATTCGATATTTTGAAGTACGGATGTTTTGTAACTCCGTAATCGTAGCCGAAACTATCCGATATCCAAAAAGAAAAACTATTCGTATCTATAACCGAATCCGATAATTTACGATATAGGCAAAGTATAGGATATTTACGATATAGGCAAAGTATAGAACCTTTATTGGGCTTTTGTTCGATTTTGCCGATGCAAGATCAGTACCCACTTACTGTGTGTCTGTTCCATTGCTTTTCTCTATTTCTCCTTAAAAAATTAACATTGTAACTGAAATTATCCGAAACTATCATATAATCCGGAATAATTTTACGTCCGTAACCGAAACCTTAGCCGATATGTCATTATTTCTATATCCATATTAAGATCTGAACTGGGCTACTACTACAAGTAACATATATTTAATTTTTAGATGTGTAGGTTTTTGTCTCACATAGCTAAATTTATTTCCAGTACTTACATGAAAAAATTGACAGAAGAATGTTGTGGTTGTGAGGAAGGTATAAGATTGCTGCAATTCTTATGTTGGGAGCACGCCGGCTGGTCGCGTATGGCGCTCGCGGAACTCCTGTGGCAGATGGCTTATGCATTCTGTCATGAGTTGCGACGACATGCCGATGCTCTCACTGCACTGCTACTAATAGAGGACAGCTGGCAACACCATAGGATCCATAATGCTATTAAGGTGCCGAGCATTTATGTTTTTTTAAGTAGGCTAGGAACTCGCTCATCGATTAACATGATTGCAGGTCAATGCAAATTACTACGTATTTATAATAGACAAACTTAAATTTGCGTATGCACTCATTTTGTGTGAAATGTACAGATATGATAAGTTTGTATCCAATACACACTTATATCTTTCTATGTAACTTATAAATTATCAACTTTCAGTTTTCTTATTTTTATAAAACTATTCTTTATAAAACGAAGCATAAACACTCGATATCTCACGATTGTGTTGACTTAGTACTTTAATTTTTCTGTAACCCAAGGGACTGAAGACTTTGATATTTGATGTTAATTTCAACTTATAACCTCAGCGCGATCTTTAGAATAAGGATCTTGACAGACATATAGAAGGACAAACATTTAGACTAATGGGCAACAAAGTGATCCTATAAGTGTTCCGTACTTTTCTTTTTACGGACGAAAGAACTAGAATAAAAAAAAATGAATTAGTACTGTCTTATTTTTCTATAAATACAGTTTATGCGCAATATAGTATAATGAACTTTAGCTACACTTGTATCTTAATTATTCTGAAAAATATGATAAATATGATACGATAAATATGTGCAAACAAAAAATTATATATAGTAGGAAATAAATCCTTTACTATATGCACAATTTATTGACGTCCAGAGGTTAGTCTTTAAATGTGATATATATGGCTACACGACAGGGTGTCTCGGAGGAACGGCCGGGGCTCCTAGAAACAGCGTTGCGTGCGCGCGGCCACTACCAGAAGCGCGCGTACGCGTGCGTCAAGCTGGTGGTGGGTGTTATGTGCCGCACGCCGCTGGCGGTGCGCGCCGTGCACGCGCAGCCCGACGCGCGCCGCCGCTGGAGGCAGCTGCTGGCGTGGCTGCAGGATGAACTCGATCGCGTGAGTTGCAGCGCTATATATATATATATATATATATATATATATATATATATATATATATATATATTATATATATATATATATATATATATATATATATTATATATATATATATATATATATATATATATATATATACTTCTCATTATAGAGAGAATAATCTCTCTTATAATAATCATCTCTCTTCGGTTGACTGTTTCCGAAGTTACTTGTGCTACCGCCGGCAATGCATTACGTATAGAAGACTTATATTCTAATTTGGTTTACTATAAATGCTGGTGTTCCACAAGGTGGCGTGTGTCTCCACTCTTGTTTTCAATTTCATAAATACAATTTGCCATCAAATATCTTCTCTCTACCACCTATATGCCGATGATTTGCAGGTTTATATTACAACATCGTTATTGAACTTGCCTCGCACTATCGCTTTAATAAATGAAGATCTCGCTCGGAAATCTACGTGGAGTAAATCTTACGCACTTGTAATAATCCCCGCTAAAAGCCAATCTATATGTATAGTCAGTCATAAACATGTCTGATTAACCATTTGTGATCTTTGACGGGCATCAATTCTTAACTAACTGAACTTGGAATTTACAATAGATAGTTATTGAACTCGGCCGGAAGCATTTTGGAGCAGTCGCTTCTCTTCGTAGACTGCAAAATTTTCTTCTTATACTTACTAAAATTGTGCTGGCAAACTTTTTATTACTACCAATTCTTGATAATGTTGATACTTGCTATTTCGATATTAGAGATGAATATTTAAATAGCTTTGAGCGACCCCACAATCTTTGTATACGGTTTGTATTTAGTCTCCGCAAATATGACCACATTTCTGACTATCGAAAAATGCTCAAGTGGCTTCCTATAAGACCTCGGAAACCAAATATTTTACCCTCTTAATCTACTTCTTTTTCACCAACTCCTTTATAGTCAAAGCTGGTCGGCTGAGGAATAGGAGGATATATATATATATATATATATATATATATATATATATATATATATATATATATATATATATATATATATATATATATATATATATATATATATATATCATAAGAAAATATTTAATTTGTGTATGGACATATATATTTGGCAAATAGCAGGGTCTTAATTAATATTATCCTGTTATCTATATAATGCAGAACCGCCGCATTTATAATCAGACGCTGTGTCGCTTACAACGACGGCTTATTTTTAAAAGTATGCGAAAATTCGTTAAAAAATTATTCCTAGAATATTTATATGTACACATTGTTCCAGAAGTATGGTCCTGGAGGCTACGGCTCATATGGAACGTGGTCCCCGCCGAGTATTTCCAACGAAACATCTACTGGATATTTTCTTGAAAGAAGTAACTCAGCAAGGAAAACACTGGAAAAGTAAGTTTCGCTATAATGATTTTTTAAGTGATTCCACAGGCAGCAGGTTACTATTTGATTATATATTTGATCTTACAAAAATATTATAATCTTACAAGAAAATTATTTTAATATATATATTTAAAATATTAATATAAGGACTTTATAAATAAAAATATATAATTTTATTATTTTGCGCCTTACATATACAACAATTATATTTTTAACTATCAATCATCAGAGCGTATCAGTTATGTCCTGAAGAAGAAGAAGAAGAAGAAGAATCACGCGACGCAGGCTCTGGTTCGGGGTCGGGCGAAGCCGGTGACGACAGCGGCGAAGACGACGCACCCGACGACGAGGATCCTGCGCCCCGTCGCCTGCACCTGGCGCCGCCCGCGCCGCCCGCCCCGCCCGCGCCGCCCGCGCCACTCGCGCAGACCACGCCACCTGCGCCCCCGGCGCCGCCTGCGCCTCCCGCGCCGCCCGCGCCCCCCGCGCCGCCCGCGCCGCCCAGCGTCTAGTCTCCTCTTGTCTGTTTATGTTAGCCCTATCGCCCCACGTTATGTACGAGACGCCGCCGCTTAGACGTAGTTTTGTTCTGTGATGTTAAAGTTACGTGTACGCTCGCTCCCGCGTCGTTCGGGTTGCGCGATCTATCGATACGTTGCTTACTTTTTAATTGTTTATGTAACATATTGATCCGTTTTAAAGTACCATAGTATTTATTCTTTCTTATTAAGACTTATTCATTACTTATTCGATAGGAGATTTTTTTCTATCTGCGCATAGCATATGTAATATTTTATTATTGTAAGGAAACATTTAAATGTGCTCGATGGACTCTGCTTTACGTGATCGTTGCCGATAACCTATAGTACGAAAATAAAAAAAACCGCACATTTTTTTAATTTCCTGATAACTGATTTTATCTGCTATTGATTTAGTAGCAATTGAAATTATATTTTAGTCACAATAAATACAAAATAAAAGCACTCGAAAATAAATTTCAAAAATACATATGTTTACAATAATACACATACTGTGGATAATATTGTTTTAAGTTCATCATGTATTATAAATACTTGCTTTTATGTAAACTTTTTGCTATATTGTAAGTTTTATCGTCATTCGCATTTTGATTATTACAACATAACATAAAATAAACTTAAAATCATTTTAGTGTATGTTATATTTTTATCTATAACTATTAGAGAAGTGACAATATTTTTTATAATTTTATAATTTGAACAAAATGGTTTTTATTATGCATATGGTGTATTGCTACTATGGATTAGGAGTTGTCCTGGTACTTATATACGATGTAATTGTTATAATTAGAGTAATCTGTTATTCTCCACTCCAGTGCTACTTAATAGCTAATTTCTATCATGAGATTTCTGTGATATTGTGTAATTATGATCAGCATTGTTTTTACTACAAATAATTAAATAGATACCAGAAAGTCATTCATCACAAAACTTAGAGCATCTCTCACAGTATGCACTGGTGCATTATTTTTGAAATTCAATTTCGAGTGTTACTTAGTTATAATAGAACGGTAGATGACAATTTGTCCACATCACAGGTTATAGTTGATATTCGTAAATAGTTATGCCGCTTTATGTACTTTTGACTTTTAATTTATTATGTTTACCTTAATTTAGCATATATAGAGTTGTCTTTTTGTGTATGTAAAAATAACACTTGTATTTAACACACATTTGGTTTGGTTACATTTGACTGCACTTTCGATATATGACCGAGGCCAGATTGTACGACGTCGGCCTAACGAGCACTGCGTTATGATGTTTTATAACTTTATTGCTTAGCTTTATAATAGTAACAAAGCGTGTAGAGAGTGTAGATATTATAGAGGTATTAAACACTAGTCTTACAGGAAAATGTTGCCACGTCGATGTTCCGCTTTGTATTATATGTTATTTATTTTAATATTCCATTAAAGGTTGTATATTTTTTTGTTTCTTTTAGTTGTTAATTCGTGGCGTCACTCAGGCTATCAGGGAAATGTGTGAATCGGTGTGGAGTATTCATCTAATAATTAATACATACATACAAAGTTTTATACCAGTATTTAACTAACGAAAGCTAGTGCATATTTGAACCACACTTGCATTTTTAAACATTTGTACAATATAGAATGGTAAGTTTGTTGGTTTCGTTTTAATTCTTAATAGTTAAAAGAGACAAATATAGATAAAATTTAGTACCAAGTCTTTGCCGAATTTTTAAGTGAAATAATAACACTTCGTAGTAGTAATGAACAATTATTGTTGGTCGCATTGACCTTGTGCCTTATTTTTAATTTTGTTGCTCAATTATTTATTCCTGATAGTCTGTCCCGTCGTTTTCATAATTAATTGAAGTATTGCTTGGCTAAATTAGCGCACGTTTTTTTAATAATATCATATAATAACAGAACACCGCGCCGTTAGCGTTTGAATAATGCAAAGCTTGGTGCAGTGACCGTTGACTCGTTGTTAACTTTATTACCAAAGATGGATTTATAGATGAGATCGAGGGTGATTGGTGACCCGCCTTCTACGTAGCTTAGTGATTGAAATGTTTTGTATCTTTTATAAAATGCAAAAGTTAATAATGATGTTATGTTAACGAAGAAAATTGTGATCGATCTTAGGCTTAGATACGTGAGATATATATGGCGATGAGACACCAAACTAAACTGCCAAACACATTCGTCGATCTTCAAACTTGTGCAAGTTTTAATATCGTGTAAATATCGTAAACATTTTTTTGTGACTTTATTTTGTATCTCGGAATTCATAATAATTTTAGGTGTTTATTGGCAGTATAAAGTTACGTTAAGAACGTAAGGGTAATATAAATTATAAATTTTAATATAGTCCCCGAACTAAATGGTCGTAACGCAATGGTTACATCGGGTAACAAAATAAAGTCGTTAAAATAATCCAGAATCTTGAAAACATGCCTATTCGCCTGAAGTGTAAAATTTTATTATTGATAGATTTATTATAAGATCAGTTGAGTTTTGTATAAGGTTTCTATGGCAAATATGTAACTAATGGCATTTGGCATTATAGAATGCTCGGGAAAGCATTCATACAAATATAATAAAATCAAAAAATAAATTTTGAAAAATTATTGTGTTTTATTTATTTATGTAGATATTTTAAATAAAAATTCTAGAATATATCTAAAATAATGATTACAGTTTATTTGTTATTAGTTAAAATAATATTCAAAATAGTTTGCAAAAAATGAGAATCAGTAAAATTACTGACCTGTGGCCTTTGATACTCAATTATTATGTTGATAAATCATTAAGTACTTACATAACTTCTTATCTTTTAAATATAATTTGAACTATTGCGTTCTGTAAGTTTGTGAGGTTCACGTATTATCACAATGGAGAAATATATAAGTGTCAAAGAATTTGAGGATGCAGCTCTAGCTCTGTTGCCGAAAAATGCCCGTGATTATTACAAAAGTGGCGCCACGGAAGAATACACATTAGCAGAAAACAAGCGAGCCTTTCAAAGGTATTGTGCTATTGTATAATTAAAAGATTCCATTAATTTCCTGTATTTGATTTGATTTAATGATGTAGCAACAAATGATGTAAAAAAAATTGTACACATTTTTCATTTTATTAGATTAAGAATTCGTCCAAAATGTCTAGTTGGATTGAAAGATTGCGATCTGTCGACAACTATTTTAGGAGAGAAAGTTTCAATGCCTTTAGGTATATCACCTACTGCAATGCAGAAAATGGCACATCCTGACGGCGAAACGGCTAACGTTAGAGGTACGCTAACATCTATTATATCCTTAAAACCGAATTTATCCTGATATAACAGCGGTCAACATTTGTATTATAAGTACGAACAAGCTCCTTGTAGCCAGAATCATGTCATTTGCCCCATAACATATAAAAATTGACAAACTTAAATTTGCGGGCATTTCCAGTAGCGGAAGATCATTTTATTATCCGTCTGTCTGTCCGTCTATCAAGACCATTTTTTTGCGATTACATATCTTATTAATATCTCTTGGAGCACAGAAAAAATTAAACTTCTATGTCAATACAATCAAAAGATACACCTACTCTCGCATCTCTCATCGCACTTGACCGATATTTTGAGGTGTACCTATAAATGTCTTATTTTTGGATTTTGTACTGTAAATTCTTAACTCCTTATTAAATTTCTTTATTCTAGGTACAGAACCGGGTACGTTCCGTACAACGTTTAGGTTATTATTTTCATACAAAATGAAGCATAAACACCCGTATCTTTTAATTGCGCTGACTTAGAAGTTTGATATTTTCTGTTGGTCTGATTTTTCCTGTTGAGGTGCCGAACCCTCGATATGTCGATACAATTATCTAATGTTTACTATAATCATCTACAGCTGCGCAGTCCAGTGGCGTGATTTACACGCTAAGTACGATCTCTACAAGTTCTATAGAAGAAGTAGCTCAGGCTGCTCCTAACGCTATTAAATGGTTTCAGCTTTATATATACAATGACAGGTAAGTGTATATGTGAATATTTTCATTATTATGTTATGGACTTATCGAACTTCAGTATAAAATTTGTATGCTACAGTCGATTAAGTTATATATTCTTTTTGTGTATGTATATGTTTTGTACTTATATATCTATGTCTTTATATGTTACTTTAAATTTAAATATTATTTTAATTTTGTTTTGCTATTTAGGGATGTAACGCGGAATTTAGTTCTGAGGGCTGAAAAAGCTGGATATAAAGCCATTGCTCTAACAGTGGATACTCCGATATTTGGATTAAGACGAGCTGATATTAAAAATAAGTTTTCACTTCCTAAGCATTTGAAGTAAGTATTATTAATTAACATTTTGTTATTTCATAAAATTGTGTTTATGACACTAGTAACCTGTTTGCGTCTTCGCTTAAGAACATCTAGCACCACTGATGTTACACAGGGTTGTAGGAAGCGGCCATCACTTACCATTAAGTACCACAGTACCATTAAGCGAACGCTCGTTTTTCTTGTCTTTCCCATAATAAAAGGAAAAAGCATGTATTGTACATACGCATATTTTTTTTCTTATAAAAAATTAGAATCACCTTTTGAACCACTAAATTAAAATTATCATTTCACCTATATCTAATCTTATAAATAAAATTAAAAGGTCTGTTAGTGATGTGTGTCTGATGTGAATTCGATGACGAATTCTGGGAAGGGCACAGAACCGCGCAATATACAGGGCAAACGAGGGGTACGCGCTATGGCAACCCTTACCACGCTTAACGTGGACTTCTTTAACATCAGGGGTCTTCACTCCAACTTGAACGCCATCACCATCTTGAGACGGCTCGGCTTGGCCTTGTCGTTTCTGACGGAAACACAGATTGTCAAATTGAGTGCCACAGCCTATCTTCATTATCCTGGCTACAAATTAGAGCATAACTTCATGCGTCATGCCGGAGTTGCTGCGTTTATAAGGGATGACATAAGTTTCTAAGAGAACTACAACCAGACCTCTAGGTACTCTAAGCGGCAAATTGCCAGACCCAGGGTCGAGCATGTCACCAAAATCCGTGAGAAACTTGTGGGTTACCCGGCCGGAACGTGTCAGTTCTGGGCGCTTTCTAAGGCTGCACTTGGAAACTTCAATAGGTCCTTGCTCCCACCGTTACGCACAGAGAATGACACCCTGGTCCATACGGCCAAAGAAAGCCTTCCTTGGAACTCCCTTTGCCTTAACTCGACTCTTGATGACTGAGGAACGACATCGCCGACAATTCCGAGATGCCTGAGCTCAATGCCTGACATCAAGTTCAGTCAAAAAGCTGTTCGGCAAGCTCTCTCTTCCTTGGACATCTACAAGTCGAGTGGACCGGATGACATCTCTCCTTTAGTGCTCAGCTCCTGAGTTGACTCTAATGTTAACGCGACTATTTCGGCTTTCCTATTCAATCGGCGTAGTCCCGAATTCATGGAAGAGCGGTCTCATCCACCCGATACCGCAGAACGGTGATAGTTCGGATCCGGCAAACTATAGGTCTGTCAGTATCACCTCCCTGCTCTTCAAAGTAATGGAGGGTATAATGCTCCTGGTTTATCTAGAGGATCACCAGCTGATCACCGACCGGTAATATGGTTTCCGCCATGGTCGCTTAACCGGTGATCTTCTGGTTTACCTTACACACTGTTGAGCTGCGGCTATCGAAAGCAAAGGAGAGGCCCTGGCAGTTAGCCTGGAAATGGCAAAAGCCTTTGATCGAGTGTGGCATCGGGCGCTCCTAGCAAAACTTCCATCGTATGGGCTTCTTGAGAATTTATATAAGTGGGTCGCCAGTTTTCTTACCGGGCGTAGCATAAAGGTCGATGTCGACGGATTTTGCTACGATAATTTGCCCGCAAATGCTGGCGTCCGCCAAGGCTGTGGACTGTCCCCTACACTATTTCTTATGCATATCTATGACATGTTGGAAGATTTTAGTATTCATTGCTATGCGGATGATAGTACAGTGGACGTCGTATATTCCGGCCGTGCAAGTCTTTCTTGGGAAAACGTTGACGATTGCCGAAAGAAACTTGTATCTTCTATTGAGGCATCCCTCCGTAATGTCTCCTCTTGGGGTGAAAGGAACCTGGTTCAATTCAACTCCCAGAAGACTCAAGTTTGCGCGTTAACTACTAAAAATGACCCATTTGTCGTGTCGTCAGTTTTTGAGAATACTCCTCTTAAAGCCAGTATCGCACTCACTTGGAAAGCTAGGCCAAGTTGGCCGCCACGAAACTGAGTGTCAACGGGAGAGGGACACAGTACTTCACGCCTTTTGCAATGATTGGCTCTATATAGAGCCCAGGTTAGGCCTCTTGTGTAGTACTGTTCTCATCTCTGCTATGGTACACCAAAATATCAGCTTGAACCATTTGATCGCATACAACGTACAGCCGTGCGAATCGTTGCGGACCCAATTGTGTGTGAAAGGCTAGATACTTTGGCGTTGCTTAGAGACGTTTCTTCGTTGTGCGTTCTCTACCGCTTATACCATGTGGAGTGTTCTGGGATCTATTTGACGTGATACCTGCCGCTGAATTTTCCAACCGCACTGTACACAAGCTAAACTATCATCCCCACCGCACTACTGTGCGGTTCCGTAGGAACTTTCTACCACGTACCACACAACTGTGAAGTAGCCTGCCGGCGGCAGTATTTCCAGGTCGATACGACATGGATACCTTCAAAAAGCGCGCCTACCTCGACCTCAAAAGCCGGCAACGCACCTGTAACACCTAGGTTTTACACTGGGTCGTGGGCGTCGATGATCACTTGCTAACGGGTGACCTAAACGCTCGTTTGCCTTGTCTTTCCCATAAAAAAAATAAAAGTGTATCAAATGTTTACAGTTACTTACGAGTTACTAGAACACAAACACAAATGATTGTTGGTCTATCGGTCTTTCTGTTTGTCCGGGATAATCTGCGGAACAGCTGCACTGATTTTTATAGTACTTTTACTGTACGATAAATATTGCGGAGCAATATATAAGCTACTTATTTACATTATACGATTTCAAAATAATTGTATTTTTTACTTATATATGTATTTTATTTATTATTATCATTTCACAAACCGACAGTTACACTTTATTTATAAGTATAAATTTTCGATTCCATTGCTTTATAAAATTGAATATTCACTAAAATTGGCTTGAGTTTTCAAATATGTGTAAAAATAAAATGTTAGTGTATGATTATTATTAAGTGAAATAAAAAGCACTAAGGAGTATTGATGTCAACTTCGAAGCAAATAACTTTCTACCTACATCTTTCATCACTTCTTTTAAAGGTTTTCAAATTTTGCTAATCCAAGGACCAAGAAATCACGTTGTCCCATACACAATTTACCCACGTTTTTCACCCCTTTAGGGGTAGCGTAACGTGGTTCTTATCAGATGCCTACGTTATAAAAAGAACACACCCTCCAAGATTCATGACTACGACTAGCCATTTTATATGTATAGACTATAGAACACGTTGTTCATGTTTCTCTGTATGTTGTATTTTTATTTTGCAGATTAGCGAATTTCGATGGTCTACTCTCAACAAAAATACACAGTACGGGAGAAGGTAGTGGATTAAACAATTACGTTAATAATTTATTTGACAAAAGCTTAACATGGGATGAAATAAAATGGCTTAAAAGGTATACTTTTTGATTATTTTATATTGTTTTAATTAAAGGAAGGCACAAGCTATAAAACTTCAGGGACTAGTATAGTGGTATCTTCTACATCTTTTTTCTGCTTGCTTGTTAATTCCTTTTTTACTTATGAGTTGAACAAAAAGCTGAAATATGTAAATTAGAATTAACATAGTTTTTTTCTGATTGTTTTTGACATTTATTTGATTTGTCGCAGCATGGGAGTGTATACAAATATTTTCAAGAGGGGCCTGACCCCAGTCGCTTAATGAGTAATATCGCGCAGAATTTAAATATATAGTGATCACGCGCTTTTAGTTCTACGAGTAATTTTAGCCTTCTATAGTAAAAGATATCATTTAGTCTTGATGAACTACCAATATTCTCAGAGATTTTATATTGTTTTTTGTCCATCAGAAAGGTCCAACCAGGAGCTGAAACTAAAATTGATAAGGGTTATTGTGTTAATTTTTAGACGACCCTTCTTTCACAGACTCTGTTGGTTGTTCGCTTTTGTAGTAAGATATTATTTAATTTACAGCGTAACAAAATTACCAATAGTAGCTAAAGGCATTCTACGTGGTGATGATGCCATTAAAGCAGTCGAGGCGGGCTGTAGTGGCATTCTCGTGTCTAATCACGGCGCGAGACAACTAGATGGTGTACCGTCGACGGTAATATTGACCTCACATTATTATAACATAAGTGAAAATAAAGTAATCTGTTGTGGTTTTTTGAGTAACATGACCCATATACTATAAAGAAAAGAATTAAGTACCAGTACAATAAGTGGTCTAAAGCGATAAGCGTATGAATAGTTTTTTCCATATTTATTTTATCTTTCTTTATATTCTTTTTCACCCAAAACGGCGACACTTGTGTGTTTTAACCCTTCCAGTAAGAAAGTTATGAGAGCTACAATTCCTTATGTTAGAGCTGCTTATATATATATATATATATATATATATATATATATATATATATATATATATATATATATATATATATATATAAATCTTAATTATTTGTGTTGCTTTTGTAAAGACGATATATGGAAAATACAAGGTGTTATTATTTTAGATTGAAGCCCTGCCTGAGGTAGTAAAAGCTGTTAAAAATCATAATGTGGAAGTTTATTTAGATGGAGGCGTCACCACTGGTACTGATGTCTACAAAGCTTTGGCATTGGGAGCTAGAATGGTAAGTAACAATAAAAATACTTAAATAGATTTTTTTTTTTCATAAAAATGATTGATTAAAAATTTCTTATGTTTATTATTAAGGTTTTTGTCGGTCGTCCTGCATTATGGGGCTTAACGGTCGGTGGTCAAGAGGGCGTTGAGAAAATGCTAAGTATTTTCCGCAATGAAATGGAATATACTTTCCAAATAGCAGGTAAAATATTATCCCTTCTTATCCCTTCGCTGGCCACCACACTTAAACCACAACAGATATATCCAACTCTATTGAAAAATCATTATTTATACATTTTTTTCATTTTTATGGACATTGGAAATGTTGAAATAATTGATTTGTTGAAATATTGAAATATCTATTCAAATATTTTTCCTAAAAAACAGCTCAATATTCCATAATGCTTTATTTTTAATTTATACCAGTAAAAAGCTGGAAGAGATCTCTTATAAGGAGGGATTGGGGGTTGTTTATAATGTTTTAAGCATATGTTTTTTTAGTACAATAAAGAATGTTATAAAATTAGTTCAGCTGTTGGGCGATTGTTAAAAACTCTTGGACAGATCAACTTTAACACTAATAATATGACTATCAATATCAAGTTGCTTGTTTTTAATGATTTTCAAAAATCTAAAATCGCGTGTTTTGCTTTCAGGTACTTCGACTGTGGCTGACATAACAAAGGATATGGTTCGTCACGAATCAGTTTACAGCAGACTATAATTCTCTAAAAAAACCTTATATAAAAAAATATATTAAAAGGCTATTTATTTTATTATAAGTTTACGATACAAATTGTAGAGTACACTTGGTGTCATATAACTTTCATTCGGCCACATGTTTCTTGAAATTTTCTGTAAATAAAAATAAAATGCTTACTAAATAAAAAAAAAATACATAACGTTTTATTTTATTTTTGTTTACCTTAAAGTCGCATCCATACAAATTAATACCAATTTTTAATTTTTTAATAGTTCGTTGCAATGATGCATTATTCACCAATTTCTGTTTTAATGCAGTCGTGTCGTTACAAGTATTACAATCTTTTGCAATTGCTTGAAAACTAGCAAAGCTTTCATTTTCGGTTACTCCTAGGGTTTTCTTGTTATTCTTCACAGACATGGCGTCTCTCTCCCTCATGTAGTTAGTGAAACTGTAGCTGCATGACGTATCAACTTCTACAATACAATTATTTTTTTCTGATATTTCGCTGGCTTTGTTACTTTTGAATATGTTTCTAAATGTATTAAAACTTTTAGCGATCGTTGTGCAAGAAGCGTTTACGATATTAAAAAATTTGGCGGTCATGGATTTATTCTGTAACGTTTTATGTTTAGATTTAATAATTTTGTGCGTTAGTTTTGTTCTATACATCACACTTTTACTTGGCTCACGTGATGTTGTAGTAACTTTTGATGAGGCAAGTATAGAGAGGTGTCTACGTGAACTAAGGGATCTTGAATTAAAAGTCACATTTTCCTTCTTTGGTGTAGATACAAAGTGTGGTTCAAAATCTATCATACTATTGCCCTCCGCACTTCCTAAGAAACTTTCATTTCTTCTCAGTTTCCCTAAGAAAGTTTTATTTTTATTTAACTCGTCTATATACTTGTTTGGAACTACATTGCATGTATTATTTTTTCTTGAATTTTCTACCATGTCTTGGTAATTGTAAATGGATTTAGAGTTATATTTCGATACATTCATGGGTTGATTGTCATTTGTGTAAATGCCATGTTTTGAAGCAATTTCTTTAAGTAAAAATGAAAACGATAAATCGTTATCATGAAGAAAATTTTTTTGTTGATTTTTTGAATTATCTCCAATCTGATGTACATTTTGGGTCTGGGTTTTCAAGCATTTGGTGGGATTATTCTTATTCTTATTTAATGTTCCTTGTCGTTGCGATACAATCACTTCATTTAATATGTTTTGGAATAATACATTTGTTTCACTAAATATAGGGCTTGTGGGCCACTCTATGGTTTTTTTCCGGATAGATATAGCATGGGTCTTGTGTTCGTGTCTATCTTCTAAAATGCTTTTCATATTCATATTTTTTTTGTAAACTAAAATGAATAATAACTTAAATATAAAGTAATATATATTAAAATGTAGTAAAAATAAAGAGTAAAAATTTACTATTTACATAATGCAAATTATACTTATTAACCTTTTTGATATGAATATAGAATAATCGATGCCCATTGACCAGCCTGTCGATAAAAATAAGCATATTTATTAGTATTATGTTGATATGATAAATTGCATAAAAAAATTAAACCAATAAGTGTTATATTTAAGATACAGAGTATATTTGTAAACGGAAATCAATTACCGTAGTGCTATAACCATATTTTTGCAAATGGTGCCACAGGTACTCGAATATGTGAGACGAATTTAATATGTGCTCTTTGTCCTCGTTCTTTGTATATTCCAATACAGTATTAATCAGAGGCAAACTAAGCGTTTTCTGGATACTTATTCTGTAAAAATAATTAGAAGGAAATAAATGCTGCTAAAGCTATATAATTTTCTTTCCAATCAAACAATAATAACTAGGATTCATATTATACCTAGTAAATATCGCCATCCCATTACATTCGTGGAAGAATTTCACATTACGATTATGTTTGTTTAATAAGCTTTGTAATACTAAAAACGTTTCCCAACATCCTTTAAGACATTTTTGGATGCACTGAAATAACAAAATAAACGTAAGTGGGTAACTCATATATCCTTCGAATCCTTTTTAAGTTCCAAAGTCCTAGAAGACATCCAGCTCTACGAAACCATAATTAAATGAGAATATAATGCAATGCTACAACTTGCAATTTAATAACAAATTATGGGATCTGTGATGGCCGTCGTGTTGCTGTGGAACAGCGCCCGATTGCAAAATGTTACAGGTGTGGATTTATCTTGACTCGGGGAAATTAATTATAGTTATTTCCACTCTCTTTGACTCATCAAAGCGTTGGGTTTCGCTACATAACATGCAATGACGCGAACTTGGGCGTAAAGAAGGGGGTGCAGCATCTAGACACTACATTCTCTCCTACAGTAGGATATCCGTGTACAGTACACGGAATATAACTGTGAAGCTGAAAAATAAATAACAACTTCTAGTTAGCTAAGCTAGTTTATTCATTAATTCCAATTAAAAGATCGGCTGCGTACTTAATTATAATAAAATATCAAATTGAACACTCACTAATGGTACTAGATGAGAACAAAATGATTGATTAGCGGGAGAGTCACGAACTGCTTCACTAATACTAAGACATAGAGCTTTTAATGTTTCTTGGTGCTGAAACAACTCAAACATTAACATATGAAATTCAACGAAATTCTGAACTACTATTTCTATAAGACTATTCATTGTTACATCATGTACTATTTATATATACACAGTATTAATTAATCTTGCAACGATTTATTAATTTATCAAAGATTGTAGTTTTTGATAAAAATATGGAAGTGATTTTCTCTGTCTCTAGTGATTTTTAATTTTTTTTGGTAGGCATATTAGGGACATTGTAACATACCTACCAACATAAAACTAGCGAGAAGATTAGACATTGCAGTAAGACAACCGCTGCTGCGTAACATATTCTGTGTATAAATGTATAAAGTCCTTTTTCGTGTAAGTCCATCTTCATCAATGTGCAATAAAGCAGATATAAAATTAAGAGTTATAGTTGTTTTTGCTTGCAAGCCGCAGTTCAACACAAAATAGAGTTTTTCATACAGAGGCTCACATTTTATGATTTCATCACCAACATTCTAAACAAGGATTGTATAATATATATCAGTACCTACAGGTAATTTATGGTAATTTATATATAGGTAATTAGGTCCTGTAAGACAAAAACTTGTAAATATATTTAATTTATTTACCTCTGATAGTACATAAATACCCAAAGTAGAAAAAATTGTTGTGAGCAAATGTATATCGCTTGTATTTTCTAATATTTCCAAGCATTCATAAAGGTTTCTATATCTATTTTTTGATGAAACCTATAAAGATACTGTATTAAATAAGTATGCTTTATTTTAGTAACTTAAAATATTTCAAAGATATAGATTTACCGATGCCATGTGACAAAAGCAAGTATCTTTACTTTTGGAATTATAATTCAACATAACTGGTTAAAACTTAAACTTAAACATAAATTTTGAAGTACCATTATTTACCGCCAATGTCAATAAAAGTAACAGATAAATCTGAACAGAACGTTAGGGATGCGATGTAGGGTAGTTGGTAAATAAACATCGATGCTTTCTTACATTAAAAACGGATTTATTTTCTAAAACATAAATATTTGCAAGAATCACCTAACTAAAATCTAAGAACTCTCAATAAATACTTAGAATAGGTTATTTTAAGTAATATGTATTGATCACAAGCTGTTTTTGCCGACTGACTAGGCAGATTAAATAATAATGTTTATTTGTACATAAAAATGTCAATGTCATAATTTATATTTGTCAAATGTCAATATTAGCGTTAATACTGAATGGTCTATTTCTTTATTTTGTATTTAATTAAAATAATATATTTGTATGTGTATGTGTTCATCATAAATTCTTTATTACTATAAGATACATTTTTATATTATAGTATTTATTAAGAGTGTTAACAAAAATGGATGTCGGAGAATTATTGTCTTTTAAAGTAATTATCACAAATACTATATATGTGCAATCACAATACTGTGAGTTAATAACACTGATTTAATTTATACTTTAGCCTGTGCCTACTCCAAAACGTCCCAATGAGGATGAACTAGAAGACTCTGACGATGACAATAGCCGATCGTCAAAAATGCGCCGATTGAATAAAGCTGCCATAGAGCGAATGTCTCAATCTACAAGAATATCTCTCCCTAAAGAGCCAGCAATATCAGACAAAGAAAGGGAGGATATTCTTAAATTTGTAGAAACAGAAGTGACTGAGGTTGTATTTTGAATTCTTGAAGAATTGTTTATAAACTTTTGTACCTCAATTTGGTATTAACCTCTACTTTTTTATTGTTCTTACAATTTTTAATATCTTTGAAGGGAGAAATTTTGGATGATACTGCAGTAAAAAAACTGGTACTTAATTTTGAGAAGAAAGCATTAAAAAATAGAGAAATGAGAATAAAATTTCCAGATCAACCTGAAAAATTCATGGAAAGCGAAATTGATTTATATGAAGCATTACAAGTAAGTTTTCAAAGATAATTTCCTATATTACACATCTATATAATTCTTTTACATTAAAGGTAGAATTTATTTATGTGTAACCATATGGTAAGCCATAATATTATACAGTATTGTAATGACCTATTGTAAGTGTATGTTAAAATACATACTTAAAATAATAAAAATGACAATATAATAAAAATTATGTGAATATTACAGCTACAGTTTAATACAGTAATGAATAAAATAAGTGTAAAATGAACATTGCTTAATTTGGTTCACATGTTATGATGTAACCTATTTATTAAAATTATTTACAATACCAATTCACATATATCATAATTATTTTGTTTTCATATAATACTTAAATACTTTTTTTAGGACCTAAGTGCAGTGGCAACAGTTCCTGATCAGTATCCTCTATTAGTAGACTTAAAATGTATTAATTCTATATTGGAATTGCTTTCACATGATAATACTGATGTATCTACCAAAGTTGTAAATCTTTTGCAAGTAAGTAATATTTGTCTTTGAATTAAAAATATTATGTAAGTTAAATATTTAAACTAATTAACTATTATTATGTTTTAGGAGTTAACTGATGTAGACATATTGCATGAAAGTGAAGAAGGTGCCGAGGAATTGATTAATGCATTGGCGGAAGCAGAATGCCCTTCATTACTTTTACACAATTTGGCTCGTCTAGATGAGCAAGTGCCAGATGAAAGAGATGCAGTTCATAATACTTTAGGTACACAATATACTAAAATTTATGTATTAATATAAGAAGTTATTATCCTTGTTATTAAAAATGTAATATTGATTATAGGTATTATTGAAAACATAACAGAATTTAGACCTGAATTATGCATTGAAGTAGCTAAACAAGGCTTTATTCAGTGGATACTAAAAAGATTAAAAGTAAGTGTTGTTTTTTTTTGTTGGTAATTTTAATAGACTTTAATACATGTTTACCATTTTTTTATTATAGATGAAAGTTCCATTTGATGGCAATAAGTTGTATGCAACAGAAATTTTATCAGTATTGCTGCAAACTACCCCAGAGAATAGGAAATTACTTGGTGAACTTGATGGCATTGATGTTCTACTTCAGCAGTTGGCTGTATGTTACTGCTCATGCTTTTATATATTAGCAAAATACATTTTTAAACTTATATTTGATTTATTTAAACTTACTATTATTTTAATTTATCTTTTGTATAATTACAATTTTATTAATTTTGACCGACTTTTTTAGATATTTGCTTGCAATAAATTGGTTACCTAATCTATTTTTAGTTTTATAAACGCCACGATCCCAGTGGTGCAGAAGAGCAAGAAGCTATGGAAAACATGTTCGATTCACTATGTTGTGCTTTGATGGAGCCTTTTAATCGAGATCGTTTTTTGAGAGGTGAAGGCTTACAACTTATGAACCTTATGCTTAGGTAGTTATACAATTGATATAAGGATGATGACATATTATATATTTACTTAGGTTTATGATGTCGATTATTTTTTCAGAGAGAAGAAAATGTCACGCAATGGTTCACTTAAAGTTCTAGACCATGCCCTTGCAGGACCTGATGGAAAAGACAATTGTAACAAGTTTGTAGACATTTTAGGTCTTCGTACAGTATTCCCACTCTTCATGAAAACGCCTAAACGGAAAAGAATATTGACAGTTGACCAACATGAGGGTTTGTATAATGCTTTTATATTATACTGTTGTTGAGTTGAGAGTATTTTGAGGACCTATAATTAAACAAGGGTTTTAATTAAACAAAATTGTAATTTTTTTGCAGAGCATGTCGTATCCATTATTGCGTCAATGTTACGTAATTGTCAAGGAAGTCAGAGACAGAGACTGTTAGCTAAATTCTCTGAGAATGATCTAGAAAAAGTGGATAGATTATTAGAGTTGCATTTTAAATATATGGATAAAGTTGATCGAACTGAAAAAGAAATGGAGGTGAGTTCTGCACATTTCATATCGAATATTTCAAATTTTTATTGTTAGAAAAAATATATGACATACCACAAGGATGGCCATTAGTTGGTAACGGTCAGTGGTGGATGTCATGACATATGGTGAGTGTGCACTTCTGTTCCAGTCGGGATATGACCAGAAGTAACCTCGTCCTCTCGCACTACTGGCACAATGGATCTCGGTTGTTGGTTCGAGTCTCGCTCTGGTAACATGACAAAGCGCCGCATTGAGTTCCTCCATTCAACATGTATGGAAAAGGGAGAACGGAGTGTCTTAACACTAGCTTCCCTTCACTTGCTTTGTGGGAAAAATAACGTGAAGTTATTCAATTTAAATCTACAATAGTCTTTAGGCATTACAATCAACTACACATAAATTCATATGTTAATTCAATCATATCCATCAATACAAGCACTTTAAAGCCAATATTCTATAACATGCACATCTAGCTTTAATTAGTTTTAATATTGTTAATTTCAGCAAGACGCTGAAGACTTGGATGATGAAGCTCAATACTTGAAAAGACTATCTGGTGGTTTGTTCACATTACAACTCATTGATAGGATTATATTAGAGGTAAGTTTTTTAAATTTTAAATTGTTAGTTTATTGAAATTGTAATGAATTTGAAAATATATATGAATTGTCAGGTGTGCACAGCAGGCCCGCCCACTGTTAAGCAGCGCGTTCAACGCGTTTTGTCGCTTAGAGGAGGATCTCTAAAGATAATACGACACGTCATGAGAGGCAAGTCCTTGATTTGTTACACATTTCAGATGAATGTAATTATTCTTTCATCTTTATTGTATTGTCTTGCATTAACGATATTTGTATTTTCATTTGTATTTTCAAGAGCTTTAAAATAATTATGATTTGTGGTTATTTTTTAATGCCGTATAGTTATTATGAATTTCGTTTCTGTCTTATTATATATATATATATATATATATATATATATATATATATATATATATATATATATATATATATATATATATATATATATATATATATATATATATATATATATATATATATATATATATATATATCTTAATAGTTTATTCAACAAATTACAGTACTTATGTACTTATTAACTTACACAGAGTATGCTGGTAACCTGGGCGATGCTGGCAGCGAAGAGTGGCGTCAACAAGAACAACAGCATATATTGCAACTTGTTGATAAATTTTAAAATTAATTTAAGTTTATTTTAATCAAATAAAACACTTGTTGTAAACGTCAAAATAATTTTATTTATGGTGCATTATTGATAAAGTACTAAGTAACAATGAAAATAATATATTTTATTATATTATAATAACGTGCAAGATTAAACATAAAATTGGTGCAAATAATACTAAATTGCGTAAATCCTAAAAATAATACTATGTATCACTTTAATTTTAAAAATAAAATATAAATACTAATATAAGTAATATATCGTTTAAAAAAATTATAACTAATTACATATTAACGCAAAGCGTTATATATTTACCATAAACAAAATAGATATGAATTTTTGGAAATAAAATTTATTAATAATTTTAATTTTTAACACTTTAATACAAGTTATCGCCTGGAGAGATCAATGGACCAATAATTATTTGAGACTCAACTCAATTACTACTAAAAGCATGTTTTAAAATTTAATTTAATATAAAATCAACAATAACAAAATTTAAAAAATAGATCAAATATTCGAATAAAACACCAATTTGTATATATAATAATAAAAATGAAGGATCCACTTTACAATAATTCAGAGGTTATGCCCAATTTGCGAAGTTAATTTTGCTCTAACAACATATCCATATGTTTTAATACTTTAATACTAATGAAACTAACTATACTTTAATAATATACCCCTATTATAACAATACGAGCGATATATCGAAATAAAAGTGATTTAAAAAATATTTTGCTATGTCAAATTGCCACTTTCGTCTTATGGTAATTAAACCATAACCATGTGTTCCGCAATGCTAAAATGAAGAACTGGGCGGTGTTCGACACCTTATACTGTTTTCGATAATAATTGGAACTAATATACGATGCTATTACGTCCTTGTATTATAGGCAATGTTTTTTTAATAAAATGTACGATCAAAAAGTAATATTTATTTCTCTTTGATATTTTTATCTTTGAGACTCGATGTCGTATATTGATTAGACTACGAGACAAATTTTGGTCGATTACAATTAAATCAATCGATTACATTAATGTCTCTTTTTTCATAATTTTATACAAATATAATATAGGAACATTCATACTTTAAATATATTATGGCCACCATGACATAAACAGTGGTCCTTGCTTTAATACTGAAAATAATATCAATAATGTACGACGTTTATAAAAAATATTAATGAGGCTTACATCATGTCAATGTATTTGTTTTCCTTCTCGTCAGAATCTTATACTAAAAGATAATCAAATTCATATTAAATTAAGTGCTTATATTCCAGCATTTACAACACTAAAAGCATCTTTGTTATTATTTAAAGTTATATATAAAAAATTCTGAATGAATCGATTAATTTTTCATATACGTCATGTGAAATTTATTTAGGTACTATTCATACCAGTGTAATGATATGACACAATATATAAAATTTCTGTCGGTAAATCTATCTAGAAAATTAAACTCGTGTTACATGTTTAATACCTTACATATACCAGATATGGAATGGTTTAAAATCAACATGAAACTTTACATACACTTGTATTAGCATATGCATCAGCAGCACGAGGCACTACTGGTAAAAAATTATAGCTAATGGTGTTAAGGGCAGTCCCTGGACATCATCCGGCGGAAGGCGTTGGGGATGTCGTCGTTGGTCTTGGACACGGAGCTGGCGCCGAGCAGTCTGGGCGCGGCGACGGCGCCCGTCTGCACGCCATGCGCCGTCCGCAGCAGGTCGTAGGTGATGCGCTCCGAGACCACCGAGTCGCGCCGGTAGTCGGGGTGCGCGGCCACGAACTCGCGCATCCACGTGGCCATGGTGGCGATCTCGCCGGCGGCGCGGCGCTGGATGAGCTTGAGGTACTGCTGCACGGTGCAGTGCGTGTCCGCGTCCACGTCCATGCCCGACAGGTAGGACTCGATCAGCGGGATGAGGCCCGGGAATACGCCCTCCTTGCCGCTCACGATCTCGTGCGCGGTCAGCTCGAGGTACTCGTCGCGGGCGCTCGAGTGGGGCGCGCCGGGCGCCCCCACGTCGCGCCGCCACCAGAAGCGCTGCTGCGTGCAGGCGCCGCGCCGCTGCGCGCGCTGCATGTTCTCGTCCACCTTGCTGATGGGCAGCACGAAGTTGAGCTTGTACGAGAGGATCACTCGCGTGAGCAGCACCACGAAGCACACGTAGGCGGCGTTCTCGAAGTCCGTGAGCTGCGCCTCGCACGGCCGGAACTCCACACGCCAGCCGATGCTCGAGTTGGGCGGCGGCGGCTTGAACCGCATCGTCTGCCAGTTTGTCGACTGAATGTTCTGCAACGAGCCATTAATGAGTTTTATATCATAAATGTTTTATGATATAGATTATTTATATATATTTAAACGTCTACCTCGAAATGGTCCGTGTCATTTTTGTCATCCTGGTGCACTTTCTCTGAGAATAGTGAAACAGAGTCACGTATGAAAAGATGTGCGACGTGCAACGCCAAGGGATGGTCAATGCCACCCTCTCGTAAACGTCTATAGATTTTCGAGTCGTGTAGTATAGGAATGTCATTGTACCTGTAACATATAATCAAAACTGTGCCGAACAAATACAATCACTCATTATATTTAACACCAAAATATTCCAAGTAACATAACTCAAAAATATTTGAGTAAGCTAATTGTAATTTGATAGCCTTGCTAGTAGCTTTCTCGAAGCTTCAATTATTATAAGTGAGATGGGGAACAGCCCAGTATGTTATTCTACGAAGATCCGCACAACTACGTTAACATCGCAACAATTATATTAAAAACTATTAAAGTAATTATTCCACTAATACTAAGCAGACTGGATACGGTGGAAGCTACTGTTGAAATAGCGAATATCTGTTGAACCGTGCGGGTGAATGACATGAGGAGTATAGGGGATATTCTTTCGAATACGAGCGGGCGCCTGTTCTCTGTTGAGTCATGTTTAAGATGTTATGCGACCGGGGGTGATGAAACTCAATGAATAGGATATTACAATGTTCACAATCTAAGTAGAGTTAACCAGGAGCATGCTGCTCTTTATGTTCCACGATTAATTGAGACTATATTTTCAAGATCCACAAAGAACAGGTAAGAATTATTGTAGATCTAGAACGTATGATTATACTATTTGGGTATCAAAATATTCAAATTAATCAAGTTCTAAATCCATTCCTGTGCCAACAAATGAAATTAAAAATTATGAATCTAGGTTATTAAAATTAAGCATATTCTCAAACGCTTAGGCAATATCTTTAGGACACACAAAATGTTCAACATTGCAAATAAGAGTTTCAAAGAATTTTAAAATTATTAATAAAATAAATTAATTTATTATATTTTGTATTTACATGCGATCCTGGTATTGGTGAATTTTTTTTTTAATTTGATATTAATCATAACATACGATAAAGTGTTTTTAAGTATGATTTTTTTATTTTCATACAATATATTTCAGTCATGGTTCGCTTTACTTATTCTGTAGAATATGGACTAAAATGTAAATATATATATACTATAAATTAAGTCCTAAAGGATCCTTATGGGAAAAAATTAAGGAAATTAATATATTGATAATTGCATCTCAATATATCCCTGAAAGTCGTGCAAAATGTACATAAAAAAAAACTACAATTTACCAAAATTGATTATTTCATTAATACTAGGAATAGGCGGAAACTTACCGCACCCGTAACTCTATTGCATCGAGTCCGCAATTCTTTCATGGGACAGTGTGTACGCTTTTACAATAGGATCCCAGAAAACGTCCGAAAATGTTCTACAGCACAATTTAAAAAAATGTGAAGATTCGTTTGTGTGTTAAACCTAATTAATGATTTTATAAATTATAACACGCCTTGGGAATGAAATGCTCGCTTCAGTCTATATCAAACATATCATTGTCAACAATGAATAATTGTAAAATTGTAAATGACGTAATAAAAAAATGTCCCGCTGAATTTCTTGCGTAAAGTTTGCGTTTCGGTGGTAAAGTTTTTGACGTTCAAAAAATGAATCATGTATTCTTATTTTGAATACTTACTGCTTACTCCACGTAGTGGAGACGTTAATATTTTGGACCCAACATTCGATGACACGGTGTGATAAATGGTGAACGCAACGACGAAAGAAGACTACATTAATGACTACATGTCTTTTACTACATTAACACGAACTGATGCAAATGAAGTTGTGGACAGTAACTGAAGATACATACATAAATAGCTTCACGCTTTATCCCTGGCGGGATAGAGCGGAGCGCCAAACGCTGCGGTCCCCGCACACCTCTTTCGCCTCGGCCACTGTCATTAACCTCTTCATACATGCTCTCTGGGGATCTTCATGCTTTTTACGTGAAATTCCTTCAGTATCTTAGACACTGTGGTTTCGAAGGTCAACTGAGGGATCTCCCCTTACCCCTTTTACCATTCATGCTTTTTACCATTTTTGCTTCATATATCTTTTTTACCATTCTTTCATCACTCATTCCTTCGACGTGCCCAAATAATCTGAGCACGTTCTTCTTCATTCTCACTGTGACATTCTGGCTGGTACCTACCATAAAATAATAACTAAAGATAAAGTTAAGTAAATTTCGAATATTGTAACAAAAATATAATTCATTTGGTACCCATGATACCTTTCAATGTTTGTCTTTGTCAATAATGTTACTGTTCAAGGTTAAAAGTCTGTTATATGTTGGCTAACGATTGTATATGTTTATACTATACAAGCCATAACATTAATTGTGATTGTCTAAGTATCGCTTATGATAACAAACAGATTTACCGTGTACTTACTATTGACAACAAAGTACAAACAATACGTTTGTAATTGTATTCAGTTATAAATTTATATTTAACAGCATTTACTAAAAAAACATATTATAACAATGACTCAGGCTTATTTGAATTGTGTAATTTCATTATGTGATTCATAAGCATTAGCATAAATTGCTAACCTTGTAATATTTGTGTACAAACAAAATATTTTTTAACCAATCCATAACCCATGATGTCGCGACGAGGGCGAAAACCTATATACCTAACCTAACGTAATACTTACAGATAAATACATAAGAAACCAGAAAATAAATAAAAAAATAAAATTTTTTATTGAATAAAAAATGAAGTTTAGTGGCAAACATGTACTGTTCTTAAACAGTACATTTTTCAAGCCTTTCAAGACTTAGCTTGTGGAAAATACTGCAAAAAGATTCTAGATACAAGCGCTTTTATGTCGCTGTCTTATCGTCAAGTGGTGAAAGTCGGTGGCCGAATTTTTTGCAAATGTGCAAAAAGTTATTGGCATTTTAATGAGGTCTTAAGCCTACATTTGTGTCGCCAGTTCCAGTAATTGTCTCCTCGTTCATCAACGTGATGGGCACAGCATCCGCACGGTGCGTACATTGCTAAGAGGTTTTATGTCAATATAAATTGTGATGCTTCAAGCTCGTCAGCTCGTTAGCACGTTAGCAGTGTATAGAGGAAAATGGTAACATTACAGTTCTGACATACTTTACACACATTCTGGGAAAGCCTTATGCTTTATAAGAAAATGTAATTTATTATTCATGATCAAATTCAAAACGTACTAATATTATTAGATAATTTAAAGTTATCGATTATGTTATAATAAATAAAAGGGTATATACAACTCACTTTTCATGTTCGGGCGACAGGTAAGAGTCGATGGAATCGTATCTGGACTTGGGGATGCGGAACTTGTCGTGAGTGAGGGGGTCGAGGCCGCGCTCCTCGCGTGTGCGACAGTCTACCGACGCAGAGATAATGTTCCAGCGACAGTCCACGTCGGTGAGGAAGCCACGGTAGATGGGTGCCGCGGCCGACAGCGCCAACTGTGAAGACATCATTATTGAATTACTTGCTCTAACACTATGTCCACTCAAATCAGAATAGTGGTTTGGCTTACCATGATAGGACATAGAGGTGCCAACTGGTCATATAGCGTGCGCGCTTCAGATATGCAACAAGCCTGGAATGTCAACTGTAAACAGCAGCAGCCCATCCCGAGACCCATAGCATCCATGTACACGCAGTCAGGCTTAGCTGCTGTTGATTCCAATTTGGAAGAGTCATCCACTGGAATCTTTGTGCTTACATCATGGAAAACTAAATCATACAATACAATTTATAATTAATGTGTATATGTTTTTTTTAATTAAAAGCATGATCATTTAAACTAGTATAATGAGCATACTTGGAACATTTATTGCTGGATTTTCTCCTCTTCTCTGTCTTAGATTCGATGTTAGTGTCATAAAACGAGGGTGGCCAGGAAATATCCCCTCATCTGGAAAGAAGAGTGATCTTGTCACTCCCTTGTCTGGTGTTGGAGCAACTAGTGGACTAGTAAAATTAGGACAACCCAGCCTATGAAAGAAAACCAAAAATATTTATTTATAACAGTATAACTAAAATATTTAATAACTATGTCATAATAAACATGTCATACATACCGAGGAAAATTTGTAATAGTCATTAGCACTTCACCATCTTGAAGCAGTTTGCTAGCTTCAGCTCTTCGATATCTCATATTAGCTTCCACAATGTTAAAGTGTGCTAGAAGACCACCATAAGGTTTACCTGGGGTACCTTCAATCATGTAGGCACCATATTCAGGTCTCCACAATGATTTTACATCTATAATATTATAAGTATATTGTATGATAATGAAAAAACGTATGTGTATAATATGTTAATGTGTTGTATACAAAATAAGTGTTATGTATGTATAATATAATTAATATTATTATTGCCTAAGTTCAATTCAATAAAAAATTGTCTAAAAAAATATATAAAGATCTTTATAATTCTCAAATATTTTCCTTTCCTTAAATGTGGAAAAATGATTTAAAAATAACTAAAATGCTACAAAATTTTCCTGAAATTTGCATGGAAATTTACAGTGCCAGACAGAAATTTATAACTCCTGTCATTCTCAAGGGTCATATATATTTATGAAGCATCTATTAAGCAGTTGTGGCAATTCTATTATTATTACTTTATAATTGCATTTTAAATAATTTTAGCATACTTTGAGGATCAGCATGTTCTTTTTCTTGCAGAATAGGAAGAAGTTCTTTTGCTCTTAGGCTAACAGTTGCACGTTGATTTTTATCGTCAAACTTCACTATTATATATTCTACCTAAAATAAATAAACATTCTATTAAAAGATGGAAAGTACCACCCAGTTACCTATATGCTTTCTTATATGTTCTTGTAATATATTCTTATCGAATTTAGATTCTTAAGAGCATATTATAGTGTACTTAGTAAAATTAATAACAAAAAGAAGGTACTGTATATTATTTAATAATATACAATGAAAATTGTCAAAATTAATATTATAAAGCTATTAAAATAGAATTTTGTTTTGTTTGTCATTAGATATAACATGAAATTTAATTGGATCTAGTTCTTATTATAAATATTGGTTTAATGTGCATTACTCATTGTAAAAACATACTACTAACACATCATCATAAGATATATGCTCCTATATAATATAACAATAGAAGTAAAGAAACATTTTAGGCAAAGTATTAAGCCATATAGTCTTACCTCATCGCCCCACTTAAGAACGTCACCTGTACGTTCCCGTAACTTGCTGTAAAGATTGATAAATTGTTCGATACCGTGCTGCCGCACGTGTTCTGCCAGTGCCTTGGTTTCATCCCACGAAAGTGGGCTTCCTTCTGATAATAATCCCATTTGCGCTACTTGAATGTATGGATACGAAAAGCGTGCAGTTAAATAACGTTTTGAAAATCTAATTGTGTAACAAAATCTTTTAAAATAAAAACAAATGCTCATTTATTGCTTTAAGTTTTTTTAGTAAATCAATACTGGCATACAAGTTGATTTAAACGCTATAAGGTACAATTAATTTATTTCTTAGTGTTTATAAGCATACAAGTATTAATAATTTCAATTTAAATAAATAACGTCACATAAATTAAATTTTACATTATGTACACAAACACCACAAAAAACAACAATACTCTGTCATAGTGACTTATCAAATGTCATAGATCAATGCGGGGTGAGGGCTAAAGTATAGAGTGTAAGCATATGGAGTATCAAATCAGTATAATATTAAATGGTGTCCGCTGAAAGGTAATAAATTAAGGTGGCGCCACAGTAGTAAATGGACGGATTTTAACAACAACGCCACAAAATATTAGGATAGGATACTAAATAAAACAGGAAAGAGATACTTCTAATTTGTCACTATTACGTAAAGTTGAGATTTAAAATACTGCTTTTATTTAATTTTTAACTACACGAGTAAGGAAAAAGAAAAAAATTGCGTTCAACGAAAATTTCATGTTCAATATATGACAAGAAACTACTTAACATTCCATGGATTCACCGTGCGTTGTAGGAAGTGGAGCTGGTGCACTGCTCTGAGCTCCTTGAGCTTCTTGCGACCCAAGTGTAGTACCTGAAGTACCTGTGTGTAGACTCTAATCAAGCTACTGCCACTGTTTGAGCTCCTCCCACTACCAAACCAAATTCGAAATGATTCTACTAGTGCCGACATCGGAATACGTTCTAGAAATGAATTAGTAATTTCACTGTTATATCTCTCGCTCCTACTTCAACCGCATAAAAATTCACTCTAAACCTATTCTCAGTTCGTTCGTTAGTAAGTTCCAAGTACTTGCTAAGCTTAAAGTTGTTAAATTCGAAGTACTTTTAGGGATATTTGTTTCCCACGGAATTTTAAGTTCTACCAGTAATACGCATTTTAGGCTTCGAGAGTAAGAGAAAATCTGGTATCTGGTCTGGATAATGAAACAATATAAGAGTCCAATGGATCTAAAATTGAGAAAGGGTTTTGTGTGGGTTTTTTATAAGAGCCTTCTGTCACGAACTCTATTGATTATTTATTGGTCGTTATGTTTCTTTTCGTGCTTGCTACTGAAAGATAACCGCTTTGTCATGCCGTCGTGAGTATTGATCTAGTGGTCAATACGCTTAGATAGTTCTAAGAGTACCCTACCAGCATATGCTTAGCTGTTCCTACTGGTACTATATCGGTATCTTATCTTACTAAAATATATTAATCTGCAAGAGCCATGTTGAACGCATTTAGATGAAATTTTAACAGTGCTGGAGACGTGTCGTGAATTAGACTGCGCCATTTTAAAGCTAAAAGGATATAGAATTCTCCTATAGTTAGCCACTCGTTTTGCATTACTAAGCGCCTTGCGTTTACCTCATACTTATCGTATTTGTCTTATACTCGTCTTGCCTAGTAAAATATTTAATTACGTCTAACTCTACTCGAATGTGCTGCTATCATAAATTGCAGACTTGACTTGAGCTCAGGGGCACATTTGTCTTATGGGAAGTGAGTTAACAATATCATCTTGTGATAAAGTTTCTAGTTTTGTAGCTATAAAATTACAGGTTCTTTCACTAAAAACGTTAGGTACGTAGTGTGTTTAATAATATAATAATAAGTGTAAATGAAAAAAATATATACTTTGCGGTTTGGCGACAAAACATTATTAAATTCAAGCAAAATTTGACAAGCTTCATTTTCTGTCGTAATTCGAAACTCGAAATATCGCAACTATATTTATAGAAAGAAAAACCTATAGTGTATTTGGCATCCCGGTAAATTACACAATAGGTACTTACTATACTTGACAACTAAGTTGTGCTCCCATTAAAATAAAATATTTGCTTCCATCTGCCACCAGTTCAAAACGCTTGCTGCACGCAGATGATACAGTGCTTATTGCATCAACAGATTGGAAGTTGTAGGCATCACATAATCGTCAACACTCTGCAATATGGGTGTGGAAATAGTAGTCTTAGCCTTAATGTAGTCAAAGGTACTCTTTGACGAGAACCTTCTGATGCTGGAGCGTAAAGTGAGAGCGTGTGCGTAGAGAAAGTGAGCGTAAAGGTGCGCTTGAGAACGGTGGTCTTAAACTGAATGTGTCGAAAACTGAGTACATGGCTTGCGGGAACCCGGACTCGAGCACCATCCACATCGGGCCTGAGCCAGCCGTTAAGTCGGTGAAATTCAGGTAGCTTGGATCCGTTATGCATGAGTCTGGAGGCATCGACTACGACATCCATGCCCGTATAAGCGCTGCCTGGACCAAATGGTGGGAGGTCACTGGTGTGGTCTGCGATAGCAGAATACCACCCAAGCTGAAGTGACTGATATACAAGAGCATTATCCGACCGGTTCTTTTATACGGCAGCGAGTGTTGGCCAACATCATCTCGGCACACTCAGGAGCTTCACGTCACGGAGATGAAGATGCTGAGATGGATGTGTGGCGTTGCGCGGTCCGACCGCATACGCAACACATTCATTCGAAGTAGTCTTGTGGTCCGTGACGTAGCGGATAAGGTCCAATAGCGTCGCCTGAGATGGTATGGCCATGTTAAGCGCCGATTTGAGAACTATGTCGGCCTTCCGACATAGTTCTGCCTTGACTGCCTTGACATGTGTGTCCCTGGAGTTAGACCACCCGGACACCCAAGGAAGTGATGGCTGGATGTCATGATGCAGGACATGAGAGCCAATAGATTGTCCACTAAGGATGTTATAGACCGAGCAAAGTGGAGTAAGCTTAGTCGGAAGGCAGACCCTGGCAAACGAAGCCGGGACCAATGCCAGGCAGAAGAAGAAGAAGAAGACACAGTACTCTGGACAATTTGAGTTCAGAAATTCACTCATAATTAGTAAGTGGGCAACTTTATTCGGCCTTCTGAAAAATTTCAAGCCTTGAAAAAAAATAGTAAACAACATAGCTGAGTAGATTTAATAACCTTGCAAAACTAAACGTTATACTCCTAATAATACCTACCATTATCTGACTCGGCAAGAAATCTGGACATTATAATTGAAAGCAATTTATCGTGGTCAGCATACATTATTAAAATCAACAAACGCATACTTTATTATCTGCACTCCATAAACGACTCCAAAATTTTTTACCCGTCTACACTAAAACCAGTTTCGCTCTCGCTCTACTCCTAACATTATTAGACAGTATATGCGTATTCTATTTATCTTTAGCGTACAGAAATTCGACCACGTATTAGATTTCCGTCGACAACTGAATTGACTTCGTTCCTTCACAGGTAGTGCGCTTATGGAACTCGCTTCCTAATTCTATTCTGATACAATCTGCGTCTAATCATCTTTATAATATTATTCTCTTTCGTTTTGTTCTTTTTTTTCCTTTTATTTATTCTTTTTTGTTTATTTGGTTGTATTATAATGTTTGTATTATATTGTATAGTCGGCTTATTTACAAGCCGATTATCGGCCAGTCGGCTTGTCGGCCAAAGTCATAGCAGGCACATCTCTAATATTTATGTTATATGTTGTATTGTTGTATCTATATAATATATTTTATGTAAATATTCATATAATTCATATTCATTTATAAAGTAATATAATATACATAATATAGATACTGTACCCGAATTTTTTCAGTTAACAATATTTGTTACGTTGAAGGGTCTTTGGAAGTAAGTTATCCTACGTGTATATTTTTCTATTCTTATATATTTAATGGATCTTTTGATATGTGCTATAAATAAGAAATTTAAATAAATTATTACTTCCACATTGCTATATATAATTAAAATTTTTAATTTTTTGAGTTAAACATATTCTGTTGTTGGGGAAAGTTTTCTTCAAAAAGGAGAAAAATAATTACTCAGATAATTTTGAATGAGTTTTGATAATTCTTTCTTGGTAGGTATAGATTATTTCATAGTCAGATAAATTTTATGCCAATTGGTTCCGTAATTTAAAAAAAATCGAAATAAACAAAAATAGACGCCTTTTTACGTTAATTGCACCGTTTATACGTACTTTATACGTACGTATGTTTAAGGCGCATTAATGTAGGTAGTTTTAGTTAAATATATTTTTTGTAAAATTAATTATCCTTTTTAGAGTTCCATACCTCAAAATGAAATAACAGAACTCTTATCACTTTGTTGTCGATCTGTCTGTCTGCCACAAGGACATAAGCTGAAATTAATATCAAATATTGAAATTAATAACCTCTTGAATCACAGAAATAAATCAACGCATATGAATTAGGAATCAAAAGATATGAGTATTTTTTAAATGCTTAATTTGCTTGCATTGACCTAGAGTCACGAAATTTGACAATAAGTTAGAATTTATAAAAGAAACAAAGCAAAATATCTTAAAACTGGATATTAGACAGATAGATCTATATTAACAGAACCATGACATGTCAAACGGACAACGGGCAGACCTTTAGCGTGAGCAAGCGTAAACAATATATATCTATAGATGATGTTTTGGTTTTGTTTAAGCTTAAGATAGTTTATGATGATGAAATAATACTCTAAAAATAAAATAAATAATACATTTATTTATACATACCTACGTAAGTATACCTAAACTTTCAAGGTTACTAGGTCTACTCCGCCATGATAAGATGCCACAGAGTAAGTATACTCTACAGGGATTAGCAACAGAAATCAAGTGAGCGATAAGGGGAGTGTGGTTAATTAACTAGCACGACCATCTTGCTTCCCTTTAGCTCGCAGTTAGCTAGCGAGCCGATGCGAGGAAATATAAGGGGACCCCGACGCGCCGTCGTACGTTCGTCGTACTCGCGTTCCCTCGTCTGGCCTCGTGGAGAGTCTGGATGTCCCATTAAAGTAATGTTACTAATAACAACAAACAACAATTAAACTTAACCTACTAAGTAGAAAATAATAAAAGAAAAACATAAACAAAAACGGACTACGAAACTATAGTATATATGCACAAAGTTTCTAGTATATCTAGAAGTGTACAATGAAATATGTTTTCAGGGCAAATAAAGCAATTTGAATCCACAACCGCCTATTAGATTCCCAATGTGCCATTGATCACAAAATTTTATTTCTACCTGGCTATAAGTACTTTTTTATAATTTCTAATATATAAATATACTATAATTATTATATTATAATATATATTTTTTACCCACAGTCGACATGCTTATGTTTCATGACTCTTGAAAACAGATAACGCAAATATTAGTAACCTTCCTTATCATATATTACTATTGCTGCCGGCAGAGAATCAATTCATTATTGAAGTGATTCCAAAGGCGAGCAGTCGTGTACACATTGTATTTGAATTTGTTACGACAGTGTAATTATAAAGTTATTTTTATTAAGTACTTGCGCGGATTTGTTTCTTTACTTTTCTATTGTATTATATTATTTTTAATAAGTTATAAGTTGTTAGCCACATTAGAGTGCTGATAAAAGTGTTAAGGAAACTATGGGATTACTAACAGAAGGAAATCCACTTACATGGGAAGAAACTAAGAAATTGGCAGAACATGTTCGACAACATGGTGTCGAACAGTTCATCAATCTTTATAGTAAACTACGAGATCGTACTGGAGATGTTCTTAAATGGGGAGACGAGGTTAGAAAGTGCAGTATTAATGGCTAATAAATATTATTTATGTGATAAAAAAAATATGTTGCAACAAAAATATATTTATACCAATACAGAAAGTAGCACATTTAATTAATCTGAATATCTAATAACTTGTAGAATTAGAAGTTGAATATAAGATCATATAGACACTAATGCTATGCTATATAATATAAAGAAAAATATTTTAGGTGGAGTATATAGTTGTGAAATTTGACGATGAAAATAAGCGAGCGACTGTTAGCTTAAGGTCAGAAGAACTTCTTCCTATTTTGCAAGAAAAAGAACATGCTGATCCACAAAGTACGTTTTTTCATAAGCACGTTTTGTGTTATTTTTAATAACAACTCCTATCAGTATACGTATACGTATTCTGTACAGTATATCATCAACTTAAACAGATAAAAGATATGGCTAATCACTAGAATTTTAATAAAACGACGCGACGAATTCATAGACGCTTTATTTGTCATAAAGGTACATACACAAAAATAACAATATAGGGAACTTCAACTGAGTGAAGTTTTCGTGAAACATCCTTTTTCCTCTAAAATTAAATTTATCAAGTATTGCTTGTCGTTAAAAAAAATAGTTCTGTTACATTTTACCTTTTTGTTTCTTATGACTGATCTGTAGGTCTGTTTGGAGTATTTTGCAAATATTTCGGGATCCTTTTAAACTTATATAAAAAAAATTAAAAACAAATTGTTATAGACGTATGGAACAAGTACAGCTACCATAAAAACCCTTCCAAATGTATAAAGCTCTATTTATATATAAATCATTTATATTTGGAAGCTCTATTAAGATCTAATTCAACTAACTTTAATTTTTAACGTGACTCAGCAAGTAGTTGTAGATACTAGATAAGCATCACTGACAAAACCATAATGACTTGCATGTTTTTATAGCCTAACCACAGCAACACATTCAATAATAGATTATTACGTCACTTTTGTAAATATAAGCTTGTCGCTTAAATTTGTTCAATATTGCAAAACATATAATATTATCAAGAAATTTAATTTAAAGGGATATATAATTATAGTATTTTATTATCTTTGACAGATTTAAGGTTATCTTAAATAAATATAAAAGACGATGAGACATACAATTCATAAATTAGATATAGTCTCCACAGAAAATTAATGATGTAATGTAAAAAAATAGAGACTTAAATATAATTCATTATTAACATATTACTAATATTACAGATATTCAAAATTCAAAATGCATGTATATTTTTAAAATCGATCTGAATATGGAACCACTGATATTTTCTACATAAAATGTTTGACAGATGCGAAGGCCCTTTGGCGTCCGGAATGCGGCGCTTATATGATTGAAGGTACACCCGGAAAACCTTATGGAGGTCTCCCCGTACACTTTAACATAGTAGAGGCCAACATGAGGTACCGCAGAGCAGAAGCGAGTGCGCTCCTGAAGGATGGTGAAGTTTTAATGAGTATTACTAATTTTCCGAGGTACTTCATATTATGACGAAATTATATTATAATACTATATAATGTGCATAAGTTTGATTTTTACGCTTATATATTATTTTTCCTTTCAGGCTAGGTTGTCCAAACTTCTCTAGTCCACCGTTTGCGCCGACTCCAGACAAAGGTGTAACAAGATCATTTTTCTTTCCTGATGAAGGAATATTTCCTGGTCACCCACGGTACAAGACCTTAACCTCTAATATATGGAAGAGGAGAGGAGAAAGACTCGCGATTAACGTCCCAAGTAAGAGAATTGCAATTCTTCACATTTGCTGTCATTGGTATTATTTTTTGTACCCAACATGTGCTTATACCGTTTCATTTTCAGTTTTCCGTGATATCAATACTAAAATCCCAGTAGACAATTCACATGAACTGGCACCAGGGATTGCTCTTCCTGATTGTGTATACATGGACACGATGGGTTTAGGCATGGGCTGCTGCTGCTTGCAGTTGACTTTCCAAGCCTGCGGCATATCCGAAGCGCGCACTCTCTACGACCAACTGGCACCTCTATGTCCTATCATGGTGAGTAGAGCAAAGTTGTTTATTAAGGTACAGTGTTAGAGCAAGTAACTTAGCAAGGACGTCTCCACAGCTGGCGCTGTCAGCCGCGGCACCCATCTTCCGCGGTTACCTCACCGATGTAGACTGTCGCTGGAACATTATCTCTGCTTCGGTAGACTGTCGCACACGCGAGGAGCGCGGCCTCGACCCCCTCATGCATGACAAATTCCGCATCCCCAAGTCCAGATACGACTCCATAGACTCCTATCTGTCGCCAGAACATGAAAAGTAAATATTACAATTAAACTACATTCCATTGTAATGTCTAAATTTTGTGGTAATTCATCAACATCTGACATAAATAATGGTTTTATGTATTTCAGATATAACGACATACCAATAGTGCATGACGCGGCGATCTATAGACGTTTGCGCGAGGGAGGGATCGACCATCCATTAGCGCTACATATCGCGCATCTCTTCATTCGAGACACTATATCGCTGTTTTCTGAAAAAGTACATCAGGACGACGCTAATGATACGGACCATTTCGAGGTAGATATTTAAATTTTATATAATTTTTTTCATCAACATTAATATAAGTTTAAAACGAAGCCTAAAACATGTAATACTGGTAGAATTTACAGTTTCATGGGAAACAAATATACCTAAAAGTCACAACTTCAAAATTAACAAGTACTTCGAACTTACTAACGAACTGACCAGGAAACGGTTAAGAGTTAATTTGTATGCGGTTGAAGTGGGAGCGAAAGGTATAACAGCGAAATCTCTCTATAGTTTGCTAAATGATTTCGGCGTATCTAGAACTATTACTAATTCATTTCTAGAACGTATTTCGAAGGTGGCACTAGCAGAATAATTTCGAATTTGGTTAGGTAGTGGGAGGAGCTCGGACAGTGAAGGTGAGTGTAAATGCATTTAGAACCCAAGTGTAGGTTTAAAGGGGCCCCCCCTTTAAACCTACACTTGGGTTGCAAGTCCCAGGCACTGCTCTGAGCTCCTATTCCTACAATGCCATGGGCCCGTCGTGGTGTAGGTAGCTTCTAGCTAAGTACTTTCTTCTGTTATTAATGTCTATTCCGGGTTATTGATAATTTGACGTATTCTCGTGAAGGGGATATAGCTGAGATCTTGCAATTTAGATGATATACCAATTGTAATTTTTCCAATTATCAGGTAGTAGCTAGCTGCACAAGTTTAGAAATGGGAGCCTGCGATAACATAGAGAATGTAAAAATATTATCTTATGGCATCAAAAGAATGACATTTTGTTCAATACTTTTATAAAATAAGGCTTGATTCCGATGTTACTTAAAAAAACTATATTACACGGGAATACATCGAATTACAATTACTCTGTATCTGTACTATAACACTACACACACTTTCTATGTAGAATTTTTCCATAAATCTTAATTAATTTTATTAAATACTAGAGCCAAACAAGAACCAAATTACATATAGATTTAATAAATTCTATTTTCTTAATATATGGTTGGCGTAGTGCAATAACACTAGTTATATATAAAGGGAATAATTTTTATTTAATCATAATTATTTTATTTTTATTAAAAACTTCCCCGCCCTGGAAATAAATTGCAGCATTGAGCTCCACCATTTAAAACGAAATATATTGAAACTAGGCGGATAAGGTTTGATATTAGGTTTCTCTGTGCCTCTGTTTTGAAATCGGATTTATGTCAATGCAGGATTATAGATGTAGTTCTGGCCGTTTCATGTATTACGATTATTATAATAAAATGGTTAAAACGATATAAAATTATTCTGTATGTATGAAATTGTCGATAAGTATATTTTTTAATAACTTAATAACTTAATTTTCTTGATAGTCAAATGAACTTTTATTTAATTAATTGCGGCAGTAACATCGTTAACTTTATCATCCTTTACATTTTAGTTGCTCGTAGTTTCGTACGCTGTCATTAAAAATTTACATTTCCGTTTGGTGAAATAAAAGCAAAGTAAATATAGCCATTCCTCAGAGTGAATCGATTAGATCGAAACCACGACTATCGCGCTTACATTCAAGCATTGTCTAACTGTGGTGGGTACGATCACTTCAATTTCCAGTGGTTTTTATTTTAAACGAAAACTGCCTACCATAATAAATAACTGGTTTCGTAATAATTCAACCGGTTTTATATGGTTCTTAATCAAATGTTTCACATTCAAAATTTTAATTGATTGAAAAAGTTTCATTCCAATTCATGCAGAAGGTCCGCAGCATATACTTACGTGCAAAGCAACACACAATAATCAGCATTCATTGCCTAAATAAAAACATCTATGAAAATTTCCAAATATTCCTTCCTTCTCATCTCTCTCATCGAAATATAATATGTAGAGCACCGACACGAAGACGAAGACGTAGTCTCGAATAGTCGGCAAATTGCGCCGAGTATCCGGCTTCTTACTTTGTTTGTAAAATGTGTTACATTAAATACAAAATACATTGCTGCATTGCTGCATGCATTGCTTATTAATATTTTTAATTTATTATTTTAGTTATTACTTACACATTTTCAAATGTAAACCACTCTTTAACCTTTAATAATCATCTATAAACAGAGCTAGCTGGACGGGAAAGATTTGGTATCTTAAATATTTTATATTTTTTTATGCAAATTTTTGGTAGCTTTGCAAAATAAATCCTATACGTGTATTCTGTATTGAAGGTGTTCCGTAAACCATTTTCACTTCTTCGTCGCTCGCATCATCATTCACGCGATTCATCTTCGTTTTAAAAATTCTAATATAAACTGAAGTCTAATCACGAAATCCTCTATCTTTATAAGTGATGCAGCCAGAGTTAATACACTACTACGCTTCACGTAAAATCTACTTTTTATATAATTTTCCAGTTTTCTTTATTATAAAATATTAGAATTCGAGGTGAAATACCAAATCTTCAAATGACTAGGCAATCTCTATAAGTGAATTTCATGTGTTACAGATGTTTGTCTTGGATAAGGTAGTCTGATGAATTTAGTTCTTAGTGTAAATGTGTGATATTGAAATATTTTTTACTTAGTTTGTCACATTTTGATTTTAATGTTGTCATTAAATATTTTTCTTCACGTATACACATTAATATATTAATGTAATACATACGCGAGTGGTTAGCAAGTGGCACTTGGAATACTTACTTCACATGATCATTGTACATAAAAATTATTTTTATTAATTATATTTATTATAAATTATATTTATTTGTATAAAATAGTTTTCTTTACTTCTATATAATATGAAAAGTATTTTTTGCTAGATCTAACTACTACTGTAGCAATGCTGTATTATAAAATAACTTGTTTCAGAATATTCAATCTACGAATTGGCAAACCATGCGGTTTAAACCGCCCCCGCCCAACTCTACCATAGGTTGGCGTGTGGAGTTCCGTCCATGTGATACACAACTGACAGACTTTGAGAACGCCGCCTACGTGTGCTTTGTGGTACTCCTGACGCGGGTAATCCTCTCGTATAAGCTCAACTTCGTGCTACCCATCAGCAAGGTGGACGAGAACATGCAGCGCGCGCAGCGGCGCGGCGCCTGCACTCAGCAGCGCTTCTGGTGGCGGTGCGACGTGGGTGCACCAGGCGCGCCCCACTCGAGCGGTCGCGACGAGTACTTCGAGCTGACCATAAACGAGATCGTCAGCGGCAAGAAGGGTATTTTCCCTGGCCTCATCCCGCTGATCGAGTCCTACCTGTCGGGCATGGACGTGGACGCGGACACGCACTGCACCGTGCAGCAGTACCTCAAGCTCATCCAGCGCCGCGCCGCCGGCGAGATCGCCACAATGGCCACGTGGATGCGCGAGTTCGTGGCCGCGCACCCTGACTACCAGCGTGACTCAGTGGTCTCGGAGAGCATCAATTACGACTTGCTGCGAACAGCGCACGGCGTGCAAACGGGTGCCATCGCTGCGCCCCGCCTACTTGGTACAAGCAGCGTCACTAAGACCAACGACGACATTCCCAACGCCTTTAGAAGGATGATCAGCAGAGATTGTTCTTAGATTTAGATTCTTACCTCCATGATAATTTTTGTACATGTATTTTATTGCCTACAGTAAATTTTGATACACTAGTCTTAGTTACGAGTTGACAATTGACGTGAATTGTTTCTGTAAAAATTTAATAAATTAAATTCCAGGAACTGTATTTTCGAATTAGTGAATTAACACCTAGTATGGGACACATACACTTTCAGGGGCCCCCGGGGTTTTGCTTTTAGCATCCACAGCCATGACGATTTGCAGAAGCTTCACCGTTGAAGGTACATTTCGTAGTAGCTTCTGTACGACAAGGGTGGTTGAAGTTGCACATATCTCACAGGAGACCGTTGCAGAATAGTACTCCTCAATAGTCAGCATGGTGGGCAACCTGCACCATTGACATAAGTCAGGCTACCATCTTGATGTAATGAGCATGTAATTTTTATATTATGATAACAATTATGAAATAACAAGTATAAATTTAAGTTAGATTTTGAAATATAAATATGCTGTTAAATAAAAACAATTGTTAAAATTTACAGTGCACACCGGCTTATTATCAGTGTTTCGAAGAAAAATTCTTTAACTAATGTTCAAATGTATTCTAGTAACACGAGAGCGATCTAAAAGTAGACAAATCACAGGGGCCCAAGACGCTAAATGAGTAAGTAGTTACTCGAGCATTGTCGGAACTTTTTGGATTTGGAAGATTAAGATTTAAAATAGAAAAAATATATTAATAGGAAAAATAATTATAAGATCTACGCCCTTTTCAAAAATGTATGAGGTCAAAATGTAAAAGGTCATTGACAAAAATATACTCAAGCGCGTCAGAAATTAACAATGTATATTCGCAACCTGTTTCAACCTGTAACAGAGGAATGTTAATCTGACGGCTTGCTAAAAAATATTCGAGAGCGTCACATCTAAGACAATTAGGTGGTCCCTGAAAGTTGTTATGTTAAAAAATACTGACGTTAGCGACGCAACTGCAATACATGATGTAAAAATCAATTATCTTAAAATACTCGAGCGGGTAAGATAATATACAGTCACTTCAGAATAAGGTCCGATAATTCTGTGGAGGAATTCTCAGAAAATGACAGTAAAGACATATTTTTTTATTATGAATGTCCCAAAGTGACTACATTTTCGAAAATTTCTTAAGTTACGTGCCGGGGTATTGCTTTAATGTAATTAATTATTTAATTCATATTAAAAATGAATATTTGTGATACATCAAAAATAAATTAGAAATTATTTGAATGGTTAATAAAAATAAAAAAGTATTGTAATAATATATTTATTAGTAACACTTAACAAAAATTAAAAAAAAGTATAAAATATTAAAATTGAAAATAATATTCAACGTAAAGTACCCGTCGTTATCCGTCTAATATAATATAGCATGTGATAATAATATAATAAAAATAACTTGGTAAAATAAATTTAAAGAACCATAACATTTAGTGTATGTAGTATTTTTTACGTTTTTTAATATAATTTGTATAACAATAGTTTTTTAGTACTTAAGTAGTTCTTATATTATTGTCAAAAACATTTTGTGTACAAGTAGTAAACATGAATTTGAAAGTACCTATATGACTTTTTTTCTATTAACCTATTTTTCATTTTCATAAATTTAAAATTACATATTAAAAAGATATGCACTGATGAAGGTTATATTGTTATAAGACTTAAAACTCACATATTTTTCTGACCTGAATTTGATATTTTATCGCGATCTTGAGAAAAATTGTCTTAACAGACAAACAGGCAGACTGATAACAAAGTGATCCTATAAGGGTTCCATGTTTTTTTCTTGAGGTAAAAACCAACCTAATTCTACGAAAGCATGTCTTTAGTTAAGAAAAGTTCACCGATGTAACTAACTTAATAATAACTAAGTTCCAATTTAAATAATAACAAAGTTCAATGACTCGTGCACGAATGGTTCCGTACCATTATCTATAGAAACGGCAAAAATATCATCTCTGTTGTATAGGATATTTATATTATTCCGTTTTTAGTATTTTTTGCTATAGCGGCACCAGAAATACATCATTTGTGAAAATTTCAACTATCTAACTATCACAGTTCATGAGTTACAGCCTGGTGACAGATAGACAGACGTCTGTCTGTTTGTCTAGACATACAGAAAATGGACGGACAGCGGAGACTTAGTAATATGGTCCAGTTTTATCCTTTACATATGAAACCCTAAAAAAGAGCATTTTAATATTAAAAAATATCATTATTTATTTAATATACAATTTTCTTTGACCAGCAACCTTCTGTTTCTAAAAAAACATGTTGGCATCTCGCAGACGTTTGGCCCATATAATTGCTTACAACAATATGAAAAACGATAAAATTTTTGTTCAGATTTCGTACATAAAAACAATTCTACCCTTCCAGGATCACTTTGTTGTCCATCTGTCTGTGTGTCTATCTATCCGTCTATCAGGAGTTTTTCAAAATCTTGCGTTGCTTTCAAGCTGCAATTAATAACGCATATCGAAATATCCAAGTATCTCTAAATTTATCCAAGCACATTGTGTAAGCATCCAAGCACATTGTTTAACCATATACCTAATGCGCATGCATGGCACCACGTGTTAGTGCCTCATTCTAAATCATAATGATTGAAAATATGTAACAATGTGGAATTATAATGCTAATTAGAAATAAACTATATAGTATGTATTAAAGATAACATTTTTTTTTATTTTACAGATCTAATTTGCGAGTTGGATAGAGAAGTTTCTGATAAATTTTATATTTTACTTTTCTCTATCGTTTACTTATAAAATAAAGTATTTGTTCAAATTGATGTATGAAATTGTTAATATATAATTATACCTACTATGGCATTTTTAAAGCTTGGTGATCACAAAAATCGGTTAGGTCAAAATACAACCAAACCAGAACTTGACTACATTCTGCAGACATTCATTTTGATACATGTTCGTAAAATAAATTATTCTCTGTTAAATATAGAAATTGTCATTAAAATATATTGTATTTTTAACAATAATAACGTAGCTCAAAAACAATTTAATTTTAATACATATAACATTAAAATTGTAATGTTAAACAACCTTTTTAGAATGGTGTGGCTAACAAAGTTAATGCTATCATACTTTAGCCATACCATTGCTGAACTATAAATGCTAAACACCAAAATGTATGTTTTAATATAAATTTAATTAACGAATATACTTAATGTTGTATAGATTCATATATGAAATTGTAAATCATTTTTAAATAAGGCAAAAAAAGGCTGAGGTATTTTTTAGTAGCACAACATCGTAATTTTAATATTTAATTTACTTTAAGGGCAGTCCCTGGACATCATCCGGCGGAAGGCGTTGGGGATGTCGTCGTTGGTCTTGGACACGGAGCTGGCGCCGAGCAGTCTGGGCGCGGCGACGGCGCCCGTCTGCACGCCATGCGCCGTCCGCAGCAGGTCGTAGGTGATGCGCTCCGAGACCACCGAGTCGCGCCGGTAGTCGGGGTGCGCGGCCACGAACTCGCGCATCCACGTGGCCATGGTGGCGATCTCGCCGGCGGCGCGGCGCTGGATGAGCTTGAGGTACTGCTGCACGGTGCAGTGCGTGTCCGCGTCCACGTCCATGCCCGACAGGTAGGACTCGATCAGCGGGATGAGGCCCGGGAATACGCCCTCCTTGCCGCTCACGATCTCGTGCGCGGTCAGCTCGAGGTACTCGTCGCGGGCGCTCGAGTGGGGCGCGCCGGGCGCCCCCACGTCGCGCCGCCACCAGAAGCGCTGCTGCGTGCAGGCGCCGCGCCGCTGCGCGCGCTGCATGTTCTCGTCCACCTTGCTGATGGGCAGCACGAAGTTGAGCTTGTACGAGAGGATCACTCGCGTGAGCAGCACCACGAAGCACACGTAGGCGGCGTTCTCGAAGTCCGTGAGCTGCGCCTCGCACGGCCGGAACTCCACACGCCAGCCGATGCTCGAGTTGGGCGGCGGCGGCTTGAACCGCATCGTCTGCCAGTTTGTCGACTGAATGTTCTGCATTGACATTTTTTTTAGTACACATATCCCGTAGTTAGGGTATTTTATATGACAATATTGTCATTTTTATCGCATTTACAGGCTTTAAACTAGTTAAAAATAAATTCGGAAATAAGTGTAATTGTAATTACCTTTTGTGTTTCAAGTGCAATAAAGAATATAAATAACTAATATTAAGTCATAATAGGTAATGTAGGGAATAATAATATAAACATAAATATTCGACAGACCTCGAAATGGTCCGTATCATTAGCGTCGTCCTGATGTACTTTTTCAGAAAACAGCGATATAGTGTCTCGAATGAAGAGATGCGCGATATGTAGCGCTAATGGATGGTCGATCCCTCCCTCGCGCAAACGTCTATAGATCGCCGCGTCATGCACTATTGGGATGTCGTTATATCTGAGATACATAAAACCATTATTTATGTCAGATGTTGATGAATTACCACAAAATTTTGACATTACAATGGAATGTAGTTTAATTGTAATATTTACTTTTCATGTTCTGGCGACAGATAGGAGTCTATGGAGTCGTATCTGGACTTGGGGATGCGGAATTTGTCGTGCATGAGGGGGTCGAGGCCGCGCTCCTCGCGTGTGCGACAGTCTACCGAAGCAGAGATAATGTTCCAGCGACAGTCTACATCGGTGAGGTAACCGCGGAAGATGGGTGCCGCGGCTGACAGCGCCAGCTGTGGAGACGTCCTTGCTAAGTTACTTGCTCTAACACTGTACCCTAATAAACAACTTTGCTCTACTCACCATGATAGGACATAGAGGTGCCAGTTGGTCGTAAAGAGTGCGCGCTTCGGATATGCCGCAGGCTTGGAAAGTCAACTGCAAGCAGCAGCAGCCCATGCCTAAACCCATCGTGTCCATGTATACACAATCAGGAAGAGCAATCCCTGGTGCCAGTTCATGTGAATTGTCTACTGGGATTTTAGTATTGATATCACGGAAAACTGAAAATGAAACGGTATAAGCACATGTTGGGTACAAAAAATAATACCAATGACAGCAAATGTGAAGAATTGCAATTCTCTTACTTGGGACGTTAATCGCGAGTCTTTCTCCTCTCCTCTTCCATATATTAGAGGTTAAGGTCTTGTACCGTGGGTGACCAGGAAATATTCCTTCATCAGGAAAGAAAAATGATCTTGTTACACCTTTGTCTGGAGTCGGCGCAAACGGTGGACTAGAGAAGTTTGGACAACCTAGCCTGAAAGGAAAAATAATATATAAGCGTAAAAATCAAACTTATGCACATTATATAGTATTATAATATAATTTCGTCACAATATGAAGTACCTCGGAAAATTAGTAATACTCATTAAGACTTCACCATCCTTCAGGAGCGCACTCGCTTCTGCTCTGCGGTACCTCATGTTGGCCTCTACTATGTTAAAGTGTACGGGGAGACCTCCATAAGGTTTTCCGGGTGTACCTTCAATCATATAAGCGCCGCATTCTGGACGCCAAAGGGCCTTCACACCTGTAATGCAATATAAATGAAACAAAAAATGTTTAACATAAAAGTGTATATATAAATTTTACTCCGTTTCCCATGTCCCGCCCTTAGAGGCATTGCGTGTTAAATGGCAGAACTCAACGCCGTGCTTTGCTTTGCCAGAGAGAAGAAAATAAAAATAATTATTTCTCCCAGACATTACAGACAGACGCTGTGCCGCTGCCCGACGATGGTCCACGATTTAATTTAAATATATATTTAATTCACATTATGAATTGAAATTAATTTATCGTAAAATTTAAACTTTCCAATTAATTTAATGACACTTATTATATTTTGAGAACCATTGAATAATTTGATCAGGCCAGGTAAATTTTTTTATGGGTACTATAAAATATTTTTCTTTGCTTAGTGAATATAAGACTTTATTAATAATAATTATTAAACATGTCAAAAAATTATGTTCTTTATTATTATGTTTTTTTTTAAATAATAATAAGTATAGGTATACTTTCAGGTTCTGTATGTTCTTTTTCCTGCAGTATAGGTAGTAGTTCTTCAGCCCTTAAGCTAACAGTAGCTCGTTGATTTTCATCATCAAATTTGACTATTATATACTCCACCTAAAATTTTACTTCTTTTTATATAAAATTATGCTATAACACAATATTTTCATTGAAGTATCTTTACTTCAAAATGAGAAAAGTTTTCATATTACAATTAATTTTGTATTTTTCTAAACTATACTCAAAAACCTATAATGTAAATAAAAATATCCTTTCATATAAATCAACATTATGATGTTCATTAACCTCATCTCCCCATTTAAGGACATCTCCTGTACGATCCCGTAACTTGCTGTAGAGATTAATAAATTGCTCAATTCCATGCTGTCGAACATGCTCTGCCAATGCTTTAGTTTCTTCCCATGAAAGTGGACTTCCTTCTGATAGTAAACCCATTTTTTATAAATATAAATGTATTGATTTATTAATATTTTTTAGCAAACACCAACTAGAAAAGTAATATTGGTTAAGAATTAAATGAGATTCATGTAAGCAATTATATAAATACTGAAATTAATATTTTATGTACACTGAATATGTATATGAAATAAAATTAAATATATAGTAGATAACACTGATCAAAGCATGACCCTGTAAATGGTGTCAAGGACAGAGGCAGCCGCAAACATAAAAAGACGATTAGAGTAGTATTGATAATATTCAAATGTTAAACGTCAAAAAATCAAATCGAGGCACTAGCGCTGTCAGTATATATAAGTTTTTGAATACTTTTCAAGTTCCATTGAAAATAACTTAAATTGAAAAGTATTTAAAATTTCTTGTTCTCATTAACATTTTTAAATAATTCGATAGTAGGAATAGTTTCTCAATAATAACCAATACCTTAAGCAATAATAAAAGTTAAATTTAAAAACATTAGCAACTTACAATGATTTGAAAAAGTAATTTTTAAGTAAAGTAGTTTAATTAATAAATCTCAATAAAAACATTTACATAAAAAACAATAAAAATGTTGTATAAATATAAACATGCGATGTTACATGAATGACATATATCAGCTGTTAACATTGGTGATAGTACAGATGATTAATAATATGTTGTATCAGATATATTCTGGTGTGTCAAATTTAATATAATGTTAATCTTACAGTATCATGTACTATGATAAAACAGTACAAAAAATATGTATATTTTTTAACTACAATTTAAAAAAAATGTCGGTTTGTTAGCTGTTTGTACTTTTTAGTTATGAACATCTTCAAATCTACTCGACAAATTTTGTTTTGTTGTATACTCTAGCCTGGGTAGAATTTATGTTATAACTAATGTTGGAAACTGGCGCGCCTGATTTAGAACCATACTGATCGAGATAAATTATAAAAAGTAATTAATTGCTGCCTAAAAAGAGGTTGGTGGACGATTTGCATTTACTATTGACTTATAAATATTCAAGATCTGGAACATTTCACTAACATACAAAAAAGGAAAGAATATTAAGAAGCTAAGAATTGGAACATCCGCACGACAGGTCAAACTTATTTAAAATGCACTGTATCGGTCCAAGCCTCATGACGACCATCAGTCAAGAGCTAGTAAAATCCTACAAAAGTCCACTGGAACTAACATACTCGCTCAACAATGGATTCTACTCATTACTATTATGATGGATTCTACTCAGCCCATCAGACAACTCGAGAAGGTCACGAAACACAGGTGCTTCCAACTCAACGGGTTCCCCCTACACTCTATACTTTGTCCATATACAAGTGGGAAAGCAAACCTTAACAGGAGAGATTATAGAAAACTCACGTACTCTGACAATTAATGAAACACAGGGATTACCATACGAGTCGATAGTGAGCATCCAGACTAAGACGGTCAAAAGCGCTGTCGTCACCCCGTCACATCACATCAAAAATTCACGAGTACCTTAAAATTCAAAAAATCTTGGAAGAAATATAACGATTCTCAGCCTTCTGACAAACCTTATCTACTAACTTTATGTACTGTTGCTGCCAAATCGCATTAAAAGACTCAAGAGAGCTGTAGTGCTGACTCATTGATCTTGATTGAAGCCATCGTTTTGAAGCCTATTTTCTATGGCTTCACCTCCCCAAAAACTAATATCTGATCTTATTCGAATTACTAGAAACGTTTTAAGAACAAATATAACTTTCAGCTAAAAATACCTATAATTTTAATTTTAATTTGCCTATCACTAATATTATTATCTCAATTATAAAAAAATATATGAGTCTATTTTTAGCTTAACGTTCTCCAATTACTGCTCGAATTGTATATATTGTTGAATGGCGGATCATTCTGTTGAGTGAGGGTTGAAATCAGTTACCGAAGGCTTAACCGTGCGCCAGGCCATTTCAGGTGCTCGGTTGTTGGAGTTATCTGCCGTTCACTCTGCAGAACAGGCAGATTTACTAGCAGAGCGGTTGAAAGTAGTGTTAGAAGGGCTGGCTGTAGTCACCAGACCTCATAAGAATGCCACTTTGAAATTATTGGGACTGGATGATTCAGTTACCAAAGAAAAGGTGGCTAGTACCGTCTCAAATGCTGGTAGCTGTACTGTTGATGCTGTTACAGTGTCTGAGCTTCGCCTTGGCCCCAGATGTATGATGACAGCGGTGGTGCGGTGTCCATGCGATTGCGCTAAGACAATCGCGGCTAAGGGTCGAATTTTGATAGGCTGGAGCTCTGCCAGGGTCCAGGTTCTTGAGGAGCGTCCTTTGCGTTGTTACAGATGTCTGGCACTTGGCCATGCCAGGCCACAGTGTCCTTCAACAACTGTCAGGGACAATCTATGTTTCCGATGTGGTTGTGAGGGGCACAAGTCTCACACTTGCCGTGCCGAGCCTCGCTGCATGGTGTGCATGGACGCAAAGAGACCATCAGGACATATAATGGGTGGTGCAGAGTGCCGTCCACCACCTGTCAAGGGATCAGTGGCTCTTGAGACAAGAGCACCCTCTGGAGCTGGAGACCATCAGGTGGTAGAGGAAGGTGATATGTCATCATAATTTCGCATCTCCATCCGTCGCGCATTGTGTAAGGAATTGGAGAGTAGAAGAGGAAGTGGAGACCTTGTCAGACCATCTTTATATTAGGTTTGAGATCTCCATTCACCAAGCACCGGTGGCCCAACGCAGGGGCTCATTTCAAAAGTTCCCAAGGTGGGCTCTCAGCCAGCTTAACGTACACTTAGCTAAAGAGGCTGCGATTGTGGCAAAGTGGAGCTTTCCAAGCGATATGGTGAATGGCCACAATGTTGAAGTGTTATCAGGCCAGCTACACAGCAAAATAATCGAGGTATGCGATGCTGCCATGCGGAGAGCCCGGCGAAGACCAGCCCGCCGCCAAGTGTACTGGTGGACGACCGAGATTGCTGCACTGCGGGCGACCTGTCATCGGGCCCGACGGGCGTACACAAGGTGTAGAAGGAGAAACGGACTCGACCCTGCTCTTGAAAGCCAGCTGCAGGGCATGTACAAAGAAAGCAAAAAGGCTCTGCAGCTTGCAATTAGGCTTGCGAAACGTAAGGCCTATCAGGAACTTTTAGCGGGTCTTAGCAAGTTTCCATGGGGACGCCCCTATCTCGCCGCACGGAAAAAACTCCGCGTGCAGGGTGCTCCTCTAACAGAAACGCTGTCACCGAGTTTTCTTCTACGCCTTGTGGAGGTCCTATTTCCAGAGCCGCTAAGGCATGTCCCTCCTAGAATGGCTCCAATTTCCGAATATGAGGAGATGTCGGAGGTTCCCTGCATAACTGACGAGGAGATGAATTTGGCGCTCAGGAGATTGAAGGCCAAGAAAACGGCTCCTGGACCAGATGGTATTCCAGGTAGAGTTTTAAGCATCGCCCTGGAATACCTTAGTGACAAACTTCGGAAACTATTCGATCAATGTTTATTAACTGGACAGTTTCCGAAGACTTGGAAGGTAGGAGGATTGTGCCTGCTGCGCAAGGAGGGGCGTCCTCTGGACTCTCCCTCCGCATATAGGCCAATTGTGCTGCTGAATGAGATAGGCAAGCTTTTAGAGAAGATCATCGCCTTCCGTCTTATTCAACACCTAGAGAGGGTAGGTCCCGATCTTTCAGAGGCTCAGTTCGGGTTCAGGGCCGGTCGGTCAACCATTGATGCCCTGAACGCCTTGAAAACCCGGTCGTTGGCTGCTACAGCAGAGACAGATGTTCTTCTCGCCGTCTCGTTAGATGTGGTCAATGCCTTTAACAGTCTGCCGTTTGAGACGCTAAGAGAGGCACTGCGGTTCCATGGGGTGCCTCTCTATCTCCGGCGGCTGTTAGATGACTACCTCCAAGATAGAGTAGTCTCTCTCTAGAGTCATATGGATTGAGGGAAATGGCCGGATCGGTCGACGAAGTGTCGGTTGTGGGGTTCCACAAGGGTCGGTTTTGGGCCCGTTACTGTGGAACATCGGTTACGATTGGCTCCTGCGCTGTCGTCTTCCTCCTGGGATGAGTATCATCTGTTACGCGGATGACACTTTGGTCACGGCCCGTGGTCCATCCTACCAGGAGGCGGCACGCTTGGCTGAAACCGGCACGCGTCTTGTTATTGGCCGCATCGAAGCGCTGGGTCTGAAGGTCTCTATGCCTAAAACTGAGGCCCTACTTTTTCATGGCCCTCGCAAAGGGCCCCCACGTAGGGCTACTTTGCGCATCCAGGGCCAGGAGGTGGAGGTACGGCCCCAGATGAAGTATCTGGGACTAACCCTGGATAGTCGATGGTTGTTTAAGTCGCACTTCGCTCAGCTTGCACCTAAGCTTGTGAACGCCGCCGGGGCCCTCGGTAGATTACTGCCAAATATCGGAGGGCCCGATTTTACATGTCGACGTTTGTACGTCGGCGTGTTGAAATCCATGGCACTTTACGGCGCTCCTGTGTGGGCCGATGCTCTCTCCGTTCATAACAAGACCCAATTGCATAAAGCGCAGCGGGTCATAGCGGTTAGAGCTATTCGAGGATACCGGACAGTGTCGTGGACGGTGGCTACACTCCTGGCAGGTGATCCGCCTTGGGAGCTGCAGGCGGAATTGATCGCCAGAGTTCACGCATTCCGTGCAAGTGAGCGGTCGCGAGGTGAGCAATTATCGGGCGGATCAGGAAGAGAGCAGACGAAGCCCTGATTCGGCGATGGAGGGAGGACCTGGGTTCACCGGTGGCAGGACTGGCGACGGTGGAGGCGGTTCGCCCCCACCTAGAGCGCTGGTTGACAAGAGGGTTTGGCGTCCTGACGTTCAGACTGGTGCAGGTATTGACGGGGCATGGTTGCTTCGGCAATATTTGCATCAGATTGCGCGTCGGGAGATGTCACCAGCGTGCCACGAGTGTGATGCCTCCGTTGATTCGGCGCATCACACTCTGGCTGAATGCCCCGCTTGGGCTCCGCAACGCCACGCCTTGATGGCTGTAGTGGGTAGGGATCTCTCACTGTCTAGTATGATGGAAGCCATGCTGGAGAGTGAGAGGAACTGGTCTGTAGCAGTCTCCTTCTGTGAATCTGTTATCGCACAGAAGGAGGCCGCGGAGCGTGCGCGCGAGCTTAGCGTGGATGCAGATCTGCTCCGCCGTCGTAGACCGGAAGGTAGGAGAAGGCGGTACGCGCATCTCCAACTTCCCTAACCCTAGAGGAGCTACTGCAGGAAGGTCATGAAGATCTTCCCGCAAGTTATCGAGGCTGCGGGCGCCCTGGAAGATACACTGGGGCTCCCCGAAGGCGATAGTGGCCCACGTTAGGTGGGCCTTCCACCGAAGTGCTGTAGTGGCATGCGCAAGCGATCCTGCAGCATCTCATATAGGTGGAGAGGGTTTCCGCTGGGTTTTAGTGGGTAGTGTCGGGTTCGATGAGTCCCACAGTACCATTCCTCTGTAGGACACAAGTGTCCTACTCAGGGATGGTCTGCGTAAAAGTATTTCCCAGCGAAAAAAAAAAAAAAAAAAAAAAAAAGGTTGAAATCAGTTCGACGCTGTTTAACTGCGATACCATAGTCTCTATAAAAATGTAACATGTCCAAAGTTTACTCGCAAATTCGAGAAAAACTTGTTTTCCTGTTTCCGTAGAAAATATTAATAATCCTCCCTTACCGCTCCTCACAAAACTTATGTTGATTTGTCGTAGCGTACGTTACATAACGATTGTATCTTCTATCATTAAAAATATTTCTTTTATAGCAATGATTTTCTAAAATCGTACTTCAGATGTGCAAACATTAAAAATTGTAATGGCTTTGTAAATTTTTTGATACACATCTGACAAAACTAAGTACTAAAACTATTTTATTTCACAAACATCGTCGTGTTTGCTGTAGTAGTAGTAGTATTATATTTAGTTTTTTATTATTGAACTAGCAGCCCGCACAGGATCCGCCGCTTAAGTAAGCTGAATTGCGTTCTTTACGCAAAAAAGGCGGAAAGCGAGGAATGGGGTATCTTAACACTATGTTCCTACGGTTCCTGCAGTTCCCGCTGCCTACCTTATTGTATAAACATTTTTGTATAATCTTTCTTCTCAAATAACGCAATCTGTTATTGAAAATCGTATATAAAATGTATTTGTTTCTTGCATGAAAATTATATGTATATAACAATTATATATAATTATATATTACACAAACAAACAGACGGACAGATAACTTTTTTAAAAATTTCATATTTGTATTACATATACCGTACCTTATATATTTATAAATAATAATACAAAGAGACACTCCAATTTTATTTATTAATTTAATTGTATATTTTTTAACATTTAAAAAAATTTATCTCAACACTTGTCTACATTTGTCTATATACGTTCTAAAATAGAATCAGGATCTCTTTAAAAATATACGATTTTAAAAGAAGGTAGATTTTTCTGTAAAAAATTTGTAGTTAAGATCACAGGTAATAGATCCATTTTAAAAATGATAACAATAAAGATTGCATAATCTGTGGGTTGTATTATGTATTATATATTGTGTTAATGTATTCTGTGGACTGGACTCAGTTTGACTTTGAACAAACACTTGTCGTCGATTGAAATATTTTTTAGTTAAAGAGCAAGAAATTATGACATGAAAATTTTTAAACTTGTGAAAATTAGATAAAACATATTTATAATAGTATTTACTATTTACTAGCCTATATTTTAGTAATGTGTTGTCCACTTAGGGTTCTGTAGGAAATAGTGGTTTTTATATTTCTTATCATTGATATATAATGAATGTCTTATTTAAAACAAAATAAACATTCGTTATTATAATGGTGCCGGTGGCTATAGAGGGTTGTACCCAAGGGACTGAAGGTGGTGGAGCTCGAGGTGGATCTATTTCACTAGGCTTGTTAATAGATTTTATTGTACAACGTACTTATGATGAGCTTACAGTATTGGCGGAATTGTAAGTTCAATTATAGTAATAAATAACTATATAATAACTAGTAACTTCTTTTTTAGTCATAATGTTAAACAAGTTTAAATAATTATTCTATTTAATAAAACATTTTCATATTTCTTTATTCACATAAAATAAACCTTATACTTCAATTAAGCAGTATAAAGAGATACAAAGTATTATTTAAGGTTTTCATTTATACGTTATCTCATAATTTGCAACTGCCATTTCTATTTCTTTAGATTACCACGTAAGACAGATATGGAGAGAAAAATTGAAATTTACAAATTTAGTGCAAGGACCAGACAGCTATTTGTTCGCTTACTTGCTTTGGTTAAATGGGCCAGCAGTGCCACTAAGGTTGACCGATCTGCACATATAATGGCATTTCTGGATAAGCAAGCTTTGTTGTTTGTTGAGACTGCAGATGTTCTTGCTCGAGTAGCTCGAGAAACATTAGTCCATGCTCGGTAAGTTTATAATAGAAGTATAGCAGCAAAATCTTTCCATAATCCAAATTACAGGCATGCTGCCCATAAAATATGTTTTTGAAATGTTAGTAATTAATTAGTATGTGATTTAAATTAACATTAAATATATAACTGACATACATTGTATATTACTATTCATTTACAACAGGGTTGCCAAAGCTTCTGATATTAAACATTGCTCAATTAAAAAAGCTAAAATTAAAATTGTTTCCTGGTTCACTTCTTTGGACTACAATCTCACAGATAATCTTTTGTCACATGTACATTAGTATCTTTTATTAGTATCTTTTAAAACTGCATTTAACTTTTTTTAAAATTTGCCAAAGGTGATGAATATTTCAAAATAATGCATGTTTATTTATTAGTTTTTCATTTTTACTATTATTCTGTATAGTTTATTTTTGTCAAACATGTGTCAACAGCAAATCTAAACTGTATCGGAACCCACAATACAGTATACAATAGGTAATCACCTAGTGTGGGTACAGCAGGATGTAACTAAAATTGGTTATACATACATAGTTTCACGCTTTATCCATAGTGGGGTGTCATGTTGCTTGTTAATAAATAACTTTTTTTTTATTACAATGGGATAAGACAATGATGACAATATTATTTTATAAAAATTATGTATTTAAAGAAAAGTATTGATATTTTCTTATAAGATCAAATAAGTGTTTGCTTTATTGTGCTCCAGGTTACCTACCTTTCACATGGCAGCTGCAGTAGAAGTGTTGACTCTAGGCACCTATAGCCGCCTACCAGCTGTGATTCGTGAAAGACTTGTTCCGCCGCCATCTTTAACGCCGGGTGAACGTCGTTCTACATTACGCGCTCTCGCCCATGTTGTCCGTCAACGTTTAACTACTGCTTCATTGCCCAGTGATGTTAGGAATCTCAAGGTATACCATATAGTAATAGTAACTAATAGTTGTTTTGCTCTCTTGTATTTATCTCCTTCTTTAGGCAGACCATAAAAAGGAAAATAACTTGAACATAATATTTCATAAAAGTTTAATAATCATAAAAATTTATTATCCCGCGAAAACGATGACCCTTGTAAGATGGCGGTGCAGGTTCTTGTGACGTAACATGCTTGTCACTACGGAAACAAACGAATTTTTTTTTGTTATTTATCATTCTGCGATTGTATTGTGCAAATTAAAAGGTCCTAACCAACTAATTTGCTTGTTATAGTTGGAACAAAGACTTATACTGTCAGGCTATCAATTATAGTATCAGTACTCTGCTGGTGCAAATTTGCGTCAAAATTATTGCTTTCACAAATTCCATTACCGTTCCACTATCGAGTATAGTATAAAAATATATAAAATACAAAAATGTTGTATGTTTCAATATAATCACCAAAACAGCAGGCGAAGACATATTGACATGCATGTTACGTCATGGTCGATTTGTCCCACCTTGACTGTTCGTGTCACGTGACTGAAATATAATTTTACATTTTTTTAAAGTATAGTATGAAAAAGTATTTCATCATTATCTACAAGTTATTTTACTCCATAATGCTTTCTGAACTTATAATGTACGCAGATGACAACGATTAACCCTTTATTACCATATAGCATCATATTATACACTCGTGTTGGTATCAAAAGTACAATCAATATACCCAATCAATTACTATAAACCATTGACATATATTTTTAACTGCGATACGATGTTGTTACATTATAGCGGTTTGTGTGTTAAATGCTATTACTTATTAATTTATGTATTTCTTTTAAAGTGATTAAATAAAGAGTTCAAAACTTTTGACAAATTTTATTGCTTATATAATCAGAGCTATACTCATTTTATTGAAAGTAACAAGTATATGCATCGTGATCACATACGTAAAAAAATTATTGTGTTTAAAAATTTCATTTACTCTGCTTTGTGTCAGCCACTCCTAAATTACTGTATAACAAGCTGGGGCGGAGTTGTAAAATCAAACTTGAATATTCTGGAGATTGCTCAACGATCTATACTAAAAGTCGGATCTTCCCGTCCGCGGTTATTTTGCACTTATGATCTATATCAGTATTGTGATGTATTGAGTATTAGACAATTATATCTATTAAATATTATACTTAATCAACATTCCAAATTAACTTTTATACCCGATATCCTCGATAAACGTCGTAACCACATGGTTTGTGATATGCCTCGAAACTTAAGAACTTCGTTTGTTTGCATTTCCACATTTATATTGCTCCTTTCATTTACAATAAAGTAAACAAAATTTTAAATATATATATCTTCTAACAAAGTTGCCATGCAAGCAAAAGGTGTATAAATTCTTACATGAACTCATTTTCTAGAAAACTTGCTCCGAAATGAGAATTAAATTTACCTAAGTGGGGTAAAACTCTAAGTATATATCTAGTAATCTTATATATTCTCTTAGTTTATGCAAATACACACGCAAGCACGTACCTACACATCACACACACACACAACACACACCACACCACACACACACACACATTTACTCACGCACGCACACATTGACACACGCACACATTGACACACTCACACATTGACCACACATTTACTCACGCACGCACACATTGACACACGCACACATTGACACACTCACACATTGACACACTCACACACAGGTTACATCAATAAAATTACTGAAAGAATTTTTTTTACTTATAATTTTTTTCTGAAATGTTAATCCTGTAATTGTATTGAGGGGATTGACGCTATATACCGGAATACAGGAAACTAGTCTGGATACAGAGGATATCTTTTATTTTTATAGCCTAGCCTATTGTTTATAAAATTGTACCAAAAAATTATGTTAAATGTAATAAAGTTTATTATGATTATTATATGAAGTAATTTTATTTTAGGTTGAAAATGGAAGAGCTACGTTTTCAGTAGGCCAAGAATTTAGTGTATCTTTGTCAGTTATGGGAGATGCGCCTAATTTGCCATGGCGTTTGTTGGATATTGCTATACTTATACAGGATAATGAAACTGGAGGTAACATTATCATGTAAATATTAAAAATATATACTTTATACTTATTTTTATGCGTATTTTTATTTATATTCTAGAGGGAAAGCCCTTAGTACACACTTCGCAATTGAACTGGTTACGTGGAGTCGCTCAAGCAAGACTAGCAGCAGCTGGATTGAGTGGTGCACTCACTGCTCTGCGATACTTCTGTCGCTCATTGTCTTTAGAACTTCTGTATACACAAACATTAAGATTGTGCCGTGATCGTCTGGCGCGCCATCTACAAGTGGATAGATATATACCTGGACAAAAGTTGCAAGTTTCTTATTGGAGGTAAATATATTTAAATTATGTAAAAAAACATTTTTTAAAAACTTTTTTCTCACCATGTCGCTTTTTTCTGCACATTGCAGGGTAGACAGAGGCAAATCATTCCAGATTGAGGAAATGAAAATAATTTACTCATCTTAGTGGGAATAACTGTGGGTTTAACAGTCAGCTGCTGTCCCATTCTGCAATAATTTCCTTAAAATTGTTAAAAAAAAACATGCACACACATATTTAGCAAATAAATATATATTTTTTTATAATTCTTAATGAAATGTATTTCTTTATATCTTAGTGTTAAATATTATATATTATAATATTTAAGAATAAATGTTAAAATATATATATATATATATATATATATATATATATATATATATATATATATATATATATATATATATATATATATATATATATATATATATATATATATATATAGCCGTTAAGTCGGAGAAGTTCAGGTACCTTGGATCCATTATGCACGAGGCCGGAGGCATCGACTACGATGTCCACGCCCGGGTTAGCGCTGCTTGGGCCAAATGGCGGGAGGTCACTTGTGTGGTCTGCGATCGCAGAATACCGCCCGAACTCAAGGGGCTGATATACAAGAGCATGATCCGACCAGTTCTTTTATACGGCAGCGAATGTTGGCCAGCATTATCTCGGCACACTCAGGAGCTTCACGTAACGGAGATGAAGATGCTGAGGTGGATGTGTGGCGTTACTCGGGCTGACCGCATACGCAACACATTCATTCAAGTTAGTCTTGAGGTCCGTGACGTAGCGGATAAGCTCCAAGAGCGTCGTCTGAGATGGTATGGCCACGTTTTGCGCCGGCCTAAGAACTACGTCGGAAGAAAATGCCTTGATATGTCTGTCCCTGGAGTAAGACCCCTCGGACGCCCAAGGAAGCGATGGCTGGACGTCGTGACGCAGGACATGAGAGCCAATGGACTAACCACTGAGGATGCTCAAGACCGTGCAAAGTGGAGTAGATTAAGTAGGAAAGCAGACCCTGGCAATAGGCCGGGATAATGCTAAGAAGAAGAAGAAAATATATATATATATATATATATATATATATATATATATATATATATATATATATATATATATATATATATATATATATATATATATATATATATATATATATATATATTATAACAAAAACAGGGAGCTAGGCTGCGAACTCGGCTACAGGCTAATAATAGGCGCTGAGGCAGAGTCTCTCTGCGTATGGCACGTGCCGGCGCTGGCGGGCGGCGAGCGCGTAGCCACCGCGCTCACGCCGCACGCGCCCTCCATGGAGCGCCTGCTCGCGCACACTGTCCATGTGAGGTCACGCCAGCGACTCAATGATTTGAAAGTACTGCTCAATGATTTGGGGGTGAGTTGTGCACTACGTTGTATTTATTGTGTGAGAAAATTGTTTTATAAACTAACGTTTACGTATAAGTTTTGTTGTATCGTTAGCTATAACGTCTTAAAACTGCATAAATAAATGTTATACATTTACATGCTTGGCAAGCCTCCACAAGCGCTTGCCGTATGGTTCGTTGAGTTTGAGCCAAGCCGAACCTTGTTTACACGCTTGTTTGCGCCCGTCCGTACAAGGTGGAATGCAGCGTGGGCGGGTGGCCGTGCGTGCTGGCGTGCTCGGTGGTGTGGCCGTGCCTGCGCGCGGAGCAGCTGCTGGTGTCGGTGGGCGCGCACGGCGGGCGGCTGCGCGCGCGCGTGCCCGCCTACCCCGCCACGCCGCGCATGCCCGAGCTGGCGCGCGCGCTCGCCAATGCGGACCGCCCAGCTGTACGCGGACTGCTCACGCATCTTAGGTACTGTCATAGTAAAGAGTGTTTTATACGATAGATTGATTATAATGTTAAAACATTAAATATCATATAAATTATTTTAATTTTGTTTCTTAAATTTGTGTACGAGAACATAAAATAAATGCTCTATGATAATGGCTTATTTACAATGTATTTGAATTTAATATGAAAATTATATAAAATTATAAGTGTTTTATTTTCCATTTACGCAGGATTAGATATAGGATAGAAAATAGATAATTTATTTCTTATCTATTCTAAATATTACATTTGTACAACAATTATTTTGTAGATTCTGGCTAGTAGCAAGAAGATGTGAAAAGACATTGCAGCATTTACCGGCGAGTATCTGCGAGCACTTGCCTTTCCTTCACGGACCCGACCATCCCCTGAACAAGCTCTCTCCTGACAGATTGTACGTCACACTACATCGACACACGGATCATATATTAGTAAGAGTTATTTTGGCTTAAAAATTCGAAAATTTATATGAACGAGGTGATTTTGGTGCAATATCTGACTGTAAAGGGTATAATTTAAAATTTGTTCCTCACTCGGGGTAAATAATTAATTTGTTATATTACGCAAACAAAAGTATATTTCCACCCTTTAATACTTTCCAGCCCTGCTAGTACTACAGACAAAATACATTGGGGGCGAATTATTGCTAAGCTTTTTTAAATGACAAAACCAAAAATCACGAGTTGATGCTAACTTTTTCTGATTTTCTTAGGTTTATAGGGAATTTAACGAGAATTGATTCCTACTGAGAGGTTCTGCTTACTCAATTAACAGTAAATATCGAGATTTTAACCTAATAATAATGCCACATTATGAAAAATTATTTAACTTAAAATAATACTTGTTTACTTATACCAAATTTTAGCATACATTTCAATCCCTAGGTGGTGGAAATGAAAGAGGTAGCAGCCGGTGGTACGGCCACCACCAGTTCAAGTACGAACAGCGGTAGCGCGTGCAGTGTGGCGCTAGCGTTCCACTTGGCGGGCGCTCGACGATGTACGCCCGATGAGTGCGAGGAAGAGGTTTGCTAATACTTGTTCTAGTACATATTTATTGGATAGCTTATTTTAGTTTTATATCTTCATCTATGCATCTTCCTAGTCTTGCAGGGAAAGTGTTGCATTATCTTTATATAACTTGTGTCCGAGATAAGCTTTCTCCAAGGGTTAAATCCCTTTGAAAACACAACGGACTTGCTTCACTTTAGCATCAAAATTACTTTATACTAGTAAAAGTATTGCAATAGTCTGGACCTCATTAAATATATTGCAATGTAGGCTTAAACGTGGCTAAGCAGTATATAGATTCACATCAGTATATAGATTATTGCTGTAAATAGCTCCGTGTGCATATAGTATACTGTGAGACTAATGGGCTGTCCTTCAATATCGACTACATTCACCTGAATTCATTCAACTTCGGGCAGTTAGAGTTATCGATGATCCCGTGGCTTAAAATTTTGTTTTCCCTAGCAGAAATATGGGGCTTATTATCTTCTTCTTGACATTAGTCTCGGCTTTGTTTGCCAGGGTCTGCCTTCCGACTAAGCTTACTCCACTTTGCACGGTCTTTAACGTCCTCAGTGGACAATCTATTGGCTCTCATGTCCTGCGTCACGACATCCAGTTATTGCTTCCTTGGGCGTCCGGGTGGTCTAACTCCAGGGACACACATATCAAGGCACTTCCTTCCGACATAGTTCTCAGATCGGCGCATTACATGGCCATACCATCTCAGGCGACGCTCTTGGAGCTTATCCGCTCTGTCACGAACCTCAAAACTACCTCGAATGAATGTGTTGCGTATGCAGTCGGACCGCGTAACGCCACACGTCCACCACAGCATCTTCATCTCCGTGACGTGAAGCTCCTGAGTGTGCCGAGATAATGTTGGCCAACATTCGCTGCCGTGTAAAAGAACCGGTCGGATAATGCTCTTGTATATCAGTCCCTTCAGCTTGGGCGGTATTCTGCTATCGCAGACCACACCAGTGACCTCCCGCCATTTGGCCCAGTCAGCGTTTATACGGGCATGGATGTCGTGGTTGATGCCTCCAGACTTATGCATAACGGATCCAAGGTACCTGAACTTCTCCGACTTAATGGCTGGCTTAGGCCCTATATGGATGGTACTCGAATCCGGGTTGCCGCATTATTATACCTGATATAATGGTTGTGTTTATCCGCTGTATGCTCCAACACAGTTGACTGACTTCTGCGATGCTGAACATTTAAGAGACGAGTTACAACTGATGAAGAATGCACTTCATCGTACCAAGCTGCCAGTCCAAGAATATTCATAAAATTGAATCTTATTTACACTTAATATTTGATAAGTTGTAATAATACACAAATGCGCAAAGTGCGAGTATGTGTGTGTGTATCTATCTCTGTATGAGCACGTGGTATGCAATCAGTGAGATTGTGTAATGACAAATCACTTTAAACATATTATATTGAATACAGGGAAATTCAGGGTCATCAAGCGCAGCAACACCTGCGACAGCTCGCGCGTTCTTAAAACTGCATTCCTTAGTAGAACTGGATACTTTCACACTTACACATGGTCCTTTCACTCCACTGGATACACCTGGTATGTTTAAATACTTTTTATCCACTTCTAATATAATACAATTTCTAATTTAAATTCAATTTTAATAATATTAAATAATAATTATATTATTACAAATAAAGGCGTTTTTAAATCTCGCATTATAGTAGTTTTTCGCGGTCCTGGTAGTCCTGGTCGTCCTGACCGTCCTGGCACGGCAATACGGTTTATGATATTACAATATTGTATTGTCGTCGTTGCAGATAGATAGATACAGGTCCGGCTAATGAAAGCATTATATATAACAAGAAATTTATTGCATTTTACATCAGGTATGCAGCCAGGTAAAAGGAAGCTGTCCGCTGCAAACAGTCGCTCGGTACGCGTGCGCCAGCCTGCCTACTTTCTGCCGGAGCTGGCGCACGTGGTCGCCGCCGCTGACGAACGGGTGCCCTTCGTTAACCTCGCTCAGGAGGTAAGCGTTTACTTAGTTACACTCAAATATTACTAATTATATAGTATTGTAGTAAACTAAGATCAAATTAGGCTCATCGTAGAGTTCTACCACTCAATATCTCGAAAATTGGACGGAAAGTGGGGAACGGAGTTTCTTGATACACTCTTGCTCTGCTATGCGGGACACAGCTTAAACAAAAACTAAAAACCTATATTTATTTCTGATTGACATCGTTTGGACGTGATTGATATTTTTAATATGTAACACAACAAACCAACCCTCGTCCAGTTAGCGGCTCGTGGTGTGACACACGGCGGGGTACAAGTGGAGTGGTCGGGCTCCGCGTTAGGTATGCGCATAGTGGCCCTCCCCCGGCCAGAGGGCGCGAGCGAGAACGCGGTGGTGGCGCTCCGGGCGCGCCTGCTGGCCGCCACTATCCGCCTCACCACTAAGAACCAAGCACGCGTATGGACTGCTGAGATCGTGTTCCATGGGTCGCCCGTGCCTACCCCTAATCCGAAGGAGCAAGGTTTGAAGTCTTTTTTACTTAAATACTTCACTTAAATATGAATTATAGCTTGAGTAAAATATTTTTTGTAAATTAGTAAGTTAGGGTTTAAAATTTTATAGTTGACTCGGTATCTCATATACACAGGTGAGAGACGCTGCGTTTACCTTCAATACGAGCTGGGCACCGACGCGGGACGTACGGCTGATGCATTTTTAGCAGACTGGGCAGCTATTGTTCATTTGCACACTCTATTGTATGATTTTATGCTACGACCTAGCCAAGGTAGGTTGAATACTATACTATATTATTTCATACACTCGTTTTTAGATCAAATTTTTATTACAACACACGAGTATTAAAGATAATTAGCGCTTGGAACCTAATTAACAAATATTTAATAACATTATGAAGGAGAAAAAAGTATTATTTTCTATCTAATGATTAAATTCTAAACTACTCAAACTCATTTATAAGTTTACAGCGTGAGCTGTTTCAATAGATAAAAGTTATGATAGAATAGCGTATGACGGAATTGTTCTTCTTAAACGCCGTAAAAAAAGTCCACGGCATGGTTCTTACACATAAGATATGTATTGTGTTGTATGTGTAAGGTTCATAAGGCAATAAAATTTCTTTTAAAATATTTAAGAGATAGCATAGTTTTAAAATAACACCTCACTGAAGGTTTCGCGTCTGGCCTTGCGATATAATTGAGTGATTCACCTTTTAATTGCATAATAAAATAGCATGTATTTATATAAAATAACAAGTGAGTCCAAATCGAAATAGCTAAATGATTTCGATTAGAAGTGACAAAAATATTGCAATAATTAGTAATAAATTATACCTTTATTAGCCATATTTGAATTTTGAAGGAATAAAGTTATGTAAAGTAATATTGTTATATTTCTAATGAGAATATAGCACAATGTCATCTCATAACACTGGTATTTGATAAGTTCGTTATCGACAGAACGGGAATCGCTCTGGCAAGGCGTGTGTATCCGCTCGTACACGTACCGTTCGCTGGTGCTCGGGTTCGGGGCGGCGCAGCGCGCGACCGCCGTGCTGCAGTGGAGTGCGGCCGCGCAGCGCTACACCGTGGCCACGCCCGCGCACCAGCCTGCTGCCAATGCGCATCATCTGCTGCATCACCATCTGGATCATTACATTAACTGGTATGCGAAATTGTTTGATATATATGTGTAAAGTATGTTACTAGATGATATTGTGGTATCTATTTCTTGGTGCAAATGTTTATCTTACGAAAAAAAAAGTCTTTATTCTTATAAGATATAAAACATTGGTATTTCACCACGCATCGCACAGAAGACAAAACGTGCAACATCAGTTAAAAAATGGAACAGGAATGGGCATACTTCGCTGAATATGGGATATGCAGGAAAAATATATGATATGAGAAATTAAATAACTGCAACACAATATATTAATTGTTTTATAATGAAATATAATATTAACATCCCTTCGAAACAAAATTAATACACCTATGACAAAACCTAAATGTTACTTGTAAATAAAAGTTAACTTGTAATAATCAACTAACAATAGGCACAAGGACCTGATGTCTCTCGGCGTTGTGTTGCGCGAGACGTACGCGCCTTTACTGGCCCTAAGCCGTTTGCCCACGCTGCCGCAAGTGGGCCTGCACCACGTGCGCACGCTAATGCCCACGCCTACATTTACATTGCTAGCGCATTCTTGGCGGAAGGTAATGTAATTTTTTTTATTATTATTATTTATTGACTTCATAAATATTAATATAATTTTCAAATTATTAGAATTTGGTTTCCAGATAATAGAATTAGACAAAGGTTCTGGTGTTTAAAAGAGATGAAAGAAAGTACGGAATGCGAGATCAGTGTTAATGGACAAATATTAAAACAAGTGATTGAAGTGGTATATCTGGAAAGTATGTTAAATAGAAGGATAGGGAAGGGAAGATACGAAATGTATGTGGAAGAGCGAATTGCTGCTGGTTACAAAATTAACTGTGCCTCTGCCGCATTAATGAGATTGCGTAACTTCAGCTATGCTACACGTTTGGCCGTACACGGTGCGGCCGTACGCAGTGATGGTACCGATGCTGTTATATGTCAGCAAAATGCGAAAATCATAGCAGATGTTGTAGGAATGCATTCTTTTCTGAGGCTATTTAGTCAGTTGTAGCTGACTGAATCTTCAATGAAGATAAACAGTTAGAATGAAGAAGAACGTTCTCAGGTTGTTCGCGCACGTTGAGACAAGAAATGATGAAAGAATGGCAAAAATATCACTCAATTTATGAAAGCTGCAATAATTCAGTAAAATAATTTTATATATATTTTCCACAGATTAGAATTATTTATGCCGGTGCATATTCAATAGAAGTGGGCATTAGAGGTGGCAACATGATCACTATACGCGATGGCGCGTACTCTAAGTTTGACAGAAGTACAGTTGTGGATGAGTTCGCACCTGCACTTGGATTGAAGGTTTCCAGTTGATTTTACTTATAAATTGCTTTATTTTATCAATCTATAGTTCGTTATTTTAAATGGATAGCCTAGAGGGGGAAATGGAAATAATAATTGGGTCCGAACACTGTTCTGTTCCGCCACTACGGCCTAATATAATTAAATCTAATGTTGCTATAATTATATTACTGAAATTGATATTTATTTAAATATTAAATAATTTCCTTTGCAGACCTTCCTTTCAAGGTATGTTGACGATAATATTAGCGCCAGGCTACTTGCGGAAGACGATAATCCACCATCACCGATGTCTCCGATGCCACCAGGTAAACATATTTTCTATGCAGAAATGTATATAGAATTGTATTTATATTAAAGCCATGAAATATTCTTTTCCCTGCTTCGGTAAAGATCTTTATCTTTGAGTTGCTTTGAGTGCTTGAGTCCCGCCGCTCTACACGCACTGTCCCGGACTCCATCAGAAAATAGAAAATGATATGTATCTATGAGAGATAAAGTGTGAAACAAAAGAAATGTTGACCTACTTGATAAGTTAGTAGTTTTTATGTAATCAAAAATATTTATTAATAGGTGGACTTCGTTTCCCCGCGCCCATGACTCCACCGCAGCCGCACACGCCTCACTCGGCTCCTGTTACACCACACCCAGCGTCACCTGCTCAGCATCAGGTAATTTTAATATCTCTTCTCTTATAATAAACACACTTTTTATAGACATTACTTTAACTGTATAAATAGGCATGTAAATATTTAACATGCTTATGTATAAATTTAAGTTGAAACAAATGCCTGATAATATATAAAATTATTATCTAATGGCGAGAGCTATAATAAAATGAAACCTTTCGAGCCCATCTGTGGCTAGGGTTTAGGCATTGCTACAGATGGACATGTGAGGTATTGTGAAGAAATACCTGCGCTGTCTTAAATAATATCGCATTCTGCGTCCAATTTTTGGTCTAACAACTAAGCGATAACATTTAAGACGTTGGTCGAGGCTATCCGCTGTCAGCCATTAGCGAAATTAATTATCGGTGCAATAATGACGTCACAGTGAGTTGGCTCACGCCAAGTCCAAGTGTTGTGTCCTTCACGAGATTGTCATCTTGTGGAATAGCAATGTCAACGATCACAGAACGGCGATTCAATTAGTCTACTAGCACTGTATCAAGACTATTAGAATCAAATTTGTAGATACTTTTAAGGACATACGGGAAATTAAAATATATATTTTCTTAATATTTGTAATTAAGTGATAATAATCATATTTATTGTTACTATTTGATGGATTGATCAGAAAGGGGAAAAAAGTGTCGTTATACTAAGTACACCCCGCTTACAACAAAAATACTACAAAACAACACATAAATTACGGGTGAAATAAAACATTAGCCTAAACTAAATATAAAACTTGTGCATAACTACATACAGATAGGCGGCGGATCCTTCAACTTAACATCTCCCCCCGGCGGCAGCGGTGGCGGCGGCGGCGCGGGGGCAGGAGGGCCCGGTGTGTCCGCCTCGCCCGCCTCCCCGCTCGCGCCGTCTCCCCTCGCGCCCGTCGCCTCCCCGCACCCGCCGCCCACCTCGCCCTTCACTGCGTGGCCTGCTTCGCCTTCGTTGCCGCGCCCTTCGCCCGGACACCACCCGTCGCCACGGCATCATCTTGATCATAAAGGTTAGTGTATGCTATATATTGAAGCTGTTACGGTGTAATAAAATTGAGATAGCTAAAATTATATAACATCGACTTTTTCATTGTAGACGGGAAATATGTTAAAAAATAAATAAAAAAGGTACACAAACTTTTTTCCTAAATTTAGTGGCATCGCGTTAGGTATTTTGAAATGAGCGCTCGACGTCAACGTCGGTAAAATGTGTCGTTATTGTTATTTTTCATTGACCAGGTCCACAAGCCAGCTCCAGTACAGTAGGCGGCCGCGGCGGCGCCGGGGGGCGGGCGTGGGGCGGCCTGCCCGGAACACCGCTCGCCGTCAGCAAGCTGGAGACGCTGTGCACGCCGTGCGAGCCGCCCCCCAACGCGCCGCCCGGGCCGCCCCTCGCGCCCTTACAGCGCTTCCTAGCTTGCGTGTATATGAAGCGAGCGCTGCAGCGCTTTGTGCACCAGGAGGATTATGTAAGTCTATAATCAATTTTGATCAAATATATATTTGAAGATTAATCTTTCCTCAATTGGAAATTCGCCAAACAACGTTTTAGCATATAAAATATATGCTAACACAAAAATAAAAGTCTTAGCAATTTAACTAGCATTATATCCTGTCGATATATCTTCTTCTTCTACTTAGCATTATCCCAGCCTATTGCCAGGGTCTGCTTTCCTACTTAATCCTTCTGAGTACTATCTTCTTTAGCCGTGTCCGTACTTGACACGGCCTTTGCCCAGTTAACACAGGTGTAGGGCGATGTGCCTCCGCGTCGCCCTAGCCGTACCCAGCAACATCTTTTGTTTTTCCATATAAGTGGCAGGTGGCGGCTTTGTAATAGAGCGATTGCCATCTGACCTCCAAAACGCATTTTGTGGGAATAGCCAAGGATAAGAGGGGTAAAGATTGGTAGGAAAAAAGGAGGGGGGGGAGGGGTAAGGACACCACTTTCATGGATATTGGACAGATATTTGGCCAGACACCCTCTTATATCCAGTCGTATATCTAGTCCATATATATTAACATTTTTGTATGTTCAATACAAGGAAAAATATTTTTAATAGTAACAAGAATTCGAATCCGTTGATTAAACTTTCCTCTACTTAACTTATTATGCTACGTCAAAAGAAAGCTGTTACAGGCGTATAATAATTTCGCCGTAGCTCGATAAGAACGTATGGCTGAATTGGCGAGAGTACTTAGGCGGTCTCAAAAAGTTCACTGGTTCGAGTCCTGCCACAAGTCTACATACAGACAGGTCGCCTACATGCATATAAAAGTAAACAGCCTTGCTAAGCGAGAAGATACATTTAATTATTTGTGACAGTTAACGATGGTATCAACGGACGCCACATCGCTAACGTTCCGCTGCGACACGGCGGGGCTGGCGGCGCGCGTCACGCTCCACCACCAGCACATGCAGTCACTGCACCTGCAGCTGACGCCGCTCGCCGATGTTAAGGATAACTGGTCTGCTGATGATTTACAGGTGAATATTTCTGTTTTTCTTTTGTGAAATACTCGGTAGTATTAAAGAGTTCTTCTATACATTCTTAAGCATTCATAAAGTATTATTGTAATTTAATTAAGAACGCCTTAGTTACGTAATTGGAAATGTGATTATAAACGATCGCTCCAGGTAATGGAGAAGTTCTTCGAGCAGCGTGTCGCAATAGCCCCGTACCGTGCCACGGCGCTGCAGGGCTGGGCGCGCGCGTGGGGCGCGCCAGCCGCCGCGCTGCCATCGCTGGTGGCGCTCATGCGCGCCGAGCTGGTGCCCATCGCTCCCGCGCTGTGGACGCTGCACTGGGTGCTGCGCATCCCGCCCGCCGGCCCGCAGATAGTGCCCGCCGGCCAGCCCGCCGTGCTGCTGGCCAAGCATAAGATATTATTCTTTGTTAGTGTTTCATGCTAAAATTCCGTTCAATCTGTCCTAATTTTTTCTATTATGTCTCTCCTAAAAAGTACAGTTACAGATTCGTTTGCTTGGACAACAAATAGACTAAACTCGATGTGTCACAGTTACTAAAAAACAAACGTAAAAATGTATAAGAAATTACATGCCAAATTTCGGCTCTCTATGCTTTACATTTGTATTTTGTATATTTGTGTACTGTACTCGATAGAGATCCATGATAATGGATACTAATTTTGTGAAAGCAGTCAGCAGATACATGCCTAAAATTGACGCAATGGTGGTCAGTGTATTTTTTTACGCTGCCAATCGAGAAATGCATCATAATTTTTTTTATATTACTAGGAATTAAATTTAGAAAGCAAAACTTTGACTAACATAATTTTTCTCTGGCTTAATTAAACCCATTTCATAACGGTAGTGTACATAAAATAAGCCATATCTTCTTCCAACTGTAACTAGCAAATTCGTTGATTAGACGACCGTCTAATTTGCCACTCACTGAAAACTTATATTTATGACTATATTTTATACTAAATAATACAACATAATTAAGTTAATGTAGTGCAGTTTCTTGATATTTTCAAAGCGACAAGAGATATTGTGTGTATCATAACGATTTATATCTTCCAATTTCTAGTTCGATAAATTATTACAACTTATTATATAAATAGTAATTATAAGAAAAATTTATGTGGTTTTATAAAAAAAAGTTGAAGTTGCCTTTATATTATCATAATTTCTCCGTGAAAGTTGCATTATTACATTCTTTGGAATGTTTTATTGACACATTTGTACATTTTGGCACTGTTTACCATTTTATTACAGAGATAACTGTTAAATTTTAACACAAATCGCAAAATGATGAATAACGCATACAAACACTTGGCGTTTGTTTACGTGTTGACAGGCATGCTACGTCACGAAAATTAATGCGACGCCATTTTGTTTACAAAAGCGTTTTCTTGATTTATTAAAACTGAATATTTCATTTGAACTATTGATTTGATAATTAAATAAAAATAAAGTTTCATTGTCACTAATAAATAATATGAAATAGTTTTTGAAATATGATATGGGAAACCCCAAGTTTCCAGTTTGCCATAACAATCAATGAACCTTTCATTAGAAAATCAGTTACTAAGATTACTACTTATGGAACCGGAAATCATACATTATTATCATCAACTATGATGGCCGCCGTTATGTATCTTAATTTATTTATATTTTCCTTATTTTGCTTATATTAATGATAATAAACTCGACAGATATGTCTGACCCGCGGTGAAACGCAGCTGGTACTGCCTCTAGTATACGATGTGCAGTCAAACGCAATGCAGATAGCGGAGCGACGCGACGCGCAACAACCGCACCTTATTGCTGTCAACTTACATTTGAAACGGTAAAACTTTTAAAATAAACGCATCTTCTAATTACTACTTATATTATAAAAACTGAACAGAAATGTTTTAGTAGTTTCAAAAATCATTTCTTTATTAATATAAAATTATCATGCAAACAAGAGTTTATTGAAAAAATACAAACAGCCATATCTTGGTATTTTGCGTGCATATTATTTTTAGATCAGTTTACTATAAGTGCCTTGTGTACGCAGGTTCGCGGAGTTCAGCCAATCCCACGGCGAATGCATCCTATGGCCGGCGGTGCGCGACCTGCTCATTAACTTCACGCTACCGCAAGACGCGCCGCAAGCGCCCGCGCAGCCGCCGCCATAGCGCTCGCGAAACGCGCACATCTGAGCGTCGCACTAATGATGTGCGCTGATGTGCGCTAATGTGCGCTGATGTACGTGGACGTGTGCTGATGTATTTTAAGCTCCTAGACTCTTGTACCATTTATCTTTCCTGTTGTTGAGCGTTGTCTCAGTGCGAACTTTGTTAAAATATTTATGGCTTTATATTCCTATTTATAGTTTTTATCATAAAGTGGTCTATGTATTTTAGTTATAAATTTGTAAAAATAAAAGAACTATTATGATTTTTTAGGAATGTTTTTTTTTAATATTATATAATCAGTGGTTAAACTAAACTACTTAATGACATATGACACAACTTACTTTGATTGACATAAGTTAGTCTTTGAATGTCAAAAATTTTAAGACAATTTTAAAAAACGTCATAAATTTTTAGTAAAATCCGTTTAATATAAAATTACTAGATGGCTTTGAGCCGCACTCCATATTCATTAGAGACTATTCTTACATTCGATAATAGAGACGCGGTGAGTAAAATAGAATAATGAATAACTTAATAATTCTAAATGGACAACATACTTCCATGTTAAGTCACTATAAATTCATTTAAATAAAAATAAAACTCCCAAATTTGAGACGTTTTACGAAAAGCATAAGATAATAAAATTGAAATAATAATTTTATTCTTAGCAAAGTCAGTGGTCAGAAATATGGTCAACCGCACATATCCCTGGCATGGACAATGCTTCTGGCGGCGCGACTCAAAGGGGAGTCAAAGGTCGACGCAAATTAACATTCGGTTCACTCGCTCTTGGTGGTTTTCTTACAATGCATTCTCGAGTAGTCGCCTCCGCACTCACTGGAGGATTCTGTTTGTATCACAATTAATAAATCAATTATATGTTATGGCGTACATTTTTAATGATTACCAAATTATGTTGAAAAAAATCAATTGTATCTAAATGTTTTAGTTATTTTCTTGATGTTTTTGGTCATGGCCACAGCACTCCTAGGCAACCCTTTGCGACATTTTGAAGTATATCTTGGTCAGTGGAGCATCAGTGGGCCTGGTCGAGCTTTTCGTATTTTACCTATATTTGAAGGTGTTCTTTTTATTTACTATACGAAAAATGCAACATACAGTGAAAATTCATATTATAATTAGATATTTATTTACAGGCATTGGGATCGCGATATGTATAAATGCATTATTACGGGCTATGGTATGTTGCACTGTTGCTGCTATAGCAGGAATTTACTTTTTACACGCAGTAAGCGATTCAAAATTGCCTTACAAATATTGCAGGTGAAAATATAATATTTGAATACATTATACTTTATCATATTATGTATTTATATTCAAAAAATGATAATTAAAAATTACTGAACACGAACAGTCATAGAATAATAAAATAACAGTGATAGACCAGTGTCCAAACTATAACCATTTCATAACGGAAAATAATAAATAAATAAAAATAAGCTGATAACTCTTAGTTTTCGTCTTCATAAACGTACAAAGTGTATACGTATGTATATACGTATATATAATACAATGCCACAAGCGATTTCAAATATGCTATTTCAACAATTAAAACATTGTTATGCAACCCGACTATTTTATCAAAGAATATTATTATAAGGATATTTGTGTCTTGTAGGACTGACACTACTGAGCCTACACCTTTATGTAAATTAAAGTGCGTTTAATGGCCAATAATAATTTTTCTTTGTATATGCTGGATAAAGCGTGAAGGTTCACGCTTTATCCAGCATATAAACAAACTTTTCTATATTTAATAAATAAAAACGAATAAACTAATCAAATTTAAAATATAACTTTTATGTTTCAGGGATTTTGATCTAAGAGCGTATGACCCTATTACAAAAAATATAAATATTATATTACTAAGGGAGGCAAGTTATTATTCTGCTAATTTAAATACAATAATAATGTTTATGGTTAATTTGTATAATCATTTTAGTTACGCGATTCATAAATTATTTCTAACTTTTTTTATGTCTAGTCTGGATTTACTTTAGCAATGAGTGAATTATACAATGAAAATTTGCCAATAGAACGTACAACAGTAGGAACAAAGGATTTTGCATGGAGAAATGCAAGTCATCAAAAGTTATTCAAACAAAGGTGACAATATGTTTAACTTAAATAAAATAAGTAAACTTCACCACGAATTCAACAAATTAACATTTGTGTATAAATCGCCTTTTGAGAGCTTCATGACATTACATACTATACTACTATATACTATATAGACGTAGCGTCGGGGCGCAGAAGCACATAGCCAAATTGTAAACGCGACGGTTGTGGGTTCGATTCCCACCCGAGGAAAATTAAATACATACATTTTCTTTGCTCTGGTAAAAAGTCAATGATTGGCGTTGAGTTCTGCCAGTCAAAGCAATGACTCAAAAGGCTGAAAACAGGGAACAAAGTGTCTTAAAACTATGGTCCCTTTGTAGGCAGAGGGAACCTAGTGTTAACCCTGCTTATATGTGGGGTACAGCGTGAAGCTTAAAAAAAAGATACATCTAAATTGTGAAATGCTGTAGTTGTATTTTATATTAATTAATTTTGTTATACTCCGAAACATGGGCGGTTGCGGAGCCCAACGTCGCGTTCTGTATTGCCAGACTAAGGAAACTTCAACATACTTCGCTGCGGGGGATCGGAAATCGAAATGATCATATGCAGCACGATGATGACAAATATATTAAACAAAGAAAATATAACATATAATATTAAATATTAATATTACATTTTAGGCCGAAAACAAATAACTCACGAAGGAGCTTCTACGGGCAAATAGAAATTTGTAATGAATTGTACACAACGGGGTATCCAAGTCTCTATGGTACACCACCATATAACTTTTTTTAGTAAGAACATTTTTTAATAGAAATATTGACGTATTGCCAATATTAAGCGTTGTTTAATATAATTTAATTGTATATACAATAGTTTCAAATAATATTTCAGCGTAGAAGTTGTGCTATTTCGTGACGACTACAATTTCGGTCAAGTCAACATACCTTTAATGATATGTATAATATTTATATGGTGTGTTTTATGGGTATTCTTGATAATAGAACGTTTACTGCACGGTCGGGTAAAGTATATTTGTAACTTTTTTGTTTTTGATAGTATAAAATGATAAAATAATAAAGTACATTGTTATAGTTAGTTTGGAATAACATTAATCCTTGGCTGGCCGTTGTACCTTGGATCTGGACCATAATACTTTTAGTAATCGCTGGTGCACATCTTATATCGGCGCCTAAACTGCTGTATAATATCAACCGGATCGGCGCTAAAGAAGTTCTTACGGTATGCAAATTAATTCATACATAAGGAAAATAATAATTCAAAATATTACACTGTACGAACTGTTGCAGGCTTTTGCTGATGCTTTAGAGGTAGCTCTTTATATACATTCAGCTGGTGTAGGAACTGAAATTATACATGGAAAAGGACTTAATCACTATGGTATATTTTTCAAAATATTATTATTTATATATAAATTACGTATTGAGATACATAAGATAATTCTGTTTTTAAGCATCGGGTCACATAGACCCACTACTCAACGGTGAAAATATATGGCATAGTGGACTACTTCTCTTACTAACCGGGCTACATACAAGCGGTGCCGCGATATGTGCGCTCGTGGATTCTATTCAGCCGAATACAAAAGCCCTCTATAGCATGCATGAAAGTATATCTAAAATTATAATTTACATTAATTTTGTAGATCGAAGATTTGCTTACAATATTATACCATAGTTTGGTTTTAGGTACTTTATGGATAATTCCCTTGTACTCAAATTGCACATTAATTAATAATTATTCCCATCTATCGTAAGTAATTAATTATTTTGTTCAAATGACATAAGCCACCTTTTAACTATTTATATCTAGGCATGATATGTTTAAATGGAACTCATTAAGTGTATTTCTCTCTTGAGACTAAGATTTCATATCAATATTTGACCAATTAAAAATTTAATTAAACGCTACTATTTTGTCTCGCTTAGCAGAGTAGACATAGACAAATGCTAATAAGTAATATTTAAAAAAAAAATGCATTTCTACAAGCTAATTATATTTCTTTCCCAGGTCCGCGCTTATATTTGGCGGCTTAATTTTCTCTTATATGACCGTGGCATACGTACTTTTAAAAACATCATTACATACCATATTTGAATATAAAATAAGTTTAGTGTAAGTATAAATTTAAAGTTAAACAATATACAATAGTATTTATGTAATAAAAATAGTATATTGTTCGACTTTACTTTTAGAAACATAATAATTTTAACGAAGAGCGACTCGTCCGCGCCTCTTGGAGACCGTCCGAGAAAATTTCTTACAAAAAGAATATTGTTTCATATATCTATGTATATATAGGTCAATGTTTTGTTTCTATTTTCATACTATGTTGCATCTTGTCGAGCATAACATGGTTGTGACTATTTTTGCATTCACTTATAAATTTCAACTGCTGTAGAGATATCGTGTTTAGATTAGGTATTATAAAAACCTAATTGAAAGTAAGGCTGTGATAACTAAAAAAAATTATAATCCACATAAATATTCCTAATCTAAATATTATAATTAATATTTGTATAGTTTTGCCGAACAAGTTGTAGTGGCGGGCATAATTTTGATTTGCATGGGACTCAGCATTCTTTTTGCCAATACAGTAAGTCTTCTTTTAATATTTTTCAATAAAATATAATATTTCCAAACCTATTACAATATTTAATATTTTGAAGGGTGGCATAGCTTTACTGGAAAGTATAGACGCAATAATGACGGGGGTGTCGATGCCGTTTATTTGTCTTTTGGAATTAGTTGCAATGCTGTATTTCTATCGTAGTCACGATTTCGTTTCTGATATGAACATAGCCACCGAGGAAAATGCATGTTCGTCGAGAATCGGAACGCAGTGGCAGATAATACCTGTTATCATGCTAGTAAGTTGTTTTACTTCACGTCATTAAAATCAGTTGATCACCATTCATAGATTTATATTCATAGTTTCAGTTAAAACTAGATTCAGATTTTAGGTCCTAAAAGAAAACATATTTTTTACTTTTTATGTTTTATATGAATGTTTATTTTACATATAATTCCGATATATTCAGGGTTTTATTTATTTGTACTCACTTAACAGGCAACGTTAATACTAAAGCTGTCAGTAGTATGGAGTGCAGAGATGCCGCAAGTGTTGGTGTACAGCGCGTGCGCGGCGCTGACGGCGGTGGTGGCGGCGCCCGCACTGCGCGCTATTCGCAATATGTACAAGTTCCTACGACCACGCAGTGTCAAGTGACATTAGCTTGATATCACATTGAATGAATTGTTTTAAGGAAAAATTAAAAAGCCAGTTATTGAAAATAAACGTTTATTTTTTCAATCATTAATATATTTATAAATATAGACCTTTGTACAATGGTTCAATTCGCGTACACATGATATGAACGTCGGTGCGTGTCACAGCTTTTGAGCTTTTTGGTAAAATTTTAAAAATTATTAAATAAATACAATACACGCACGCGAGAACGTGGACGATAGCTCTCCCCACTCATGTTCATTGATGAACATCTAATAAATTAAACGTTCATAAGAAGCGATAAGGCAAATATAAGGAACGCTTAAAATCAACGGAGACGGACACGGTACCATCGGATAGCACACTACTCTAACCTACAATTATCTAATTCACAATTAAATTAAAATATCACAATATGTACATATTACTCAACACTATTCGATAATATCAATATTACTATGTGACACGAAAGTTTTTAAATATCTCATTAAAATTATTCAAGATATTACACAGATCCCAAAACTAGCTACACCGTAAGAGCCGCCAATAGTGGAGATAGAATCTGCCGTCGCTGCGGTCGCGGCCAAGGCTTATCATATAAGTTTAATTTCATTTGGTTTATAGTTGCACAACTCGACGCCGTATCGGTTCACTAAATCTAACTCACAACATATTTGCGAACGAAGTTTCTTCATTCACAGCTGCCAAATCGAGGACAAGTAATACTATATAACGGCGGCGAGGGGCGCCGTTCAACACTAGCAAGGCACTTCACAGAGGCGACGCGCGTCACAGCGTGCGCTGCGAGCGGCGTCAGAAGCGCCGCAGCGCCGCCGCCGCGCCCGCCGCCGCCGCCGCCGCCTTGCGCGTGGGCTGCACCGACAGCGGCGCCACCAGCACGGACGCGCCCGCGCCCCCGCCGCCGCCGCCCGCGCTCGTGCCCATCTCCTGTCCATCACATTATATACTCGTATACTTATTTTTGTGTTTGGAGACCACACTGTGAAGGTATTGTAGGTAGTCTGGCTACCCCGCTGGGGGAAAGCGTGAAGGTAAGTAAGTATAATAATCCGTGACAATGCATTGATGACAATAAACATCGTAAGTAAAAATGTAATTTGCCAAGGCATCGTTGGCAGTAAGTGATTTAAGACGTTATATAACTTCTTCAAGTCAAAACAAAGAACTGATCAAAATACGCTTACTATTGCATATAATAATAACTAAGTAATTATATGCGTACATTAATATTATTGCAACTTGCAAGCCTCATCTGCGCCAGCTGCGAGGCGGGCGTGAGGTTGGACGTGGAGCCGAAGGGGGATATCATGGAGGACATCGCGCGCTTGAGCTTCGACGGCGTCTTGTTGAACGAGAGCGCGCGTCCCACCTGCGTGCACATGTTTATCATATAAAATATTACTGCTACAACGACCAATTAAATATATATCTATTCAAAATGAGAACAACATTTCTCGTGATAATTAAATATATGTAATAGTACACAATACGTAAATAAATGAGATTATATGCAAATATGGTAAATAATAAACACTAGCCTACAATATATGAATAGTATAATTAGCCAAGTGAACCGTAGGAATGACAGATTAGTACATGGAAAATCATATCCGACTCCAATACCCTGTAAAAAAAATAAACTACGCCACAAACATGATGAATATGACAAATATTCCAGAAACCCGAGATATGGCACGCTCACAAACTGTTAATCACATATGCTGCATGCTTCACAATAAACGTGAACGGAACGAAATGTTATATTATGAGATTATTAGTTGAGATATTACCGTGAAATGACCTTTAAAACATGTACGCTGTGTTAAATGTTTAATGAAGCAATATTCTACAAATATGTGATATTTAACAAAAATATAATAAATACATACAATATACGCAATTCAATCGAAACGACCACTCATGGCTGACAAAACATAAGCAGTCTTATTCCTTTTGCATTTCTCATGTTGAAGGCTCATCACATTGAAAAATAATAAGTTATAACTTACATATTAATTTACACATGAAGTGCATTTAAAAAAATTATATATAAATTAAGCCATGATACACGAAAGCAAAGATGAAAAAATCTACAGCCATCCATTCACACGGATAAGTCCAAGAGGATTTGCGACGAAGACAGTTGAGGAGGGGACGCGGGGAGTGGGCGTGGCGGTGGGCGTGACGGTGGGCGTGGTGGTGGGCGTGGTGGTGGACGTGGTGGGTGCGGTCAGACCTGTGCGAGTAAGTGAGCGCGCAATACCCAAGTGTCAAGGAGGACGGCGCCCGGGTCGGCGCGCAGCCAGCCGCCCAGCCCCGCCAGCGCCTCCAGCTACAACACAACGCCCGTTTATACTGACTCTACTACCTATACCTTATGCGAGACTATTGTTCTTGGTCGTAATGTACTCATTTGTATATAATTACAAGCCATTTCTACCACCTGTCTGTTCTTCATTACTAATTATTTCAAAATAAAAACACATAAGGGCAAATAAAATCTTTGTCTATTTAATCAATGATATAGCATACAAGCCATCTAAAACACTAGACTGGTGACGTGCTCTGTTTGATTCACCTTTTATAAGTCATGTACATGTTACATATTATAATGAATTACGATTTGTGTTGAAAGATATTACGGTACTGATATTCATGCCTTAGTGACTGCATTGATGCATATTGCGAGCGAGCACTTACCTATAAAAGTTAACTGATTTAGTTACCGGTAGTGTGAGCTAAGCTTGGTACTATTACTACTATATAATATAAATCATGCTTCTATCAAGATTATAGATTATAAATCAAGATTCTATGGTGTAATTAAATTTTCTGTCAAGCTATGAAACTGTACACTAAAGTCTAAATTACTAGCTCAATAATAATTTTCTGTAGAAATTATTAACTGATATCACTATAAATAGAGAATAAAAATATAATCAGTATATACAATATATAAAGCATTTTAATGAATATGCGTGTGGGTGTACCTTGAGACGTGTCCGCGCGGCAAACTTGGACACCTTGGACAGAGTGCTGAGCGCGAGGTCGCTGGTGTCGATGTCCAGCTGGTGTGACTCTAGGCACGCCAAGAACTTGTCCTGTTTAAAGGTGTAAGATAAAGGATACTTTTAAACGGTTTCTTTAGCTAAACATAATAACAACAAAATCTGTACTAATATTAGAAAATTTTACTTGGTCGAATGCACTTGTCTCAGAACTACTGATTTGAATTGAAAAAATATTTTTGTATTGGATAGTTCATTCATCGATTAGGCTTAGACTTCGTCAATAGTTTTGTTGTAACCGATTGCAGATGCGGTCACAGTATTGGACCAAGGCGGCGGCCGAGTATTGGGCTACAAGTAAAAGCTACTTATAATATGCACAAATGATATAGTACCGCATCCGCCTTGCACACAGTGTTGGCCATCTGCCGGCACAGCTGGCGCAGGAACACCGACTTGTCGACCGCCTCGTCTGTGATCATGAATGAGTACAGCTTCTCCTTGAGCTCTTGGTTACTGCGGCACATTAGCGCGAACACGTTGTGACAATCTAAAGACGAGATAATAAAATATATTATGTTGTCGATCATGGAATTCATTCATTTATTGTGTATATTTATTATCTTCACGTACATCTCGCATTTATAGCAGAGGTATGTTGGAGTACATGTTAATCACTTTCCACCCATTTTAGACCAAAAAGCATGTTAGATACTGAAACAGATCTTCATCTTACCAGATTCAGAAAATGATGATTATAGTATAAGCGATATTTAGGACCGACACTTTTTTACCTAAATAGTATTTATAAGAATTCAAACTATTTTGAATCAATTAAAATATCAAACAATAGTAATATAATAAGCGCACCTTCAGCCTCCCGTATATCGACGACGCGCTTAACTGTGCTGAGCGGCATGAGCGAGATGTGCCGGTAGGGCTTGCTGGAGCCTATCCGCATCGTGCCGGTGCCATTTGTTGGACTTTTACTGTTGAAGGCCTGGGAAATATCGTACAGAAATTTTTCCAATTCACAAAATTAATAAAATAAAGCGGCACAACAATATTTTAACGTTTATTTTTTTTACTTTAGAAATAGACGGTCTATAGCATATTTGTCTATTGTAAAAACTTTAATTATAAACATCAACGTCATTCAAATTTAAAGTTATAGAACTAATAATAATATAACAACTTAAGATCTACTCAAATCAGGACTACCTTAGATCTTTTTTTGCACACTTCCATCGTATCAGTAAATAGAAACAGAACGAGATGGTCACCTCGCCCCGACAACTCCTTCGATAGTTCTACGACTTCACAGCGAGATACAAAAGATCGATGTGATGATACTAAGTGAGCCTGTGTACATAAATACTAAAAACATTAATAAAGTGACAAAAGAACCAGACAAGTAGCGGTTTAGAAGTCACAATGCTTTTAAAGCCAAATTAGGCCGCAAATGATTTATAATTTAAAAGATGAGACTCTTATTATCAAGAGTTCACTGCCGCCGCGCCGTGCGGTAACAACCGCCTGGTGGCGGGTCTCCCGATAATTGTACGCGTATAACTTTATTTTATAACCATTTCTTTAAAAAATAATACTACATTATTTTCCGTTCTCGCAACAATGAGTTCCTCGATTACAAAGAGGTTGGGAACCGCTATTCTAGTAGAGGGCATAGCAATTGAAAAATTTGATAAGGAGTGTCTATCATAAAATCCAAAATATTCACTTACCGGACATTGATCTATATCATTATAAATATCGAACATCTGCAACTGTCCCTCCGTCTTGCGCTTATCCTCATTGATGTGTGACATGACCTCGCGCAGGCCCGCCAGCGCCGACACCAGCGCCGCGTGGTCCGGGTTGCTCTTGTGCGTGTGTTTTAGAATATCTGCACATATAGATAGATTATTTACAAATATGTAATATTAGAGTTCCATCGCTCGCAAAGAATAAAATATTTATTGTTAAGTAGTCATACACGTCTGCAATATGTATACATTTGTTGGTGTGTTTTGATATTCATATATTATTTATTCCGTTTCTGTATAAGAATAGCAAACATACGTAATAATAATAATAATAATAATACTTTATTGTACACCACAAATAAAATATACAAAAACAAAGAAACATAAAAAAAAAAAGAATATTGTACAGTAGGCGACCTTATCGCTATAAGCGATCTCTGCCAGGCAACCTCAAGGTGTAGGAATATTCTAAAAAACGGTAGGCGGTTGTACTTGCTTGGTATAAATTTATACATAGACATACATAAACTCATATCTAAGTAAATACATAAATACATACATAATTAATAATAAACAAACATAAACGTTATAAATAAGTCCATACACCAAATAAATATTTTCTTATGAGACATTATAAATACACATACATATACATAAACGAGCATGTCAATAAACTAATAAAGAAAGTGAAACCAAAAAAAAGAAAATAATGTTATATAAAAATAAGGAGGAGGAAAGGAGAATTAAGGATATTTACGTGTATATATAATATTAAAATATAAAGTACGTATTAAATAAAAAAAATGTCAAGAGAAATAAAAAAGAAATACTATACAAACTTACCATCTAACAATAAGCTTATACTAGGTAGTCGTTGCACTGGTCTTATTAATAACTCCTGTAAGCTTTGCCGACCACATTCTGGTTTGGTTTGACAGATTTTCAGGAATGCATGAAATCTAAAACAATAATAGCATAGTACAAGATAAGCAATATTTCCTTACGGTTCATGAAATAGGTTAGAGAATTGTTGTAATGGGCTAGGGCTTTTAATTAAAAATTCCGCGTAATACGGGATTACGTGTGTGGGATCCGCGGGATTAGCGGGAATAGAAAAATTATTGCTAAAGCTTTAATTAAATTTATGAGACTGAATTCAAGAAAAAGTGAAACTGATGTGGAAGCCGAAATGCCCTTCTGTTTTCAGCTATTTTGTTATATTGTAAATGTTTTTAGCTTATTCCTTAAATTAGTACCTATATATTATGTGGTTGATTATATATATAATATATATATATATATAAACTTTTAAGTTTACGCTCCTTTCTGGCTGCATGTTATATGAAATGAGCGTAATTAAAATCTATATGGTACTTCCCGCACAAGCTTCAGCAACAACAAATAAAGGAAAAATCCGAAAGATATAATATCCATAAAAATGACAATTTTGAACTTAACAAGTATTTTGAACTCTCAACTGAACTGACCAAGAATAGGTTTAAAATTAATTTGTAAGAGTGAGAGGTCTTACAGTGAAATCACTCAATAGTTTATTAAAAAATGTCGGCCTGCCAAGAACCTGCATAAATTCATTTCTAGAGCGTACAAGTCAGTACTAGTGTACAGTCATTTAGAATTTGGTATTATAGGATAGGTGAATCCAGGTAATGCTAAATTCATTTATTTTTTTTATTCGTATATTTAACATATTTATTTAATCATATGGCGAAGTAACACCTGTAATATACAATTATACAAATATGATAATAACATTGAGCCACTTACAGATACACACGAATAGAGGTTATGTAGGTAAAAGCTAAGACAAAAGTACAAGTACAAGGAAAACAAAAATCAGAGCGAGGAAATGGAAATAAGAGTTTATATATACATAGAGTTATATTATAAATATTTTCTTCTCTTCTATAGGTCACAGGAAAAAAATATAAACTTATCCGTACCTAGTAATTTTAAACAAAATTAGTGCATTCAGTCGTAAATTTAAGTTAGTGAACCTTTATAAGTTGGACTTTCCGTTATTAACCCACAATTGTTAGAAATTAGTATAGAACCCCGCGAGGTCGATTCGCACTACTACGATTTTTTTGGTATTTGTTTTTGTTTTCTGTGATTAATAAAACGTGTAATTTGAAGTGAAAGTTCGATCGGAAAAATGTTAATATTAATTGTGATATTTGTCATATTTACTAATCTAATAATGTTCATCATCCAATGTGCAATGTTTGTATTATAAAATGAGTGAAATACAAAGAAGAAGAAGAAGCGTCGTCTCAACGTAATATTTTGTTCGTTAAACATAGTAAACAATTATGTGATTAGTAACCTTGGGTTCTCACGGTCACACTGCTGCAGCATCTCCTTGGTGTTCTCGAAGAAGTTGACAAACGGCGGGTAGGCCTTCACCATGTCGGGCGTGTAGCGCAGCACGAGGCGGCCGATGCTCACTTCCTCGCTCCAGTGCGCCTGTGCGTAGCGGAGCTCCTCCAACATGCGTCTGGGAACAAATATTACCTGTGAATATACTTTGAAAACTTTTATAAATGTTATATACGCTGAGTACTTAAAAAACCATTTATACTCACTGGTGTAATTCATAAATAGGCGGCAAATTGCCGAAAATAATTTTGAGCTCCGTATTATTGAGTAGTGCTTGATTTTTTCCATTATTGGTATCTTCCTCTGCCATTTCCTCCAAGGGTTGTTTGAACATCTGTTAAGTTACATATTAATGATAAGTAATCTACACATTTTACAATAAAATTATCACATTTAATATAATTTTATAAATGTACCAATAATTATACACTTACATTTACAATTGTGTGCAGTATTCCTACGTAATTCGACTCTGTTTGAAGTAATTCCATAAATACTTGTTGTCGCGGAGACATCAATTTTCGCACCACATTATCAGGTACTTCGGACTCTGTGGTTGAATACAACTTACAATATAATCCATCAATAACTTGAACATAAAAGTAATTCCTAGTAAGACCTACCTTCAAGTAGCTGCTTGCCGTCGGGCGAGGGTGTGCAGTCCAGCAGGTTGCCGGACAGGCTGAGCAGCACGGCGTCGCCGACGGATGAGCGCCGCTTGTGCAGCGCCGCATCGCCGCCGCGCAGCTTGCGCTTGCGCAGCCGCTGCAGCGCTGCGGGCGTGCCGCCTGCCGCCGCGCCCGCAGCGCTGTCCTGCTCCACCGCCACCGCGCACGGCGTGCCCACTGACGAGCGCCGCGATAACTCCTCTAGATACTGAATGTGAACAACCAGTTCTCTTTAAAATAAAAACCATGTTCTCACACTATGCATAAATAGAAATATTTATTATAGCTTACATCTTTAAAGAGGTAATCCCTTTCATCTTGCGCCTCTTCATTTTGTACTGACGCCCAGAACCACTCTGCTTTTACAACATGAACCCGCGGCGAGCACTCCGGTGCCACCACTGTATTGTGCTCGTCCACTACCTTAATCAGATAGAATAAAATAATAAGCAAAAAATCTTTATAATTTTATTTACTATATTTAACTTAATTATGTTGTATTTTTAAACAATAACATTATATAATTCCTACCTCCGTGTATACGTCCTACGTTAGCGCCTACACATTCGAAGTAACATGCAAGCATAACAGCGAAGAATTGTCGAGAAGGTATTTCTCGAGTTGCAAAGGTGTCCATCACAACAATGAAATTGCTAAACGTCTATGGCATGACAAGCTTAATCTAATATTTAGTAGTGTAATTAAATGGGGTTAGTACCGGTAGCGATAGTCCATGGCATTGCGACAAGGCGCGGGCGTCACGGGTGGGGGGCGGCGTAGGGGGCGGCGAGGCGCGCAGCTCGGCGTGGCGCGGCGACGGGGCGGGGCGGGGGCGGGGGTTTGGGCCGCCGCGCTCTGCACGCTCCGCGCCGCCGCAGATCGTGTGGCGGTGGGCGCGGAGCCAGACGCTCTGTGGCGTCTTGAACACTACCGAGTCGTCTAGCTCGTCCACGTCCGGGTCGTCTCTGACCGGAGTTCTCATGTCCGTGCTATCTACTGTGTCTACTTGCACTGGTGATATGTCGAAATGGATGTCATCTAAATCTCTCTTTGGTGTAGAAACATTTTTTAGTTCTGGTGGTAAATGACAAGGATTCACTTCGACAGTGTTACGTTCCGCTCTTTTTTCATATTTTTTCTTTCTCTCGCTTCTAAAGGAAGCAGTGAAAGATTTCACGCTCCTTCGTAATTTCGAAGCCGATTTTACTGTTTTAGAACTTCGTATTGAAGCAAAAGAAATATCAAAGAATCCGGATTGTTTACTAATATTCATAGATGAAATGGATATGTTATCATTATCAAAATCTTTAATAGGTGAAGAAGTAGAAGCGACAAATTCTCCAGCTGGGTCAGTAGGTTTCACGCTTTCAGGACTTACGGCTTCGACTGTTATGTCACCGGATGTTTTAGAAACAGACTCTTTCTTGCTTCGTTTAAATATTGTCGGTTTATTCTTGAACTTAAATGAATCTTTGATTTTCAATCTTTTTATAGATTTCCAATTGACATCTTCCGATTTATCAGGTGATAAATGATTACTATCTATGGCGCTTATTTGAAAGTTAGAATCTGTAGAATTTCTACTTCTTTTTTTACCAGACGAAATAGTGGTATTCGATTGTTGTAATTCTTTGTTCTTTGAAGATACGGGTAATGAAAAGCCGGTTTCATCTTTGGAGTCTAAATCACATAAACTTTTCGTAAGTGAAGAATGCAGAGATCCTGCCTCTGCTAAGCAATCGACGATATTAAAAACGTTTGTAGATTTATTTCTAAACACTTCTCTCTTTTCCTTGCCGTTCATTCTGGAGCCGCCATAAATAATTTGAGATAAATACTTGTTTTCCTTATCGCTATTTTTAATTTTTCTCATTTCAACTTGTATACTATTTTTATCTTGAACATCAGAACATAACTCATCAATAAATGTCTTATCTATATTAATAATACTGATATCTTCAAATTGAGATTTATCCTTATCATTAGTTATTCTAGTCGTAATACTGTCTCTCGCAAGTTGTAAGCGTTCATCTGTTTCGTCTCGTTTGTCTTCGTGGGTTTGGTTTGTTTTGTTGGGACTAGCGCGGCGGCCCGTAAGGCGTGCCGACAGCCTACGGTATAGAGAGCTTTTTGGAGTGGTCTGGGAACGATTGGGAGTGGAACGGGAGGGCTTGGCGGAAGTATCAGGAGTCAGATGTGGTGAAAGGATAAGCGAACGACCGAAAGTCTCCCCATTGGCCATTACCTGAAACATGTGTGAAACACACCACGCAATGATGTAATGAAGCCATTCCAAATACAAACATGCACAACTGTTTTATTTCTGTCGTGATAGAAAAAGTTAGATTACATAGAAGCAGATGTTCCACATGAGATTGTCGTAAGATATTATATTATATTTATAATAAGTTTAAATAATAATATTTTTCTATTTCCAAAATAATTCTAAAATGTCAAAAATAAGATGATGGGGTAAAAATTAAAATGTGCGTAACTACAACCATCCGTCAAAGCATGTTCAAGGTTGCGAGATATATACAAAGCAAATGAAAAATAGTTCAAATCGTTACTGCGAGATGACAAATGTAAACAAACAGTACATGGTAGACAATGCTTTCCTAGTGAAAATCTGTCAATGTAAATAAAGATAGATTTTGAATGGTATTCATTAATGTGCAAAGAGAAAAGCCATTGTGTTGCTACATACAGTAAAATTAATGAAATAGACAATGGGTTGACTTCGCGGCGTGCTGAAGGGAAGGCTATATGTGGCACTACTAGCACTTTACCCTATTGGTTCATGAATTAAACGATAATGTAAATAAATTACAATATTTACAGAATATTTTAAGAAATAGATGCGAAACTGCAGAGTATGTTGTAACCTCGAATTTACATAATCGTTTATAAATATCTTATGTAAAGGTATGACAATACCATATGTTACTGAGTCTAGGGTTTTGTTTGCACGTAAATTGGTATGCAAACAAAAACTGACATTGAATGTCTCACTAAACACTAGACTAGTGTAAGAGGAACGAAAAGCGAAAATAAAACAATAAATAGGAAGTAACTACCACTACGTATAATACGTAATGTGTACAATGTAACTAAACTAATGGTGATTCGTGTTCCCAAGGATACTACATGCATGCTGAATTCATTGATCTAAAATTAGTGACTAATGTGCCATATAGGATATAAATAAGTCGGCATGTTAAGTATTTAGAGGTAAACGCTCCGTGATTAAATTTTATAAGTAATAATTTATCAGTAGGTATTTTGTTGGCTTATTTAATAATTGTGATTATTAACAACTGTACATTATATTCTATTCGTTTAAATTTTTAAAAATTAATATAAATATTTTTGTATTTTTTTTATGGTACCGTAATAGCAACATATTGTAACAAATGAGATAGACAGTATGTTCTAGAACATTTAAAATATTTTTTTGTAAATTTAAGATATTAAATTTAGATACCTTAAACATAAAAAAATATAATAACCAACATTTTATCGAGCGCAAAAGAAGACAGTGGGAACTTACAACATGAGTACAGTCGGAGTCGTCAAGGGAACAGGTGGCGCCGCCGTTACTTGCGAGCACATCCGCCATGTGCTGCGTTTCATCCTCCGGGAACCCTACGAAGCACACTCGCGCTCCAGTAAACACTTTTAATTTATGTTCTTTCTGTAACATAATAATGTACAAAAATGTCAAGTATAATGCTTGTAATTATTTTATATTTGATTAATATAAATCCATGTCTCTCGAATAGTTTATTAGGATAATAGTATAATCATAACAATTTTATATAGTGGCTATAAGATATGCAACGGCAAGTAAATTTCGTTACATTTTACGCTGCAGGTACTGACTATGGTACAAATCTTATTTATTATCACTGAAACAGTGTAAGACAATTAGATATTATTAAATCTATTGAGTTCTTAAATAAGAAACTTACAATCATAGCGTCATCGGTTGCGAGGCATAGGGAGTCGTCTCGCTGTTCCCAACTGGCTTCGACCCAGGACCGGGCGAGGACCGGGAGACCGAAGGCAGACGCGTACCGATATTTGTCCCCCGTCGCCGCCGCCGCTATCAAGTGCGTCACTTTACTCGACATATCCTTTCGAATCGATCCACCCATGTAGTGGATCAAAGTTATCAGGTACGTCTAGTTGACAAAAAAATATATTAACCTAGTTAGTAGTAGATATTTCAAAAACACGTAAGACACAATCGATAACTGTGTGAAAGTACTGCGAAGATTGTATCATTTATATATATGTTAGCGGTAATAATAAAATCATTTAAAAATAAAATAAATGTTATTATAATTATTCAAAATGAAATATAGTATGAATTGTTCAAATAAAGAGAAGTTATTATGATTGTATATTAAGTATTACCTATTATGGTTGAGAGTTACAAATTAAGTATCTTTACTGATATATTAATTGTAAATAAAAAATAAACAAACATGAAAATAAAATTTATATATTTCTTTTGTAATTGTAAGTTACAATTTTGTCGTATATAAGCTCCAAAAGACAGAATGTTTGTAAGTCTTTGTAACGTTGTAAGACCACCACCAACTCGAAAGCAATAGAGCTAAAGTACTTCAGTGTTAAAGTGCTAGCTTTTAAATTTAAAAGTGAAAAAATAAAGTAATTTAAAGTGAATAAGTAATTTAAAGTGAATAAAATAATTTTTCTTTCATAAGTATATACATACGAGTTCATCTTTTTTCCGAAATCCTGAGAAACATATAACTGCACCACGCATGGCCAGCGAGTAAAGAGGCCGTGCGTTTGCCGGTGGTGTCTCTTCTCGTTCCGCAAGTTGTAACACTGCAGTAGGCCCCAGTACCCTGAGAGAAGATGCAATAATACATAATTGGATTGTAGCAGCTTAAATAAACATTTGTTTCAGAACATTTTTGTAACTTGAAATCTTCTTGTATTTAAAAGGAATTTTGTGGATACCTATATCATAAGAGTTATTTTGAAATTTCTAACCATTTGCAGAAATTAAACAGTATTTTGATTAACGAAAAACTACAGGTCAAATGTGAGTGCGATTCCTGCACCGAGGGTCAATGTCACGATTGTAGATCAACCACACCAATGTCACGATTGTAGATCAACGTTCCGAAGACAACAAACTCAAATTTGTAATGGGTTTTTTGAATTGTATAAGTTTCAGATGTTTTGCTTTATTTGTACTGTAAGTTCATACTTCTTACCATATTTTATAATTCTAGGTCAAGAGTAAATATCCTAGGTTCTGATTACGCAGAAACATAGCTGAAGCAGTCAACGATCAAAAGGGTTGTTGAACTTAATGTGATATTAAATTATTCTTGGAAGGTATCGCGCATGAAGATGCGTTCTTGAGAGAAAGTGTCTTGACAGAGAAACATAGAGACACATAGACGACAACAAAGGGATCTTATAAAGGTTCTTTTTTCTAGGTACGAAACTCTAAAACAGAGATAAAGTACTTTTTGTTTTTACATGTTTTCGTTTGTCGATACTCGATATGCAATTAAAACCATGTCATTCAATGTCTAAATAGTCCTTGAACTATAATAAATTAACTTTTTAAATAAAAGCAAGCGAGAGCTATAAGTCAAAAAAAACAGGAGTCTAAAAGGTTTTCATAAATTCCAGTACATTAATCACTAAGCTTGGCAGATTACGTACTACCACTTGTAACTGAAATTGTGATTAAAACCAAAATAGATAGCGTTTAATAACGCAAATAACAAATTGAGTTACATATTACTGTCATACATCTTTTATTTATTTTTTTCAAGTTTTAATTAATTGAAAATATAAATATACCTTTTAAATTCACTTCTACAATAGTTGTTAAGAGAAACAACATAAAATTGTATAACGTAAAAAAACGGAAAGAAAAATGGTACAATTACATCTAGTTAGCAAACGAAATATTATAAAAAATTCAAGTGCGTATTAGCTACACAATACTAAAAAAAAAGAGGTCTGTCTGTTTTTTCAAGCGGCACCGGAACAGCTGAACTTATTTTTATGGGAAGATAGAGGAGGTTGTGGAAGCAATATATAGATTATCCCATGAGAATATTGTGAGGTTAGATTTAAGCGGGAAAAATCGTGTTTACTGCACGCGAGTACCTAAGACCCAGATAAAATATTGTATACAAAATGATATTTTTCATAATCATAGAGCGAGTTGATAACAAAATTTATATGTACAAAAATCCATATTATATTAGAGTAAGACCGAGAACAGCGATGCCTTTTGATGTGATGTCGTAAAAAAATAATACAACGATGGCAATTCAGCTTCAGAAACATTTGTGTAGTTCTCTATTATTTAATAACTGTCACAATTACAAGCATACGTGCATAGGTAGGTTACATTACGTACACAGATCACACGTACGGTTACACAGGTAATAAGTGAATTTACGAATATTTTGTATATTTCTATTAATCGCCAAGTCGCGTTTTATAGAAGTTTTGGTTTAGTCTGAGTCACTTTAAAATAAAAAGATTTATAGGGTAAACAATGACTACGTCGATATTAACCTTTTATTCCTTTCGGAAAATGAGAGTTGGTTGATGTGATTCTTAATAAGTGTTATTAAAAAATCATTTATTTTTTATAATAACTACTGTGACGCGCAGACAACGTAGGCACGCATTCAGACGTCACGGACAGGATACTTAGCTAGCGGGCACAGACGATAGAAATAGTTCTGACGAATTGTATTTCAATTCAAAGAATAGATAATGTAAGCAATTATGTAGGTTAGAAAAGATCAGGTCAGGATCAGGAATTTTTTCTATTAAATATAAAATTTATTAAAATAATTAATATAAGAATATCATTAGCTTGATGTTAAACCAGATGAAAATATACATAAAAATTTAATTCTGTATTAGTTTAACCTTGTTAAATACACATATTGTTAAGCATTAACGTGGAGAATATAGTATTCTTGTCATTGTTTCAATAATATGCTTACATTTCACATTTAGATGAATCAGTATCAGGAATTTTTAAATCATTTAAATAATCCTGAGGAGGTTCCTCATCTATAGGCGTCGTTGGCAAGCGCGTAGGTCCCATTTCATATTTCCGAGGCACATCACTACGTAAGATAATGAGACATTGTTCAGGTTAAATATCTACACATGATTACAACGGACTTCAACGTCAGTAGTGCCGTGAGAATAAAACACAATTTCTTATTCATTTGTATATTCAGATTAGTATTACCGAATAAGATTTACTATCATTTTGATAACATAAAAATCAGTGTCGGTCAATGTATTCCGAAACAAAGCGCAAGCGGCATGCGTGTTATGCGTTCCTCGTTAGATTGAAAAACACGCGTGAGGAATGTAAGGCCGAAAATAGCAAGGAGCGTCGCGCGGCCGCAAGGGCGACCCTCGCGCTACGCCGAACGTCGCTGCCTCATACTCACACCTACTCGCCTTTATTTACATGGTGTCGTGTAATACAGTAACCTGTACATTTTACGAGTAGAAGGTTCAGTTCTGTTCATGAACCCCAATGTAGTTCAGGGTGAGGTTAACTATTAAATTGCTGTTGCGTGTCGTGGCGCTAACTGTCTCGGCGGTAATTAATTTTACTGATCGTATCGATTCATTGAAATTGAAATATCAGCACAATATTGTTTATTGCTAAAGTTAACGCACTAACGTACCAAAACTAAAAATACCCTTAAAACTTAGTAATTTGTAAAATCCTATCACATTTTTTATCATGATTTATATCACATTTATATCACAATATCCTACCTACGAAATATGCCTTAAAATGTTTCGAGTTTTACAAATGAAATACATAATTTATACCTATTTTTGGAGAACAACTGCGAAAAAAAATAATTCGTTGTTTAAAAGTTGTCTTTATTACGTAATACTGACATAACTGCAATACCAGCACAATCAGATAAGGTGAAAAAAATACTAATAATCGTATATTTTATTATTATTTTATTTTTGATATATATATATATATATATATATATATATATTATATATATATATATATATATATATATATATATATATATATATATATATATATATATCTATATATATATATATATATATATATATATATATATATATATATATATATATATATATATATATATATATATATATATATATATATATATATATATATATATAATTGATTTATTATCAATATTCCTCCCTTATTCTTTTTTTTCGTATTTTGAAAACAAATCTTTGAACTTGACGTACTTCTCACCATTATTTTAATTTCTTCTCTCATTATTATCAGAACTTACAATGCGAGAACCAGGGTCGCCAAAGATTTTTCTCAAAAGAGTACTTCAGTGTTGCAAATATGTAAAATTATTGATTTAGCTATATTGGTCTACTATCTGTCTTTTTAATATATCAGAGACGTGTTTTTGGTGTTAATTTTACGCCATAATATTTATTTTCTTGATGAAACTATATTTGTACAGTTGGTTTTTAGGGTTCCGTAGTCAAATGCCATAAGATAGAACCCTAAAAACATCAGATTTGTCAAACAATAGATTCTTCATGTCTATCCGTTCATATATCACAGCCACTTTTTTCCGAAATTATACTAACTATACTGTTGAAACTTGGTAAGTAGATGTATTCTGTGAACTGCAAATTTTTTTTCATCAAACCCATGCGTGTTTTCTGGCGAGAGACAAAGTCCAAAGTGGTGAAATTTGTTCTACGGAACCCGTCACGGGCGTGTCCGACTCGCACTTGTTTCATTATTTACTACTTAACCTACAAAGATTAATTTTAGCGTAGGGGCTAAAAGTGATATTCGTTAGGCGCAGTTTACCTACCAAAATTTAGTTAAGGAAAAATAGCTAGGCAAAATATAAAAATATTAATAGCAAGCAAAGAAAATTATTAATAGTAACTATGAAAGTATTACATCAATCTGATGCAGATAATCTTTTTTTTCTGACATGTTGCGATCCGTTTTATCCCAGGAAAACTGATGAGGAACTAGTTTACAAAAATTGTAAAAATAAAATGTATTCGAGGAAAAATTATACACTATATTTGTTTTATTTTTTCGAAAATCAAACAAAATATTTGAATCAATTAAAGTTCTGTTAATTAGTGTATACCAATTAATTATATGTATACGACTAGGTTGGTTTGTTAACGAGAGCGATGTGCAATATCATGACTCAGTTGAGGTTTTGAGATGAGTGATCAATAAATATCCAAAATTAATTTTCAGCAAGCAAACAAGGAGAACGACGGCGGCGCCTTTTATAATAAACAAATAATCTCATCAATTGGTTTTTAGTTATAAGCCGAAACAATGAATGCTCACCAATTATATAAATACATACACTTTGATTTAAAGCAATTTAAAACAACGTCTTTTACCACGGTTCCTATACTATATCCGACGATAAATTAATTATTTATGCCAATTTTTTTTTCGGTTTTGTGGCTAATGTTGTTAGCCTCATTGGCCCTGACAGCGAGAACATGTGGGTTGGAAAGAGGGAACTTTATCCCTAAGAAATCATCGGCGGCAAGGGCGCCCCCTGCTGGACTCGGACCTCGGCTTGCAGCCGTCGACTTTGACTGGCACCAGTCCGGTGCCAATAACAGTTTTTAGCGTTACTATGTAGTATTTTTATTGCAGTCTAATTATTAAATAACAAAAAAATCTTTCGACTTGCCGTGAAGCAGTTAATCTGGAAAAATCATGACCCAGTTTTTAAAGTATAATAGAAAGCAATAAATTGGCACATACTCGTATTATAGCATGTTCATACACTATTGTTCGGTCATAGAAATGATAAACGACTAATTTGAAGGTCCTTCCTTTAAAAACTGCAATTATTCATCATATGTGTTAAGTCACACAATATGTTTTGATAACTAAGGGTAAATAGTTGTGACTCTATGTTCAGTGACTCAATATTAGGAGAAAGACATAAAAGTTATTCATCATTTATTTTGTCGTAGATACCTATAATATATATTTAGTAAAAAAAAATTACTGATCGCTGTCTGTACATGGAAGTTTCATTTATCAAATTAATAGAATACAAAAAAAGGATTTTTTTTTAATTTTTGGCTGTTTAATCTATATGTTTATGTATGCTAATCTGCTCATGCAGAAACAGCTTAATCGATGTAAACGGTTTTGTAATGTATTACGGCCAACCTCCCTTAATATTAAGTCAATGCTTAATTGCAATCGGTTCATAAATAAAAAAGAACGAAAATATAAATTTCAAGTGTACACCAAAGTATTAATTTTTTTTAATTAGAAGTCATTATACCTGCGCTGCAAACACACCAGCGCAATTCAGTAGGTAATCATATAGTTCAAGCGGGCGAAGCCGCGGGCTGGTCGCTAGTTGCATAATAAATGATCACCGCAGTTGAAAGGTCATTTTATCAAAATATCTTAGTGAATTTCAAGTTTAGAGTAATCGCGGGTTAAAATTATAACAAACCATATTAATAATTTCAAAATTAAGTAAGTTTCAAAATATTTCGTCAATGATAGCGATATGCGTTATAACGAAAGTGTATTTTCTATATCATTGTTAGACTTACCTATATTTTGCTTTATGTGCTGCATCGAAGAGTTCCCCTTCAAAAGGTGCTGTAACCAGGTAGGGTGCTGGTGCCGGTTGTTGCTGTGTTGAGGGCAGAGACTCGGGCCCCCGCACCGTTGCCAAGACGCCAAGTCGCTCGCACGCTGCACGAACTCGTTCACACTCCAGGCACGATTCGTTCACGTACACCAACGGCGTCGACGAACCTAGCAACCGTGTATGTTATTACGTATTATTGTTTACATTACTAATCGCGAAAAACGTAGCCGGAAGGAGTCGGTTAGCCGAAAGACGATTTAAATAATAACTCAACATCACAATTTGGGATGTGACATATACTGATAAATTTTATGGATTATTTTTATCAATCAAAGTATTGTAATAGACAAACATTACATAGCGGTGCGACTTCATCTTTATGTATCAATAAAACAAACATTTCTAAGTAATTTTACGTTTAAAAATCTACAATGTTATGCAGGTGTTGCATGATTAAACGTCATCAGCAAGGCCGAGAGTTCAAACTCTAATCCAAATATAGAATGTTTCTGTTTGAATTCCAAAGAAAGATATAATTTCAGTATATCGTTTAAAGAAATTATAAGCCATGAGCTCGATTTATCTACGACATCACCTAAATCATTTTGGTGAACCGTAACGGAACCTAATAGTACCTAAAATACAATCCCTTTATTGCCTTTATATTATATTAAGAGTTAAGTTTGGAATCTTACTCCATACTTTGTTTAACTAATGTAAAACTCGAAATACGTAAGTATATTTAGTCATCAATATTCCATCACCGAGTGCGAATGGTATAACTATTATGTGTGTAACTCCTCCTACTAAATTGGACCTCATTCGACGTGTCGACCCCGAGAATACCAATAATTTTACTAGCAGGTACTAGAGAAATGTCTCACAATTTAGATGTAGAAGTATAGTAGAGAGGATATTTTTAGTGGTACACGCGTTTTAGTGTCTTAGAGAGCTTCAATCAAAGCTGACTGCCATAGCTTCGCCCTTACTTTTAATAGCAGTGGTCCAGCGGTGAGTTAGACGGGGTGTTTATCACGCGCTCCATCACCTTCGATGGCAAGGAGATATCCTATGGATGTTAGCACACTTAGACATTAGACGAACACGTCTTGAGCACGACAGCAAGTTTACGGTCAGGAAACCGTGTTTCTTGATGTCGAGGGGGCAAAAATATATTTTAACTCTTACTAACGAAAATATATTTATATAAGCTTTTTCTAGTCATTTGAATAGTACCTGCTCCTTGAATTTTCATAATATATTGCTACATAAAACTTTTCTTTTGTTAAAATGATTCCTAGGTGTCCGTTAATGGCAATTTTTGTCTTTGTTAAGTCGTGAGGTTTATTTCTCGTAAATAAAAAAAAATAACTTACAGGATTAAAAACAAAGCACTAAAATGTATGAATAATTAGTTTATCTTTAATTTTATAAATAATCATGAATTTAAGAAAAGTATCAATACATGAAAGAAAGAAACCGAAGCAATTAATCATTATTTACCAGTCTATTAGTGTATTATCAAAAACAGCAAAAACAAGTGAATTAATTAATTACACATCATTATAAGTATGTATATCATTAATCTTTTAGGTAATGAAAAATTGCCTTGTAAATAATCGTTCCGACTCACAAGCCTTGTAATAAAGTATTCAAATACTCAAATTGTCTATGATATAGTCGTAACAACAACACAGATTGAGGAAAAATGAATTATTTTCAAACGATTTCACGTATATTTTGGAGCATTCGACATGCAAGTCATGCATGCGCACTCACATCCTCCACCGAGGTAAGACCGTAGTTGTTCTACCAACGCTAGCATGGTTGGCATGCGTGCCGCAAACCACGCTTTACGCCATCTGTAAAAGCTACTTCTATCAATATGTCTCGTTTGTTTAATTCTGATAATTTCAGATGATTTCACTACAGAATATTTTTCCACAGAAAAACCAAACTCACAATAATGATTCAAATAATTCTCCTGCAACCTTAATTTTCATGCATTAGAAAACTGCGATTGGAGTGATGAAATGTTAACAAAAGATATTGATGACAGAGAGTAACAATGTAACACCTCACACAGTAGACCATGTAATTATAAATATTGTTAGTTTCGGAATTGAAATTTAAATCCTTGACATATTTTACATATTACCAGTAGGCAAAAATCATTAGGAATCAAATTGCTTTATTACAAATAGAAAATTAAGTAAATATTAATAAGTATTAACACATAACTGCAACATTATAACTATATGTATTTTGTATTTTTTTAATAGTATAAAAGTTTTGCTCTGAATTTATAGGGGTTGTTGTGGCACAGTAGTACAACATCTGACAGTAAGCAGGATCAATCTTCACTTAAAGTGATAATCATATTATATTGGTAGTATGTAAAATAATTAAATATAGTAGTAAGTAGGCTTTGAACCTGCGTCTCTCAGGAATTGTTCAAGCAAGCTCTTCCCTACCACCAAGCTACATGATTTTCGATAGGTTCCCCAAAAAGATTGTCCTTTCCTTTGTGTGGGACAACAAAAAAATATAAAAATTATTATATTTATCCCCAGTCTGGTAGATAAAACACGAAATTGAGTTTCACCATTCAACTCACGTCTTGAATGTGTCGAAATTTGGTTTATAAGTAGAAAGTGAGTGAAATTAGGAAAATATCCTGCCTAAACTGTAATAAATAGGAAAAAGCAAATATGCCTATACTGTAATAAATGGGAAATAGCATAATACAAATGTGTTACATATTTTATTTTTGAATAAGAATGATTCCAACTAATACAACACACAATTGCCAAAGGTTGGGTTAAAAAATATTTATAATATGCTCATTCACATAACAGATCTTGAGGAGGAATATGTAAGAAAGAAAATTTTATGAAATTGTAGAAACAATGAGTTTTTGATTTATGAAAGAGATGTGGACAAAAATATGAACACTCAATAAAGCTATAACAGAATTGTGCTAAGTAAAGAAGGAGAAAATATTCTATCTCCAAAAACAAGAAATACTAAAAGCATAGAAAAATAAAGCTTAGGTTGTTCTTTATGACTTTCTCTAATTATATCAAGAATATTTACTTTTACTACATATACATTTACTTACTACATTTGCAAGTTTTATAAGGAAAATCACATGTCATATATTTGTAAGATTAAGACAACATTGAAGACACTTTTTTTAAAATTCATAATAAAATAGTTTAGATAGTCATATATAATTCAAGACTGAAAAAAAATGAATTGTGGAAAAATGTGGTTCTCAGAAAATATCTTCACAATAAATAATTAACTCATTGTATGTCACTCTGATGAGCAGGATTTGAGCTATGAACAATAATAATAGCATTGTATTTAAACATAAAATTCAGAGACTAATTTAGATGGAGTTAAATGAGCTTCTCAATTGAGCCGTAAATGATTGACATCTGAGGCCTGAAGCTTTACGCTTATTACATATTTCAAAGTAACAAAATAGCTTAAATAAAAATAACAATATAAATGTGTTTAATACAAGTGAATTATGAAGTAAATCCTGAATCTTAATATTATACCATCATCAAGACATTCAAGAGTAATGACAGGTACAAAAAATAATCATTAAAAGACTTCTAAAATAATAATATTCAAAGAAAGTAATTGATATGTGAATTATAAAGACTGTTTAGCATTATCATTACTTTAAGGGAGGTATCCTTACATGGTCAATGAAAACAGCCATGTGAATACAAATTTTTCACTGCTACATTTAAAAAATATTTTAAGAAACAAAAAAAAATATGAAGGTTTAAGTCAATTCTTCACAATGACTTTTTATGTTAATAATAAATACATTCCTAAATATTTACATTATTATGAACATCGAATGATACATTTTACCAATAATAAATATATTTGGATTTATGTATAAACTGATATTTTGCTAATTATAGAAGTTCCATAAAATAAAATTGAATATAATATTATTTGGAGATGTCCTGTGTGTATACAAGTAGAACAATATAATACAATTCAATAATCAACATTTTTATTATAAATGTCAATGCCATATTTAATGTATTCACAAATTTAACCAACTATTGATAATAAAATTACATAACTCTACTAACAAATCTAAAAAGAAAACTAGCTTATAGACTAATGTAAATTGTAAAAAATAAAAAACTTAAATTTATGATTTCAAAATATTATCAAAATAAAGTGTCTACCGTTTGAAAGATTTTTAAATCCTGACATCGACTGAGTAAAGAAGTTTGCACTTGAAAAAGTAAACTACTTTTTATTCTTATACAAAAGCGATTTATGAAAATTTAAATCATATTTTGCGATGTATATAACCATTATATAGTATACAACGATATGTAACGAAAATTTACCATCATTCTCTAGATTTTTGTCAGTTGTAGCGGTGCTTCCTGTTTGTGACATGCCCTTAGACATTTCGTCCATCTTGCGTACCACTTATTCGTTATATCAATCACATAACATAAATAATAATTTTATTTACAAAACTCTTAACAACACATGAATTCACTATACTTTATAATATGATATATGGTCTTTTTTGAATGAAAAGTCGGTTTGTCCAATCTAATAACATTTCTGAAAATTTCAATAACACGACGTAAACGAAACGACTATTAATTAAATGAAGTTGAATGAAGCATTACCGATGAATACAGATAAAAATAAAAAAGTCTATGGTATAAATATATTAGGGTAAAATAATTAGTTAAAAATATGTGGTTAGTATTTAAATTATTTGAATGGATAAATTAACACAGAAGGTATTCGATGTGTAAAATTTTAAAATAATTTTGTAATTCTACTTATTTGAAAGTTGTCATTGTACTCGTACTTTAACGATACTCATCAAATTAATGTATAAAGTAATAACATAATAAATTACAATTTTAAGTTCTCAGAATTGATCTGACTGTTTTTCAAGTTATAAAAATAGTTTAATTAAGAATAACCCATGTTTATAATCTTACTCCAGTCATAGTGCAGTTGCTAGATGCAACTCGCTTTTTAGCAGCTTACCTATATGTTACATTTCTTCAAAGTTGTGTTTATATCAATCGGGTAGTTTTGTTATTTGTTGATATGTAAATATATTATATTTGTCTTCGTATAACAAGATTTGAATGATTAGATTAAATAACGTTTATGATTATTATTAGCATAATGATAATAGAATACAATGGGATTTCACTATTGTAAATAAAATAATTATTTTACAGTGTGAAGTGACGTTATCTTTAGTGTTATAATTCAGAATGGAACATTTTGGCTTGTCTCATATTCTATATGAGCCAGATAAATATATTCCGGATACTTTGGACTTACTAGCAGACGAAGAAGCTAGAGAATATTGGCTTAATACCTGCGAAAAACTCGGAGAGAAATATGTTAATTTTGCGTTAGCTAATACACAGGACCCTACAGTTGAGATACGAGCTTTAAAATTTAAAACATGTTACGTGGAGGCGATAAAGGAACTTAGAATTAATCCGATGTAAGTAACCTGACTTATCATTTTATTGATATACAAAGCTGCTTTTGCGGATTTATAATATCATTGCTAATTTATATTTTAGTGCACATGGACAGTTAACCATAAGATTGCTTCTTGATGTCAACGAAACATGCCTTCGTTCTCAGGGATTTTTTGACTTATGGAAACAACAAAAACAGTATGAAAATGATGCTGCTTTGAATGCCCTGGCTGCAAGATTAGTAGAAATAGATGCATTGCCAGATGATTACCAAAGATGGACAGAGTTATGTTGGGGAGTTCTTGCTGGTAAATAAGTAAATTTAAATTAATAAAAAATGATAAATGCTGCAAATTTCTTTCATTTATTTATAACATAATGTTATATATTGTCAATAATTTATTATGACTAGAATAAAAATATTAATTACTACTTTGTTATTATCATAGGTAATATGTTTGACTGGGGGGCTCAAGCAGTGTCATCTATATTAAATTGTGGACTACATGAAGCCCTACAAAAAATTCAAAAAAGGCCTTGGTTATATGATGGATTAGATAAATGGATTGAGAAACTTCAAGTAAGTTACATAGAGTATTCAAGCTTTATGTGATTGAATTTACTAGAGTGGTTTATACATATTTTTTCTATGGAATTAATAATTAAAATACATTTTTCTAGAAAACTGTTCATCACTGTGCTGCCGTTTTTGTGGATAATAGTGGTGTGGATATTGTATTAGGTATTTTGCCCTTTGTACGAGCTTTGTTATTAAGAGGCACATCAGTTATAATTTGCGCTAATGAGTGGCCTGCTTTAAATGATGTTACAAATGTAGAGCTCGAAGAAATTCTTCAGCGGGCATCATTGATCTGCCCTATACTTGCAGCCGCCATGGCAACAGGAGATTTGGTATTGAGATCTAATGGACAAAGAGGTCCTTGTCTTGACCTCAGAACAATTAGTGTAGGTAAGAAGAATCTGGAGCATTAAAATGTCTATTTGTTGTTTTACACAGTATTCATGTGTTTTTATTTGTAGGACTTTGTACTGAAATGAAAATACGGGGAGTAGATTTAATAATATTGGAAGGCATGGGAAGAGCCCTTCATACCAATTTAAATGCACGCCTGGCAGTGGATTCGTTGAAAATGGCTGTGGTTAAAAATGCCTGGCTGGCTCAGCGCTTGGGTGGACCATTATTTTCAGTCATTTTTATTTATGAAGATAAGCCATCCACAACAAACTAAATATATGAATAGCATTCCCTGAACCAATAATTAACTCATCTGGAATAATATCAGAAATTCATAATTTTGGTACAATTGGAATTTAAGAATGTCAATCATGTTAATGCAGTTGCAATTTTGGAATATATTGAGTGTTAATTTTCATTGACTTTTATTTTACTTTTTATATTTATAAATTGTACATGATTGTCACATAAAATATTCTAGTTAAATAAAAAAAGGTAATTAAACAATGCAAATATAAATTTGTTTTTATTTGAATAAAAATGATAAAGTGAATCTAATACATCAAATAAAGACTCTTGATCACATAACAGTTTATTCCCAGGTTAAATATGCTACAAAGGTTTAGAAATATTATCAGTTATGTTATATTTACTGCACAGCAAACTATTGACTTGTACCTACTATAGAAAAAATGTACCTAAGTTTTAAATTATACTGAAGTTAATATGCAGAAAGTTCCACTCTTTACTTGCTACTATAACAAAAAATAACACTAAAGTTTTAAGGTTTCCTTTATGAAATATCTACTATTTCTGCCATTTCATTACATTAAAAAGTAATTAAAAAAAAACTTCATCTTATGTAAAATATGTTTGAATTAATTTAAATTAAGATCTATTCAGCCAAGCAATCACTTTAAACAATAAATATGCAATACTTATTGCATAAGCAATTTTTTCTTTTTGTTGACGTTGCAATTGTTCAGCTTCAATTGCCATGACCCGACGGTTCAATTTGACAATCTGTCTTCTTAGGTGTACTAACTCTTCTGTAGCAGACAGACCTTCTCCATTACCCATTGGTGGTGTTGGATCCCTAAATGTATATAAAGAGTAATTCATTATAGATAACTAAATTTATTATGATTTAAATTAAATATTATTACAATGAAAAATGCTTAATACATTGAAGTTTGTTATTCATTCTGATAAGTGTAAACATAAAAATAATAAAGTTTTCTGTACAAATAAGACGATTTATCAGCAAAATAAATCATCTAAAATTCTAAATAATATGCTTGTTTTGGAATTATGCAATAATTATATGTTGTGATTAGAAAAGAGATATTTTTATTTACCTCAGTACAAGACGTGATTCAGTCATGGTTGATTCATTAAAGTGATCAGGAAGTGTGTTAACTGACTTCATTCCATCATTTATGGAGCGTACCATTGAAAAATTTCTTGGTGGTGAATTCTGAGGATCCATTGGATAATCATCTGCAGAAGGAAAGTAATGCTGGTCAAGGGTAATGACTCGTGGTGGTGTGCTTACACGAACCATGCCTGGATCAGTTGGCAAAACTGCATTGTCCAATTGAATTTCACGTGGAGGAGCTTTGGTACCTATTAGATAAAATTAAAATAACATTTTTACAACAATTTAAAGATCTATTAAATAGGTAATTAAAATAAATATTACAATAAAATACTAAAATAGAAATAGATACCTTTTTTAGTAGATAGAGAACATGTTTTAGTAACTGACTGAGTGTAAGTAAAAATAAAACTAAAAAAATATGTTTGAAGGAGAATATTTATATCTAATAATAGATTCTGTATAGGGTGATTTTAAGTCCCTCTAACTAAAATTAAGTGCTAAAAATGTAAAAATTGAAGAAAAGATGTAACTTTCACACTTTATTAACTAGCCTATGATTCAAATTGATCATTCATCCACATGAATGATTAAAAATTGTATTTATTGATACAAATGAATAACTATTAGTAAATATTAATTAATATTAATTTTATATGTATAAAATCTGTGACCTATATGTTGATCTTGACCCACAACAAGAATTCTCTCCGGTACTTTCATATCAAACTTTTCATTTGCATAGTCCCACCCAGTCACTACTCCATTTGGAGAACTTTCATCATCAAGAATATCTCCAGTTGCCTGAAAGATAAATAAGATAATAAAAAAAAATATAGAAATTATATTTTTGTATGCATGAATAACTTTCTGTTTTTATGTTTTATTATATAAAAAGGTTTAAAGTGTGACCTTTTTCAAGTTTGAATACAGTAGAGTAACAAAGTTAAAACAAATTGATATTGAAAGTTTATTTATATCATTACATTGAGTAAAGTGATCACGGGGCGAAGCACCCTTGTATATATGTAATGATAAATTAACAAATACCTTTATTCTCTGTGGCACTGTCATATTATGGCTTATTAGCCGAGTGTATGATTCGTCGGAGTTAAATTGCATCGTACCCACAAATATATATCAACTTCTAGTTGGACATTAATTTATGAAATCTGTGACAAGGAAGGATTTTATTAATATTTTCTTGATGAATTAAATAGTATAGGAATAAGACAATATTCTTATAAAACAAATTTAAAAATATATTAGAATAAAATATAAGACTACATGATGTTTTATTAACTTACGATCCCAAAAAAGTACTACTAGTCAAAAGAATATTTTGCTCGGGATAAAGTTAGACTTAAAATTCAGAAACACTGACAGTTTAGACTTTAGAGATGACAGTAGAAACCACAGAATACATATATACAAGTGGTAGCATCAATTTATTACTCATCAATGATCAATGACAATTGTGATTATTGAAATTAAGCACGATATTTACAGACAATAAATATATAAATACGAAAAAAATATTCAGAGGTCTAAAAATTAACTAAAAACTTAACTCTAGGTATTCCTTTTAATTGAAATATATTATGACCTTAAATAAAATGTATTATTACGGTACTTAAAGAACATCCCATTCCCCACTTTCCACCCATTTCTTGAAACATTTCGTGTGGAATGGCGGAACTCCAAGCATATCTTGTAACCAGAGCGAGAGAATGAAATAATTCATTTCCCGGGTATCAAACTCACAACTGTAGAGTTTACAGTCAGAGGATGTGCCGCTACGACGGCCACGTATAGCATTTGTATAGTGTAAGTTATTACATATTGTAAGTTTTACACAATTATAAAACTTGTATTATTTTGGTAGACGATGCACAGATTTTGACTTTCGTTTGATGTCGTCGACCAATCAGCGCTCTGTTGGAAGCATGTGGTACCAAGTGGTAATGTGATAGGGTAAAGGGTGTGATGATGATGAGTGGTTTAGGGGCAAGCCACAGTTGTTCTCCAGCCCGGAGACGCTGTAAAGACCATTCCAAATCAACAGCAGTAACTTCTTCTTCAAGTAGTCCGTTCATGTTTGAGGATCGTGGTAAGCATCGGGATTGCATCTGGAGCGGATGATGTGCCTCTACCAGTTTCTATCCAACGCGTCTTTAACAGCCGTATAGAGTAAAGTTATCCAGAGAAAAATAATCTTTTATCATAGCGGTGTTATTTCCCATCAGAGTAACCTTGTTGAAAGTGTTAACTGATTTCCTGCAGTGCCGCTAATGGGTCTACGATATCAAACAGCAGTCAAAATCATTGACTATTTAAAGTAAAGTACATATACAGTGCTGTATTTCAGATGCTGTGCATCGTCACATCCCAAATAACATGCAATATTTAAAATCTTAACTATTTGCGTAGTACTAACAAAGCACGTGATTACATTTTATTTTTATTTCACATTCGTTTCTCATAGTTTTGCCGTTGTTTTGAAAATCCTTCCACTTAATTTGGTGGCGCTACCTTAATTTTTTGTCATTTTTTAATATACTAAGTTGGCACTCCTTACTTTTAGACTCCATGGTACAGATATATCATCTACGCTGCCGACTGTCGTGTTCATCTGTCATTGGCTTGCAAAACTTACAGTAAATAGGTGGATGTTAATTCACTGAAATTAAGTCTTTTAATTTTAGTTAATTTCATTGTAATTATGACAAAATTAAGGGAACTCTTTACTTAATAAGTTTAGTTTTGTTTCATTAGAGATTATTGTTTCTTTTTATAAAAACAAAACAATGAAAACCACCGGTAGTAAAATCTTTTTAATCGTATTAGCTCACGTCTTATTCACATTTGCCACTAATGTAGATTCTGTTAAACGAGAAGACAAGAAATCTAAAGGAGTAGCAACTTTTGTTAGCGCCAAATGGGAAGCAACTCCCATTGTATTAGAATTAGCTGAATATTTATCTGCTGAAAGCACAGACTTATTTTGGTCCTTTTTTGATGGTATTAACTCTTTAAAATCCAGCCTGGAAAGCCTAGGTAAGATAATAAACTTATATCTATTTAATTTATGACAAAAATAGTGTGATGTATGTTAAAAAAATTGAGTTATTATACGTGAAATATTTAGATTATATGTTTATCTTTTAGAAACAGAGAAGCATGTATATGATGCTTGCATTGGAGTAGCCAGTAGTCTGCTAGCGCCTGCTCAATTACGCATGGCAAAACTAGCACTTTCAATGCATTTGACATCACCCACAGTTCGAATGTTTCATCAAATTGCCTTACAGAATGGAGCAAAAGATATACCATGTGATACATTTGTTTCCATTGCATCTAAAAAAATCTGTGATAATGATGTCTTAAGAGATACACTTAAAAAATTAGCACAGTATGATTCAGTAAGTACAACATATTAAAATTCAGTAATTGAGAATAAAAACATGTAATAGTTATAATTTTAAACAAAAAAATTAAGTTTCTACATAATGGATTGATATATATATATAAAATATTTTTCTAGGAGGAACATCCATTAGAAACATATTCACTTGATCATTCTTATCCAAGCAGTGATAATAAAAGCCTAACAGCTATTTTGTATGGTGAACTTGGCATGTCAGACTTTGCTATTAAACATAAAATTTTATCAGGATATGGAGACAAAGGCTTGATTAATTATGTTGTCAGATGGAAAGTTAAGGTGATATGTTTATTATAATACTTAAAGGAAAATATGTTATGAATTATACTGTAATAATAAAAAAAAAAGTGTGGCACTGAGGTCTGCCACACAACATACATTATCTCGAAAACTTGGTGGAAATTGGGGAACAAAGTGTCTTAACATTAGATTCCCTCTTACTTTCACAGTTATATGCACACACTATAATAATAATAAGCCCGCAGGGCAGCTTGTGCCAAGCTTTTGGGGAGTGGTGACCCCACAGTCCTGAGACCTCCAGAGGGGAGTTGTAATTTATCCCCCGTCTCTGGCTTGTCTCCATTAGCCGTCAGAGTGGAGTGCACGAGTTATGTTCGAAAGGGTGGAAGTGCTCAATCTGCTTAATAGCGAGGAAACCCGCTCACAAGCTCCTCATGATGGTGAAACTGGTGCACACCTCTCGACACCCTTAGCCAACTCCACTTATGTTGCACCCGAGTCATTACGCATTGAAAAGACGGACATCCTTGAGTCTCATCCAATTGTCCAGTTACCAGTTCATCCAAACTCCATTCCATAGTCCCAGATTATTTTTTCATATTTTCCATAGTTCTTATGCACTATCTGGCTCTTATCTCTGGGCAATTAAACCTATGGTTACTCAGAGATGGATCTCAGTGATGCGTCACAGTATAATGTCTTATATTCTCTAAGGGGGCTCTACATGTTTGACCTGTGCTCCTACGCAAGCCTTCCAAAGGATCGGCTTTGTTTGAAAACGAGAATTTCCAATAGAGAAACATAGTAATAATATTTTTTTATTACTCTGGCTCTCACTTAACTTAGGTCCATGAATGTCAATATTCCGATTTATTTCATATATCGAGACTGCAGAGTAAAACAAATATAATAAATTGTAGGCAAGAGGTAAACCAAAATTGAGATTATCTGGTTATGGTGTGGAATTACAATTGAAAAGTACAGAATATAAAAGTCAAGATGATACTACTCCTAAAGAGTCTGAAGAAGGTGATGCTGCTACAGCATCAGAGGAAGAAGATGAAAATGACCCACAAAATCAAATTGATGGATTCAACTTTGGAAGACTTAAGTAAGTTTTCAAGAAAATTTAAGAACTGTGTTATAACATTCATCCACATTTAAGTGAAACATATGCAAAACTTACTGACATTAAAATGACTGTGTTTTTACTTAATAAGTTTTTGTTATGAGGTAGGAACTAATTTGTATTCAAAAATTCTAAACAATAAGACATTCAAAATAAACGTTTCTTGCAAGATTTTGGACCTAAAAAATATTTTTTTATTGATTGTTTTACAAATATTACCTGACTATTATAGTGACTGCAATTGTTAAGGTATTGTTTTATTTATTATTTCTTATTTATGATGTGTCTCAAATAATATTCATAATCTTCACTAGGAACTTATTCCCAGCACTACGGACTCCATTAGAACGGTTCCGTAGGCATTTGTCAGAGATGAGTGAGGAATTGGCTCCACTCAAAGTATGGCAAATGCAGGCACTTAGCATGCAAGCGGCGGCGGCGGTGGCGGACGCAAACGACGCGGGCGGCGATGAGGCGTTGAAAGTTCTTACTTCTATTGCACAGAATTTTCCTATGCAGGTATGTTAATTGTGTTGATTTAAAGCTTAAAAGTTGTTGTTATATTTGGAAAAAATATATTTAAATATGTACAGAAATTATTCAATATATACATAGTGAAATAACTTAGGTCTAAAATAATGATATTCTAATGATTCCCTTGCTTAACTTAAAAAAGTCGCTCTAGTAGTAGTCTTTTTCAATATCTTTTTATATCTATCGGACTACAATGACCAGATGATCATTTTAGTTAGATATAACTCTTTTACAGACAAAATCACTTATACACGTAAATGTGCCTCGGCCATTCCGCGATGAGGTGCTGTACAACCAGGACATATGGGCATCATCTCTCGGCCTGCGTCCCGCTGAACCTCTGCTCCTCGTGTCTGGCGCGCAGTACGATGCGGAGGAAGTTGATGTTATGGCGTTACTGACTGCACTGAGGGAGGATATTGGACCTATGAATACCTTGCATGGTTTAGGTAATATTGGAGGACATACATAAATATACAGAGCTATACAAATAGAATCTGTAACATGAACAAAGTACATATTGTGCCCTTAGTATTGTCCAGCACATACTAAACATAATAAACATGTTATAATATTTTTATTCTTATATCAAATACAAATACAAAACACTCGGACAGCGTCTAACTGTAAATATGACGGTTGTAGGGTCGATTCCATTCGGGGAGACTGATTTTTTTTTGCTTTGCTACCAAGACAAAGCGTGGCGTTAAAGATGATGGAAAACGGAGTGTCTTAACACTACGTTTCCTCTACTTAACCTGCTATATGCGGGATCATGCAGAAAATCAAATACAACTTATTGCCCGCAACTTTCTTTACGTGGACTTTTGAAAAACCTTCTCTTAGATGCACTTACGATACTTAAGGCACCTATATGCTAAGTTTCAGCCTTCTACGCTCAGTAGTTTTGGCTGTGTTGTCTGTCAGTCATTTGGTAACAGGATAGTTGACTACATATTTTATTTTATTTATTTAATAAGAAGAAGCCAACGTTGTAAACAAAAATAATTCTTCTACTTATAAATATTCTTCTACTTACAATACTATTATCTAAATTATATACCACACTTAAAGGCTAACTTAACATGCATAAAAAAATAAGACAATAACAATAATCATTCTTTGCAAAGACAGTTAAAAAAGAAGATAAATTATACAAACTATTCCAACTTACATTTTTAAATTTAAATAAATAGGTATTAACAACAACCAAATCAAACTAAATGAAAAATCATTTTTAATACACAACCTCAGCCTGAGATCATTTTTTTTTCACTTTTAGTTTAAAAGAGTATGTGGAATCTATTTAAAGGAGCCGCTTTGCCTAGGTTAGTCCTGGAGAAACGCTCTCTGAAAACAAACTTATTTTTATTGTGGCGTCTAGCGTTGCATCTCGGTACTGCCAATCTTACTCTATTTAACTAATTCGGGCTATCAATGTTTCCGTTAATAATTTTATGTAGAAAACAAAGATCAAGTAGGTCTCTACGACTTGATAAAGAAAGGACGTTATAAAATCTTAGGTGTTCCGAATTACTTTTAGTATGCTTAAGCACATTGTCCCTATAAGCTAACTGCCGTAAAAAAATCTTTTGTATTCTTTCTATTCTGTCTTTATGTAACTGATAATGAGGATTCCATGCAATAGAACAATATTCAAGCTTGCTACGAATCATTGAGTTGAATAACGTTATTTTGGTCGCGGACCTTTTAAATACTTTTGAAGTTCGCAAAATAAAACCTAACAATTTGAATGTTTTATTAATTATGTCATCTAAATGTGGCCTAAAGCTTAAATTGCTATCCAAAATGATCCCGAGATCCCGTATTTGGCAGACACTTCCGTTTATACTATAGTCAAAGTTAAAATTTATACCCTTTCGGCTAAAGGTAATAATGTAACATTTCAAATGGTTCAATTTTAAGTTATTATGATCACACCACAATGAAAATCTGTCTAAATCTTGTTGTAAGTGTAAAGAATCAATGATGTTATCAATTGTATTATATATTTCAAGATCGTCTGCGTATAATTGAAATTTACAGTTTTTAAAACACTCAAAGATGTCATTTATAAAAAATCCAAACAATGTCGGGCCTAGAATCGAGCCTTGTGGGCCACCTGAAGTCGCGGTAAATTCTTGCGACTGATATCCGCCAATAACTACATTCAATTTACGTTTCACTAGATAAGTTTCAATCCATTTAATCAGATTACCATTGATACTATATCCGCTAAGTTTGTTCAACATATATTAATTTCATCCAGGATTATCGAAGAACTTCATCAACAAGCTAATGTCTCTGGAATTAGGCGAGACACATACGTGGGAGGAATACGGACTGGACATTCGCGACACCGCCATCGCATGGCTCAACGACTTGGAAACGGATGAGCGCTACAGACGATGGCCGTCGTCATTCATGGAGATGTTGAGACCCACTTACCCTGGCATGCTAAGGAATTTGAGACGGAATATTTATAATTATGTGCGTTTTAGTAATAGCTAACTGCTGAATCATCTATCAATGTATTTCAGTGTTTACTTTAGAGTAGATTTTAGTATCATATGATATTAATATTCATTTGTAGATTGTAATAACTAAAATTGTAATTATTTTTCAATTTTGAACTTAACTATCACTTTCGTATAATTTTACCACTGATGAACTTCAAATTACAATACTCTATATTACTCAGAACTTATAATGGATCACCCAGGTAATCATAGTGGATCCGACGTCCCCCGCGTCTGCGCCGCCTCTCAAACTCGGCGAGACTCTTCTAAAGCACGCGACGCCGGTCCGCGTGGGGCTGGTGCTGGCCCCGCACAGCGCGGACCCGTCGCTGGCGGCGGCCGTGCGCAGCGCATTCAACTATGTTGCGCAAGACAGGAATTCGAATAAGGAAGCGTTTTATTTTTTGACTCAGGTTTGTGTGTATTATTTTTTTTGTATATTAAAAATCAGGCACAAATTTTCATTAGACATTTTTTAGCTTGATAAGTGCCGCCGCAACGGCATACGTAACCCTAAAAATAATAATTCTGTTGGTACTGTAAACTTTATAAATGATTTGATTTGTCTGCTAACATATAATAGAAAATAGAAAAAATAATGGCTGTCAGAAATCATAGATTTTTTTTATAATTATTTAATAATAATGTATTCCTTGTAGCTTCTATATTCATCGCAAGAGGAAGGTCTTACATTGGAACACATAAAGAAACATCTTAAGAAATACACAAGTTCTAATTCTAATTTGAATGAAATCATATCAGAAGATTCTGAATACAATTTTGGCAATCAATTGGCTGATGAATTTGTATCTAAATTGGGCACTATTAAATATCCACAGGTGAGATTTTTAGCTTTGATATACGTGATTGATAAGTATTAAGTAAATCGAGTCAAGATTTACAATTTCAATTACAATAGTAAATGTAATGTACGTTGGAAATATTTTTCTTAACAAATGGATTTTCACGAAAGTGAAGCCACGGGTTGAGACTTGGAGTAGTATAACTTTAAAGATATGTAACAAAATAAGAGAAATATTTAATGTATATGTTCTTCTAATATGAATTTAATAACATAACTTTATTTATTTATAATAAAATAATTTGCTATCGTAAAATATTTAAATTACACCATATTTTCACGAAAATAATATGTAGGAAAAAAGGTCAAGTGTGCCTGTGTGGCATTAAATTGACTTGTAATAATTTTATTTGGTTGCAGTTAAAGCAATATTAAGTCGCTTCATTATTATATTATCATAGTTTAAAAATAGCTGCTATTTTAGGTATTAATCAACGGTGTCCCCTTGTGGGACGAGAGCCCGTCCCCGGTGACATCATCAGTGGAGTTGCTAGAAGAAGCTCTAGTAACGGCCCTCTCTCGGCACACGGCCCGCCTCCAACGCGCGGTGTTCCGCGGGGACCTCTCCGACAGTGATGACGCTGTGGATTATATCATGAAACAACCTCATATCATGCCGAGGTATATTGAAAATATTATGTATTTTAATTTATATGAGAGATTTCTCGTCTTCTATATTTTACTATTATGATTAGAACAATAAATCTAAATATATGGATAATATGATTTCAAATGAAACGATTTGAACGGATTACAGTTAATGGGCGAAACTCCGGTTTTCAAAACATATCATATCTAATTCAAATATACGCGTTTAAGTTAGTTTATTTAAAATATGTAAAAAATCCGAAATTCAAAGATCCACCCTGCTTTTAAATTTAATTACTTTTATTTACAAATTAATGCACAAAAATAAATACTTTTATATTTTGTCTCAGGTTGTAATTTTGTATGAAACATTTTTAATTGGAATGAACAATTTTTAGATTGAATCGCCGAGTATTAGCCTCTGAGCCTTCACAATATTTGGATCTCGCAGGAGTTCCATCTTCAACTGAACTCTTTACCGAAGAGAAAGTACATCGGTTATTGCATTTGACAGGTAATATATCTGTTTAAATCAAATATATAACCACACATATATATATATATATATATATATATATATATATATATATATATATATATATATATATATATATATATATATATATATATAATTGATTAGATTTTTTAAATAAGCTACGTTGATCTGTAGCTGCAACCTTGGCATATAATTGAGATGTAGGTGCGTCAGTTGACATAACTTTGTTATATCTAGCGACATATCTTTAATCAACAAAAACTCGTATCGATATATTTTTAGGTCGCGATGCACTAGCCACAGCGTTGCCCATATTCAAATACTTCTTAAAAAAAGGAAAACCTGAAAAAATAACACAAACTATTTGGGTAGTTGGTGATCTTAACACAAGGGAATCTAGAGATCTATTGAAAAATGCTCTGACATTCATGGTAAATTGTATTACTTTTACATATTTTATTCTAAGGAATCTTAATTGTTTCGCTATAAACATATCATGATGTATAATTTTGATTTTTAACTTTCTATATTGATTTTTAAAATAAAAAACATAAGACCAAATGTGTAAATGATTTTCATGTTAGAATTATAAAACTCAATTAATGTAAACAATTTCATCAATGATGCCAAAATGTATAGATTTCGAAGGCTGAATAGTATATTCGAACTTTCTAGAAAGAAACGCGCGGCGTGCGTGTAGCATTCATCCCCAACGTAGACGGCACGAGTGCGGAGCAGGCGCTGAACAAGGCGGCGGTGGCGGCGCTGGCCGCGCTGGAGCCCGCGCCCGCCGCCGCCTACGTGTTGCGCCTGCTCGCCGACGAGGGCTGCCACGAGAGGGCGGACTGCGAGATATTGGTAACTGGGCACTCAGTGGGACAGGACGGATAACGATAAATAGATGGTTATGGGTTCGATGCCCAACCGTTGATTGATTAATTATTATTCCCTCGTGTAAAGGATAACACGTAGTGTGTAACACAATATATTCCATCACTTACTAGGTGACCTCTGCCATTTTGCTTAATATATGGAAAATGCATGAAGCTGAAGAAAATAAAAACACTTGCTCTATATACTTTCTTTTAATATAAATTTGGTTTTAACAACATAAATACAATTTTTTTAAATTAGATGATGATATTGGTGAAAATATGTATGAGAAAAACATTTCTTATTATTTTATAGTGTATTATTACTTACTATTAAAGGTATGTATTAAATGTTTATGAATTACATAACAATCTTATAGTATATATTTTATTCTAATAATATTTTGGAAAATGTAACAATTAAAAACCATGTATATTTTAGGCGTACTTTTCTAATTCATCATATTGTGTATTGAATAAATGTACATAATATTAATTAAAGTGAAATATTTCTTGAGAGAGAAAGCAGGAAAAAAAAATGATTGTATACTAATATCAATAAGCAATTTTAATTACACAGAAACAATGCACACGCAACGAGGCTACATTCTGAACTGAGCGTAACTAATACAATTTGATGTCCTACAGCCGGAAATAGTCCCTGCACTGAACAAGCACGAGTGGGTGCTCAAAGCGACGCGGGTGCTGTGCGCGCGCAGCATGCGTCTGCGTGCGTCGGAGCGCGCGGTCGTACACAACGCGCGCCTCATCGGGCCCTTCCACCGCGGCGAGGCCTTCTCTTTGGAGGACTTTGTGTTGCTCGATAGGTTACTATTCATATCTTTTTTTATTATATAAAAAAATAACTTTACGTTATTTCCCCGCATATAGAATGGTAGACAGAGAGAACCTAGTGTTAAAACTCCATTCACCACTTTCCGCCCAATTGTGAATTTTGATTTTTGAATTCTGATTAATGCGGGAGCGCATAAAAATATGATAGTCAATAACTTTTTGTCTATACATTACAGATACAGTAATCAAGTATACGGAGATAAACTCTCAGAATTGCTCAATAAGAGAAAGACTGTTTCAAATGATATTTTAGATGATGATGGTGAGTTTGTCAAATATTATTATTTTTCCAATTTACTTTTATATAATACATACTTAAAATTTATAATTTAAAATGTGTTATCACTACAGATGATGAAACAGAGCTATCGACAGAAAAGTACCTAAAAGTTATATCGGTACTAGCGGCGCGTAGTCCTCGTGCTCGCACTCCTTTACCCTCCGGCCTGCGCACTGAACACTCTGTTGTAGATCTACCACCGCTGTACAAAGATGAAGCTGCTGTTGAGGTGATCTATTTATAAATTTAATTTATTATATATAATATGCTCGTCTTTTTATCTTTTTACTCATTCACTGTTGGTTTATTGTATATATTCTAATATTCTATATTTATCTGAATGAATATGTCTGTATAACAGATAGTAGCGGTAGTGGATCCGGCGTCGACCGCGGCGCAGCGTTTAGCGCCGTTACTGTTAGTCTTGCGACGCGTCGTCAACTGCCGGCTGCGGCTCTTTCTCAATCCACAGGATAAGAACTCTGATATGCCACTTAAAAGGTATTTCTGTACTTTTATCTTTATACAATTGTATTGTAGTCGGTGCTATATATTATTATTTTTGTTAATATTATATTTATATACTAATTATACTAGTAAAACATATGAACTGGACTGACTCATGACTTTATTATCTAATATTTTTTTTCGTTCCTCCAATAATGATCATTTTGTCAATATTCACTTTCCTCTGACCATCTTTCTATACTTTTCTTCTTCTTCTGTTTCTATAGAATGGATTACAATTTTAGGATTTTTGGAAAAAAACATATCATTTTCACTTTCACTTTCTCATCAAAATCCAATAAACATAACATATACATAACTTATGTCAAAATCTGTTGTCATAAATATTAATGTTTTATGAAAAAATGGTATATTTAAAAAAGCAATAAACTTGATTTCATTCTAAAATAGCTACACGGTATATCGCCCATATAACAGGGTAGGCAGAGGGAACTTAGTGCGTGCAGCCACAACCGTCGCGTTTACAATCCGATGTTGTAACGCCGGCCTCATCATTCGTTCTATAATATTATTTTTAATTATAAAATTAATCGGTAATGTGTACTCTCAACCAGCTTCTACCGCTACGTACTAGAGCCGGAGCTCCAGTTCGGGCGGGAGGGCGCGCAGGGCGCGGGCGCGGCGGCGCGCTTCTCGCGGCTGCCGCACGCACCGCTGCTGTCGCTGGAGCTGCGCACGCCGCCCAACTGGCTCGTCGAGTGCGTCAAGTCTGTGTACGATCTCGACAATATACGCCTCGCTGATGTCGATTCGGTCGTTCACAGGTCAGTTTATATGGCAATGTTGTATATAGATATTTTAGCTAAACTCATTATGATATTTGTGTTTAGGGCACTTAAAAACTCAAATATACTAAGTATACAGTATTCTCTTTTAAATATGTATATACATACTAAAAATTTGTCTTTATTTCCTGTCAGTGAATTCGAGCTAGAATACCTCCTCCTGGAAGGGCACGCGTGGGACACGTCGCTGGGCACGCCGCCGCGCGGCCTGCAGCTGGTGCTGGGCACGCGCGCCGCGCCCGACACCATGGACACCATCGTCATGGCCAACCTCGGCTACTTCCAGCTCAAGGCCAACCCTGGCGCCTGGACCTTGCGCCTCCGCCCAGGACGCTCCGAAGAGATTTATGAGATTGTTGGGTGTGTGTGGTTAACCATTATTTAGTTTTCATATTTTGATATTTTTATTTATTATCCATTTATTATAAATTTAATTTTCGCCATTTTAGAGATGAGTAATGTCTCCGAAGTGAGCAGAAAGTGTGAAATAGAGTGTCACAACCCTAAGTATTTCATAAGTCTCTACATATCACACATGATTCAAATGTTGCATAAATTTTAATTAAAAATATTAATCTCATTTTCACACCTGACGGTGTAACACCGTTATAATTTGAAAAATAAAAATGTGTACAACACTTTTAAATAGGATTTTAATAATGAAGTTTGATTTATACAGACATGAAAACACAGACACCCCAGCGGGATCTCAAGATATCCAAGTGCTCATGAGCTCGTTCCGTAGCCACGTTATCAAACTGCGGGTCAGCAAGAAACCCGACAAGCAAAATCTAGACTTGCTTGTAGAGAATGATGAAAATAACTCCGGCGGCATTTGGAATTCTATTGCTAGGTATTTATCATGTTTTATACTGTTCATTGCATATTGCTCCGCAATTTACTAAGCAATGTTCTGAAGAAGCAAATAGTCGAGAATATAACAGGATTCTATAGAGGAAATTAAACGATGGCAATATTATTGAACCCCAGATTTTTTTTATATCTGGCAATAACTCGAGAAAAATTGTGAATTTTCGTTTTTTAATTGTACCTACAACTGTGCACGTATGTGCAAATCTCGGATTAATAAAACATAGCCATATCGATAATACACAAACTCCATTTAAAAACTTATTGAATACAATTTTGTTTTTGTAAACAGTTCGTTCGGTGGCGGCGAAGAGCAAGAAGCACAAGATGAAACTATCAACGTGTTCTCAGTAGCTTCCGGGCATTTGTACGAGCGGTTCCTACGCATCATGATGCTGTCTGTACTCAAACATACCAAATCGCCAGTTAAGTTCTGGTTTTTGAAGAATTACCTGAGTCCTTCTTTAAAGGTGTGTATGATTCTATCATAATTTGCAGTCTTTTTTTATTTCCTTGGTCGAATATAGCAAAGGAAGCCGTTTAAGTCGAAATTTATTCAACATGTAATATGTATATAAAGTATAAAAAACGTGATAAGAAGAATAGTTTTCTTAGTGTTTTCAACATCAATATTTATTTTCAGGATATCCTCCCATATATGGCTGAAGAGTACGGATTCTCGTACGAGTTAGTGCAGTACCAGTGGCCGCGCTGGCTGCAGCGGCAACGAGACCGCCAGCGCACTATATGGGGGTACAAGATTCTATTTCTGGATGTGCTATTCCCATTGCACGTTAAGAAGATAATTTTTGTTGACGCTGATCAGGTTGGTTGTTAGAACAATAATATTTTAGAAAACGTTTAAATAAATAAAACTCACTAAGCGAGTCCTGCCACATATATATATATATATATATATATATATATATATATATATATATATATATATATATATATATATATATATATATATATATATATATATATATGTATAACCTTATTTTCAGCTCACTTATGTATGAATGTATTATGTATTTTTTTATTTTATATATATATGTATATGTATGTGTATGTGTATATATGTATATTTATATATGTATATGTATGTATGTTTGTATGGTGTATTTATATGTTTGTGAATATTTATGTATTTATATATATATATATATATATATATATATATATATATATATATATATATATATATATATATATATATATATATATATGTATAACCTTATTTTCAGCTCACTTATGTATGAATGTATTATGTATTTTTTATTTTATATATATATGTATATGTATGTGTATGTGTATATATGTATATTTATATATGTATATGTATGTATGTTTGTATGGTGTATTTATATGTTTGTGAATATTTATGTATTTGTAATAAGTAAGTTATAGTTTAGTATATATTATAGCTATATAGTGTATTTCTAATTTATTATAGAATTAATTGTACTATATTCTTACCCGCTGCTTAAAAACTCATCCACTACCATAGGTTGGCTGGAAGAGATCTCTTATAGGGATAAGTCCACCTTTGTGTACTACTTTTCTTTTTTTAATGTTGTTACTCTTATGTTTTTTTTTAGTACAATAAAGAATATTATATATATATATATATATATATATATATATATATATATATATATATATATATATATATATTTCATATTTTATTTAAAATGTTTTTTATCTTAAATACTTTATTAAAATTGTAAATATCATCAACTAACTTTTAACAAAATTGTATTGTCTTAGATTGTGCGCGCAAATTTGAAGGAATTAGTTGACTTGGATCTAGGAGGAGCTCCTTACGGATACACACCGTTCTGCGACAGCAGGAAGGAAATGGAGGGATTTAGGTAACACAATATATATTTTTAAAAGTGTATTTTATGCTATTAGTGCTCCAGTTACTATTTAAGAGATTCTGATTGAGAAAAAAAACATTAATAGTAAAAGTTGCCAATGTAATGCAATATGCGTAATGTCAGGTCTTTAATATAATAAAATAGTAAAAAAAGGGTATCTGTACCTTAGATATCTCTACGAATACAATTAACTGGTAGATAATGAAAACAATTAGCTGGTAGTTGCGGGCAGTTACTTGTACAGTTATAAATGTAGTGATATGGTTAGTTACTATTTTTATTAATGTGTACCTATTTGTATGATACTAAAAATGGCTCAGATAATGTATTTCGTGTACAGATTCTGGAAACAAGGCTACTGGCGCAACCACCTGCAAGGGCGCAGCTACCACATCAGCGCACTGTACGTGGTGGACCTCAAGAGGTTTCGCCGCATCGCCGCCGGCGACCGCCTGCGCGGGCAGTACCAGGCGCTCAGCCAGGACCCCAATAGCTTGTCTAATTTAGGTTCGCTTATTTTGTTACACTTAGTATAATTGTTTTACTGAAGCTTCGATATGGAATTCGGAACTCATTGCTCGATTTTTGTATCGGATATCCATCTATAGCGAAAAGCCTATTTTATTACATTACGTTAACCGTTCGCGGTCAGAGTTGCCTCGGGCATTTACAATGTGTCATACTTATACACAACTCTTAGTTATTTCCATTAAGATTTCCGAAGAAGCCTCAAGTTAAAGCTAGTTCTTATATAATCTGAATTTTGCAGATCAAGATTTGCCAAATAACATGATTCATCAAGTAGCTATAAAGTCGCTACCACAAGAGTGGCTCTGGTGTGAGACTTGGTGCGACGAGAATTCTAAAACACACGCCAAAACTATTGATTTGGTAAGTTTTTAAAATACCTTTTACCTTTTATTAGCATATTCATCCATTTATCTCTCCGTCCGTCATCCGCAACCTTAAAAACTATTCCTTTTGGCGACCAATTTGTAAGAAAAATTGTATCGTATAATATTGAATTATTAGCTTGAACCTGATAACCTTGCCAGGAAGACGAGGATAACCAAAAAATGTTTATAAATTATGTTTTGTTGTTTTGTTTGTTAATTACCGACGTAATTTCATAAGATTCTAAATATATAGACATTTAAAAAAAAGATATAAAGAGCAAACATATTATGTAATTTGCACCAAAACATTACAAATCACGCAATAAAGCTTTTAATATTTTGAACAGTGCAACAATCCAATGACAAAAGAAGCCAAGCTGTCGGCGGCGATGCGCATCGTGCCGGAGTGGCGCCTCTACGACGAAGAGGTGCGCGCGCTGCAGGCGCGCGTGCGCCGCGGCCTCTACCAGCACGCTGACAGCGAACAGGTATACGGCACACGTCGTCAGGTTCACGTATCCCGCAGGATAGACAGATAGCATTTAGTACCAAGTCTTGCCAGCGAAGGGAAAATGATTTGTCATCCATCGCGTACAGTTAGACGCTGTCCCACTTAACCACTGGTAATACGTACGTAAATTGCGTATTATATAAAGTAACGAACCAGAAGACGGCTATGAGAAATAGTTTTCTGTTATATACACACACACAGACACGCATGTGCACGCGCTCGTTCTCGCACACGCACACGTGCATTCACACACAAACCCGCACACACATGGTTTAATATTTTTTGATCTTCTTAATTCTCTCGCCCTCAATTAAAACCTCCATTTAAATAAAATGACATTTCAATTTTATAAATGTTTACAAATTATAAATAACATACAGTTAACATTTTTTGATATTTTATTATGTTATAGGAAATTGATAGTCTCCACAACGAAGAAATTGTTGGAACAAAAAATAAGCCTAGTGGTAAGTGCAAACTACATTGATAAAAATTGTATTAATTTATCTATAAGTTATTGTGTACATTCTAAAATATTATAATTAATATTAATTTTAATGTATCAAAAACAGAATAAAAACTAGATTCATTATTTTTATAAAGGATTCAATAATTATATTTACAGATACAAAAGTAAAAATTGAATCTTGTATTGGATCATCTGTCATAAATGTCATCAATCTGATTATCACTCGTTTTCATCATTATCAAAGTATAATAGCTCCACGATTAATTGAATGATTCTTTTACTTTTCAGATAAAGAACACTCTCATACGGAGTTATGATGGGGATATCTCTCGCCGTCTATTGTAACTTAAGTTTTGTAATTCCAATTTTGGTTGTATGTTTATAGGTGAATGCTATGCGTGAATTTACAACTATGTGTGCTTATAAGTAAACTTTACTATGGTATAAATCAATTGCGGTACTCTACTCTGTAAATAATATTCTGTAATTTCGCTTTTTGTTGTCAACGGTATTGCCATAACGTCGAAAATACAAATACTATTGGTAGGGCATTTTAAATTAAATGATGACGATATCCACCAATAAAATCCATTTAATAATACAATCGCTACTGCCTGTAATTACGATATTTCAATACCACCGACAAATCTTAATAATCGCAAAATTGTCAGTGTTATGAACCAGTTAAATATTTGTTCACAATTTATATGTATGTATGTATATGTATGTACTTTTTATGTAAAAAGTTTAAGAAAAAGTGATTAGACTACTTGATAGCAATATTGAAGTGTACGTCATAAGAATCCGAATTTAGTTTCACTGTTTGTTTTTTTTTTCAATTACTACACATTTTTTCTTTTCCATATTGTTCTGTTAATGTCGATATTTTTTATTTACAAAGAGTTATGCAAAATATAAGTTATAATTTCGAGCTGGTGAAGATAAAACAATGAAGCTTAAGATGCTGGTTTATCTTCCATACATTTCCTATCCAGCGCATATTATTCATTTGTATAAATATTTCATTTTTATGGACTCATCTGTAGGCTAAATAATTTTGCAATAGATTGTCTTTCAAAAATAACATTAAATAGTTGTGAATAAAAAGTCTAAGATTATATTAATGTATTTTTATTGTTTTTAAATCACTTATATAATGTTCTGAATTTATGAAGTATTTTAATTAATAAATTTAAAATGTCTGATTTTTAGCGTCTGACTGTAAACGCCACGTTTGTATGTTCGATTCCCAATCGGGGAGTTAAATGAATAAATTTTTTTTTTTGCTCGCTCTGGCAACAAGGCAAATCGCGGCATTGGGCTCCGCCACTTAACACGCAATGTCTGGAAAGGCGGAAAGCGGGGTACGGTAACACTAGGTTCTCCTTCTGCCCACCTTGCTATATGCGGGATACAGCGTGAAGCTAAAAAAACAAAAAAAAACAGAAAATAACACTAATGACCTCGTTTTAGCACATCCAATCCAATTTTAGCAGAATGTCGAGAACGGAGTTCCTTGGCATTAGATCCTCTACCTACCTGCTGTGCCGGATACAGCATAAAAATAAAAATATAAAAATAAAATCTCTTTTTAAGTGAAGAGAAAGGTGATGCTTTCTTTTAATTGTAGTTAGAAAATATCTCGACTACTAAACTGTATTGGCAGGTTCAGCTTTTGTTTGTATAATACCATAGATACATAATCATTTAGCCTTAAATAAAACTGAGTTCGACAAGTTTTGATCCTCTGTCTTTGAAGGACATAACGCCATTCTATTATCACGTACGATTAATTGCAGAACAAAATAATTCAAAACTATTGGATTATTTCGTTCGTATTCTACTATAACTTCTTTAATAGACGTGTGTAATTGTGCATATTTATCTTTATTAAGTTGCTAAAAATGCACACCTACATAACATGTACACCTACACTATGTTCTTACAAAAAAACTTCTTTTTATTATCAACTTACAACGTATTTAAGCAGTATAATTTAACATTAGTGACAGATGGGTTTTATAAGTAGATATTTAAAACACACACAAGTTTAAGTACAGATTTATTTACATTTAAAACACTGATTTTATAGAGCTTCCTACACACTATTAAATATTATTTCTATGCGTTGTAATAATTTTAAACCACTATATCTATTCGCTACAAGTTTATATTTGTTTAGTAACTTTGAATAATTTAATAACTTATATACATATTATAAAGAAGTAAAATATATAATAAGTATAAGGTAATAAATGTACATACTTTTATTGTCACAATACTGAAATAACTACACAATTTAAAATGTATAAGAAATATTGTCTTAAATTAATTGCTTACTTGTGTAGTGTGAGGAAGTGAGGGGAAGGTTAAGTAATTTAAAAATATGTTTCTCATAAGTCTAAAAAATATGTTATATGAATTTTGTTTAAATTAACTTGTATTTAACTGAACGAATGAGCAAGCATTACAATTTCTATTATTACTATTTATTTGTAGGTATTTGCACAATTAATAGTAGTAGTCTAAACTTTTATTTAATTACATTTTTCTAATGTTTCCTAAATAATGTTAAGTTCCACTATTAAACATGGTCTCTAAATAGAAGTCAGTAAAACGACGAAATCGGTATCATAATATTAATTCTAGGTGAGGTTATTATTAATACATTTAAACTTTTTATGACAAAATTTGGAAAGAAATACTAAGACTATAATATGAGAATATTACTTTTGAATATAAACAATACACTTTTAAGATATAAATATTAAGTAATTAATATGAATAACTCTACCAAAGTAATATCAGATGCCATCTGACGTTTAGTTACACTCAATCGATTTCGATTCTTAAGAATTCTTTTTGAAGAATGTTTATATTTAATTTTTGTTCTGTTTAGTAATATCAGTAGTTTAAAGTACGTTGAAACGTCAAGATTTAGTTAGTGACAAAGAAATGGAGAGCGTAGTTACAAGTACAAAACCCTAGTTTAGAATTCTGAAATGAATAGAAATAAATAAAAATTGTACATTTTGTCACAGTAAAGTTACATCTACAGTTCTAATCTTAATCTATAGTGCTAATAGCACAGTGTTACGTGTGAAGCTTAAAATATTTAAATGACTAGTCTGCAAATTGTACCTGAAAAGTAAATTGTCTTTGGCATATTATCTATACCTCTAAGACATTACAGAAATTTATTTCGTAACAATATCTTTTAATACCTACACATTATAAATAAATTTTAAGTGCGTTATAATTAAATATGAATTTTAATAATAAAAAAAATATACAATCATATGGAAAGTAAACAATATATGTAGATTTATGTACATATAGTTTTTAAATATTATACTTTAATAAATTACGTACAACAATATTACTATTATTATTGCGACCAGTCGTGCAATAGTTATATTAAAGTTAAATTTAAAGTTCTTTTCGTTGATACCAAATTTAAGTTCTCAGCGAGGTTCAAATTCAAATGTTTAGTGAAGCTAAATCATCAAATATAATATTAGGTAGTGTAGACCAGTATCTAAGTAAGACAGGATGTTCGTAAGCTAATTGCAGTAGTGTTCCTCGGTGGTGACGCGGCAGAGCTGGCAGTCGACGCGGCAGCACCAGTGGTAGCGGCAGCGGCAGCGCTCAAGGCGCGCCGCCCGCACCGCGCGCCTCCCGCGCCCGCAGCACAACCGCCCGCAGCCGCCCGCGCCCTGCCCCAGCGTCGCGTTGCATTTTCTTCAATACAACATCATAATATTCTTTATTCAAATAAGCTATTGCAAGTATTTATTACAATTTAAAAGTATCATTCCACAATAAGAAAAGAAAGCCTTTCTTTCAAAAATTTAAACTCTAACCAAATGATCATTTTTGGCAATAATCTTGGGGTAGCGAAAATTGTTAAAAGCTACCTACAGAAATATATAAGACGTAGTTTGATTAGAAGGTATGGCTTAGTGATTAGAGATCAACCACCCGATATCCAATAGGCATAGGTTCAATTCCTGGTACATTCAAGTTATTCTAAAAAAATGCCGGTTGAAACATTTTTGGATCGTCAATCGAAATTACATAAAAGTTACATTCATCATTACATAAAAGTTAAGTATTAATCTGCCATTTTACCTGCCGTGAGTGCCAAGAGAGCCAGCAGCGGGGTCGGGCTCGCAGTAGTCAGGGCTTGGCGTGACGTAGCGCAGGCGGGAGCGCGCGCGTCGCAGAGGGCGCGCAGCCCGCACCGGCATGGCGGCGGCGCGGCCCGCCTCGCGCGCCAGAGCGGCGCCGGCCCGCGACAGCGCGGCGAGCGCACGCCAGCACGTGCGCACTGAGCACGACCCCGACACGCCGTGGCATGTGCATTTGGTGCGCATGCCTTGCGAAATCACCTACAATATTGTTATGTCCATATACAAATTATCCTTACACATTGGTGTAACTGGAGACATCTAATGATTCTGTTGTATCTACTGGTCGGTCTATAGTGAGTCCAGGGCATCGACGTCTATATGATTTATAATAATAATATATTATGTACGTATCATTAAAAAGGCAGTTGTCAAAACAAACCTTGTGTAACCTTATAAACGAATATTGTCTCCAAAAAAAAACAGAAAATCTTATCACATTGTTAATATATATCTATCTTCTCCCCAAATAAAATAATAATAACCTTTTAATATTTCAACCGTTTAGATATTCGTGTTGTTGCTAGTTTAACCTTGTAATTTTTCGCCTAGCATTGGACTGAGTCAGACTTAGGAAGCCAGAAGCCAACCTTCAGTATTGTAGAGGTTCACAAAAAAGTTTAAGATATTTACAAATAAATATATAAATAGGCAAACGTACTGATAAATCAAATTAATCCATTGCACACATCATAATGCCAAAAGATTAATAATATTATTTATTTTTGCATGAAGAGTTCTTAAATCAATAAAAGTGGGTCATTCTGAACTTTTACTGAATATTGTTGATCTCGTTAGATTTAAATTTAAAGTAAACGGTAAACAAATTTTAATTACAAAATATATTAGTTAGATATAATATAAGTCAATAAAAATAACATTGAAGTATTACTTTTCTTCCAAATCGGCTGTTTACGAGGTTAGCAGAAGCGATAAGAGGTCCAAGATGTTGTAGGCGCGTGTGAAGGTCCACCTGAGGATCGAAGCGAGGGTCGTCTGCAGCCATTCGGTATTCAATGTTTCGATATTGATATTCTTTATCGTCATCTTCATAATCGTACCTTAAATGATTTTTTTTAAATAACTAGATAATTAGGTAGTACTTACATTTAGAAAATGTTTATTGATATTCTTCTCTTTCCGGCTATTTCATAAATAATGCTCACATTATTTTGAACTAATTTAGGAAAACATCCATCTACAAATATATAAACATTCCCACGAGTGCGTGTGCAATTTAAACGAAGACTCATTTAGTCAAGCTTGTACCAACTACGTAACAGTAGCATTCATTGTTATAATAATAATTAATTCATTTTATAGTCATTGTCAAAATTTCACAAGCATTGAAATATGTGTTTTAAATTTAAAACCAATAATATTTTTGTTTCACAAATCTTCTTACAAAATGTTACTCACAATTTAAGCTAAAATGTTTATACGACCTATCTAAGACCTAGTATACAACATTAAACATAAAATGAATTTCAACATAGAAAATTAACTGATTTAATTGTTCTTCAAATTGGCACTGATACAATCAATATTTATCACGCGTATGTGTGTGACAGATGCTATTTTTCAAAGATTTACCTAGTTCTGAATCTCTTTCGTGTGGGCCGCCCTCTTCGCGGAGAGCGCGGTAGACGCTTCCTTCCTCTCCTGCCCTTCCTCCTTGGCGCCGCACTTGCATTGGCCGGCGCTGGTTGATCGTCTACAAGGATGACGACGGGGGGTACTGTAGTCGGTTCTGAAGTCGTCGTTACTTTTTCCGTTGTCGTTTCAAAGTCGATAATGTCATCTTCTATTCTACCATCCCGCACATCTATTTCATGTGCGTCCAAAAACTGTTTAGCGAATCTATAAAATATAATGAAAATAGTTAATTACAGCAGAAATCTTAATACACATAAATCATTAACTTTTAGATAGCGCTAACATCTACCTAGTAAAATACGTAAAGACATCATATAAAAATTTGGATCGCAGCAGGATATGAACCTGCGCCTCATGGTAATCGTCCAAGGGCTTTGACCACTAAGGGTCATAGCACACGTATCAACTCGTAAAGGGAACGTAAACGTATCATCTCGAGCCGCTCAGTATTCTTTGTATGAAACTCTCTACTGTAAAGTACACTAAGCGGAACGTAACGTAAGCGTATCAACTCGGGACCAGCTCACGAACGGCGATGCGGTGCGCCGTCCACTTGCCGTAAAGACAACAAGTACGGCTCACCGTACGCTAGTCGCTAGCTTACGATTCCTTGCCCCCGTCCCTTAGCGGAGGCGGAACGTATTATAGGAATGTTGATATTTTATATAAGATATATTATTTGAAATATTGGATTCTCGATATGTCAATATTTTAAAAATATCAATATCTAAGTTCGATATATAGAAAAAAAAACATCTATATTTTAATATAATATTAAAAAATAGTTTATATTTCTTTGCATCAAAGGACTTTATCATTATATATTAAGTAAATAAAGGAACAGGCAAAAATTATAACGTAGTTTAAATAAAGTAAAATAAATGACGTTTACAGTTTTTTTGTTGACTAAATAATTTATAAATAAATTTACTAAAGAAATATCGACTATACATTACCGAGTGCTACACTCCGCGTTCAGATACTAACTGACAAGTCTAGCCTAGGTATCGCCTATCAACCGACTGCGAGGTGCGAGCGTTAGACGCGGTTACGGTGAGGCGACGCCGCGCTTACGGCTCGCTCGCTCGGAGTTGATACGTTTACGTTCCGTTTCCGAGTTGATATGGTGTGCTATTACGTCAAGCCATGCACACACAATTATTCTATCACAATTTATTACGTTGGATAATTAATTGACGTGTGGATTAACATTTTAAAAATAAAAATATCGGTCAAGTGCGAGTAGGACTCGCGCACCGAGGGTTCCGTACCTGTATCAAGATTGGGGAAAATACTACTAATAAAAATTTACAAACTTATTTTGAAGTTACCTATATAAGTTTGTAATGATTTGTTTTTGCGTTAAACTTGAATCATCAATTTTGAGATTTTATCCTTTATTGTATACTGTAAGTCCTTCCTTACCTTCTGTCAAATTTCATGAGTATCTACTAGGTCTATGAAATACAAGTAGAGAGAGAGAGAGAGAGAGAGAGAGATAGACAATAAGAGTCGACAAACTTAAGTTTGCGGTGCACTCATTTTGTATGAAACGAACTACAGTATAAGTTTGTAATGGTTTTTTTTTTCTGGGATATATAATAATTTCAATAAATTTAGAATTTTCCCCTTTAGTTGGACGTACCCTGTAGCTTTTGATTACATTATTTGATTAGTCTAGGCTGCCCGGCATTTAACTTATACTTAACTTCCTCCAAATGTTCCTAATGAGTTGAAGTTAGAAGTATTAAAAGTTATTTTTGATATAATTACTGATAACCTTGATATTTGATATAATTTCAGCTTGAGAGCTCCATGTAATTTTGGGAAAGTGGTCTTGACAGACAGACAGACATGTGAACACCTAAGTGATCCTATACAGGTTTCTCCTATACGTAAATACTCTCACCTCTCAGCCCATTGATAGTTGTCCCCACAACCACCCCATTTAAACCTCGCCTGAGGTTCAGGCGTGACCGCCTGTCGCGGCGGACGCGGTGGCGCACGCGGCGGCGCTGCGCACGAGCACGCCGCGAGCGCACCTGCAGCGCACGCCCGCGCTACCGACCACGCTAGCGCCGCTGCTGACATTGCATACACGTATGCTTGTTCACGAGTACCTTTAATTAGAATTTATTAAAGGAATATAACTCAAAAAAAAAATTGTTGCCACTACATCCCGCACATAACAGGGTGGGCAGAGGGAACCGTAAGCTCAAGGAACGTTATGTTAAGACACTCCGTTCCCCGCTTCCCGCCTTTCGAGGCATTGCGTGTTGAGTAGCGGAACTCAACGCCGCGCTTTGCCTTGTTACCAGACCGATAAAAATGATTCATTCTCCCTGACCAAAATAAAAATGATTCATTCTCCCTGAGTGGGAATCGAACCCGCGAACCGTCAATTTTACAGGTAGACGCTGTGCCTCTGCGTCACGACGGTAATTAAATTGTATTGTCAAATTATTTAAATATTATAAACATATCCGAAAAAGAATAAATTATAGTTTTTATAAGTGTAAATAAAATTTAGCTTTGAGGTAAACGAGACTCAAATATTTGTTTAAATTTGTTTAAATTTGTTATTCACATCATAATTATTAGAGTATGTAGCATAGATCTGCCTACTTATATGTTTATATGTACAATATGCATCTATCTCTTACACTACGTACAAAGAGCTTTCTCAAAGGTAATAAAGGAAAAGATCATGCTTTACTTTATAGAGCCGTAGCAGAATGTAAAGTAGAAAATTCCTTGTTCTTGTATACGCCTCATATCTTATTTAGGTTAAGAGTAAATATAGTTACGCAATTTTATAGGTCAGTTAAAAAATCTTTTGTGCAATATTTTTTGAATATCATTTCTTTTTTAAGTTCTTATGTAAGCGTAAATTTATTATTAATAAAATTTTCATCATCAAAATTATAGGAAAAAAATGTATAATTGAAAACGCGACGTGGTTAATAGATTCTATTTCCAAATCGAGGAAGGTAGGGCAGAGCGGGTTGGTGTTAGCGGAGGTAACTAGTACTTACTTACCTCCGCTAACACCAACCCGCTCTGCCCTACCTTCCTCGATTTCGATTCTATTTTTGTTAGAAATATGATATTTGGCCTAGACATACTATGCACATTACGGAATGTGTCCTAACTTGTCATTGCCCGTCAGCCATCACGTGTAATATATGTTATTCTGTGCACAGCAACCTTATATTTTAGGATAATTGGACTTTTTGTGCGCATAATCAAATTAAAGCTTATCGTAGCTTAAAGTCTCTTTGTATTTTATCCACAATAATATTATGTTATTTACTGAATGAAGAATTAGAATTATTGAATGGAGTTTATTTTTCATAACCTATGCAGTAGAAAAAGTGACCTGGAGGCTAAAATTAGCAAATTGAGTGGGGTATGTATTAACACAATTTTATACATGACGCGTTTATATATCTACCAAATATGTTTTGTAATAGGTATACTTTTATACAGAAATTGCAAATAGAAGAGTACTTAGGCGTCCACGTCTCTAAAATATAGGAACTGGATATTTTAAAAACTGAATATCAAAAGATATATGATATTTGTCATGTGACACAAGTAGTGTAAATAGGTAAAGAAAAAGAGAAGGGAACGTCTATTGAAGTTTGTTATAAAAAAATTCAGATCAAGATGTCAAGAAAGAAGATTGATTTTTAAAATTATTTAATATTTTGTATTGTAGTATGATGATGTAAAGAAATTAGCATATGCATTGCATTCTGTATAAAATAGAAAATGTGCCTGGCTTTTGGAAAAGAGGCAGAAAAGTTGGCAAAGATTAGTTCAAATATTGGATTAAAAAAAATTCTATTCGAAGTCTTAACGCCACCTAAATCACGACAACAAGAATATTTAATATTTCCTTTATTTATCACGAAACAGTAGTTTTCATTTGTTTAATATTAAAGACAGTAAAATATTTAATTAGATATTTATTTAATACAATTTAAGTGCATGTTAATAATTACAACTCACTTAATTACTTATAATAACCCAGCCCCAGCTTTGTGAATGCCTGCCCTACTTGTTGGGTAATTCTTAACAAATTCGCCCCGCTTCCCCTACAGGAATATATCAGACAAAAATGTCACGACTTGTTCCACTATGATTTCTATTTGATAATACCTATATACTTACATCTTTAAGCTGGATTATCGGTTTTGGAGACGTATTCTTATGATACACACATATATTTAATGTAACAAAAGGTCTTTTGTCTTATTTTCATTATAATAGTAGATACGTACTAGGGCTACGTATTATATATAATCTTGATACATCACAATTACTAGACGCGTAGACAAAGGAGTGGCCGCTCTTATCGAGAGATCGTTTGATTATGTGTCAGTGCCTATCACTGCTATCGAAATCCCTGGACCCTAACCGGTATGTTTGATTCATGCGTGTAATTAAATCTTTTGTCCGATTGACAGTATCACAACCCTAAGTCGATAACATTAGTCTCACCGATCCTTTTTCATTTAGCAGACCTACGAGTACTATAATTTACAATAAAATAAATCCAGACGTCGACAGAGATTGGTCGAGTGATTTAAGGTTTTAATTTTATGAGAATTACCTTCTGTAACTAAAAACGTAAGATAAATAGGTACAGTACAACAATTTATCTACAGCATATTTAATGCAGAATATATTTTTTAAGATACTACAGAAATTTACGCTTTAATTTAACTGTACAGCCACATTAATATCCCATTGTATCACGTTATTATAGAAAACTAAGCGTTTTGTAGATTATAAGTTCGATTAAATTTCTCAAATCTCAAATACATACCTTAATTTATTTGCAGTGCGTTTCTTAATTATTTTTGGACATTCTAACTTTACCGCAAAAAATAGATTTTATACTATAAAAATGAAAAATAAATATTAGTCCATGATTTTTAAAATCAGGTGTCATCAGGTGCGACGTCTCTGGGAAAGTCTCCACGTCGTGAAATTAAGACGCGAACGGAGTTGCGAGCATCAACTAGTAGGAATATTAAGCTGAAGACATTTTCCTATGTTTTTCTGTGAGAAACTCAACAATCGTATAATTAGAGAGTAAATGACAACTTTAAGTTGAACATAGCGACCGCAAACAATATTCTCTTTCGCAAAGTTTTAATTAAAATGTATCAAGCAAAGAGCACTCGAAAGATTTCTAACAGTTTTGTTTGTTTGTAAGCGACAACGTTCTCTGTCAATTAATTTCGTAAAGTGGGTAGACGAGTTCACTCGCTACGCTATGGTTTGTGTCTGTAGCTACCTACACAGACTAGTTACATAAATATATAGGCGAGCATCCGGTACGACGATAGCTGCCAGCGATTCAGTCACAGAACATGCTGAAACTAGAAAAACATTTTCCGTTGTTTGTCTACTTTCTTATTCTTTGATTTTGTATTGTTGTTTAAGTAATTTTGGTGAAAAAATCGTAAGTAGTACCTAGTGATAAACGTTTTCAATAATGTTAGTTGGTAAATAAAGATTTTCAGACATTACTAACATACGTTTTATCCCTACCCAAATAAATATACTTATAATTATTACAAAAAGGAACACAATGTCAACAATAAAATTTATATAAGTGAAACAGATTCATATAATTTGCGTTGCCACGGAAAGTTTTCAACTCTATAATTTAAAAAAAATCAATAGTGAGACACGGAAGCAAAGTAATGCTCAATTATTTATAGCCAATAATCCAATTTATCAAGAAAGTTCGTACAAACAATTTTTGTCCTTAAGTTGTTGTTACTAAGCTTTAGAAAATACTAAATATTTTAACAAATACGTATACAAGTAACTTTATTGGCGAGAGTAGACGGAACTAATGTCACGATATATTGCTATTATTATAGGACCAAGGCAGAAAGCAAGTTCGTGCCAGGATAATGTCAGGTAATGATCACGTGATGTTTCGAAAACGATTGTTATTTGTTAACAGCAGTTAAGTTAAGGTAAGTTTGTTCTGCAAACATTCGTTCAACAGTTTGCAATAGTAGTAACTGTCGTAAATTATGCATTCGTATTTAATTGTAAATGAACAAGAATTAATTACAAATACGTCTTATATATATATATATATATATATATATATATATATATATATATATATATATATATATATATATATATATATATATACATATATATATATATATATATATATATATATATATATATATATATATATATACACATACACACATATATATTGCTTAGTATATACTTATTTATATGTTTTGTAACCTTTTAATTTAAATACGTAAAACAACAGGAATTACTCAAAAATTAATTGTCCGAAAAGCGATAAATAAATGTGAGCGGTGCATATAAATAAAGAGCGCCGAGTGCGGAACGAGGCACCGGGTGAAAAGAAAGGGCTCTGTCGTTACGCTGGCCGCGCCCGCACAATACACCGCCGTTGATTTAAAAGACTCGACAAACTTGCCTTCTCTTATCTCTCATTATTGTCGGAAGTTCTTTTAGTCCTAGACAGAACGGATTTTACTCGTACTACGAGGGACTTATAAAGAAACTATAATGAAATGGAACCGATAGAGACCGGGCGTGGAGTACTTAATTCTTGTTTATTTAATTTCTTTTAAGCTATAGCTAGTGGTAACTTCATAAATGATCAAAAAGTGATTATTTTTGTATAGAAACTGTGTGCTATACTTACTTTCATTTTATTCATCATGATCATTTCATTCTTTATAATAAATTGAGGTATATTGAACCCTTTTTTGATAAAATTATTTTTTTATGAAATTATTTTACTTATATATAGTATATCTATTGAAAAATAAAAATTGAATAGTTATATGATATAGATATAAATAAACCTATAATGCATGACTTCAATTCTAATTCAGTATAATTATACACTTATTTCGATAATAAATAGAATTTTCAATAAACATACCAGTCAGTAGGTCAGGTGTGAACTTAGGAGCAAGTTCAATAGATGAGCAGTTCCACCTCTCGCCGGTGTGTGCAGCGAGACAGGCAGCGCGGGCGAGACGCGCCGCCGCTGCTACATGTGGCATGGCAGCGGGCTGACGCCGGCACACGCGGGCCTGCCCGCTCCACAGTGCTCCGCTGCGTCTGGCTTCTATACAATCCGTCTCGGTCCAGTTGCCTAAGCTTTCATCAAGTGCTCTAGAATGTAGATAACATAAAATATTTATTATTAAAAAGATTTGTATTTTCAGAATAAGTCGCAATATCTCAAAATATTTTTTTAAAGTAAGTATCTATTGCATTACATTCGATATATTAAGTAAGAATAAGAAATCAATAGGCCACAGAACAATAAAAAGTCCAAAGATAGTTATATATTATAGAATTTATTTAATAACAAAATATGTTTATAATCCTATATGTAGGGACATCATTTTAATCAATAATGCTTAATATTTAAAAATAAGGCTACTTAAACCAAAATGTTGAATATCTAGTAAAGTTCGGAAAATCTACTACATTTGCTTTGTCAAGTGTTCAAAACTATTTAATAATTCAATATTTTTGTGAATATATAAATTAGATCATTAACTATTTAAAACTCTTTTTGTTATCAGTAACTTGAGGATTAACTTGATCATCAGGACGACGCACTGACTCTGGTCGTGATCCCCTTTGAAAAGCTTCGCACATTTCATACAAGTAATTAGGCAGAAAGTCATTCGCTTCGCCTTCTCTTCGTCGAAGTAAGCTATATGCCTCTCGCAATGTAGGTTTTGGTGTCAGGCGTAGTTCTAATTCAACAGCAGAAGGGAAATGTGCGGCCAAAGAATATACGATTTCTAAATCAGAGGGCGGTGGGCTCAAATGTTTATAATTAGATACTTTATATAAGAAATACTCAGACATGGGCATGCGTGATTTATTTTCGTCGTATTTTCCCAGTTTCATGTCATATAGAATTGATTTTTGTCTGTCCGAACTCCAAAATTCATTTTCAAATGCTTCGTAAAAATCATCTATATCTTTAAATTCATTTCTGAAACATCGAGCCCACATAAGCGGTAGTCCTTCCAAGCAAGAAATAATAAACGGTAGTTGTTTTTCAGTGGATATATTAAATTCAGATATATAGTACTTAATATTTTCTAAAAAGTCCATAGGATGAACATGTCCACTGTCATCGAAATGAGGCCGCTTGTTTAAAGATGCTACGATCCAATCATTAATATTATCAGTCGAAATTTGAACTGGACGTTTATGTACTCCATTATCTTTCTCGTCGCCGATTTCTAAAATTTTTGGTTGCGATATTGGATTTTTGTGGTCTGTTTTACCTAAATTCGGAAGGGACATATGACTGCGTAATCTAGACGATGGCATATCATGAAACATGTCTTCCTGACTTTGTGAAAAACGTACACCAAAACCCAGAGTTGTTGGTTTGTATATAGAACTTCGATATAAAGAGGAGTCTACACTCTTTTTGCGTTCTTGTTGCAACTTTTCTTTGTCAACAGAAGTCGATATCTTGTCTACCATTTCTGATAAGTTAAACACCGATGACTTTATTTGTCTTAAATCAACAAATAAACTCATATTAAATAATGGTAGACATTAAAAAGCTTTCATAGGTAGCCTTTGAACGTTATGTTTAAACTTCTGTAACAAAAGATAAATGTTTCAGATTTGGTACTAAAAAAATAATTCAGTTGCAAACAATGTGAAGTGAGTATGCTAATGTAAAAAATAAAACATGTGAAAAAAGATCTTTAGGCATTTTAAATAAATTCTAAAATAATAAAATCAACTATAAAATTAATCTAATGTGTGCATTTCATATATTTTTGAGTCAAGAAGCTTACGTGTGGCAGTGGCGGGCGGGCAAATGGTACTACTACCTTTGCCCTCCGTTTAGCGAGGGATGTCGTGCTCGTACTTGCAACTTTTTATACACGATTGTATTACGGTAACTGGGTTATCGTCAGCAGAATATTAAATTTCACTGTCGTTGCGCTACCCAAGGACAACTGATTTCATATCTGACTCTACATTGAAAGGATGTACGCTTTTTATAATACATTTTAATATTGAGAAAGACTATAAATGTGAGACCTACCTATACAAAATTTTTTAAGAATAAATTTAAATTACTTCCTTAAACACTTATGAAATTTCTCATATGATAGGTAATATAAAATAGCGCATTAAAAAACGTATATATTTTTTCTTAACAATTACCTAATAATTTACTAAACATATTATATTATTTATTAACAATGATTTTAAAATTAGTAGTCTATTAAGAATTCAGCGCATTGAGCGTTGAATTCTTTATTGACTATGATTGCTAGTATAAAATGTTATAAGGAACAATTAATTTATTGTATTAATGTATTTTTACCTTTTCTTTCCTTTTCCTTAGTAATTTATAGCTTAAATAATTTTATTAATAATTCCTACGTTTTGCTTAGGAAACTGATATCCGGTTCGGAAAGCCTAGGGGAAATTGGGGGAGAACGCACGCGACGTCATGGATGACGCGTGGTGGCGCGGGTTGAGTTACCTCATCGGTAATAACCAACCACGCTGTATATAATTATTTTTTAAGTCAATGGTTTATGTAAGATAATGATAAATTGTTACATTAAACTAAATAACACTGGGTAAATAGCCTGCATGACAGCGTATCTATACCTAATGCTTAATTCATGCGGAATGCGATTGTTCGATGCCGAACCCAACGTTGTACATTATCACATTCGCCACGCTGTGCACGTGCAAGCACAATCTAATAAAATAATTCCCGTATCAAATTTTACGCGCCTATCTCGATCTAGTAGACAAAAAGCAACGCAACAGGCAAAAGGGTCCGCTTTGTCATAACTGGTTGTGATATACAAAAGAACACCGTTTTGGCCAAACTGCTTTGTGTTTTTATAATGTCGATAATTTGAAAATAGGTTACAGTATTTTATACATTGTATATATTCAGTACAATGAGTATGTATATCTAATATATATTCTTGAATTAATAAAAACATGCTACATATTTGCAATCTTTTATTCAAAAATTTAGTTCAAATTTTGCCCTTCACTATAAGGAATGGAAAAGCTGATACGACGTCTGGGCAAAAAATAACAAACAAAATCCTCTCATAGAATAAAAAACTTTACAAGCAAAATAACAGCTGACGCGGCTGCAGCGGTGCGCGCTAGCGGCTGATTCAGATTTAATGATGATTAAATGCTGTATGATAGTGGCGGCATCCTCAATAAGGAAAATTTTAAATATAAATTTGACGCATTGAGTGATTTTCAATAGTTTTCTGTTAAACACTTGTTAACAGAATTTATTGTAAATTACACTGAAACTTTTATTTTTTATGTAGAAAATATTCAATTGTAAGTAATTTGTACAAATATGGAGTAGGCATTCATGAAAACGCAGAATTGATGATTCATTTCCGATCCCCTATACTCATAACGCGTCATTTCTGAGTAAGTTCGCTGAGCACAATTATTAATATTAACCAAAGAAATCTCAATTTGTTACAATCAGGCAAGAGTCTCTCGTCTGACTCCCGCCGTGTCGCAGCGAGCTTCCATGCTTCATTAAGCACAGGAACAATGATGCTTTAATTAGGAGCCATTCGACACACGCACTTACAGTCCATTCTAATGTAATGACTACTATTAATCAAGATCAACAACAATTTCAATTAAGTAGATGGATTTATGCCACATAATATAGTAAACTAAGCCAGTATCCATGATCTACAAGCTTACATTATGTATGGAATTTATGTTTTCCATTAATGTATCAGGAACCAAATCAGCGTCCCAAACATCTTAAATGTAGGAATTTGTAATGTATTCACTGTTAAAATTATACTGTAGACCCTTCATCATTATTGGTAGCGCGTGAATCTTACCAATTTAAACGTGGGAAACGCTCATTGAGCTTTCTCAATTCTTCAAGGTTCTTTAACCTGAAGTAATTGAAATAAATGTTGGCTTACTTAACAAATTGTTCAATACAATGGCGATTTGTCTAAGTTGTCTGGTCAAATTTATGATTGTTATAGTTTATTACAGCTGCTTACACTTAAGTAGTTTAATATTATTATGTTGTTTAGAAATATATATCTGAAAGTATATAAGGTATGCATAGCAACACATTGATATAAAAGATGCTTTAAATTAAAAAAAACTAGACTCTAGCTTTCTGGTGTACCATTTTACAATGAAAATTAATTATGCTAAAAGGGTAGAGCTGTTAAAAATATTTGTATGATTTTCAGCAGTGGGCTGTTTACAAAGGACATTTACAAAAGGGTACACGGGGTCGAGAGTCAACGTGCCTTATCTTAAAATAGAGTTTTATTTGAAGTGTCAGCGTTTTAATAATGTTTTTGATCATTTAAAGTAAGTATTTAAAAACCAAGTCTCTATTCTTGCACGATCGCAATCCGTAATGACCGAGCTTTAAAATTTATTTAAATTAGATTTTAAAAAATATCTTTATTCTAATTAACTTTTACAAGCATACCAACGGTTCGAATCTATAGGTGCATACCTAACAATGAATCGTACATAATACCTATTATAAAATATATCTATTATCTTAAAGAAATAGAAGACCTTAAAAAGGAAACCACCCCTGACTGCACGTGGTGATAAAATATCACAGCAGTATGGAAAGCGATTAAGTTTAAAACAATCAAAATTATTTTAAGAAAGGTTTCATAAATAGCAGGCTTGACGTAGATTTGGAAATAGAAACCGTGACACTGCATGGTTACAATGTGGTACCGTACGACATCTAATCAAGATGTTTAACAAATCTCTTGTGCAGCCGCTCATTGCGCATATGTCTAGCAAAGAAAGGAAGTACTCCTATATTTCAATTTTGATCTTAGACGACAGTTATATAAACCATATCACTGAAGCTCTTTTTAAATATAGAAATCGTAATTATAAAAGTTCTTTATAATCCATATTGATTGTCCGTATCTCATAGATTTGCATAGAATTAAAAGAATATTTTTTATCAATTTAATATAGAAATATTTAACACTGGATTCACACCAAACTGTCCAACATGAAGGGAAACCTGATGTCCACCTGATGTCAATGAGGTGTTAATAGGTATTTTTGGCAAATTTGCTAGTGTACTAGTGTAATCGTTAGTGTAATCTATAAAAAAAGTAGAATTTTAAGAATTAGATCACAACTATTAATATATAATAAAAACATTGTTATATATATATATATATATATATATATATATATATATATATATATATATATATATATATATATATATATATATATATATGATCTACTATTTATCTATTATTATGACCTATCAGTTTTATATAGAATATTTGACAATCACTTTAAAGTAAATTAATTAATTATAAGAGTGCGACTTCAAAGTATCAGTCGATACGGTCGAACGGAGCATCGGTGGGTAAGATAAAAGCAAATACACGTTGAGCCGCAAGGATGTCGGTAATTTATGAATTTGTCAGGACAAAGTGAACATCGTCGGCGGCGAAAATAAAGAGCACCGCATCGTGGATAAATTTGTGTCACATCAAATGAAGCAACCAGAGACGATTTGTTGCACTTACTCGCGTTATGTCTCTTTCGCGTCATTTATAAAAAAGGATTGCATACGCTTGCCAAAAAGTAAAACCAAAGCATATTCGCGAATGAATTAACAGTCTATTTATCTGTATGTAAATTTCAACGAACATCTTTGTATAAAACGATTATACATCGATCGATTTAGGCACACAAACTTGGCATGTGAAAACTTTCTGTAGGTTTCTGTAGGTACGTAGGCACTTTGATATATTAACCTTTGCGAAGCCCTTCGCGTTCAACCACAAAGTATGTATTTGGAGCTTATTCACCATTTCACCATTCATTTGCATTTACAATTTTAAATATAATTAATGTTCAAATAAAAAAAAAATTGACAGAGATTTTTTTTTATCTATAAATGCTACAACAATAAAATAGTGAAAAAATGTGGTATTAAACAGTTTTTTGTACAAAAAAATCACTAAGTGTTAATGACAAAATAATCATAGGAAATGAATCTATGATTTTTAAAATCTTTATCTTTCTGTTTGTCTGTTTGTTTAACTTATCTTGTGACTGTATACGCAGACGGAACATTTATGGACAGTTTTACTTCATAGACAGTATGTCATATAAATAAACTGTCCATAGCCTAAATTGACAAAAAAAATTGAGACTACCGTGGTGCAGCGTTTGGCTGCCATTGTGTTGACTGTAAGTAAGTTTTATCTCCACTCAGGGCATGCTTACTGATTTTGGTAAGACAATGTGGCATTTAATCACGACAACGCACTACATCTCAAGATATTTGGGTGTTAAGCGAAAAACGGAGTGTCTTGACACTACGTGCTTTGCCTAACTGTATAAGTTTTAATGACATTAATTGGTGATGGAAGTAGCATGGTAAGGGATAAAAAATCCACGCAAACGAAGTAACGGGCGGGTACTTTTAGTAGGATACAAATAAAGGATGCTTTAACCATCATCATCAAGTTTCGTCGAAAATCTTATACGATTGTTACAACTTATTTATATTCTTAGAATTACTGTAGGAAGTATTTTTACAAATTTCCACTACCCTTGCTAAACTCTTATTGCTAAGAATAATCATTTGGCAAGAGAAAATTAAATTTATGAAACACTAGCAGAGGCCCGCAATTTCGTTAGCGTAATCCTCCGCCAAGCCATCCAGTTTTTTTCTTTTTTCTTGTAGTTTAGCTTTTCTATTGTGGTTATGCATAAGATACTCCAGATTATTGATTTTATACATCAAAATATCTATAACATTGTCCATCACTTTTGTGTAGGCGTCATTTCATTATTTCGTGTAGGTAGTTCAAAAACATTATGGTTCTTCATGATATGTTTTAGATCTTGTATTTTCAGATGTCAACGACAAATGCTCAAAGTTGGGTGTGCAAAAAAATATTTACTAAACAGCCGTTTTCTTATTCCAGATACGGATTTTTATGTCAATGGAAAGAGCTTATCATATTTCATCATATTTGGTATTGCAGCATTTCATTATTTCTTATAATTCAGCTGGACTGCTTGGATTCTGTATCAGGTCTTCAAAGTAAATTATAGCCTATAGAGATCCTGCTCAGACTTAACAGCTCAAAAACTTCAAAAAAAGTTTAATTCAAACCTGTCAAATAAATCTAAAGATGTGAGTGAACAAGCAGAGAAACAGACGGACAAATATATATAGCATAGATTTATATTTTACCAGCGTCTTTACACCTCCCTGCATCATTTTATTCGTAAACATATTTAGTGTACAGACACAATTATTTTACTGTTTTATATTTTTATTATTTTTTAAAGTGTTATTCTAAAATATAAAAATAATTATAAAAAATAACGGGTAAATATTTAAACGTACCACGTCGTCACGTACCGTCCAAGCGCTGTGACCGCTAAGCCATACGTTCTCATCATAAGGCTAAATCGTATATAAGCAAGCACCATACTAAAATTAGTTTTGTAGTTTTAAAACTATACCTTGTTTAAGTAATTCAAGTACCTAACTTAACTATAAGTCAGGTACTTTAATTAAGTAAAGAAAATCTAATCCTCAAATATACAATATAAATCATATATTAATGTGTATAATTATATTGAAATACGGTATCCCGGCATATAATCTTACTTAATAACAAGTCGGAACTTACATATAAACAAGAAAATTAGTGACGAATCTCTCAGTTAGCTATCTTTATTGTAGCATGTAAACTAAACAATGTTACAACATTAAAAAAAAATAATGTGCAATATATTTTTTTTCGGATCAGTTGTAATAAAATACATTCGCTGAAGCAGCTCGTATTTCAACTTCACCCACAGGCGTATCATGATCCATAACAATGGAGTATGAGAGAATTCAATAAAAATCGCAATCGTAAAAGCTAAGACGGTAGTCATATAAAAATACCTAAGAGAGCATTAAGAACGGCCCCTAATAATAGGTCCCGCCAGATGCACGGGACGGCCGCTCGGAAAAGTCACAGGGCACTCGAGCGTTTGAAATTATTTTTTTCGGTCTGCCACACACGGCCCTTTCTAAATCAGCGAAAACAAAGATTGCTACCTTCGCAAATATTATTACCCTTTAATAAAAGTCCAGAAATAGGTTAAATTAGCATACACGTAATGCTCTTAAACAATATTGACATATTGACATACATATTTTTAAATTTTCGTATTTTATAATACAAAAATAGGCATTTTACATATTTTCAGGAGCATGTAGTAGTGAATTCTGTAGTCCACCCGCTACACCAAATGTCCATAGTCCAAAGCGAAATTTTGAGGATGATTATTTTCTTAACATAATAATTGTATCGAATGAAAGCCTCAAGCTTACCTGTAAGTTGCAACCTCGATAAGTTGGGTGTGATAAAATATACTTTACTTAATTTTATTTGCAAAATTGATGAACGTTAATGCAAAAATGATGATATTTAAAATATTATAAAATTTTACCGTTTACATATATAAATATATACAATTAATTTAAGTTTAAATCTAATTTAATTTAGGAAAATCAAGCAAATTAATCAAAATTTATCATTTTTGATCCTCATTTGGGTGGCCAGAGGGAACGAAGCGCCAAATCTGAGCATAAATACCTCGTCCACCACTTACACAATTTTTCTGCCATGGCCACATTTCGCTTGTGTATAATAGTGTACCGCCAAACTGCATGTTTGATGGCACTATAGGAATAATAATTTCCGTCTCCTTGTTATTTATTTTAATGTTAGTTAAACTATTATGCTCTTAGATCAGATTTCGTAAATACTTATAAATTTCAATAAAATTACCCAAATGCCAGGTGCACACTGTTGTTAATAAAGCGAAGGTATATGTACATTGTACATACATAAGACATAACTTGTAGTATCTAAGCACTCTAACAACTCAATTAACTTAATGTGTTACAGTTGCAGTGCCTCGCTACAAATAGTGTGCTAGTGTGTGTACTATAAACATACGGAAATCTGACGTTGAGATTGTCTATTTTCCATGTCCTTTGTAGATAGGTAGTGCTAGCTAAGTAATAGGACCAAGTTTATTTGAATATATTTCAACACAGTAACAAATCATTTACTGTAATTGATATTATTAGATATTATTCAATATTTATTTTTAAATATTTTTCGCTCATTATTTGTGTTCTTACATAAATAAAAAAGATAACTATTAAAACAAAACTGTGTCTATTTTGTTATAATAACTATACGTTGTCTTACGCTACGATGGACCAACTTGTAAGTCACATTAACCAGCCAGCTTATATTGAACTATTTACATTTCCTCGCTCTGGTTAGAAGACAAAACGCGGCGTTGAGTTACGCTGCTCATCACAATATGTCTTGAAAATGGAGTGGAAAGTGGGGAACGGAGTGTCCCAACGCTAAGATCCCTCTGTCTACGCTACATGCAGGATACAGTGTCAAGCTAATAAAATCGATAAGTAGATTTTTAGCCGTAGTCATTGATTTTAATACATTTAATTTTTACATTAGTCATTTTAAAACGATTTGTACCTTTGTACGATTTGTACGTATAAAAATAAAATGAATACTGTTAAATTATAAATATAACAGTATTCATTTTATTAGGGATATTCCTCAGCACGCTTTTGGAAGCAGCAGATCTACGAATACGTGTTGGAATGCACTTTAATGAATATCTTTTTCCTTTCTTTTATTTTATTTCCTTGCATTATAGATATCAAAATACTGAAATTTTACACGTAAATGATATTAATACATATATATAATATATATATTGTATAGTACTAAAATAAATTGAATGTATATGATAATTGTATTATCATTACAAGAAGCTTAACGTGTAATGGAAACGATTATATATAATTGAATGCCATTGCTGGAAATGGCGTTCGACAAAGCTCGTATTTCCGATATATCCGAGTATAATCTCGAGGGCGAATAATTGCGGGTTGCAGCGGAACAGTGCTCATTAGTGCAACGTTCAATTAGGGAGCGGTGGACGTAGGGGCGTCGGGTTACTTCGTTTCTACTTACTTCTACTTACACCTATTTAGTTAAGGTTCAGATAAATCGTATTGCAGTTAATAGGATCAATTATTTTGTATTTTACTTTGTAATAATAATAATAGGCTTACATTATGTTGTAGTTATACGGAGTAGAGTTTTAAATTTACTTATTATTATGTGTTATAATACCCATATTAAATATGAGTATTATAATAAGTACACGTATACTCTTTACATTAATTTGGGTCGAATACTGCGGCGTAATATTATGTTTCTCCGGAAAACACTATGCTTAATAGAGCAGTTTCTTTTAATAAGCGATTTTAGAAGAACAGGTTACATATTAATTTATTTTTTATTTAAAATAATAGAGATACTAGACTATAAAAAAAATTAAAGTGTATGTCTGCAATTTCAATATAACTGTTTCTTCAAGTGCATATTGTTAATTACACGATATCTACTAATTTAAAAGATACACAAACAAACGACTTTAAACATTTTATGTCTGTTTTCCTGTTTGTCCGGCTTATCTTTGGAACAGCTGAATTATATTTTTTTCACTGGAAGATAGAGTAGGTTGAGGACGAACATATAGATTAATTTTTACCCTGGAATTGGGATTTATGCAGGAAAAACCGTGTTACCGCACGTGACTACACACAGATAAAATGTTGCATATAAAATGATAAGTTTCAGTTTTATAAATATATTTTTAATAATTTTTTTGTAAACAGAATTATTCTGAAGGAATATTTATATCGACAATATATGCATATTATATTAAAGTGAACCCGAGAACATTGCTGATTGTCTAGTCGTAAAACATTCGAAACCAGTTAACTATATAAATATTCGTCTAATTCAAGGGGGTTAAGCCGGTAGCAGATCGCTAGTATAATATAATTAAATATTTATAATAAGTACAACCATTAACCATAAATATTTAATAAAAAGTAAATATAAAAAATCTAAAATTCAAAATGCATGTATTCCACGTCATTCAAGTCATTCGAGCGTAAATCTTTCTTCCTTTCTATTTGTCTACTCTATAATTATTTAAAAAATATTAAAGTAGAAAATTAACATCGTAATATTAAATAACATTAACTAAATGTGCATAAGTACAACATATATTATTAGTGTAAGCTACTTATTTTTTCTTAATATTTTTTTTAAATTATCGTAGATTCCTAATAAAATTAAGATAAAACAATTTTAAATAATATTTATGATATTTCTTTCATATATGGATGAAAGTAGAAATAAAATATTTACCTATCTATTTTTTTTATTGAAAATATTAACTTAATATATTATTGTAAATATATACTTACAACCATCGAATCGCCTTCGTCGAATTTGGCAAAAACACAAAGAACAAAATAAAAAACACAGTAAATACCCGCATCACAACAATAAATGTAACTTTTACGTATTAAGTGAAATGTTCATCAATAAATATATTTGAAACAAAAGAAATAAACACGACGAAGAAGAAAAAGAAAAAGTCGCGAAATATTTGGCGCGAAAAATGATTTCCGAGTAACGCAGCATTCCGCGTTGATGGGTGGCGGAGTTGTGACGCTACGTTGGGAACTGGCGCTGGGTGCTGAGAGGAGGATCACAGCGGAGTCGGGAGCACGCGTGCGAACGCCGCCGTGACGCCGGCCGCGGCCAGTGGTCAGGCAGACGCCCGCCCGCCGCATCGCCCGACACCGACCCCACAAACAATAACTAACTTCGCAGAACTGCTGCGATCAAGATCAATACTTTCTTAATTTATGAATACTTATGATATTTTAGACGTCAAATATCTTTTATACATAAATAGCTATATTTATAATGATACAGCCTGTTACATAAAATATTATTAAAAATACATTTGGTAAACAGAATGATATAAATTTAACTGTCTCTCAGAGTCAAATATTCGAAGGCAATGAGGCAGAAATTTGCTGTAAAATATCAAGGCGTTGAATGTAACGGGCGGGCGGGCGTCCACGCTCCCCACACGGCTCAGCCCACTTATCAATTCAGTCGAGTGGGCATTCGTTCATTGTGAAGCATTGTGCCTATTATGTACGGATTCGATGCTTATTTACCCGTTCACATGTTGAGAATGCGAGCGTAATCTATACTCTAGATAAATTACAATGAGCACTATTGACTTTTCTTTTGAGTTTTATTAACGTTTACCGTGTATTATTATTAAAATAATTCATACTCAGTTATCGTACTAAGTGGTATCTTTATAGTATTTTATTTTTGCACCTGTAACAACGTACAATTGTACAGTGAACTTTTAATGTGTGAGTTCTCCATTGTACTTATACTTTTCGTCTAGCACTACTAGTAAAAATTATTTGTAACTAAGCCGACCCAAAAACCATCATTTACCTTATATTGATTTACCCGACTTCGAGTAATAGATTCTTGGTCTCCCCTCGTTTAAACGTAAAGGCACTAACAGTTTAAACAGACAGACAAACAGGCAGACCTCAAAGTGATCCTATAAAGGTTCCGTCTTTTTCTTTTGGATTACGGAACCCTAAAAAATGTTGTTGAGAGAATGACTGCATTATTTTTAGAAATAATTAACCTAAAAAAATTTGTATAATTTAAGCAAAATAATAAGAATAAAAAATGAGAGACCAAGCCGCAATCAAACATTATTAGTAATAATATAAATTCATGCATAATAAAAAAATAGTTTTAGCTCTATACTGGAACTCGCATACAGCATGGTAGGCAGAGGGAACTGAGTTGTTCGACACCGAGTGTTGAGATGCTCCTATCGCCGGTTTTCACGTTTCAAGACATTGCTTTTGGAGTGGCGGAACTCAACGCCATGCCTTGTTTTGCTACCAAAGCGAGGAAAATGAAAATAATTCATTGTCCCCTAGTGGAAATCGAACCGTCCGCCACATCCGTCGTGCTTTTAGTCAGACGTTGAGCCGCTATGAAAGAGAATCACTAGTTAATATATATTAATACTAATTTGCTGGGGTATAATATTTCGGCAAATTCCGACTATATAATAATATAATTATAGTAAAGATACCTTCCAAGGATAGTAAAACTAAAAAGGGTTCGGAGCCAATAATGTAGTAATTAATTGTAATTACCTAGGATGGAAGATAATAATTGTATTATAAGGAGTCTTCGCCACCATAAATATGATGGCTTTGTCTTATAAAAATAATCACAAACTCTAAAAAAAATCTCTAAAACTAGCATTACATTTTTCCAAACGCTAGAATATAATTAAGATTTATTTATCTATCCCTTATTGCACACATTGCGGGCTTCGCGCTACACTGCATTCTCTACTAGCCAACCTGTCATGTTTGAAATAAACGCAGAGGTGTGCCTAACATACAAACAAAAAAATATATATACATAATAATCGTCGTAATAAGGGAAAAATAACAACAAGCGTTACATAGAACAACAAAGTATTATTTATTTCATAATAATGTTACTTACAAGGCTAATACGGCGTGCAGCTATCAATATATCAAAAGTACGAATATTCATCAAATATAATTAAACTTGGTAGTAGTTACAAAAGTACATAAAAGATACATACAAGACACTCATATTGCCATTAAATGCTATTTTTAATAGATTCAGATTTTGAAGGATACATTCATATAATAAGTCATGTAATCAATATTTTTGACATTTAAACACACAAGCTGTCCAGTTCTAATCATAATCGTGATAATATATAATACAAATGTTTAAAAGTCATTATTTACATGTCTATTGGCAATAAAAAATCTTTAATATATCATTATTTATATCATTACAATGCTATTGTGGGATTATTAATTACAATAAAATGAATTGAAAGACAAGTCTTAACAAATTTATCCATTCAAACAGGCACTCTAACTATCTAAAACTATACATACAAACATTAAAGAATGTGTTAACATTTATAGTATTAGTACAAAATCGTTGATTCTTTATTTTCACTTGATAATGCTATGTACATTTAAATTGTAAAAAATATTTTAAAAAATGTACCGAAGGCCAAACCCAAAATGAAATAAAAAAATGGAAAACATAAGATAATAAAATAATTTTCTACAATTTTCACATAATTAATATATGTCATTTCTCGTTATGACTTCTGTGTATAAATATCCACTGATACTATTCATACTTTGGCTGTAGCTCCAACACAACTGAATTTGTGTATTTCACCAAAATGTCACATTTGTATTAAACATATTAAGCTAAATGTCTATAGCTATTGAGCGTCACTATCGGAATTTTTATTTACTGGCGGTCTTATATCGGACGTGGGTTTAGGCGTACGAGGGGGAGTAGAAGGCGCGGGGATTCGTTTCAATATAGAAATAGATGAAGTGGTGCGAGACGAGGGCAAGCGAGGGGGACGTGACGTCGTTGAAGAAGGCATTAGAAGGATACAAGGTCAAGGGGTCCGCTTGCGGTATTCCTTAATGACGAAGCTAATGGTCCGCGGCCGTCAGGCGAGATGGGACAGGTCGTCCAGCTCGGGCGGCGGCTGCGGCTGCTGCTGGGAGCCGCCGCGCGCGAACACTGGTTTCGCTACTACTGACACTGGCGCCTGGAAGTGAAATATCATGTTTTTTCAAATTCTAATTTATTTTTTAACACATAATATCTTTTTTTTTATTCAATTCTATATTTTCATACTTTCAAAGTAAAGAATTTGAAAATCAAACATTTTTATATTTTGATTAAACAGTGCTAGTCGAACTAATAAGATGTGTTAATTTGATATATAATGAGTTTAAAATACAAAATCTAAACTGCTATTTATAATAACTAATGCACAATGCGTATTTACATAAAAAATAAACAAGAATTCAAAAAGTGCACCTATACTTTGGTTACTAATTTTCTACTCAAGCAAATCAAAACACTGCATACAAACGTACATTAATAAAACCAACATTATAAATTCCACCAATATCTACTGTAAGTCATATTAATCACACATTAACCTGGCTAACTCCCGCGGCGGCGGTGGGGTGGGCGGAGTGCGGGGGGTGCACGCCGACCACCACCACCTTCTGCGGGGGCTGCGCGCCCGCCGGTCCGCTCGTCACCACCATCGACTACAACACAAACCGAAAATATCCACTGGTATTGTAAAACACACACATAAATAGATGCTCTACTTGGGCGTGATGCAAAAAAATGCAAAGATAAATAAATACATTTAAAATAAGGTCACTTTAAATTTATTTTTCTTTATTTTACAATATACAATCTTATTTAAATTATTATGTATAATTTAGTATAAATTCTGAAATTAGCAAAAAAATCTAGCGCCTTAGTCGATTTAAGTATTCGACGTCTTGCTACGCCTTATTATATGAATAACACATTAAAATATTATACAGTATACCATCCTTAAATATAATATATTTTATGATAATTTTAAATTTACAATAATTGCTTAATAAAAATACATTATACATTTCGAAACGCCATTACTGCAGAACAGAACAGAACATTATACATTTAAACTAAAGATCATTTAATCTAAAAATGGAAGACCGCCCCTCCACAAAATTTATTTGTCTTAATGTGTGTAAAGATATACATAAATATTGCAGTATTTCAATGTGTGCGAGTTGCCATTTTACACCCTGAGCTGCCACAATGCTCATTTACTCACATTGGATCTGTTAATACTCATTATTATTTTAATATATTTTCTTGCTGATCGTACTTTTTGCCGTCAAAGCGATGCGTTGCAATGACAAATTTGCGTTTCATTGTGTGTCATGTGATCACATAATTCGCATGTGTTTGGCACACAGTGGGGGGGCGTTCATTTTTAGAGTAAACGCACCCTACATTCTCAAGAGGTATAAGGTCTACTTTATACAAAATCGCATTCTATGGTGTTCAAATAAAAACTTCATGCTTTATCTAACCATTCTCTTCATGCCAACCAACATTTAAGTTTTAGAATATCACCTGTACATTTTGGCTGCGCACGATGGTCGGCTGTGCGCTATGCACCATGATGTGTCCAGCACCACTCACTGATTGATTCTAAGAAACGTTAAATTATAATAAATAAATAGGAAATTATAAGTGAGTAAAGAAAGCATCATTGCAATTTGCAGCGGAGTCGAACACTGGCTGGTAATGATTTTATATATTTATTTAAATGACTTTTAGTTCGCCGTTCTGAATTAACATAAGAGCAGGATAAAGAACTAACGGTCATAGTACCACACTCTGTTAAAACCTTGCTAAATAGTAAACGTGAAGCTGGATGCGGGCAACAACTAGTGAGGAAAATTACATTTAAAAGACAATTTCTCAACTGCAAGCACATAAGAATCGTCAACAGAATACAAAGCTACCTTCTTCTTAGCAGGCAGTCCTGCTGACAAGATTCAATAATACAATGATACAATAATACATATCTATACATAGAGAACGAGAATTCAACGCCGCGCTTTGCCTTGTTGCCAGAGCAAAGAAAATGAAAATATTTCATTCCCCGAGTGGGAATCGAACCCGGGAACTGTCGCGTTTATAAGTAGAGGCTGTGCCTCTGCCCTACGATAGTTAAGTAGATTAAAATGCTATTATAATATAATATATTACCTGTTGAGATTTCTGTTGCGAGACTATAACAAATTTCTGCGGCGGCGGCGTGGAGGGCGCCGGCGACTGCGGCGTAGGTGATGCCGTTATGACCACATTGCGAGATCCCACGGAATCTTCAATTATTTATATAAATATTATTTCTTTATTATAACGCATTTATGACCCGTGAATTTTGATTTTTGAATATCGAATAAAGTATAAAAGAATATAAATGTCGAATTCAATTCAAACCACCGTCTATAAACAAACGTTTCCAACTACGATGACGTGAAACCTTTTTTATATTAATTATTGTATTATATTAACCAGAAATATAGTTTTAAATTAATAACTAAAATGCGAAGACTTCACAATGTAGGAAAAAATATATTTATTTAGTAACAACAATAGTGATAGTAATGTGAACCCGTTACGTGCCAGCCCACTCCCCATACAAGACGGGAATCACATATCAGTTTCAGAAATTAGGACAATTTTTCATTTACGTATGAGCTCAAGCATACCAATAGACTTGGCATGCGAATGCAGCATGGAGCCCGACGGCCCGGACAGCGAGGCGGAGGGCGCGGGCGAGGGCGGCGCGGCGGAGGGCGACGGCAGCAGGGGCGGCGTGCACGCCACCACCGCCACCGCGCCGCCGCCGCCGCCCGCCGCGGGGGACGCGCGCTGCTTGCTCACCTGCTGTTGAAGGCTTGGCCCGAGGTATCCGTAGTCGCGTCTGTTTTTTTTAAATAATTTTCATGCATAAAATTATGTTAACAATTATGTCCGTAATTTTATATGTACGTAACGTGTTAGTGATAACTAGACATCGGATTATATGCACTATCAAAATGCAGGCAAATATGCACTAAAAAAGGGCAAAATATGCACAGAATATGCACAATCAAAGAAATCATTTTCCCATTACCTTAATACATTAATATATATTTGTATAGTTATATTAATAGTAGTTGTATTTTTTTTATTATTATTATAACATATAATTGACTCGATTACGATGGCGTCTGATCTATCAAACTAATCAACTACTTTTTTATAGGTTCTAAATTCTTAGAGAGATCAGTGCGTATTTCACTAACTACTTCTTTGATCTACAGATGACAGGTAGTTTTTTTTTTCTAATTGTGGATTCTTGCGGTAATATATGATTTAGTGCAATATTTATTTTTAACTGATGAAAAGAAATATTGCAACTAATGAATCACTCACATAAATCTTTGTTGAATTAAATTATTTGTTTTTTCTAAAAACTAATAATTTATACTAACAATTATATGCATTTGCATATGCAAATATAATCCGATGTCTAGTGATAATAGAATCTAATAAGGAGCTTTGTCTGGAAAAATGGAAAAATACTTTTTTTAATAAATAACTTTTTATTCCCTGCAACTCAATATTGTCCCTTCGAAAATTGGTGGTTTTAACATTACAATGCAGTTGAATAGAGCTGCTTATTTCGCGTCCAACCGTAGGTCATATAATAAATATTTTAGCCAAACATATGCCGATTCGATAACAAAAACAGCGCCAAAGTCGGTTACCTTCTTAACATCGCCCAAGTGGTTATTCCGCCATACTATTTTTATAAAGTTACTTTGCGTTCTATCATTACTACCTTTATATCTGAATGTTAGAGATGAAATATCTATTGAAGCAATTTTATTAGAATAAGAAAAGACAAACTATTTATTAGAGAGGTAGGGGTAGAGTTCGTTTCGCTTTCCAGAACACAGCGTCGACGATACTGGAGGAAGGACACGTAAAAAGGATGAGGACTCTCGGAGGACAAATATGAAAAGGTTATTGACAATGGACGCCTCGTCCATTAGAAGTATGCACGCTAAGTATACAAGTACATGAACATGTAGAGAAGTTACTGGCTGCATTTTCATTAATCTTTGCGTAACTGACTAGTTAAATCTTCACGAGAATACTAAAAACTTGATCATGACACAATTCGATTACACAAATAGGGAGAATTGTGAGTCGGAGAGTTAAGAACCTTTTGGGGCGCTTATATTTACCCTCTTAACTTAACTCTTCGTGTAATTTTAAGCAATTGAAATAAAAAATATGATATTTTAATTTTTTTAAGTTTCTACGAAATGCTATAAAGATTGTTAATTATTCTTACAAGTATTTTCTTTGTAAAACACTTTATTATGAATAATCTATTACTCCAACATGACTGCAATGAACACATCGTAAATCAAATAAAATATCAGTCAACACAGCTCAAATCACGAAATTCTATTTAGAATCTTTTTTATATTTTAGCTGAAATATATATATATTAACTAATAATACATATTTAATCTTATTTTTTAAAAAGGACTTTTGAAGTGTTGGTAGCGAAGGGATGATGTGTTATGACGCGTATAGATTATTAAATACAAAAGATAAAGACAAAATACAAACTTATAATCATCAGGTAAATCAGGTGGTGGCCGCAGCTGTCTTACAACAGGGGCTAGCACTTTAAGCAGCTGGTGCTTAAGGTTTCCGGCGGCGAGGCGGTCGGCGCCGCCCAGTCCGCTCAGCGCGCCCTCCACGCGCTCGCCCAGCCACCGCACGCGCGGTAGTATGAACACCTTGAAACGGACACATTCATCCACTAAATAAAATATTCAGATTCCAGAATAAATAGATTAAATTCATAACACAAATTTAAAATTTGAATTTATGTATAGCACCATCGAGCCAAGTTTATTAGTGACTGTTAGTATATAAGGTAATAGTTCATTTAGTCGCTTGGCTCTGCGGGCGTCACGCGTGTGTTTGTATTTAAGCGTGTAAAGGAGTGGAGTCAAAAATGGAGTGTTTGGCTTGAAAAAAATTGTGGCCCCGACCCAGGCTAGTGTCGCTTTTTAACAGATCAAAGGAAAATCAATCAATCACTAACGCGTGTAAATGGTATTCGAACGTTTTGCGAAGGTTTGGAGATTGTGGAAGTTTACCAAGCCTAGCCAAGTACGTAAATACAGCCGCATGTCAGCAGTAAGTGCAGTGCTGAAGGCATCAGATTCCCTGAGCTTATCTCACGTAATGCAGCAGTAGTACTTTATTATAAAACTTAAAACACATAATATGAAAATGTCACATTGCAAGGTGTTATTCCACTTACAGGCAGGTATTACTTAGTTCAATAATATAATTTTCAATTACATATAATTTAATAATATTAATAAATAATTTACCTTCACTACTTCAGGTCCGAGTTCTGCAAGGCCCTGCACTGCACCATATAAAGATGCCAATGGAGTCTTTTCAGATTCTTTCATTGAAGGAACCATGGATGGACCACTCTCATTATTTGTTTGAGATGGACATTGTAATGCTTTTGCAAAAAGCCTGTAATAATGTTATTAAATCATAAATTAATTTGGCTTTTAATCATAAAATTTTGGTTAACTATTTTAAATATCTAATGGCTTCTTGACTGGCTTTGACAACAAAACGAAAAGACAGTTCAATTCTCTTAGATAAATATTTATATATTATATATACTTTTTGTACAATATACAAGGGGTTAGATTAGTAAAATATTTTCATATTTGTTGTCCGAAGTGTTTTATTTTATTAAAAAAGTTTAAGTTTATTAAATACCTTGTAACTCTAGTCTGTAAGTTGTTAGTAGATGTGTTGAATGTCTTGCATATTTGAGCCATGAGGCGTGCAGCAAAGTCACGCAATGCCCAGTGGTTATCCACCTCTGGTCGCACACAAAGCTGTCTCGACACAATACATGTTGATACAGATGGTATCATTTCATGCAGCTAAAAACCATTTTTAAATGTTTTTATTTTTTGATTCTTTTAAATTATTTAATATCAGTTGCTTTCATGCATTTTAAAATATTTCTTTTTGTTTTCTTTTCTCTTAGGCAGGTTTTTCTACAGAAAAGGAAATAATCTACACTTACATATTTCTCCAAATATAATGACTGGTTATCAAGAATTGCTTTCACCATCCTCATTAAATATATAAGAAGTGCCAAATTGTTCTGCACAACATTGACTTTTACACCTTCAGATATAAAAGTACACATCCTTGGGAGCATTTCATGCAAACCAGGATCACAAGCTAGTGATTGTAATGCTTCCTGAAATATAATATTTATTTATTTATTTATTTATTATGATCCACAAGTGATGATAACATTAAACATCAAGAAAAAAGAGTAAAAAAAAAAATTATTAAAACTAAATGCACCATCTTGGATACAGCATGCTATAAAACAAAAATTATGAAGTTATACAATTTTAATTCACTAAGCGCTTGTTCATTAATCCAACGAAAAAAACAAGCGTGATGTTAAATTAATAGTAATATAACACTGACAAACATATTCTTAACAATATTAATACACTTTTTGTAGATAAAATTATTAAAAGTTTATACAGTAAGTTTTTAAAGTAAATATAAATATTAAAAAAACTAAAATTATCGATTTAATATTTTTGTAAATTAAAGTTCAACAGACTGATAACTTTTGAAAGGCTCATACATTTCATAATAATAGTTATAAGCAGTTTAAAAATCATCAATCTCATACATAATAGCTGATGTCTCAAATATGATAGCAATTGACAATGTGTTATTTATTAATTTTAATTCATTTTACAGATATTAATAACAAATGCTATTTTGTATTTATTGTAGGTTCACTCACAGCTCGCCTTCCTTCATCACTTCCAACACAAGCTTCAGTTATTTCTTTGTAATATAACTGCTGTTCTACACTCAGTTCATGAGTAGCTAGTTGTTTAACATGAACAGATTCTGATGCCTTCAAACGAGCTGCTTTACCACACACAGGTTTACCTAGATTTAAAAAAGAACAAATTAATTGGTCTAAAATATATTTGAATCAAATTTTAAATGATGTTAGTAACAATTTTATTTAAAAATATCATGTTAATTAAGACATGAATATAAAAAAAAATATTATACTTACCTTACACAAATATAAATACTAACATAAATAGTAAAATACACACCAGCAGCATCTTTAGTAGCAGGTTTGCTTAACTTTGTAATAGGATCCACAGATTCAAGTTTTTGAGACTCTTTTGATAGTGGTGGCGGGTTTTCTGGGACTGCAGGCTGTACTCCATCTACACTCAACCAATGTGCCCTGAGAGATACATCTAGTGGTACTTTTGGTGGTGGTGCAGTTAAAATCTCAGACAAATCAATTTCTTTTTCTTCAATAAAATGTAGTTCTCGTCCACCACCAGAAGCAAATCTGAATGGTAATGAATCAGGTTGAATAAATCCATATTGAGCCTAAAAGAAATTTTATATTCAGGGTTTTAACATTTCTCAATATATGACTATAAAATATATAGTATATAATATACCTCTATGTTTTTAATCTTTAATGCATGATCAATATCAGTAATAGAAAGTTTTTGTCGTTTTGAGTGATGCATAAATTTCATAGCATCTTGTACAATAACTTTAAGGCGATAAGTAACATCATCTGCTAGCTCTTTTGCAGCATCATCACCAAGACTGCCGATACCAACACTTTCCGCTATAACTTTCACTGAATCTAAAGTAAATGATGATCCGTAAGCTGAATCTGGATCACTCATTTTTAATTATTTTATATATTATGATTCTTGACCACCAAATTTGAAGGTTTTTTACAACATTATTAACAAAATGAGAAATAATTTAAAACTACAGTAGTCGCTTCAAATATAAAATGTTTTCATATTTATACTGTCTCTATTAAAATATAAGTTTTAAATAGAACGCAAATCGTTTATTATAAAGACAATAATAATCTAACTTATACTTTAGCGATAAATAATAGCTGACACGAAATATTTAGGAAATGGGAATGATCAATGTACAGTGACAATTATAAATCGAGTTGTATTGACAGCAAAATACTTTTGATTTTACAGATTACCTGTACCACAGGTACAGATAAGTAAAGTTGGTGCATAGTGTAGAAAGATATTTTTTATTGGCTTTGAATGTCTATTCTTCTTTAATTGCTAATCTATTTTTGTTTTTTTTAGAATCACAAATTGAATAAAATAATTAAAAAATCTACATTAGTCTAATTATGGGCAATAGTTAATAATTATAATTTTTTACTATTACTATCCCATCATTATGACATTAATTATTTTAATAGTGTATACATATATATATATATATATATATATATATATATATATATATATATATATATATATATATATATATATATATATATATATATATATATATATATATATATATATATATATATATATATATATATATATATATATATATATATATATATATATATATATATATATATATATATATATATATATATATATATATATATATAATTGCTTTGAAATTTTTTGTATTGGATGCACACCATAAATGGGAACAGTTGGACTTGATACACAAGTCGTATTCTCCGCTATTTTACCTTATTGCAAGAGATATTCGTCCCTCCAGTATAAAAGGCTTAGCCCGTGCTGTTATTGGAACATGCATATATGCAAAATAAAGAGCGTGAATCATAGAACTGATCCCTGGGGTATTCTAGCATGAATGAACTTGAGCGCCAAAGAACTTTATAAATTATGACGCTTACTTATTTTTTTGTTTAAATTTTAAAACAGACACAACTAAAGAAAGTTTCGAAATAATATGAAATTCTCAAAAAGAAAACCACATATTTTAAGTAAAATTTTTATAGTTATTTATACTATAGTAAAAAAATTACATCTGTATTAATTACAATCTGTACATTCAATATTTTTACGAAAAAATAATGCAGCGTGATGAAAAAACACTAGTAGAACATGAATCTTTCATTTCTTAAATATTTGTCTGTTTGTACATGCAAATCTTTGGATCTACTTTTTTGTTGTATATCTGTTAAGTCCGGGCAGGATCTAAGCTTTTATTAACTTTGGAGAATGTGACACCTGATGCAGAACCATAATAAATCAGCTGAACTATAAGAAATAATGAAATGCTGCCATATCAAAAGTTCTTGAACGTGATAAGCACTTTTCAATGACATGTAAAAATCAAGAATATGGAAAATCTGATCTAGAACTATAAAACCCACAGAAACCAGAAAATGGCTCTTTACTAAAAATTGTTGAACGTGATGAAATATGAAAATCCAAGACCTGTAACATCTCATGAAGATCCAATATATCCAGCTAAACTACACTAAATAAGGAAATCGCACCGTTAGTAAAAATCATTTAACGTGATGGATATTTTCTATTGTCATTTTGATATAATATAATATCAAGGATCTTGAATATCTGATGAAGAACCAAAATAGATAATCCTAACTAAAAATAAGATAAAACATCTGTCATGTAAAAATCTTTATCGTCATCAATGGCTGTAAAGCCCTTTGTGGACCCTAGCCTCCTATCTCTATCTCTATGTCTATCATTCCTCTCAATTTCGTGATTCTGAGTTTACCATCTGGGTTCGACCTAATTAGATGTTTAGGCACCCTACCATTGTCCATTCAATGAATATGACCAAGCCAAAATAGTTGGCGTATTTTGATGACTTGTATGATTTTATGGTCTTTGTATAGCAAGGAAAAATCTAGCATGTGGAATAAGCTTAACAATCTCATGAATCTCAACGAAAAAGGATAGCAGTCCGTTAGATGACTAATATATTATAAATAAATAAGGAAAATTGGTCATTGGTACACACTACACACTTATAAGAATAATTTTCTTAGAGAACTTTAATGTATATAATACTTACTTTAACTACTCTCAAATTCCGACTTAAAATTCAACTAATTATAGTTTTATATTTCTAACTGAGTGACATCTTCGAAGGAACGGTAGCTCAAATTATAATTTTTTTTGGAAAAAAATAACGTTTTTTTATTCAAATAAATAATGCTTCAAGATATCTAACCATAGACAAAATAGCATTCTACCAACTTTTACAATTAACGTATGATCTTGCCAAAATAGTAGAACTTCCCTTTTTTCAGGTAATAAATTTATTTTAATTATAATTCGGTACATTCTAATTATTTTCTAGTAATATTCATAACTTTATAATTATAGTTTTTTGAAAAGTTCTTCATACAAAAACATTAACATTTTATTTATATATTTAGATATTTCTGTAAGATTATGATTATGTTTTCAATTACTATTATACAGTTGCACAATATACGCAGTAAAAATATATCAAAATTAATATTAAAGTTTAATTAGATTTCTCTAATTTTTTTCAAATTTATTTTTCCCTATAATATTTATCTAACGAGTCATAACTTACAATATTAAGAATGGACAATAACTTTATCATGAGGTGTCAACCCTTTCTTTAAGTCAAAAATTTTTGCTACTACTCTCCTTTGATCAAAAATAATGACGAGTCCATTACTGTTCGTTGCATTTGTATCCCACGAGTTTGAGATTTTTATGTAAAATATTTCAATAATATAGTTACCAGTGATTATTTATGAAGATGTACAGGAGCAAAAAAGATGTTGATAAACACGTGGAAAGTCTAATGTATAAACTGACACCCAAAGACGTGAGTGATCTTTTATTTACTTATTATTTTTCTGTTATAATTTTTATATATTTTAAACAACTCTGCGTTATTACAGTTTAAAGCAAGAGCGTATTCAATAGCTCACTTGTATTATGAAGTGGGAGACTACAAAAATTGCCAAAAATATGTCGAACAGTTTATCTCTCAAAAATCTGATCATGCAGCCGCGTATAAACTACTTGGACAGGCGTTTCATAAATTAGGCGAAAAAGAAAAAGCTCTTGAGCAATATAAAACTTCATTTGATATCAACCCTAACCAATCAAGTATAATTTTAGACAGTAAGTAATCAATTTACATTCATACTTACAATTAGTTGTTTTTTTTTATATGTACATTATTTAAATGAATATTTAAAAATATATTTTAATAATATAGTGCTTAAATGTTTAGGTACTCAGTGATTTATTTATAATTTTTTTTAGTTTGTGATTTATTGGCTGATGAAGAGGTAACTGTAGATACTGGACGAGCTAAATATTGGTGTGAGAAGGCCCAATTATCTTTTCCAAACCATAATATAACATACCGTCTTCGAGAAAGGCTTCTTACTGTTACCGATCCAAATCCAGAAGCATTAGTCACTTTGTTGAAAAGTGAATTAGAGTCAAGGCCAAATGATGCAGTGCTTCATGCAAGACTACTAAAGCATTATTTGAAGAATAATAAACATAAAGAGGCATTTGAACACAGTTGTGACATTGAATTTGACAAAAATATCTTTTCCAACAACTTTGCATGGTATGAGACACTCTCTGAGATACTTAGATACTGTCCATCAAAACCAAATGACTGGTTAACCCAACTACTTGAATTAACTGTCAGAGAAAAACTCTGTGTATTGAGCTTAACTGAGGCACCTACTGGATCCGGAAAAAGTTTAGTAGAATGTTGTGAACATCTTCATGCATATGACCAAGCAATCCGAAGTGTGGCTCAACGTGGACCACCTTCAGGATTCGGTGAATTTCATTCTAGTCTATTACAACACCATCAAGGTCAGTTAGCATTCCATGCTGCTTCTTTTTTATTAAAGAAGGCAAAAAAAGATCAACTTAGTTGGAGAGATGCTAAAAAATTTTCGACACCTTTGATGTTACTATCTTGGCAAACAATACCAGTAGATCTAAAAGTCAATTGGTTAACACATACTTCTGAGAAACAAAAAAATGCAGTACATCGATGGTACATAGAAAGTTCATATAGATGTTCACAAGCTGGTCATTATTTACTAGCAGTATCTCAAGATAAGAGTCAAATCCTCTTAGATCAAATTTCTCAAACTTGTGCAGATTCTCATTGGAAAGACAAATTTTATGAAAAAATTTTTACTGCACCAGATCAATTGAGCAAAATTAAATCATCTCATTTAGCTTCAAATGCATTTAAAAATCCAGCTTTAAAATTACCAAAAAAAACTGAAATACAAACATATGATAATGATGCCCAAAGAGAATATCCAAATTCTCTTCATCATTTTGTTTGGATCCTTATCAACTATAAAAATTACGCTGATTTTAAATTAAACTTATTTGATATGCTCACACAGTCCATGACAAGTTGTGGACCTGAAACATTAAATAAGCTTGATGTTTTAGCTTTTCTATATAGTACAACCTTAACAACCCAAAAACAAAGAAATAAAAATATAAGTTACAGTTCAACAGAAAAAATAATACTTCCTGCAAATATTTCAAACTTGCTATGTACACTGCCACAAATGAAATGGTGGGACTGTGCTTATAAGCTGAGCCAAAATGAATTAGGTGCTGAATATACTGATATTCGTTCAACTCTAAGTAGAGGTATTGAAATTGTAAGATGTATTGATAACCATGGCATGGATCCTGAACTGCTCACATTTCTAGGTCGAACTTTTGGTGAACATGCTAAAAAGGCAACAATAACTGAAGAAAAAATAAACTATGATCTTAGAGCTTGTCTTTATTATTCATCTGCTATACCACTTCTAGAAAAATTAAGAAATAAAGTTGTCCCCAAAGTGTCTGATAAGAGAATGTTTGACTATGTACATGAGGAATTTAGTACAAAAGAATTAAACAATTTATTGGAAGAAAGTAAGCTTTATGTGGCATTGTATCACTTAAGTGATGGTGAATATGAAAAAGTTATAAATCTACTTTCATCGTTGAAATCTCCTCAAGCTTTATATCACTTGAGTGATACTTATAAAAGAGCTGCCTTGGAAGAAAAAAGAACATCAGGAAGTATTGACAGTGAAAATAAGTTTATAATATTGATGGAAAAGGCTAAAAAACATGTTTATAAAGCACTAGACAAGTTAAAAGAGACAGAAATGTATAAAAACAAATCACTTTACTCTGATATACAAACCCTCATTGAAGAAATTGATTTACATTTGCACAAAATTGATCCTGATTTTTCACCTAATGCACATAATGATGAATCTTCTGATGAAAGTAATTCTGTTAGTGGATTTGTGTCAATACGTTCTAACAAGTCTCTCTACCGCAATATTAGCTCTACACCAAAACATGCAGGAAAACAAAATTTGAATGTAAATTCAACTGCATATCGTACTGCTACTGACACACAAGTCCTGGATAGCACTCAGGTAGATTCCATATATTTAGAAAGAATTGAAAAACAAATAAAAAACCTGCAAAAGCGCGATGCATCCTTTAGTGAATTCAAAGAGCAAACTAAAGACTGGTTTGAAGAAAACCGGAAGTTGGGAAGTCAAATAATTAGTACTATAAATTCTAATATCGAAAATACAACAGAGCAGTTTAAACTACTCAAAATATCTTTAGACCAAGTTAAGGAACAAATAAATGAATATAAAAATGAATGTAAAGATGTTGTGGAGCTAAAAAAACAAATTGCTGATTTGAAAAAAGAAGTGAATAAACTTAAGAAAATGCCATCCGATCAAACAATTGATGAACATGACTTGTATAATTTGGATGAAGATTACAGGTCAAATGACAATGCTTCTACATTCGGAGCACAACTCCCTTTTACGGCACCACAAGTATTGCCACCTTTCGCACAACGCTTAATGCCTCCTTTCTCTATGCCATCAAATCCATATCAATTATATGGTCAAAACTTTTATAATCTGTACAACCAATATTCACAGTTCGCACAGCCTTCAGCTGTTGCTGGAGCACCGCCAATATTTGATTCATCAAGGGCACCCATGAATTACCCAGGGATGTTCCCTACACCAGAACAAATGTACCTTGAAGCAGCACAGCTTATACCCACATCAGTTCCAGCAGGGCCCTCTGTCCTAAATATAAATGTGCCTGCAGTGTCAACTGTTCCAACACCAGTTTCTGTTCCTGCATCTAAAGCTGCAATCGAGACAAAGGAAACTCCTAAATCGTTACCAGTTAATGTTGTTATTACATCTTCAGATCCATTGCCTACATGTACTTCGACTCCAGCACCCGTGCTAAGCGTAACAATACCGCAAAAGCACATCAAAAGTAGTCCCCATAATTACCAAATACAAATGCCAGTCACAAGTGAGAAGACACCACCTGTGTTTAGTTTTCCTCCACCAAATAGTAAAGTGATGACATCGACCACTTCGAGCACCTCAAGCTGGAATGCCAAGTCAATATTTATGACAGCTCAACAGCCATCTATATTTGGTTCAACTTTAACAAAAGCTAACGATGATTCTAAAAATGTTGTTGATGGTATTTTATCAGGAAGCTCACCTAATACAAGTCTAAATAAGTCACGAACTCTTTCAGAAAAGAGTAATACCTCTATCGAAAATTATGATCCATGTCCAGATTTTAAACCTATAGTACCATTACCAGCTGAAGTTAAAGTTACGACAGGTGAAGAGGATGAAGCAGTTATATTTAGTTCAAGAGCCAAACTATTTAGATTTGTCGACAAACAATGGAAAGAAAGAGGTATTGGTGACATGAAATTGCTTAAACATAAAATGACAGGCAAAGTCAGGGTACTTATGCGTAGAGAACAAGTACACAAAATTTGCGCAAATCATATTATTTTACCTGAAATGGAAATAAAACCAATGAAAAATGAAAGTAAAGCCTACTTCTGGGTTGCTAATGACTTTGCTGAAGAAACTGTTATCTTAGAAAAATTCTGTATAAGATTTAAAACTGCTGATATAGCTAAAGAATTTTACGATACTTTTGAAAAAGCTCGTATAGAAGCAAGTAATCAAGATACAGAATCACTTGAACCAATTAAAGCAAGAAATGAAACTGAAAAGAGTATTACTACTAGTACTACTGTAAGAGATAATACACAACCTCAAAGTGGGAAAACGGTGGTTGGGGGATTTACATTCTCCATGAAGCCTTCATTTAAGGTTACAACTACAACAACTAATGAAGATGTTAAGACTTTACCTGAGGTTCCTCAGGTTAGTAAAGTTAACGTGTTTAGTGGTCTTACATTTAAAACAGCAACTCCTTCGTCATTTAGTACACTAGCGAACGTCACCACCAGCTTAAGTAGCAATTTGTCGAAAACTCCAGAAAAAATACAATCGGACACTAACAAATTTAATACTTCTGAAGTTGTTGACGAATTTGTACCAACTGCTGAATTTAAACCAGTTGTTCCATTGCCGGCTCTCGTCGAACAAAAAACTGGCGAAGAAGATGAAGTAATTCTTTTCGAGCACAGAGCAAAATTATTAAGATTCGACGCTGCAGCAAAAGAATGGAAAGAAAGAGGCCTGGGTAATATTAAATTGTTAGCTCATAAAGAAAATAGTCAAAAATTACGCTTACTTATGAGACGAGAACAAATTATGAAAGTGTGTTGTAATCATACGGTAACTAAAGAAATGATATTCCAGAAAATGCCTAAAATGGACAAAGCAGTGACATGGTGTGCTCAAGATTTCTCCGATGGTGAATTGCTTACAGAAACGTTTTGTTTACGATTTAAAACTGTGCAGGCATGTAATGATTTTATGGAGGCTATTAAAAATGCACAATTTAAAATAGGAGATGATATCAAGGCCGCAAAAGAAGAACAAAATGCTGCAAAACAAAATAATCAAACAGGATTTGGAGATATGTTTAAACCTAAATCTGGTTCTTGGTACTGTGAAGCTTGTTACACAAACAATTTAGAAAGTTTTAAAAAATGCGCTTGCTGTGAAACTGAAAAACCTGGTCTCGTCAAAACTAATGACAGTAAATTAACAAGTTCATCTACTAACTCATCTGACTGGGGTGCTAAATTTAAACCTAAGGCTGGATCTTGGGAATGTAAAGAATGTTTTATTCGCAATGAAGCAAATGTTGAAATCTGTGTTGCCTGCAATAGTCCCAAAGATCCAAATGCTAAAAGGGCTGAGTCAAAATCTGTTACTGAAAATGTGCCAAAATTTAATTTTGGTATTCCATCAAGTACAAGCGGAACTTCTGACAGTGTCTTTAAAACCTCCAGTTCATCTGATGCCAAATTCAGTTTTGGTATTCCACAAAATACGAACACTATTGTAACTGAACCTGTAGTTTCTTCGTCTCTGTTCAACTCAAACGCTCCACAGAAATTTAGCTTCGGAATTCCTCAAAATAAATCGGTTACCTTCGGTATTCCTACATCTACAGTTTCAAATATAAATGTTCCAAAAACTACAGATAACGAGGCACCTTTAAATTTTGTTATGAAGAAGAAAGACGAAGAACATATTTCAGTGACACCGGTAAAGCCAGCACTACTGCCTACTCCTACAAAAGCTAATGTAACACCATTCGGAAATGAAAGTGGTACTTTTGAGTTTTCTTTTAAGCCTAAAACTTTGACTAAAGGAAAAAGTCCAGTAAAATCACCGAAAGATAAAAAAGGTGATGAAAGTGACGATAACGAGTATGCATCAGAAGATGAAGGTCATCATATTCATTTTAGCCCTGTGATTCCTATGCCAGATAAGGTAATTTTTTTTACATAATAATTAGTATCAGTAGCTTGTATATAATGAAGTTATAAGAAAAAGAAAAATAATTAAAAGATTTTTAATATGTGTTCAATTGAAATATATTTTAATTTTATTTTACATTTTGATATTAAGAAAATATCGGTCGGTAGTGTTTGCGCACCGAGGGTTCCGTACCTATTTCTGATAGGTGTATATATTTATATAGGTGTGTATGATTGTATATATTTCGCTGGGATAATACTTTAAAAAATTGATAAATGCAAATTTGCGGTCGTATCCACATATTTTGTATGAAATGACTACAAATATAATTTTGTACTGGTTTCTTTTTGTGTTAAAGATATAAAATGTTAATTTAGAGATTTTTCACCTTCATAATACATATTATAAGTTGTCAATTTTTACGAGTCTAGGTCAATAAAAAAGCCAACAACAAATCTTCGGATTTTTCTCTTTGGTTGTATTATAAGTACTAACTTACAGCCAAATTTCATAACTTTCTAGGACTAGGTCAGCAGGAAGTACACTGTAGGTCTTGAAAACACTGCAATTTTCATACAAAAAGCATAAAATTGAAGCATAAACCCTCATATCCTTTGATTGCGTTGACTTAGAAGTTTGATATTTTATGTGCTTCAAGAGGACTTCATTGACTTGTGACATTTGATATTCAGCCTGATTCTTCGTCGTGATTTGGAAAAAATAGTCTTGACGGACGAACAGACAGACAGACAGATAGACCGACAACAAAGTGATACTATAAGGGTTCCGTTTTTTCCTTTTGAAGTATGGGTAAATAATAAGATTTATTTAATTTTTAGATTGAAGTTGTTACTGGAGAAGAAAACGAAGATGAACTTTATGGCCACAGAGCAAGGTTATTCAGATATTCAAATGGAGAATGGAAAGAGCGTGGCACCGGCGTTATTAAAATTCTCAGGCACAGGGAATCTGGAAAGCTGAGGTATATTTTAAACATTTTTAAAGTATTAAAGAAAACCCGCAAATCCCGAAATCTGTACCCGCGCCTCAAACAAACCGTCCAAGCGCTCCCATGCGTTCTTCCTCACGCTGCGTTGAAATTCTTAGCATCTCTTCTCATTCTTACCCAAAGATTTTTGCAAAGAACAATCATTTGGCAAGACAGAATGCTATTTTTATAAAATATTTTTATGATTTTTAAACTGTTAATCCATACTAAGGATAGGAAACGTAACGTAATAAGTTATATAAAGCATACAAGAATTTCAACGCAGCGTGAGGAAGAACGCGTGGCTTAGTGGTCAGAGCGGCTTGGACAGTTTCCATGAGGCGCGGGTTCAAATCCTGCTGCGTTCAAATTTAATATGTTTTTAAGTATATTTTAAAGCTAAATATTTATTTGATTTCTTATATTAAAATTAAAGTTAAAATATAACTTAACAGACATATCTTGTTTTTTTAGGGTGGTTATGCGCAGGGAACAGGTGCTTAAAATATGCCTTAATCATGCCTTGGTACCTGATAATATGTACAAACCAAAAGACGAAAGGACGTGGTTCTTTGTCGCTAATGATTTTAGTGAAGGAGAAGTAGTACTTCAACAATTTTGCATCAGATTTGCTAATAAAGAAATTGCTACACAATTTAAAGATGCCATAGACAAAGCATTAACAGAAAAATTTGGTGTTGTCAATAACCAAAGCAATGAAAGTAAAGACCAAAATTCAGAGGATGTTATATTTATAACTGAAATACAAGCAACAAGTGAAGAAAAAGAAAAAGCAAAAAGACTTATGTTGCCTGAAAATTTCTTTACATATAAAAATAAAGAAACATGTAAAGGCTGCAGAGGCTGCGACAAGGACGAAGATGTTAAACCTGAATCCGATCAAGCATCTAAAAATCAACACTTGATGACGTTAACTAAATCAAATACATTAACCACACCACTTAAAACATCAACATTTAACTTCCAAAGTCCCAATAATTCTTTGTACGGTACTCCTAACAACTTCAATAACACTGTTGATACTACATTATTTCGTACTCCTCTGAGTACGAATGGTTCTAACACTAAAAGTTCTTCAAATACTTCAGAAAACGTAAGTTTATCTGAAGATGATTCAACAGATAAGGAAAATACCTTAACAGAGAGCTCACATAATATAATCAAACCAGTATCTTTTGTAAGTGGAGGTCAGCTGTCTGGCACGTCTTCTGTTCTAGCGCCACCCAAGTTAACCGGCATAACCTTAATATCAAATAGTAATGTCTCGTCAGCTCCTGAATCTGTATTTGGACAGTCAGAAACAAAATCTATATTCGGATCGACAGAAACTAAATCGATTTTTGGGCAAAGCAAACCAGTTTTCGGCGAAAGCAAATCAGTATTTGGAGAATCAAAATCTTTATTTGGGTCATCCTCGGTAAAACCCGTAGCAGGCTTTAACGTCGAAACAAGTGAAGTTGATACACAGTCAACAGAAGTTAAATCTATATTTTCAGCTGATGGGAAACCATCATTTAACTTATTCAGTGGTAGTTCTCAAGGAAGCTTATTCGGTCCAGCTTCCTTAAAGAGTTCTCAACCTGGAGGTATTTTTGGTACTACTGGAACATTTACTTTTGGAACAACACCAGCAAAATTAAATGAAACTAATACAGAACTAAGCATTAAAACGGAAATTACATCAAATCAACGCGAATCTGATTCAATACAAGCGAATAAAAATTTACTTAGCAATCTGTCAAAGCCGGCAAACAATGGAAGCCCTTGGGATAACACAGATAAGCCGAAAATCGAAGATAAAACTGAAAACAAGATCACAGAACCTAAGAAAAATACGGACACAATAATTGGAACCGACAATTCAGCAAAAGAGAAAACTCTTTTCGCGGCGGAGAATGCGCTTACTTTTGCAGCTTTGTCGTCAACTGTCCCTGGATTCGGCTTACAAAGTTAGTAAACAATAACATTATGTATATGTCATTGCTTCATTTTTATATTTCTTCATCAAATAACTTTTGTAAATTTTCTCCTTAGGAAAATCTAATTTCCAATGGGAAGGTGCTGGACAACAACTGTTTACTTCTAAAGACAGTGCTGATAAATCTAAGAATGACACTGAAACAGCTGACGAGTCAGGTGCAGGGGCCAATGTAGAAGAGGAATATGATCCCCACTATGAACCCATTGTACCCCTTCCTGACAAGATAGTCGTAACGACCGGCGAGGAAGACGAGGTAACTAATATTCGTAAATGAACATGTGTTTAAATAATTTTAGTATTTTTGTGATTCTTTAAATAAATAATCGCTTATTAGATCTTTATTTGTTTTTGTATTCATGTTGGTTCTACATGCGGCGGGCAGAGCATTCATTTAAATTATTAATTTTTTTTAAGGAAAAATTATTTGGTGAACGTTGCAAATTGTACCGCTTCGACGAGAAGACTCGAGAGTGGAAAGAACGTGGAGTTGGAGAAATGAAAGTGTTGTATCATCCAGAGAGAAAAAGTTATAGATTACTTCTCCGAAGAGAGCAGGTAAATAAAAAATATTGCACAATGATATTTATTATTATTCTTATACTTATATTCTACACAAAACAATAAAATCAATTTCAATAATATTTACATAATACACTAACAATATCATATATTATTAACTTCTATTACAGGTCCACAAAGCAGTATTGAACATGTTAATCTTCATGGACCTGGAGCTGCTTCCGCTAAAGAACTCTGATCGCGCGTGGTCGTGGGCGGGACGCAACTACGCAGAGAGCGCCGGCGAGCAGGAGACGCTGGCGGTGCGCTTCAAGTCCGTGGACCTGGCCACGGCATTCAGAGATAAAGTTGTGGAGTGCGTGAGGGTATGTGGATTATATAGACACGTTTCTTCAGTGACTACTTTTACAGGAATATATTTCGTTATTATTTTTTTTGGTATGGAGATTATGAGTATTTTTCTATGTACAAGTGTCAATCGTGTATATACTTTAAAAACCAATGTTGTTCTTACGACCCAATAGCTATCGCAAAACACTACTAATCGCATATATGTAAACTTTTAAGCATATTTTGATTTGTATTTTGTTTTAAGTCGCTATGAAATTTTACAGAAATTACAAGTCGCTGCAGCCGAAGCAATTAGAAATGAGAAAGAGGCTCAAGAGAAACAGCTTGAAACAATAACACCTTTGCGACTACCTAAACACTTAGATGAAAGTTCTCGTTTTGGTGCACCATCTCAACCAGCCTTAGATACTGATAATATTCAAAATGGCCTTCAAAAGGCGCAAAGTGAAGAAACTAAGCAAGTTCATTTTGAAGAGACAGAAGAACATGGTGATTACGAAGAAGATTATGAACATGATTATGACCACAACGAAGATTCTGATGGATATTATAATGAAGTATGTATTTTCCATTTAGTTACTGAAATTTATTATTTGCACGTTATATGTTTTCTATTATAAGAAATTAATCTGTTCTTTTATTTTATCTTTGCTATGATAACAGTTTTATAAATATTTAGCTTAACCTGCATTTTACTCTCAAGTTTTTATTAAATATTCAGATACATTACTTGCTGTTTAAAATTTTTGTATTAGCTAACTTAGAGTTGTTGCTTTAACAACTTAATTAAATAAAATACATATATATATATACATACATATATATATATATATATATATATATATATATATATATATATATATATAATATATATATATATATATATATATATATATATATATATATATTCCTGAAAGCAATTCAAGTTAATTCGAATAATGTATTCATTCTTAAAGGAGGATGAGGAATCGTCAGTGTACTACCCTTGCAAGGCCGTCATAAGGCAAGGCGCTAACGAGACGGTCTGCGAGACGACGCACGTCCACGTATCCTTCGACCAAGAGATATACTCGCCCAAAATACTTGTGACTGATTCTAACACTGGGGAAATACTTGCTGATATGTTGATACACACTGACACTGAATTTCAGGTAACTACTAATGATAATTATTATATTGTATATAAATTATGAATTGGTATTGTGGAACAATGGCACTAAATTCCGCCATTCAACAATAAAAACCTCTTGACTTTAAATGGAGAATGGATTGTCGTCTCACTTGGTTCGCGTTGCCTGTATTGCAAGGGAGACTACAATACTCCTTAGTAAAATCTAACTAATATGGCATCAAATTATTAATTAATGTATTTAAAAAATTAAAAGTCCCGCACTTTCAATTTTTACAGCTTTCCGAAGATACATGCTCCTGGTCCGGGTTAGACTTTACCACCAATATTTCAGTAGAAAAGGCCTTGTCCATAACATTTGCTGACAGCCAAACAGCTATGGAATTCTACGACCATTGCGAGGTAAATACTATAAAATAAAATCTTGTATTTATATTTCTGTTGTATGTCTTTCTAAGAAGTCGGCGCCCACTAGTCGAAAAATATATACTGAACAGACTATCTGTTTCTATTTGAGAAATAAGTAAGAATATACCACATGGTTAAGCATTTTAAATATGGTTTAAATCTAAATCTTTATTATTTATATCACTAGAACCTTCGTGTTTAGTACATTAGATTCATATGAATCCTTTGCAACAAGAAAGTGGCTCTGTTTCTCAAACATATACAAAATAATAGACGCCGCATCCAACTGTTGCGCACGCAATTTCTCAAAAATTAAGTAAAAAGCTGGGAACGGAATGTGTTAACAGCTAACACTAGGTTCCCTCTGTCCTGCTATAAGCAGGATGCAGTGTGAAGCTAAAAAAAACAATATATGTATGGTGTAGACTAGTCATTATTTCAGATAAATATTTAATAATCTTTTGTTATAGACCAGCAAGGCTGCGACGTTCGCATCCACGGATCCAGAATCATAAGCATGTTTGGTGTAGAATTAATTAGAATGACTCGTTTTTAACTTAGTAATATGTGTGAAGTATGTTTTTATTACTTTTCTATAAGTGTCATAGACTTAGAAATATTTTAACTTGATTTTGTTACCTTACAATCGTTATAAGATCTCAGGAATATAAAAACTGATCACCTATTTACTGTAATTGGTTTGTTGAAGCTCACAGGTTGATAGTTTATCTTTTAATTTTCTTTGATACTAGTAGTAACGTCGTATACTACTAGTGAATTCTGACAAAATATTATTTGTTGTGAATTAAATAGATGTTTTAATCCCACAATTAATTATATTCATCCCTTACCGTAAATACAAAAATTAGTATTAAAAAGAAACTTTTTAAGCTTTCTTAAAAAGACACATTTTTCAGATTCATTTACGATATAAGATTTTATATTTATATTTTTCGAACTCTTTGGCTATAACATTTCATTCTGTACTTAAAAATATTTTGTAATTTACTTGTTACAATAAAGCGTGCAATACGCAGGCAGGTCTTAAACATAAATATGTTTTATTATCTGTGAGTGGAAACAATATCGCTATTGTACAAATATTTCTGTTAAATTCATATTACATATAGAAACATTATCTTCAGAAATTTAGACTGTTTTTTCTAAGAAATTGGGGCTGCAGAGGACAGAAAATCGAACTATTGTATCAATATTTTAAACTTGAATTAAATATTTTCATGATAAATATTAAATGAAGAATTAAGTTATTTTATTAAAACTATATTAAACAGCAATCCAGTAGGTTGTTCCGCAGCCTCTCACTTTGTAATATTTTTTAGTATTTTTGCTATAGTATAATTGTTATAAAGAGATCTGATCAATATTTGATTTTCCTTTAAAAGGAACTTAGTGTGTTGTGTAATTTTGAATATAATTATTGTAAAATTTATTATTATAACTATTATTATATATTATGAAATTGATCAGGTCTTTTTCCATTGCGAATTAAAATGTCATTTCATACTATAATGGTACAGTATTCATTTATACAGGCAAAGCCAAGTTAGGGATTTAAATAACTTCATTCAATGTAATGCTTATAATTGTTGCGAATGAATCCCGTACCATTTTTGGAAGGTATCTATTTCAATTTTTCACGTGTATGTCTCCTTGTATGACATAGTGAACTATCTTATTAAATAAAATACATAATTAGTAGAGCTATAAATAGTTTATTTTATTTTCTTTCTCCACCCAATTTTATATCGATAATATTTTAAATAGAAAAAATGTATTAAGATTTAAGCTGTATTCTTTTTACAGCTGTTTAAAAAATGACAAGTATAACTGTCATTATGGCAAAAATAGAATAACTTTAAAAGTTCTATGATAACCATCTGAAACGACTTCTGTAATAACAAATAATATGAGAGTTCAAAATATATTAAATAACAGTAACTGTTTGTTTTCTTATATTAGAAAACTATTCCTTATTTAAATCAACATGTATACGTTTCCTTATATAAAAAATATTTAATTTTTTTAACAGATCAAGTATGCATGTATATTGCTGTCTTAATATTTATTAAAATATCATCGAATGTGCTAAATTCAGAGTTAATACGAAATAATAATTCGCATTTAGAAATTAGAGCTGTTATGGTTATGTGTGAAATAAATGTGAGAACTTCTATTTAATAATGAAAGTTATTTGAAACGTCGCTTTAGTAAGTGTGTGTTATTTATGTAATGTGATGTTTTTAGGAAAATACGCAGAAGAACTACGCAGATGGAGAAGCAATTCGATTTCAGCGTGAAGAACTTTTCAAACATAGTACCTTAGATGATTGTAAACAAAAAGTGGCTGTAACTGTTAATCTTAAGATTTCAAGTGATGTTAGAATTGATTAATACTTTTTAAGTAGTTAGTGTCTGTTAACTTGATACTACAATTAGACCGATTCAACCGAATTCAAAATATTTTTTATAGCTTCGTTCTTTATCCTACCTATGTATGCCAGGGTAGGCAGGGTAAGCTGCTAGAACTTTGTGTTGACCCCATTCTCAGATTAAATGATAATTCAATGACCCCTTGATCCTTTCCCTGTGTGCCACGATTGACCTATTTATATTCCGATGTATTTAATTATTATAATTTATATTGAATCATTTCGATATTGGCAGAATTTTTCTGGAGACGAATTTATTCCAATTGAACACGTCATGGGAGCTGACAACAAGCGAATAAGGCTTTATAATCCTTACGTCTTGCGGCTACAACGAAGATCACCTTTCCAATCATACAAATTAAAAAGAATGGACGTATGCCATTTTCTGATATGTTTTTATTGTTACTTCATGAAATTTTTACATTTTGATGAGTATATATGGACGAGTATATACAGTATGTTGATCTAATCGGTCCTGTACTTCACAAAATTACTTGATCCCAGGCGAGACTCAATACCATTAACATAACTGCGAAACATATGACATTTTAATCCACAAAAACCTAACTAAAATTAGAGGAAGTATGGAAATTAGAAATGTATGAAATGCATTTCTGGGTTTTAATAATCTATATATCATGTTTTTTTAGATAGTAAGAGGGGTCATGGTTAATTCTTTTGAAGAGATAAATACGCCTCGGAAAACTTTCAAAGTAAATAATTAATTAATGTATATAATAGCAAATATAATAATATTAAATTGTTAATAAAATAAAATTTTATAATAATTGTTAATAAAAAAACCTTAAAATGCCTACTTTTAAGTATCATTAATTCATCATACATTAAAGGCAAAAATAAAATCTTTTATAATTTATGTGTAGGATACCGCGCAGCGAGATGTTAAATCATTGAGCAAAGGTAAACAATATGTGGCTTCACTATCTTCTAACATTTTAATAAATCGACACGATAATGATGGCCAAATTAATTTGAAGACTAAGAATGCAGCAAAATGGTCAGGTAAGGTAGATGGAAATGAACGTATTCAGTATACCACTTTATTTATTATTATTCTAACAATGCTACTACTATCCATGCGTTCTAATGAAATCGTAATTTGAATCCTGAAACAAGTACTTCTAATCGAATGCATATAATATACCATGTAAACGTTCATAACTATGTCATTAAGTATAATATTGATTTCAATAGATTACTTTTTATTTTAATTGATGAAGGCTATAGGCTATATAGAACTCACACTATAAATCCGTGTCGATTACAACTCATTTGAAAAAAAGTCTTTATATTTTTAACGGCTAAAAATATATAGTTAAGAGTATTCATTATCGCAGCTTTCATCTGTAAAAGTTTCAATTTTAATCTTTTTCTCATGTGTTGATGTTGACAGGTCTCTCTGTGTTAGTGCTTGGCATTGATTCGATAGATATTCCTCGGCGTCAATTATAACAGCAAATATTTTTTTCTTGACTTGTGTTTGCATCCAATGGGGCATCATCTTCGTGCTTTGCAATATACAGTTAAAGAACGATTCGAGTGCATCAGTCTCTTGGCCGTTCGTTCGTTCCGTTTTGCATTCGAGACATCGACGTTTTGATTGAGGTGCCGTAAACTGCTCGTCAGTGTTCTCTGTCGTGGAAACATCGTGTTCAGAATTCTTTAAGATGCCGTTTACACCGGGCGGCGGATCGATTTCAATGTTCTCTGTAATTCTGTATTTCATATGTGGTTCAAGGAACTGCATTGCCTTGGCATATTTCCACGTTGTGATTTGAGCAGGTAATAGTTTATTTTTGCCAAGCTTAGCTCTTTTCAGCGCATCACGATGGTTGTCTCGTAGCTTTTTCCATTCTATTTTCGCTACCTGTACTAAAAAGAAAAGACAATTTTAAGTACCTTTTAGACAAAAAAAAATATCAAATTAATACGTACTACTTTAAATCACAAAGTAAAAGTTAAAATAAATATTTAGAACTTGTGGGAATTATGTTAAGTAGAGACCGAAGATATGAAATTGATGTGAAAAGGCGTACATATTGCTGCCGGTAACGACGTTAATGATGTCTTGGCTGGATTGATGAGGCAGTAAAACATTAACTGCACGTTAGGCCAGTCACAAGACAGTGCTAGTACCGATGCTGTTACATGGGAGCGAAACCTGTGTATTAAAATAGACAAAGATGCGATCGCTTCGGAGGATACGCGGAGTCAGTTTAGCTGGCTAAACTGACTCCGCGCTGACAAAGAAGATATTCACAGAATGGCTAGTACTGGATGTCACAGTTTGAATGAAGAAGAATGTGATCAGGTGGTTCGGGCACGTCTAGAGTATACGTAATAAAAGAAAAGATGTATGATGCATAGGTCAGTCATAAAAGAGAGGAAAATATAGAATGGATAATACTGGAGGAAGATAAAAAAGGTCTTCCACTCATTAGCATCATAAACAATTACTAATTTACAATTTGTTAAATTTTTTCATTGCAACGTCTTTAAATGATCAATAAGTGTGTGCAATGTACGTATATATCTACATAAGCACATTAAGTATATTAGTAACGGACTACTATATATTTGAACAAGTTTCGTGAAGGCAATCAAAGTATTCGTTGTATTATATAGGAAAATATTTGTGATTATATTATAATTTTTTTTAAAATGGTTATAAATACAACATATCTATATAATTTATAAAGAACCCGTGCGTATCGTATAGGTACATATATAACAATAATATATTTTTAAAGTTAAGTAGAATTTCGTAATTTAGGAGTTGATAAAGTCAAAGTAAATTTATATAAAATTTTAGAATGCTTTATTTCGCTTTTGAAAATAAAACACTAATATCAATAATTATAATGATTATTCTTTATTTTAATAATAATTATAAGAATAAATTTTATCATAATAATAATACTTTCGATATCAAAAAAATTGTCAAAAATACAAGTAGCTTACTATTTGGAATGGAACTGTTCTTATAATGATCGACGACACACTGCCATGCCTCGTCTTTAACATGCATCTCGCGGTAGTCTGGATGTAGAGGGTTCCACAAGCAGGGCTGAAGCCGAACGCCTTCTATAAACGTTTCCATGGTAGGTACGTACAAAGCATTAAAATATATAACTAACTAATTGCAAGTAAACGTGTCGATATACGGACCCGGCCGCGTTCACTGGCATTCACTTGTGACTGGCTAGGATGACCGGCCTCGCACCGCCTCGCTCTGGCTCGCGCGTGTTCGTTCTCTCCCCGCGCCGTGCCGCCGCCGCTCTGAAAACCTGTTCCTTTGTAGAACGTAATTGGAAAGTATGTATACTTGTATGAAATACACAATCAGTATCCAGTCAGCTGCCAGTCAGTTTTGTGCAGTGTGCACTGTATAATACAGTGCAGTTGAGTAATCAGATACCAATATTCAGTTATATTTGGGTACACTAGTCAATTACGTCTATCATAATAAAAATTAGTCGTAAGCGTTCATTATGGCTGATAGAACGTTAGACGGTAGTAATATTTTCAAATAAATTTTAATATATTTTAAATATTTATTTCATTTTCCTAGTCAAAGTAAAAGATGCCACCTAAAAGTTCAAAATATCGCTATAATTAAATTAGAGTAGAAAGAGAAGCACACGGTGAATTATTACTTAATGACTGACGGACTCTAAAAATGGATCCGAATGTTGTCTTAATATCACCCAAGACTTTTGAACATCAGTCAATTTAGTTATATTTACAATCTGAAACAATGTTTGCACCGACTTCGCCTGGCAGATAGATTAATAATAATCTATTATTGCTAAAACGTATTCATTACGAATGAATTATTATGTTATAGTTAATAACAAAAAGAAGAGACAAACTTCATATGCCGCAAAACATCAGGAAATTCTTTCAGTGCCGTTTTACGACGACTATGCAGTGGATGAAGAGGTTTTTCAGAAAAAATCTAGACAAGGTAACAGATTTCTACTCTTAAAACTATTCGTAAGCTCAATATTTAAACAATTTCAATATTTAAAATATTTTACTTGCACATACTGTGAGGGACCCTTAAAGATAAAATATAACATAAAAAAAATAATTTACTAATAAAACAGTATTTACTGGTCAGGTAATGAATATGAACCGGCTTCCTATGTGGATACGACGCCAATAACTTTAAGATTTGAAAGTTCTAATGGAAGTTATAGTAATAAAAATCCCATCGAAGATTTAAAAGTTAATGAATTATTTGACTCACGTGTATTTTATAAAACAAATAATAAGGAACGTAAATTTGCACTGTATGAAATTGATCACCCAGAACTGCGCTGCGATGTTCATTTGCAGTTGTTTGAAAAAACTATTACACCTCAGGGAAAATATTTGTGGAATGATTTAACCAAAGAAGAAACAGCAAGGTAGGTATGTTAAAACCAAAAAAAAAGCACCAAAATTATGCCAAGATATAGATATGTACAAACTTGAACACAAACTAAATTGTGGGTAATTATATTTTAATTACTTTAGAATAAATAAAATTAAAAAAAAATAAACGAAAGCACTGATACTTATATGTTGTCCTTTTTCGAAGTTTATACTGTAGATAACCTCGCATGTCGTATTTATTTATATTTTAGAGTGAGCACAAATAATTCTAAATGGTCAAACGGAGATATCAGTATTCAGTATAAACCAATGGAATACCAAATTGGCAATAGTTTTAGTCTTCCTCTACGAAATCTATGTTTGGTTATTCCTATGGAGGTTTCAAAATATGATATTTCCCAAGAGGGTAGTAAGTACTTATCTCTTTTGCACATTTATTCGTAATTACGTTTTAAATTATTGATACTCGTTAATTCTCTTATAATCTTAGGTATGTTGCGGGATTTTTTTATACTGCCAATGGAAGATATCATAAATTTGACTGAAGTGGGTGGTACAAACACTAAAAATTATTACGTTGATACATCCTTCGATAACAATACAGATTTTCACCAGGTAACAAATAAAACAAAATATCTATTTGATTTCTAGTGATATGGGAAATACTTCTATTCCTTGTTATTAATTGTTATACATTTCCAAATGTATTATTATTATAGCAATATCGTCGCGTGGCTTTGAGGATGAGGAGGACGATAATGTATGATCACAGCCATTTGAATATATATTCACAGGGATCTGAAAAATATCTTAGGATGCCTTATTTAAGACCACATGGTGTACAACTTGATATAGAAGCGAGAGCAGATGATAATAAACTTGTACTTGTAGGGTTAGTAAGTAGAAGTAGGTACTCATAACAAAATCGAATTCGCGATGAAATTACTCACAGCTTCCCTTTTCTGGCAGAGCCTTTGGACGACTAATGACAATTGTGGCGGATACCCGCGGGACTCGGTCCGTGTTAACTGTACAAGCTACAAACACAGGCTTAGCATCAAGTAACTTTAGGTCTACTATACTTTCTAATCTTTAGTAAAGAAACAATCATATAATACCTACTTATAATCTAAAATTTCCTATCATGATTTTCTTCTAGTGTATTAGTTCGTGATTGCTCTCCTTCGTCAGTGGACATGAACGCTGAAAAATATGAAGATGCTAGAGTAGGTCCTATACTGTTGCCACCAAGACACACCAAAAGTTATTATATCGACATCCCTTTTGAAATTCCCATGGAATTTGTTCAATGTGCCGGTAAAGTATAATCACTGTAACTGTAATTTTAATTTGTAAGCTATAACAGCTTACAAATTACAAATGTATATAAGTTTCATTATTATATCTTACCTAGTATATCTTACATCGTAACTAACTAACTAACGTACCTAAAACGTATTCACTTTTAACTTAGTTTGCTTTGAAATGATCTGTCTTTTACTTAGGTATTTATATTATGAGTAAATAAAAACATTTTGAATTAAATTACTGTAAATGGAAAATCACGTTTCGAACACTTTACAGTAGACCGTGACGTAGTCACCGGCGAATGTCTGTGGAACGAAACCTGTATTGTTTATACTGTATCACATTAAAAAATAATCTAAAACTGCTTTCAGTAACATTAATAAATGAACGTGGCGAATCTGTTGCTGTGCGAGATGCTAGAATTAAAAGAAATGATCAATGTTTCTGCGTGTGGTACTGTGACTGCGTATGTTTAAGTAAGCTATGTATTAATTATTCAATATAATAAATTATTTATTATTATAGACAGGTATTTAAGGCACATCAGTTATCTTAATTTTTAGTTATTTCATTTTTTTTATATATATTCATCATAATACTAATAATCGACATGGAGAGAATGTCTGGAACTGGAGTCGAATCAAAATGATATTGTAATAAAATTAAATAACCTGTCGTACTGGCGCCAGTAATCGACACGCACCAGTGATTTTTTTTTAATTATAATTATTTTTATAGATTTTTTAAATACATTTTTATTTCACCATCTAATAAATCATATCATCATCAATAATATCATATCATAATATTATTATGTTAAATATCAGTAGGAAGCAGATTCGCGGAGGTGATAGCGTCTGCCTGTAAACGCGACACTGTAGGTTTTGTTTCCTCTAGTAACAAGGCGTCGGTCTGATCTCTCTGGTCTGGTAAAAAGCGCGGCGTTGAGTTCCGCTACTTAATACGCAATGTTTCGAAAGGTGAAAAGCGGAGAACGGAGTGTCTTAACAGGTCTTAACAGGAGTGTCTTAGGTTCCTTCAGCCTACACTGCTATGTGCGGGATAAGGCGTGAAGCTAAAAAAAAATATGTGCAGAAAGCAAAGTGTTACCAACTTAAGAAATTTGTTACATATATTTATTTTCGGTAATTTAAAAAAATAGTTTAGATTATTGGTGATGGTATATTACTGTGAAATATGATACTTGTGCCTACAAGTATCATATTGTGAGTTTCTGGAGTTTCATATTTTTGTATCTAAAGTCATTTGAGTCTTTTGGCTGACTTTCACTGGTATAACCAAGTATTTTAAAAACAGATTACAAATAAATTACACTAATTATTAAGCGAATATATCAATAATGAATGCGATAGAATATATTAACTTTTCAGGTGAAGACCCCAAATTACTATGTCGTAGTTTATCAGAAGCTCAACTTACGGTTGCAGGATTACCAGTGCAAGACAATTCGCGCCATGTGCGATCTGTTTGTTACTCTGATATAGCTACTATTAACATAGTTGTAGCGATTTCGGGAGTTTTATTGGCGCTCTTACTTCTTGGTTAGTTTATTTATAATCTGAAACAGTCTGAGACAGTCGAACAGACCTTTTATCCGAGAGAAACGGTCAAGACGGGAATAGTAAATAGGAAGTGCTTGCAATGAACTCATATTATTCTCCAGAAAATGACAAGCGTTCCTAATGTTTCTTTCAGGCCAAAGTAGGTATATAAGTAAGATGGCGCAGTCCTTCTAAAAAGTCTTGTTGTACTTGAAGAAGGCTGTAGGCAGAAATAAACACTCGTTGGTAGTAAGTAGGGTACTCTAGGATAGTGGTCAATACACGCGTTACTTTGCTAAATAATAGAAATCATATGTATGTATATGTGATGCGTAAATCAAAAGATCAATGTAGATGTTCTCCCGATTGACCTATCCTACTGGACACTTTCGAGAAACAGTACAAAACGAGGAGCTTGATGATGTCAGTACCAACCATACTATGAATCTATTCCGCGTGATAGAAGGGGATTACGTTAAGGGACCCAAATTTTTTTAATTTTTAAATCTTATTATTATATTCTTTATAATAAACATATATATTTTAGGTATCATAAAAGCATGCCTTGGGTTAATATTGCGATGTGTGGGTTCATGGGGGTTACACTTTATTTTGCAAACCCCACGGAAACTAGACCGATACTATGAATGGTCGCTGCGTGACAGACCGGTGGTATACGACAAAGAAGGATGGCCCGTTCACCCCGATACTAAACAACGTAAAGTTCGTCTCATTAACAAGTACTATGCCCTATTGTTTATAAAAAACAACATAAAATTTACTTTAAAACCAAAGCTCAGATCAGGCTAACATAATTCTGTCAAAGTTGTCAAATGTTTTCAAATAAGCAAAGCAAGTAAATATTGCCTACTAAAAAATATAAAATTTTCAGATCAATGGAATTCACATTAAATATAATATTATTCATAATTTTACCCTGCGTCATAATTTGGGATGCTATAAGAAAACTTGCCTTACGTTGTAAAGTTTCTGATAAGAAAACCGGAACAAAATATAGAAATGAACACAAAAAATGTTTTAGTTCACACGATGCCCAGGTAATGTATTTTTGAAATTAGAGATGACTCAGCCGTTTGATATTTTCTGTGCTTCAAGAAAATATCTACTTGGATATTTGATATGAATATTATTGATTATATGAATATTATGATTAGGTATCACAGATCTGGAATATTTGTTATTAATTTCAGCTTGATAGTAGCCAGAGATTATTAGAAAATGGTCTTAACAGACGGACCGACAGGCAGACAAACAGGATGTACGAAACCCTTATAACATCAAAGAAAATATTATGTGATTTATCTGACTATATCATAGAAATGAGCATTTCATGAAGTAACTACAGTGACATATCTAGTTCTCTACTATACAGATTAAAATACAAATAGTAGTCGTTTTTTAGAGCTTTGAACCTCTTCGATGCGACAGACAGGGAGGTCTACGTAAATGGATGACACCACAGGCTGAAGAGCTAACTAATAACATTCTACACAAAGGACTTGCACCTGATGGTTGTGTAAGCATTTAACATTACATATTGTTACCTATGAGTTACCTTGGTTGTGTTTTGTTTGATATTAAATAAATTACTATTTCACTATAGATAATAACTAAGCAAGAATACGTAAGCTATACATGCATAGAAAATTTCTAATTTTCCGTAATCGATATGAATAGGTACCTATAATCTATTGTCTAGGAATATAAAAATTAAAATAATAAAATTGATGTGTATTTATATTTTTATTTGTCGTAGAAAATTTATAAATACTATTTTTAGAATCAACCTCTTCTGCAAGAGAAGCATCATCATAACAAGACTGACAAGACGTCGCATATTATGGATTCCGAACAAGACGATACTGATTATGTTTTGATGCAGATACAGATAAGTAAAGAATCCCTAGCGGTAAGTATATTTATATTAATAAGAACTATGAGTAAGGAAAATTTTGTTTTAAAATTCTTTAAAGCAGGTACTTGTCATTGATAGCTTATTGTTATTATACATTTTCCATGTAATTTCTAAACTAAATACCTCATAATATACCATGATTTATAAGACGCTTAAATTTTTTATTAGTTTGAAATATGACGTATCAATAATGTATTTTCTTGGCATTTGTTAGCTATTTATATTGCTATTTTACAGAGAAATCAAAGAAAATGTGAAAAAAAAGCTGGCCATAGAACGCCAGCGGACAACAGAGTGCGTTGAAAAATCTGCCAATCATCATATTTTATTACAATTATTGTTACATACTAGCGACCCGTTCGCGGCTTTACTCGCTTGATTAATGTTCTCGGATTGACTCTAATATAATGTGCATTTATAAAAGATTTTTTTTATTGTTTCCTTTCGAATAACTTTCTCAAAAAACGTTTTATATGGAGGGTATATAAAACGTTTTTTAAGAAAGATAGAGAAGATATAGAGGGACGGTACTCGCGTTTTGTCTATTGGTGAAAAGCAATTATGCCACGAAAATTCTTGGATTAAAAATAAGCCTAAATATTGCTCCACAGCCTCCTTCCTCTATCTTCTAGTGATAGTTTCATAAAAACCTATTCAGCTGTTCCAGACTTTCACTCGAGCAAACAAAAAAAACAGACAGACCGACAAAAATTTTAAAAATGTTTTTTTATGTTATAGTCACATGACGAGTGACCGTCCGGAGTCCGGAGGCATTGACTACGATGTCCACGCCCGGGTTAGCGCTGCTTGGGCCAAATGGCGGGAGGTCACTGGTGTGGTCTGCGATCGCAGAATACCGCCCAAACTCAAGGGGCTGATATACAAGAGCATGATCCGACCAGTTCTTCTATACGGCAGCGAATGTTGGCCAGCATTATCTCGGCACACTCAGGAGCTTCACGTAACGGAGATGAAGATGCTGAGGTGGATGTGTGGCGTTACTCGGGCTGACCGCATACGCAACACATTCATTCGAGGTAGTCTTGGGGTCCGTGACGTAGCGGATAAGCTCCAAGAGCGTCGTCTGAGATGGTATGGCCACGTTTTGCGCCGGCCTAAGAACTACGTCGGAAGAAAATGCCTTGATATGTCTGTCCCTGGAGTAAGACCCCCCGGACGCCCAAGGAAGCGATGGCTGGACGTCGTGACGCACGACATGAGAGCCAATGGACTAACCACTGAGGATGCTCAAGACCGTGCAAAGTGGAGTAGACTAAGTAGGAAAGCAGACCCTGGCAATAGGCCGGGATAATGCTAAGTGGAAGAAGAGTCACATGACGTAAATAACTATATGCATTCGAAAAAACTCCGTTATTTTCAAATAAAAAACTGATAGTCCAATGTTATTTATATGTATAGATTACTTAATAAGTACCTATCTACTCAACGTTAGCTTGTTGAAGGTTTTGCACCTTTCACATTTTATGTTACCCACGAGATTTTTTTTTTACAGTTCTTCATGTTTTTATTACGATTTCACAGGATGACGGTAATAAATTCAAAAACACATTTCTCCGTTTCTTTAATATACATTATAAATTTTTCTTATTTAAAAATCCCGTTTCGGGTCGCCTGATAATTAAGTATCTATTGGTATAAAAACTAAGATCAATACGTTAACTTTTTAACCGACTTCAAAATGAAGGAGGATTTTAAATCCATTGTATGTTTTTTTGTATGTCTATTACGTGATTACGCCGCCAACTACGAATGTATGTTAATTATACTTCTTTGTATGGTAGGACATATTCTCGAGCTGGTTTCATATAAATGTTATATATTTACATATTTGAGATGTAGGATAGGATAAGGTACGAACTTATAAATATATTTTGGAAGGCAGTCAACAGAAAGCAAGGAACAGGCAGTTGATGAAGTTTTATGAAGTTTAAAAACATCAAGCTAGAGAAAAGCAGCCGAACAATATGATGCCCCCAAAACACATTGGAACGTCACGTGGCCAAAAAAAGAAGGTCGAACTGTCTCTTAGGTAACTTTGTGGTCAAATACTCTCTACTCTGAACACTAAGCCAGGCGTTCTTCACCACGCTGCGTCAAAATTCCTATATGCTTTTTACAACTGATTACGTTGTTAGGAGATTCTAAAATCATAAAACATTTCTATAACTGTTTGAGATTTAAGGCCAACAGAAAAAAAGTATTATACCCCATAAATACATCTATACCTGAAAAACATCAGAGGGATCTCACAAATACGCCCGTTTTGTTGGCATTGCTATCTATTAACGACGGTGATTTTAAAATCGTTACAAGCCAAAAATAATTTGTTGTCATAAGAGCTTAAAGTAAAAATAATCTTACTGATGAAGACTGGATTTTGTTGTGCCGAGCTCGAGATTGCAAACAGATATACCGTTATTTTAATTTTAAGTAAGTGTTATTCTTGCGATTATAATTATGTCGTGTCTCAATCGTAGAATTGATGATTTCATGATCTCGTACAGCATTAATCTATTGGTGGTATTGCATTGATCGGATAAATGATAGCATATCGTTTTACAATATAATCTACACGCATACTTCATGAAATTATCGATTTTAAATGTAATTTGTTTGATCATATACCGATAAAGGCGCGATGCTAGAAGAGTGTTTTTTTATTATATGTAATAAAGTAAGTTTTTATTATATGTAGTCGTTAGTAATGAAGTAAAATTTTTTATAACTTCTTGATAAATTCACTATATGCATATAGCAGGGTAGGCAGAGGAAATGTAGTATTAATACAATTTCCACACAATTTTCGTGACAATGCCTAACGAAGTAACGAATGAATGAATGCGAAACACAACGACTGCTATTCACATTCAAGAAACAACATTTACAGTAAAGACTATTCTACGAATAAGAGTGTGGAGGCACACAGCGATGGAGCCCGTTTTAAATTACCCGTCAAGGCCTTGCCGTAGCGAAATTCCTTTAAATCCCTTTTCACCCGTTCCATACGTATCGCTCAACTCCCACGATGTGGAAATGTTACAATGTAAATCGTCATTGCGATTTGATGGGACTCCATAATTACTACGCCCCGCGTAAAAACTGAGAGAGTTATTCCTCTTTCTGCTCACTCGGTCGTATCCGCTCGACTATTTGATGCTGGTAACATATGTATGCAATTTACTCTTGCTTTTTCAACGAACAGTTTAATAGGTCCGTTCCAAACCTTTTTTGTTGTATTCCCCACATCTTAGAGTTTCTAAAATTGTTATTATTCTACTTATGACTCTCATTGCTTCTCTTATGTAACATACATCATTTTTAATATACAGAATTGAATTGTTGACTTAAGTAACTTAAATTATAGGTTTTAGGAAGAAGTCACTAGGAAATTGTAAACGAAACACAGCAAGTGAATTTTCAAAACATACTTATAATGAAATTCAATCCCTAATAATTTTAATAGTCTTCAGTCTATGCAGTCAAGGCTCAAGGGTCCACCTTGTGTTTTATCCAGCCGATTTCTTCTTTTTTACCAGTAAATCATTTACATGATGTATTTATTATTTTTAAAGTCCATCATGTATTTATTAAAGATAGAAAAATACTTAAAGAAAACAAAAACATTAAAGCAGCGGGATTAAAACCCGCGCCTCGTGGAAACCGTCCGAGCCGTCTGACTACTAAGCCATGCGTTCTCATCAATAATAAGTAAACAAGTTTTAAAAAAGCATTTAATAATTTCGAAACTGAGTTCCAATTTTTATACGTTTTCTTTAAGTAAATGCACATTCAGCTAAAACGAAGATTGAAACGTTAACAATAGATTTCTGGCACATTTAGTTGAAATTTGCCATCGCTTAACTGTTCATATTCTAATTTTTGTTTCGGTCAATCGTATTTTATGATTACACAACAGTTCAAATATAAATTATTGAGAGCTCGGGGACTTCTGGGAAGTCATCTGCTAGAAAAGATTACAGCGTCCCCTTTTTTTGTCATTCTAATGGAAACGGTACAGGACATATCGAAGATAAACCAGCTGATTATTGCTATGCTAAATGCCAGAATCATAACCAGATAGGAGTCAACTGGATACATTATATCCATTTGACATAGAGGTTAAAGAATTGAGCGTTTCTATGTTTATAAGCAGGCAGCGAACATGGCGCAAGAGACAATCTGCTCAATTTAGTCCCTCTAGTGACAGCATTATTTAACGACAAAAACACAAATTCATGAAAATGTATGGTCAAGTCAAGATTATGATCGAACAAATATCGTAACCGGTGTGTATGGCGCTATATATAACCAGAAGGATATTCATTAGCCGTCCTAAAGCGTACTAATTTTCAGACTCCAACCAACCGGACATCACGTTAAAAAAACATATTTCAATACGGTATCTCCAGTTAATTTCGTTCGTTAGTTCTATCAAAGCATTATTAGAAATTATTCTCAACAGTATCAGTAAAGATGAAGGTAGTCGAGAAGAAAATATTAAAACAAAAATATTTACTTAAACAAATATTCAATTTTCTAACACCAAAATTTTGCTGGATATATATGAAATTAATTCATTACAAAGCAGAGACCACGTTTAAAGTAAACATTCTGATATGATAGACTAACTTTTCTCTTCAATTTCTTTCATATGGTTACACCTACGTCTACCTCAATTAGGTCAAGGCCAAAACAGGGGCTATGCTCGGGCTCAACTCTAACATTTATCATTAATAAATACCTCTATACCTTAGGTCCAACTTTTATAGAAAGGTATGACTTTTATAAAGTGGACGTTTGTTTATGCATTATCGTTAAGTAAATTGTTTTTAATGTGTTATGTACAATAAAGTTAAGGTAGATTAAAAGTAAGATAATAAAGATTAAGGTACCGTGTTCCTTTTCTTATTAAGAAAATATATTGACTTTTTTATTAAAACGATTTTAGTTCGTATTTTATATTAGTCCCTTGTATTATCTTTATGTTCATAGGCTTGATTAGTACATTGACAAGAAGTAACTCATTTCGGTAAGGTTTAAGGTGCATGCCCTCCAGGATCCTCAGCGACAGTCAGCTGAATTTCTCACGAGAGTGGGCATGGGTTTGTTGTGCCCCATTAACAACCAGCAAAACTAGATAAATAAGTGATATTTATTTTAAATTATAGTCCAATTAATTGTATTTAATATATGTTTTACTATGAGTGTAGGATAAGATTCAAAAAGGCATTATTTTTTATCAGGCATTCCAATGTTTAAAAAAAGTCACTTGAACAACCAGTCTTTTGTACAACCACAACGGTTGTCCGTTGGTGATTTTTAGTATATAAATTTTTTTGCAGCGACAAAAGAAAATCATTTCATGTATAGGTATGCGTGCATTGCCGAAAACAATATCAAAAAATATATCTCATGAAATTAAGGTTGCATAACTTAAATGTGTTAAAAATGGGAATCCACTTGTATTGAATATAATATAATTGTAATAAATATAATAGAATATACTTATATTCTAACTGATTACTCTATATACTATACTGACTATACTGATTTAACAGACTGTTGAAAATAATTTTATCTTTTAAATGAACATTTAAAAGAAAGTTAACTTTAAAATCTTTTACGTTTAAAGATGTGTTTATTGTTATTTATTTCATTTTGTTGTAAGTAATCTCAAGTCAATCATGTACATTAAAGATTTAAAAAATATAATAATAGAACGGTTAATATATCAATAATAGAAGCTAAGAAACCACTCAGTAGAATATTTGGCCTCCAATCACGCAGTAAATCTGGATAAAAATTAATAAATTTTGTATACCAATAGTTTACAGTTTCGATCCGTCCGTTTGGTCCTCCATGCATTTACTGGAAAATAACTGACAAAGTAAAAAAGATAAATTACTTTGATAAAATTATTCATATCTACTGAAAAGAAGTTAGATTTGGCATGGTAATAAATTAAGGAAGCCATAAACAATATATAGGGTAGTTTTTATCCTAAGGTGCAATAGCTATTGCTATTATATATAGAGTAATTGAGGTGATTTAAACGTCTCTATAATAACAGAGCTTTACTTGCAAGTAATCGCAAAATTAACTCCATCCCAGTCTCACTTAGTGTAGTTTCTAACAGTGACAAATGGTAGAAGTTTTTTAATAGAAATTTTGTAATATAAAAAATGTACAAAGTTAATTTCCAGCTAGGTGTAATGAAATGACTATAGTGACATCTAGCGATAAGTAAATAATTTAGTCGTTTTAGGGGTCCGTACCTCAAAAGAGAAAAACGGAACCCTTATATGTTGCCCGTCTGTCTGTATGTATGTCTGTTTGTCAAGATCAGTTTCTCCAAATCACGTGGAAGAATCAAGCTGAAATTGATATCCTATATCCAAGTTTATAACCTCTTGAGGCACAGTAATAATAAAACTTCTAAGTCAACGCAATCAAAAGATAAGAATGTTTATGCTGAATTTTTTTGCATTTACAGAGTACTTTCCGTCATCCTAGAGTTATGAAATTTGGTAATAAGTTAGAGCTTATAGTACAACCAAAGATAATGATTCAAAAAAAAATATTATAGATATATCTCAGAAAAAAAAAACCATTACAAACTTATATTGTAGTTCATTTCATAAAAAAATTCAAAAAAAAGACGACCGCAATCTTAAGTTTTGTCGACTCGTATTAGTTATATTTCAATGACCTAGACCTAACTTACAGAATATATAAAGGATAAAATCTCAAATTTGATCATTAATGCATAAATAAACCACTCCAAACTTATATTTGTAATTAATTTCATACAAAATGAGTGGATACAACCGTAAATTTAAGTTTGTACTCCAAAATTTAGGTATAGGTAGTATTTTCCTCAGGTTGAAATAGATACGGAACCGTCGGTGCGCGAGTACTACTCGCCCTTGATCGATATTTTAAATAAAATTCCATCTATTAGTAGATGGATTGAAATTTCAACATCACACGTTATATCTTATCTTTACCATGCCACTTAGCCTTACAAGTTTAACCGTTCACCGGGTAACCAAGCACATCGCGAAATAAAACGTCCTTAGGTCGATCGAAGGAATACTCTCGTCGTCACGTCTCGTCCGCGCTGGAGTCCCGCACGGTTCCACTCTCTCTCTCCCCTCTTTATACGCATTATATGAAAGTCAAACTCACGATGTACGCCGACTATGCTGCTTATATACCACGGATCACTTCGCTTGGATCCTAGTCGAAAGCCTGCAACATGCTGCCGACGCCTTAGACGATTGGTTTAGCAAGTGGTGGTTTGAGGTTAACCCGGAGAAAAGCGTAGGCGTAGCCGAAAAGCTATTGCTAAAGCTATTTATTTGCAAAATAAGCTGGATCCTCTGAGAACGCCAGGTTAAATATTTAGGCTCGTTTTAGATTTTAGGCTCTCATTCCGACCCCACATTACGCATGTGAGGATCAAAGGATCATTCATTTATAACAGGCTATATCCCCTTATCTTCAAGCAGAGTAAAATATCAGTTCATAACAAGCATTTCATATAAAGTATTACATTTCGTAGCAAGCTGATATTGTACAAAACTTGCATTCGTCCCATCATGTCATACGCTTATATATAGCTAGAGCTTAGAGATAGCTCTCCTCTCTTTCTTTACAGAGAGTCCAAAAGTAATTCCCTAGAATCGCTTCCGGATGTCCCTGGTATGTTCATAACATGAACCTACATAAAGACGTCGAATTGAAATCACTCAAGAGTTCTGCAAAGGCTTAACCAAGCGCTATTACGTTCGCGTAGACACCCACTCCAATCACCTGGTAGTTGAAGCGGCTAACTATCCACACCCAGCACTTCGACGCTCTCGTAGCATCCTTCTAGACCCCGAGGATCCAATAACTGTAGCCAACCGTTACTACAACGGAGCGTTACACTCCTCTGTCGCATCTAACCTGTGCCGTCGTCGCCGTAACAAGCGAGGCGGCCTCTGTTGTGTTACGGCGCGTCTGCGTTTTGGCGCAACGGGGCCCGCCGTTCTATGACCATCCTACGTATAATCTTTCATCTACAGAAAAATTGGGATGATTTGGATTATTAATTTGAATCGTGCAAATTCGATTTTGTGTTTTGTAGCATCGGTTAAATTTATATACAAACTTATAATTATCATGTACGAAACATGTACATTGTGTATACAATTATTTGGGTTTCGTTTTTTTAGGGTCCGAAAGAGCCATAGATCACTTTGTTATCCGTCTGCCTGTCTGTCCGTCTGTCAAGATTATTTTCTCAAAATCACGTGAAGCTATCAAATCAAACTCCTAAGTCTACACAATCAAAAGGTATGAGCGTTTGTCTTATTTTTTTGCATTCTATATGGGTACTTTCCGTGGACCTATTAGTTATGAAATTTGGCTAAATATTAAAATTTATAGTACAAATAAAGGGAAATGTTTCGAAAATTGGAAATTTATAATATAGTATTTTCCTCCAGGCAATACTTAAAATCATGAAACTGGTACGGTCCGGTCTGGTGGTATCCCTCGGTGTGCGAGTACTACTCGTAGTTGACCAAATTGTTTAAATAATAGACAGAGTGATCTGAAAAGATATAAGTCCGAAAAAATCGAGGTATTGCAATGTGGTGTCATAGGTAAAAAAAAATTAAAACGAACGCGATTCAGTTTACTTAAGCGAGCGAAGCCGCGAACGGGTTACTAGTTTCTAATAAAATAAAATTCACTCTGTGTTTTTTTTAATATAGATCAAAAGACCAAAAAAAGGAGTTTCAAATCCTAGTATCTTCTTTAGATAACCGAGTATATCCTTTGGATAAATAAGTTGTCCCTGTCTTTAAGGCACATATTTCTATATCTTTTTCTTCTCAACGAATAAAATGGTTCACAGATATTTCAAGCATTCACATCGATCTTTATTTAAGTTCAATAAAAAGGACGTTGATTGTAATTTTTTAAGGTTGTCCGGGCGTACAATTTTATCATAAATCAGGATTCGCGTCGTTAACGTACGAAATAAAAATTTAAACTTAGAGTATAATAAGACAGAAAGAAATAAAATATAAACTAAGAAAATATAGAGAATAATAAAGTGACGATTTACAATTCTACTAAAGTTCAGTCGTAGTATTGCTCAGAAGTACATTTAATTAGTAGTTCAGTGGACAGTTTCATTTCGAGTAATATTTATCATAATTTTAATTCGCTTTGCTTATGCAGATTCTTAAAATATAAAAAAATATCTACGTAGTAAAGTGCTTAAATACGTAAAACTACACAAAGATAAACAAAAATATAAAATCGTTATTAGGACACTTAAAATATTGATTGACTCAATAAACCATCTATTCTAGCGATACGACCGCATGTTGTCAATTGTGTTTTTGTTTTCTTTTCTTTATTTAAATACGTATCTTATTGTGTAAAATAAAGTGTAAATAAATATAAAAAAATTGTTAAAAATATGTGTGTAAAAAAAAGTGCGTGTGTGTTTAAAATAAATGTGGGCTTAATGAAAGTTTCGCTTACCACATCCTTTGCACCTATCCTTAGTTAATCCATCCTTTGTACAATGTCATACATACATAACTTCAAGCTTTATTCTTAGCGGGATAGTCAGAGAGAACGGATCGCCAAACGCCACGGTCTCTACATACCTCCTCATGATGTCCTTCCTCATAAAGTCCCCCATCCCCATATTGTTTGTGTTTAGCTACATGTGAATATATTTAATTCATCCAAATTGAACTGACATTCTAGTAAAATATAACTTATTACCAACTATAAAATTAAATAATAATGCAACTGATAATTAATCAATTCAATTGAATTAAAAATTAATGATCAGTAGTATTGATGATTGCTATTTATAATTATAAGAAATAAAAGAATACAAAAGTCATCCTTCATCCTTGCGATTAGAACAAATCTGTATTCCTAGTCTTAGACGTATAATGTATCTGTCACTGTCAATGTAACGTCAACAAGTCAATATTCTCATGCAATAAAATGTTCTACGTCAATAGATATTAAATAAAAGTTATCTAGAGAACATATTATCACATTTAATACAAATCAAAGAAAGGCAACTTGCTTTATCTTATCTCGTAGTTACCACTATTGAAAATTTTATTATATAATATCGCTTGGGTATGTGAGTGATGCGTGTACTACTAAGACCAGTAACTATATTTAGGCAAGCAGTACAGACGAATAGAGTTGTACAGTTAAAAAATACATTTACGACAGGTAATTTTTTTCATGTAGTAGTAACAATTATAAATGTATTTGTAGTTCATTCTATATTGACTATATTTGTGGTATGTACTATCAATATAAATGGAATTTTAGCATTAGTTTGGAGAGCCATGGAAGATAAAGAGGCATTGAAAAATCGCCTAACTCCATTGCAGTACCATGTTACTCAAGAGGCTGGCACAGAAAGACCTTTTACAGGTGAATAAATATATAGTAAATACCTCTATTTCTTAATTTATGAGATATAAATTATATACAAGTATTTATATTTTAGGTGTTTATAATAAATTTTATGAAGAAGGTTTATATGTGTGTATAGTTTGTAGACAAGGCCTCTTTAGCTCTAAAACCAAATATGATTCTGGATGTGGCTGGCCTGCATTCAACGATGTTCTGTCTACTGATAAAGTTACTTTACATAAGGACACAAGTGCAGGTACATAATTTTTTGTTGTTACTATATAAGATAAATCCAAGTAACAAATGTAGAAAACATAACAAATTTGAACTACTAATGAAGCCTTTTGTATATTGTGTACATTCAAAAAAAAATTATAAATAATAGATAACAAAAATTTACTGTTTAATATCAGATACATACTCTGCAACAGGTAACTTTTTATACCTTGTCAATTCATGCAGAACAGGTTCAATGTCAATATACAATAGGCTATTTATATATAAAGTAAATCTATGATTTGTTCAAGGTAAAATTTGTAATATACTAATAACTAAGCTTAGAATATATTATGAGACATATGTTCTTATGGTTAGTAATGGATAATTTGGGAATTGCATGTTTATTCATTTTTGTATTGCTTACTTTTAATATGGTTAAGGTATAAAAAGGTTGCCATTTGTTTCAATAATGATATTTACCTATTACATTTATATACATAACAGATATTTGCTCCTATTGAATATAAATATAACACTAATTCATGAATCATACTATTTTAATTGCTAATATGTTACATTTATGTATTACATATTAATATACTGGTAAAATAAAATTATTAAAAACATAATTATCTACAATCATATCTGAATGTATACATATACTGCATTATCCTTTACCTGCCCTTGTTACTGACATATATGGTTGCACAGTCACACTCCCATGTTTAGACTTGCCATCTGTAGCACAATTAACCTTCAACTTGAGACTAATCCATTTTTTATTTTCTCACTTTAATACTAGTTACTAATATAAGTAGCCATTTTGAGTTGCATTGTCTTCTAATTATGAGTTTTGCAAATTAACTACTAAGGTTATTTATTCTTATTATTCGGAAACATTAATATCAATATTTGTTATTACAAAATTATTTAAAATTATTAAAATTATTTATCCTTTAATATTGACAACTTTATTATTTATTAATAAAATCTTAAATGGTGTTGGCAATTGATTTTGGTGCTAATATATTATAATATTTTTTTCTGTCTTTCCACTCCTTTGACCACCCTTCAAACTATCCTGTCCTCCACAATTAATGTAAGTTGGTAATTTATTCTTAACTTTAATTAATAATGTTATAATATTTCCATATTTATTTATTCTATTAACTGCTGTGATTATTCCTTTTTGTTTGCACTATTGACCATATATTGGCACTTTTTTTTATCTTATTTATGCATTTTCTATAACATTCAATCATCTTATCTCCCATTTAAATAAGCTCATTAATAAATCTTTGAATACCTGCCACATTTTAATTGATTATCACTTAACTACTCACCTTTACCATTCACCTTGTTTGTACCTTACCCATAAAACACGGAATGTGCATGTTATTAATAATCATTTACCTTCCATTCCTCATCACGTCCTATATATCCCGCCCTCCCTTACATTCACGGATGGCTGCCGACTGGACGACGACCGCTGCTCTTGTCACTGCGCCGAATATATCTGCCACCATCTCACGACATGAATACAACGGATTTTTATGACGTCAACTATCTTTAATGTGATGTGTAAATAAATGGCTTTGTGGTGAATGGACCGGGGGTGGAATAAAAGTTGGGGCAAATATATTACTGGTTTTAACGCGACCAGGTATGGTGCGAACTGAGGTGAGGTGCTCCAAATGCTCGGCTCACCTTGGCCACGTGTTCAATGATGGCCCGGCACCAACCAAGAAACGATTTTGTATTAACTCAGCTTCAATTGACTTCATACCAGCTGAAGAACGAACGGACTAACATTTTTGTTTTCATTGTCTTTGCTAATATTGAGGTTTGTAATCAAACTTATAATTACCTGTATACAAAGTATATTTTTATTATGCCTGATAATATATATATATATATATATATATATATATATATATATATATATATATATATATATATATATATATATATATATATATATATATATATATATATATATATAAAAACAAATCACTATGCCTGATAATATATACATAAATATAATAATAAATAAGAAAAAATTGTAACTTATATAATTGAATTTTTACATTAATAAAGTGCAATAGATATTTTGCTAACCAATCTAAATAGAACGCTTTATCGTCTGTATTCTTAATGCGTATGTTTACAATATATTTACGATATTTTTAGCAAATGGTAGAGCCAAAGAATAAATTTGAAACGGCAGTTATTTTATAAATATTAATTATAATCACGCTAGTTACCACATCGAGTCAATTTTTATATTTGTTGATTATATATTAGCTTTTTTCTTGTACTTACATAACGTTTTAGGGTTTTTCTATTTATTTGTAATTGTAAGAATTAGAAGTACAATTTTTTGGCTTCTCGAATATAATACTATTTGTGTATAATTTGACTTTTATTAATAATATCCCACCCTGATTTCCTTTTAATTACTACGACTAAATAATAATTCTACATTATACGTGCAGCGGTAAGTTATTCAGTAACAAGTGCACAGAGAAAAAACAACCAAGGAACTATCAGTGAGTTTGTAAAAGAAGGCTTGTCTTAAAAATCCACACAAGAATCTTTCTCAATTAAAGAGAAGTTCCTTATTGGACCCTGATGATGGACGCGTATGAGAAACATTAGAAAAAATCCTAAGGAATGAGGATATTGGTATCTCATAATCCAGATCGAATATATTTTTCTATAAAGTCTAAAGCGTTAGGAAACGTATGGGGCACGCATCCACATTCAGCACTGTGAATCCATGGAGTGCTAAGTAGTTTCTTCTCTCAATTTTCTTATTAATTATCTTTGGACAAATTTTATGTACTTTTTATACTACACCTATGACAATATTGTATGGGGGCGCGTTTTTGTCACATATTTTATGCTGACTCCAATTTTATAGCCCATCATCATCATCTGATATTTATAAATATACACATTTATGTATATATATATATATATATATATATATATATATATATATATATATATATATATATATATATATATATATATATATATATATACATAAATGTGTATATTTATAAATATCAGATGATGATGATGGGCTATAAAATTGGATATATATATATATATATATATATATATATATATATATATATATATATATATATATATATATATATATATATATATATATATATATCTGATATTAGATACTCTTTGTTCGTGCGTATATAGTTGCAATAAAACTACAAAAGATACAGTTGAGTCTTTTATTTATAGTATGGTTGTAATTTATATGCACAAGTTGCTCATACATGGCACTGGTGTTTACAACTGTCAAAAATCATGAAAAAACCGCTTTATAGTCTCATAATAATAATCATATTACATTTATTAATACATTTTCAACTTAATTACGTACATAATTACAGTTAGTTTCTCATCTTACATAGTGCGTACTTCAAATTCATTTCCATGATCACATAATAATAATAATATTTCACGCTAATCTTTCTGATACATACATACTATTCTAAATATCTTTTGTTCACGCTCCCTTGAAATTTTGGCTATATAGTTTTACAATCCACCTAATTGCACACTGTTTTGGTATCGGTTGGTGCTGATCGGTTCATCGTCGTGTTGTTAGGTATCATCATACATAGGCCGTATAGAGTGGTTTTGTTATAGTTATTTATAGGCCATTTTAAATGCAAACATTAGTTGGAATATATTAATAGTTAGTGCATGTGTATAATAATGTTTCATCTTTAAAACGAAAATAAATAATTAAGATATGAATGCACCAACCATTACAAAAAAATATGTTTTACAGTGTAATTGGTCATTGATATTGTCAATTACTTTGATTTATATTTTTTCTGTAAAATGTCCAGTTGACGAGACTTGAGAAGCTCGTATTCAGCAGATATATGGAAATCATTCGCCCATCACCTCGCATTCAATCGCAAAAATTATAAAATAGCAAAAAATTACATAATAAAAAGAAAAATTTAACAGCATCTTTCGGCACAACCTATTTATAAAAGCCGAGAGTCGTTATTATAATTAAAATATTCGTTATATGATCTCTTATAGTATAGAAAAGTTAATTGTTTCCCCGATCACTAACTACTGCCTACTATTGTCTTATTCATCCATTCCTATGAATATCATTGATATTTCTATTTTTTTTAATTCGTTCAATGCAAACTTTTGTGCCAGAAAAGATTAATTACCAATTTCTGCCTAATTTCATATATATATAATCAGTATAATAAACTATATAAACTTAATACTAGGTAAATGCTTCACTTCATGACTAACAATGATACCGTTCAAAAATAAAATTATATTTTAATAATACATTCGTAATTAAATTATGAAATTTATAACATCAAATTGTTAACTGTCCGTCCGCTTGTGTGCTCAGAACTTAACACTGTTAAAATATTGCAATTATTATTTATAATAATGAAAATATTAATTTAATTTCAAATAAATGAAAAACTCAAGCGCAATATAATAAATAATTATTCGGTCATAGTAATAAACATAAAACTAGCTAGCTATTAAAAGCGTCACACGGCCATAGCATAGGTATTATTTCACTAGCAAGTAACCTCAGTCAAAATGATACGAAGTAAGTATTAAATACGCAAATATCGCTCACCGTTAAATATTAATAAAAATGCGTGCATTTTAAGCTAATAATATAATATGTAATCAGAATCTCGTTTCTAAAACCAATGGCGTAGGAAAATACACATCGTCTTAGTACTAATACAGATAATTTCTCTCAAGCACTCCACAAGTTCACACACTCGCAGTGGCCGCGGCCCGCCGCCGCCGTCGCCGCTACCATCACAGAGAATACAAGCTGTTCGCAACGGTATCACCACTACGTTACCCTACGATCATTACTTTAAGTCTAAGAGTTAACTGCCAGTCTTCGGTCGCAGACATATCGTATTTAAAAATTTGTTTCTAAACACTATATCTACAAAACGCTATCGCTCGCCCGCAACGAGGCGGCGAGGGGGCGAGGGGGCTCGGCGGCGGCCAGGCGGCGACTCTAATCACAATAAATAACTTTCCTATTCGACTCCTACGTCTCACTACGGCTACTGGACTGCTACTGTTCATATTCAATCTTCGGTATGTAAAAATACGATCACGTCATTTATGTGCAGCCATTTATAAAGGTAAAATATCGCTCTGTAATTAGATGGTTAAAACTTCGTTTGTGAACATACTCACTAGTAACCATAGACAACGCTGGGTAGGCACTGGGGTGCGCTAGAGGGGCGCGGGGGCGGCGGGCGCCGCGGGCCTACGCTAATGCCCCTTGGCCGCCTCCTTCGCTGCCATGATGAGCGGCGTCAGTGACGCTAACGGTCGTGCCATTTTTAGGAATGGGTGCTACAAAATACATTTATATCTTATTTATCATGCTATTAAAATATACGATCACGTCAAAGCATTGAAAAACAATTTAAATTTTAAATATAATTAAATAATAATGAATTTTAGTAGGAATAAATACACCTAGGCATTAGTCAAATACATGATCAATCAATCTGATGCTCGTCATTTGAATGTTAAAATTGACTACTTTAATTTACTCAAATAGACACATACCTTTAAAAGGTCTAGAGCAGTAGCTCGGCTCTCCACATCCACCTCTAGGCATTGGTCGAGGAAGTCCTGGAAGACTGTACTGAGCTTCTCCTTATCTTTGATGTCAGGCTTTCCGTTGGTAGCAATCAAATAGAGAGCCCGTAATGGATTCTCATTAAGATACGGTGGCTCTCCCTCGATCATTTCAATAGCCATTATACCCAGTGACCATACATCTACCTATGAATATATGAATGAAAGAATTATTGTGGGTCCATTATTACACACGGTCAACAAAATGAGATTTTTGGTTTGACTGACTTTTCATACTTAATTATATTGATTTTGAGTATTATTAACATTTAGCTCTAGTGACATTTTTTTTGGTTTTAACGGAAGAACTGTCTTATGTCTGTTCGAAATTTTGCAATAAAAAATATGCATAAATAGATACCTTAGGGCCATATTGCTTTCTAGTAACAACTTCAGGCGCCATCCAATACGGTGTCCCAACCATGGTTGTTCTTTTATTTTGCTCAGGAGATATTTGAGCACAGAAACCAAAGTCCGCTGCAAATATAGAATATAGCATAGCAGTTAATAAATTATTTATTTTATGGTATAATAAGTTTTTCATAGCTTCACCCTTTTTCCCGTATATCAGGGTAGGCAGAGAGAACTTAGTGTTTAAACAATCCGCTCCATACTTTCCACACGAATATGAGACATTGCGTATTACGTGGCGCGCAGTTTGTCATCATTCCCTTAGTGGGGATCGTATCCATAACTATTTACAGTCAGTCAGAGAGACGGGGTAATACATTTCCGTAGGCCTCGGTAATAAATTATTTTGTTCCCATTTTTTATTAAATAAAAAAAACCGAACGAAACAAAACATATGTTAAAATAATAATACCTATGTATAAAGTGTTAAAATAATACTTACTGAGTTTAACCTGGCCATCTAATCCCAATAAAATGTTATCAGATTTGATATCACGGTGTATAACATGGTTTGTATGGAGGAAATGCAATGCTTGCAGGACTTCGCGACATACCGCCGCTATTTGCCCTTCATCCATGCACGTCTCCGTTACTACGTCAGTGAGCGATCCGCCTGCTAAATACTCCATTACTACCCAGAGCTCCTAATATTAAGAAAAAACATTAATTATTATTTTTTTCCGTGAAAGTTTAAAAAGTTTGGGAACCGAATTGGGAATCTTTGTATAATTTTTATTTTAGCATCACGCTGTATCCCGAACGAAGCAGGGCAGGCAGAAAGAAATGTAGGGAGAAGGAACAAAGTGTTAATACATTCCGTTCCCACTTTCAGTCTGTCTAGGCATTACATGTTGAGTGGCGGGACTCAACGACGCGCTTTTGCCTTGTTGTTGCCAGAACTAAGAAAATGAAAATACTTTCGATTCTCCACGAGCGGCAATCGAGCCCATAAGCCGTCTCGTTTACAGGCAGACTATATCTCTGCGCCACGACGATCTTTAAAAATATTTGTAAATCTAAATATGCATACGAATGAAAAATATGCTCAGGTGGCTTGGACATCAAGAGAGGAAAAGTGATGGAAAATATATAATATAAAATTAACGGGAAGAAGGTAGTTCCTCGTATAACTTTCGAGAACTCAGTGTCTACACACAGGTATAGGTGATACTGGTGGAGGATAATGTAAAAAGCGTTCTTTAAGGACCCTGATAGGCTTTATCTTAAAAGGTAGATGACACGGAGAAAGAGGTATACATCGATGTAGCTATGAGTTGACACTACATTTACTTTGACTACCCTGCCAGCGATAATACATAAAGGTAAAGAATAATGTAGTATGTACCTCATTAACTAAGTAGCTGTCCAGGTAATTGACTACATTGTTATGCTTGTTCTCCCGCATCACCAGTATTTCATTTATAATCAGTTCTTTCTTAGGCTGCTGGCTTAAATTCATTTGCTTAATAGCTACTTCCATACCCGTTGATGTTTCAATTGCTGTGTAAACTGTACCTGACGCGCTACAATTATAATAATAATATAATAAAAATCTTTATTTGAAATATTTAATAAGATTACATTAACGAAGGAGACCAGAACAATGGTTCGGTTTCAAATCTTATTTAAAACGTGATTAATTAAGTTTAAACCATCAATGATAATTCTTACCCTTGACCAATTTTTTCCATTTTGGTGTATTTTCTATTAGGATCTCCAACACTAACAATAGTTCGTAATTTTTCTAAAATTTCCTCATCTGTCATTTTCTTTTTCCTTTGTTGCTGCCCTGTTGCTCTTCTGTTTAAGGAAAATATTTTTCAAAATAATCGTTTAATAAGTCACCGTATACCTTAAGAACTTATTTATGAAATAAAATCATAAGAACCTTGCAAATAGTAATAATTATGGCTAACTATAAATAACTATTGGCTATTATATCGTTCATACATGTTTTATGTTACATATATTATCTTTGTTTTTATAAATTCCTGCTAGGGAAGGTTAGAAGACTGTAAATGTTAAAACGCAAAAAACGTAGCCACAAACCCACAGAATATGCAGTGCTAACAAATAGTACAAATTATACAACCGAGTTAAGCGTACAAAACAAGTTTTTGCTCGATATCATATTCTACAAATTACGTTAACCTCTTAACTCGTCCATGATTGAAATATCATTCTACCCACTTATCAATACAAACATTAGTTGTTATTGTCAGTGACAGTATCCAGTGTTGCTTACATGAGAAATTTAAATTATACCAAAAACATGGATAAATGTATGGAGCTCCTGTTGTGCTAACTAGATGAGAAAATTGACGAAAGATTTAAACAAGTCGCTACGATTATTAGAACTGCAGTAACGAATAATGCAATGGAAGAATTATATGAAAAATCAAAATCAGTAATGGAGAGAACAAAATGCTTAAGACTAAAATTGCCGAATTAAGAACATTGCCAAAGAGGACAATCCAACCAAAAAAAAAAGTTTTTTTTGTACTCGAAGAGAAAGGAAAAAGCAAAGTCGAGCTAGCAGACTACATAACAGAAACAACAATAGAGTCAGGAACACACATTGTTTGCCAAGAAATTGATAATGTGTACAGAATTGTAGCAGCATGTAGCAAAATCGCAGTGTAGAGGTACCTTCACATCAATATGGAAAAAACAATGAGAATAATGAGAAACAGGACTAACATTCTATCAGGATTATCCAAAGGAGATACTAGAGGTGCCAAAACAACTTCAACTAGAAGTTACCTACATTAAGTAGGACAAACTTGTAAAAAAGAAAACAAAACAAATTAGTATAGAAAAAGAAAAAAAGAGAAAATATCCTAGCAATAGCCATTGTTTATTTTCTCGAGATCTAATTAAATATCAGAATAAAGGCTAATTAATAAAAATTTTAGTACATTGTTTGACGTTTTATAGTTAGCGTATTCATAACTCGCTTACCCAATATCAGTAGGCGGCGCTCCGTTGGCGGGCGGGGGCGGGGGCGTGGGCTGCGGGTGCGCGGGGTGCGCGGGGAGAACAGGGTGCGGCGCGGCCGCGGGCGGCGTATGCGCTCCCGCCGGGTTCTTGTTGCGGTCTAACGGTGCTCCAGTCTCCCCTCGACTGCATATCTGGGCATTCAAAATTATTTACGAGTTCAATTTAATTACAAAAAATATATATACTTACATTTTTTTTTAATAATAACTTAACGCTATTTCCCGTATATAGGAAGAAAGGCAGACTTAGATTCCCTACTTTCCGAACAATTCTGAAACTGTTCTTTCTTTTCTTGATCTGTTTGTCTTGTTACTAGAGTGAAGATTATTAAATAATTCATTCTGCCCGAGTGGGAATCGAACCCACAATCGTCGCGTTTACAGCGTTTTTCGAGGCTGTACCGCTGCGCCACGATGGCCTCAAAATAGTGTTTAAATCTCAATCAATCTCAATCTTCAAGAATATTTTGCAATTAGCAGAAAAAAACGAACTACACATTTTTTGTATATATTATGTATTTTTAAAGTTTTTACGTGTTTTAAGCATCATACTCAACTGAACCATAATGGTCCATGGAAGGGTTTCATTCATTCATATTAAATTTGATATTTACAGAATGCGTGGTAAGAGCAGGATGCGGCACGTGAGGTGGCGAAGCTGGCGAAATACGTGGAGGAGGTGCTTCTTCTTCTTCTATTGGCTTCGTGTACTATGAAAATAATTAAAAAATGGTTTTTAATAAAAAGTATTCTTGAAGCAAAAATTACAATATGATGACTAACAAAGAATCATAATCAAAGTATATATTCCAATCAGGGCTTGTCAATGCTTTCTATATAAGTCGATCATTCGTCACAACAGCTGCCCAAATGTATTTCAACTGGACAATACTGACGTCAATCATCAAAGCAATAATGTTAATCAATCACATTTCAATAAAAAATGCATCATAATATGAACCTGTTTTAGTATGTTTTTTTTTTATATTTACTCTGCACCGGTAGAGAGAATTTAGATTTAAAATACATTATTCTTTACTTGCTGTTGACATTTTAAGATGAGAGGTGACATTGCTGCGCTATGCTTTAACTTACCAAGCTGTGGTAATGAAAGTAAAATATCCCACAAGTGCTGTTCAAACCCACATTGCTTGTATAGCCAGACTGATCAACATGATGACATCAAAGTTTAGTTACATAAATACTTACAATACTCTTAGTGCGATCGGGTCGAGAAGGCGGGGGTGGTGGAGGCTCCGGATGCTCTGTATCCGTTGGGGTAGAGGACGATGGACTACTAGATGACACTCTCGAAACTGAGGAACCTGCAATAGGTAATTAAATTATTTATTTTATGCTCATATTATTATCAAAATTATATTAATTTTAATTTTTAAAATTTTTTAAAAATTTTATAAATGAGCAGTAAAGATTTTTCAAAATTTATCTCATCGAATATTGTTGCTTATTTAAATAAATAAATATAAGATCTATGTGAGAGGAACACAACCATTGTATATTACTTAATGTATTTTATGGGTATAGACCACGATGTACCCAATATCAATTGTTAAGTGAAGTAGCAAGTATCATAAAAATTCAAATATTTTTAGTAAGTACAAATCATTAAAGTTTTATCAACGAGTAAAATCTCAATATCTACTTAGTTCATAGAATCTTTCTAACATATTCTTTTTCAGCATCCAAAGACATTCATTGGTAAAAGAAGTGAAATCAAATTTTAGTGCACAATTTTTAAGGTATGTATATAAGGCTAATATATTAAAGTTGTAAATAGTAGGTATTTACAACTTTAATAGAAGATTACAATACAGTAAATTTACTGACATTTTTTATAATATTTCACATCAAACACAATCAAGACTGGCTTGCTATTGAGGTCTTCATATTATACAGCAATGTATGTTAAAACATCATTAGGAAATCGTATTAAGCATGAAGAATATATATGAAATCTATACTACTGTGCTGATTTATAAATTAATAAAGGTTTTGTTATAATTCTGAAGAAACATAATTAAAAACATTAAATAGTAATAATATTTACCTGAATGTGTAGTATGCATCTGTGCCGAGGTCATGTACTTGGATGGAGGTGGTTGTGTGGCAGATGCATCATACCATTTAAGAACATCAAGAACTGCTTGTGGGTTACTTTTCTGCTCTTGTTTACTAATATTAGAGGCCATCAGCAGCCGCGCCCATGCCTCGGGCATACCCTTCAAACAAATTTATTATGAATATATTACCTATAAAAGAAAATAAATGTAGCATTCTAATACAAAAAGTATTTGAAAGTTTAAAGAACAAAGTTTCATGCTTTTTGATGATGAAATAAAAGTGTTTGAACATTGCTATAAGAATGTAAGAATAAGTAATAACATGGTATCTTATGTGATGTCAACAGTTAGATACAGAAATGTTTTGTACTTAATATAATATTTAACTGTGATGTTTAATTCTACATTTAATTTTGCATGCTTGAAAAATACATATTTTATGAAAGTACTCTTAACAAAATATGAAAACCAATATTTTACAAGCAACTATGTGAAAGAAAAAATGTAAAACAGAATTGTAAACTTTAATAATATTCATTGTATATTATTTTATATTCACAAATTCTGTATTTATATACATTTCAATTTTAAACATTTCCTGGTACCAAATTAATAAAATAAACTTATATTTAATGTAACTTTTTACAAATAATTTATAGCGGCAAAGTAACAAATGTGGCAAAAAATAATTATTACCCACTAAGATTAGATTTTGAAGATAGATACTGAGAATGACTATAGCAATAAATGCACATATATAACCTGAGCTATTGGATACTTACTGTTATAGGCAGCTTGAAACAGAAGCGGGCAATACAGGGAACTCAATTACATGGTTATTGGATCCATATACATATTAAAACCAAAATACCTAAATATAATATAAAATAGATATCTAATATTTTATGAAATATATCTAAATCACTCTAGATTTTGTACTTCTATTGTCTCAGTAATTTATGCCTCTATTTATTAACATTCACAAGGCAGTAAGTACAGCATGCATTTAACTATGTTGTTAAATAATAATGTTGTAAAAGTAATTTTATTGAATAGTTTTGGATACATGTATTGTTAAAGAATGGATAAAAATATCTATGCTTAATCATAAGCAATTATTTTTAAATGAATTTAAAATTAATTTTAGTATGAAAAACTTGTAATTTATGTGTGTTGCAATACAAGAAAGCAAAGCTCACATATGCTGAATAAAAAGCAAATAGCTAATTAATTTCACAAAACACTGCTTAAGTGGATTTTTATAAATAAATAGGATTTTCTATTAACTTATTATATAACTATGATATGATATATTAACTTATTTTTGTGCAATGTTAATTTTGATTAAATATTAATTTTGTGTTTTTTTTATTTGTGCTAAAAATAATAAAGCATGAGCATTTGATTTAATTGAATTTAATAATTAATTACTTGTTATTGTAACATAAACATCACATTAATAACAAAATAAAAGGAATCCTCAATTCTCAAAAGGGAACTAATTTGAGCTTTAAAATATTACAAATGAAAAAAATGACTTACTGTGAACTCTCCAGTCACTGCGTCAAAACCTACATGCACAGTATGCTCAAAGTTAGTTGGATAACTAATATTTGGTTTACTATCATTGTGGGCAGTGCTCTTGGAGCCTTTTATTTTAGCCTTTAAAGTTTTCTTTTTTCTATCTCCACTGTCATCAGGTTCTGCAAAAAATAATAGTTATGTACAAAATAAAAACTTAACTTGGTCTTAACAATATCAGGCTGATTGTGTCACACGTATTTAAATTTAAAGACAGACAATACTATAGTTAATGTTAAACTCATTTAGAAATATTAATGACTGTATCAACACAATCATTATAATAACTATCCTATATGATTACCTTTTGGTAGGGGCCTCATGTCAACTGAGGCTACAGAATCTACCCGGTCAGTGGCTCGGTTGCTTGTTAAGCGCACTGGAGGTGCTGGTGGTTTGTCTTCATCGCTCGACATTCTGATTGGTATTACACGTCCTATAAAATTGTTTAAACATTCTTCTATAAAGACACTTCAATATCGTCATACATTTATTTACATAGTTTGTCCATATTCGAATTTGTAATATGCTATTGATAAATAGATATTTTTAGACCACAGCAGCTAGGTTTATAGAAAAAAAAAACACAACAATATCTTAGGATATTACTCATGGACGCGCCCCGCAAGGTTTGTAACTACGAAAAAATAATCTTAACATTTTCTTACCAATGAGCTAGTACGATTCAGTAATACGTTGTACGTATTTTTTATATAAACATTTACATCTCAATATTGTTGTACGCTAAAACTTTACTTTTTTAGAAAAAAATTAAAATAACTGCAATTCAACAAAATACGACATTAGCAATGACTGAGCCGCCATTTAAACTTTTAGCGATACATACTCTGTGGCTTCCTATTCTGTCATTTAAAAAATGTATCCTGTTGATTGTACTATAGTGGAAGAAGTACAAATAATGAGATATTATTATTAAAACAATAACAACATTTTAATTGAAATGCTTTTGAACTAATTTTGACATATTTACTATTTGTAATGTAGATTTACCAAAAATCATAATTAATATTAATTTAAAACTATTTATATTATTTACATACGTATAATATATTAATAAAGATTATAAGTAACTTAATTTTTACATATTACTTATCAATAATATTACAGATTCAAATCACCATTATTTTTATCACTGTCACGTTTCATTGACTTTTACTACGATTACACATTTTTATTGACAAATGTATCACTATTCACTAACTACTAATCACATTGGAGATGTGTAAGTTTTCAATATTATAGCTTAGACTTTTACTTTTTCAGTAAGAATTTATGTGCTGTCATAAGGACTCTGTCATAAAATATTTTTACGTAAAATGACATACAACAACTAGTAATTATGGACGAAGTAAAGGTAATAATAATTGCAGAACGTCTTTTTTGCTTAAAAAAAAGTATAATTGTGGAAGTTAATCTTATAATTGTTTTAAAGGCACAAGATTCAACAAATAAAAAGCATGCTTTTGATGATTTAAGCAAGGAAGAATTAATTGTAAAGTGTAAGAGCCTCCTTACAATAGCTCAAAAGGCAAAACAAGCGAAATCTGGTAATGTTTGTCCTATGTTCTATAATAGTTTATCTTATATATTGTGTAATTTATAATAATTTGATCAATCATTCTCAAGTAAATTAATAGATTTCTATAAATTATTCAGAGCTTCAGAATGAAGTTTCCAAATACAAGGAACAAATTGAAATTTATAAATCACAAAACAAAAACACGGAAGAAAATGTGCAAACACTGCAGGAGTTAGTGGATTCTTTAACAGAACAAAAACTTACTTTCATTACCGAGATTGACACAACACAAAGTAAACTAAGAACACTTGTTGTCCAATCTAAGAACTATGAAGAAGAAATTAACAAACAGAAGGCTGATATTTTACAGAAGAATCAAGATCTTATAAGTATGTCACAAAAATTATCAGATCTCGACTGTGAGGTTATTTCTCTGAAAAGACAAAATAATAGACTACTGGAGGAAAATGAACAACTTATAACACAACTATCAGATCTAGAAACAAAAACTGAAGAGTTCAATACTATTGGCTTGCAACAAAGAGAGCAATTAAAAATATTAGAAGAAAGAATACAAAAAGGTAATATCTTTGTAATTTTGAGTCTATTTACACTATTTAAAATTTTTGTTTACTTATTTATTTTTTATTCAGTGTTACTTACTATACCTTAAAGGACATATTTTTATTTAATTTCAGATGAAACATATCAAACTGAAATTGAAAAACTAAATAAAAAAATTAAAGAATTAGAAGCAATGGCGGAATCCAATGAAGCTGTACACAACAATATTCAATTCGAAGATCATGAAATTAAATTTGAAGAATTGACTAAATTATATGAATCTGAAAAATTAAAAAAGGAAAAGGCTAACATTAAGTTAAGAAGTTATAAGGATAAAATCTTAAAGTGTGCAAATTGTATAAACCAATTAAAGAATTCAAGGTTTATTTTAACAAAAACAGTAAAAGAATATTCAGAAAATATACCTAAGTGGCAAAATGAAATAATAAAGGCATCAAAAGTTCTTGAAGATCAAATGAAAGATTTAAGTAATGAAAACAATGTTTTAAAACAAAAGTTACAACAAAAAGAAAGTGAAATCCTTGAAGCTTCTTCAGCTCAAAGTGAGGAGTTAATTTCTGAAGTAAATTGTCTAAAGGAACATACAAATGTTCTTAATACTCAGATACAAAATTTAAAACAAGAACTTTTAGAATCAACAGAATGTAACACCACACTGAACGATAAAATTACTATGCTAAAATGTAACAAAATTAATTCAGAGCTATTACAACAGAATATTGAAGAAAATGCAAAGTTGAAAGAAGAGATAACTCAACTTCAAACACAAGTAGACATTGCATCCGTTAATTTCATAAAATATGAAGAAAAAATTAAGAATTTAAGTGATGAAAATTCAAAATTAGATGAAATATTACAATCCAAAAGTGAAGTTGATGACTCGCAACAAAAGATGACTCTACTTATAAAAGCCTTAGAAACTGAAAAATCCATATTGGTTAAGGAAAAACAAAACGCTAAGGATGCTATTATAGAATTGGAAAATAAAAATAAAATACTTGAGGACCAAACAAGTAAAATGAAAGATGAATTAGATGAGTTGAAAAATTGTATAAATTGTATACAAAAAGAAAATGAAAAGTTAAAAAATAGCTATCAACTAGAAAAAGAAGAGCTTGTAAATGACCTTAAAACAAAAGTAATGTCATCAAAAGAGCAGTATAATAAACTAAAGATAGAGTATGACAATTTACAAGATTTAAATGGGTTGTTGCAAGAAGAAGTTGAAACGTTAAAACTTTCTTTAGAACAACCAAAAGATGATACTGATAATTTATCAGACTTGAATGTTTCATTGCAAACAGATATTGTAAAATTAGAAACAAAGCTAGCAGCATATAAACAAGAAAATGCGTCTCTTTTGATAGAAGTTAAAGAGCTGAGGAGCAAAATTAAGGATATTGATAGTTTATCTGTAGAATATGAAGATATGAAATCTAAACTACTTGGCTATAAAACTGAAAATGCTGAATTATTGAATGAAATGAAAGAAATAAATCAAGTACTTAAAGAGAGAGGAGAAGCTATATCAAAACTTCAAAAAGCTATTTCAGAAATGGAAAGGCTCATTGAAACATTAGAAAAGGATAGGGACACTGTTAAAGAAGAAAAAGATAATCTTTTAAAACAAATAGAAAATTTACAAGGTGATTTAAAAAATGCAATACAAAATAGTACAGCTATAGAAACAGTTATGTCAGAAAAGGAAATTGCAGTGAATCTTTTAAAGGAAAAAGATGCTTTAATATTAAGTTTAAAAGAAGATCTAGATAAATTGAAACAACAAAGTTCTTCAGGTAATGATTACATTATAGATATATTTTTTTAAGTGTTATTATCATTTATATGTATTTTTTATGTTTTACTAGCGACTCGATCGAGGCTTCGCCCTCGGCTAAGTAAACTGAATCGCGTTTAGTTTGAAATTTGACACCTATGACATAATATTGTAATTCTTCGTTGTTTTTCTTATAAATATCTTTTCGAATCACAATTGAAATTAATAAGAGATTTTAGAATCAATTATTAATATCAATTGTGAATGCAAATATTTCCAACACCATTTATATTTTAATATCTTTAATACATTGACATTCTTTGGCTATTCCTGACAAATGTACACTCTACTTTCTATTTTTTATATCGCCAATGAAATCGTATCTAACGTATTTAATTGAATAAGGATAATTAATACTGTATATTTCAAAATAGGTAAAAAAAAAAAATTATTGTAATATGTAATAGCAAAGACTGGTTATTGTGGGTTATCAAATAACCGGTTTTGAAAGTTCTGCTTTTACATGAAACATTTTACATGAAAGGAAGATAGATATTACAGAGTAACAACCCCACCATACGTTGTTTTCTTATAACTTAAAAGGTATTGGCAGCGTTCTAGGAAAGCTCCCGATCGGCTTAATTGTTTCCGACATGTTGAACTGATATCGTCGTAATATCGTCGTATAATAAAATTATTATACATTAAAACCTTCCTCAGGGATCACTCTCCCTGTTGTTGAAAACTGTATGAAAATTCGTCTAGTCCTTTCGAGTTTATCGGGAACAGACAGACGCCAGTGGACTTTGTTTTATAATATGTTATAGTGATAAGCAATTAAATATATACTGCACTTTTAGTTTTAGTTGAATTGCCTAATGAAGATATGTCTACATCAACTATATCAAGGGCTGAGGACAATACTCGTATGAGAGATTTAGATGAAACTTTTGAAGACAAGTAAGTTTTTATTTCAAAGTACATACTGTAATTATTGAGGCCCTCGTGGTCACTGCACCACAGCCGCACACCGCTACAGCGATTGAATACTACTGTTTGTGTATCAATAGATCCCTACTCTGGACTTCACTTTAATAACTTACGTCAATTTTGGGATCGCAACCTTTTTTTTTTGCTAAATTTAGCACATAAATGTGCGCATTATGTTAATATACTTGTATGCGTAAAATATTTCGAAACCGACTAAAAATAATTGAAGATTTTTACATTTTTATAATTCTTGATGTACAAGTGTGTACATATTTAATGTACGCATCTTATATTGTAGGTATACTAAGCTAAGAATGTTTGCTTTGAAATTGAAAAAGAAATTAAACGAAACGTCCAGTCAGTTGCAATCCTCTGAACAAGAACAAACAAAACTAAAGAAACTTCTAGCAGAAAAGAATTTGGATAACAAACAACAAAAAGTAACAAACTCTAATGGATCTAGCAATAATGTGGAAGAAATAAACAAAACTAACCTTATCGATTTGGAGTCGAAAGTAAGAAACTTGACGGCTGACTTAGAAGCTGTTGGAAATGCTACTGCAAAAGTAGCCGAATTAGAAGGTATATTCTACATCAATTTAACAACTTTTTATATTCAAAGTTTTACTTGTGTAAACATATTATTTTATGTATTCTCGTGCCGTTAAAAATTTAAAAATTATTTTTTGATTTAGCAAATATTCTAAAGAAGACCCAACAATTAAACGCGGAAGTAGAGGCACATAAAACAACGAAAGAACAGTTAGAGAAAGCATTGAAAGACGTAAAGAAAAAAAATGTTTTAAGCCTTGAAATGGAAGACTATGAAAGATCAATGAAAGAATTAACTACGAAAATGGACGAAAATAAAAAAAAAATTATACAGGTAAACATTTTCATTATCTTTAATTGCGATATAAATATATATTTATCTTCACTATTACACTAAAATCGCTTTCGTCACGTTTGATTTCTAATTGCCGCTTATTTTGGAACAAGCATACTTTGAGCTAAGTGAGCTTTGCTATACTAGAGTAAATACTTACATAAGTACTGCAAGTGATTGCACTTGCCAATTGTACTATGGTGCCATCAGTTAATCATATTTTCCATATGCATACATATTATTATTTCGTTATTGTATTCATTTACAGATGGAATCTACCATCGACACTCAAGAAGGGACTATAACTGCTATGAAAACTCAAATAAAACTTCTAGAGGAACAGATAAGGACCGAAGAGACACAAAATAGATTACTTAAAGAAGAATTACAACAAGCCTTAGAAGATGGTAAAGAGAAAGACAACATGGTCAATGCTAAAAAGGATATTATAACGAAACTAATGCAAGACCTTGAAGACGAGAAGCGTAAAAATGAAGAGGCTGAGCTTGATATGACAGCAGTTCTTAGCGAAAAAGAAAAAATTATAATGAGCATTGGTGAAGAAAAAGTAGAATTGAACAATAAAATGAAGAAGCTGGAGTTCAAGTGTGCAGAATTAAATGAAAAATGGCGCATTTCAAATATAGAATTAGCAGATTTGAAAACGGAATACACTAGTTATAAAGTAGGTTACTAAATTTTAATCTCTTTATTTTAAATATTAAGTAAATTACACTTAAGAGTTGTGTCTTATGTATCGATAGGTAAGAGCTCAGGCAGTGTTGCGCCAAAACCAAACAGTTGATCACAGTCAGGAAGAACAATTAAAGGAAGAAACAGCAGCTTTAAGGGCTCAAGTGGAGACGTTAAATCAAAAACTTACCGCAGTGCAGTAAGTTGTATGGTTTTGTATGACTGTAGCAAAAAAGAGTCAAATAATAGATATATTGAAACATCTTTAGATTGAATTCTGAAAATACTGTTCACAATATACTTTAATCATAAAATTAGACACATATTGGTTGTTTCGGATTATTGAATTACAATTGGGTGCCATGCAATATTTAAATAAAAATAATTTTGGAGAGACCTTTACATAAGTTTGTGTATACCATGTTTTATGCATTTCCAACAGAGAACAGTATTCAGATTTGAACATTGAAATAGAAACAGGAAGAAAGAGGCTGGCTGAAGCGAGTGCGGAGACAACGCGCGCCAACCAACGCACGGCGCGCCTGCAAGTGGATCTCACACGCCTGTCGCAGCAGCTCGACCTGGAACGATCACAGCAAAAGTTACAGGTTAATAGTTATTAAATTATTTATTTTTTATTTATTATACAATTTTATTGAATTTCTACCTGTATCTCCCACCGGTTCGGAATGCAGATCTATTGAGGAGAGCTAGCAAGAATCTCAGCAGTTGCTCTTTTCGATATCAATATTACAATTTTTTTAAAATAAAAAGGCAGTAGTAGTCGTGCTTAAAATTCAAATTACATCAATTCCACACATTTTTATCGTTTAAATATTCCTGAACAGTGTACGTAGCAAATTTAAAATAGATTACGGAATTTTCTTATAGACGCGTATATTCAGACCCATAAATGATTTATTTACTTGGAGGCAGCGATAACTAAGCGTTACAAGCTTATCTTATATCTTGATCCTGTCACTATTCTTATTGTAACATTGAATATGTTGTCTGGTGAACAAAATATTATAATATGCGTATTGCGATGCAACTGGCTGTTAGAATAAGTGTTAGCTTAAAAACGTCTCGCAAAGCTAAGTAGCTCTTAGTAAGTTAGCTACCATACCATACCATACTATATCTTCACGCTTTATCCCTATCGGGGTAATCAGAGAGAACGGAGCGCCAAAGGCTGCGGTCCCTGTATACCTCTTTCGCTTCGTCCACCGTCATATACCTCTTCATACATGTTCCCCGGGGCGTCCTCATGCTTTTTACGTGACGTGCCTCTAGTATCTTCGACACTGTGTTTTCGAAGGTCTACTTGTCGTCGATTCGGTCGATGTCTCTTCTTACCTCTCTTACCATTCACTTTTATATCTTTTTACCATTCTGTCATCACTCGTTCTCTAGACGTGTCCAAACCACCTGAGCACGTTCTTCTTCATTCTTACTACGACATCCTCGCTGATAACTACCATTCTGTGCATCTCTTCGTTGCGGATTCGGTCAGTTAAGCTGACTCCGCATATCCTCCAAAGAGATCGTATCTCCACAGCATTGATCTTTCTTTCATTCTTATTCTGCAATACCCACGTTTCACTGCCATATAACAGCGTTGACACCAGAACTGCATTGTGTACGGCGAACCTTGCAGCTACACTGACGTTTCGGAACGGCTTCCAACAATGCAGCTAAGGCACCGTTGATTCTGTTACCGGCAGCAATACGTCTTTCCACCTCCATTTCGTATCTTCCATCTCTACCTAACATACTTCCAAGATATACTACTTCATTCACTTGTTCTATTAAGTTTCCATTCACAAAAATCTTACATTTCGTCCTTTCTTTGTCTCTTTCAAATACGGGAACTTTCTCTTACTTGCATTCAGGCTCAGGCTCTAGGTTATAAATCAATCTTACGGCCTTTTTGGAGAATAATATACTCTTTCAGAAAGAATGCTATGAATATAGCTAAAATAAATGATCATCAATATCTATTATTTGTCTAACTTTTGTAATTGCGAACGAGCTGAGTTTATCTGCTAGTGTTTCTAGGTGGGCATTTCACTGGAGCTTGGAATCTATAGTTATGCATGCTTAAGAATACTATTTGATTGCGTTACGTTTCACTTTTAAGAGAGAGATTAAAGTTTAATTTTTAGACATTAGGTAACGCAAATTCTATACATTTCGTTTTTTTTAGCCAACCTTCAACCTCAGATTATTTATGTCAACCCTAGAAGAATACACAACAATGAACTGTTCACATTGTCATAGTTGACTTTCCTTGATGCCCCAAGAGGTACAGGAAAAACATTTTTAATCAATTTGCTTGCTAACAAAAGTGAGATCCGAAGCTCACACAAAATGATGGAAGGATTATCCTTGTATTATCCTACACCTTTGTGTTTTGATAAACAATTTCTAACAGTTGATCAATAATGTTTATCCTGACATTGACAACATAACTTGTAGGATTGTATCTTGATTTAAAGAAAGAGCGATTCTTTCACCAACTAACGAACAAGTAGATAAGGTAAATGCTTGATTCTTGTTAAGATTGATGCGCTGACGTAAATATACTACTGGGTCGAGACTGGTCGTTTTCCTAAAAACGTCTTAATACTTGGAAACTGTCTGGACTGCCTGGAAATTAAGTTGTCCAGCTATTTTACTAAGAAACCTGAATTCACCTAAACTTTGCAATGACACGCATTTGCTGGTAATGTTTCATAATAGAGCCGGAGAAGTTAATTCCTTCCCAAGTTCCTATGATACCATCAGATTTACTGTTCCAATTTAAACGTCTACAATTTCCAGTAAAGATATATTCAACGTGGAATGCATAGATTTGAGCGATGAGTGTTTTTCACATGGCCAATTATTAGTAGTAGTATATATGTATATATATAGTATATTTACTATCAGCATCGCACCTGTACGAAGTCGGGGCTGGTCGTTAGTAATTATATAATCGGAAACTAAACTACATGAAATACGGAAATGGTGCCTTAACAAAAGCCATTTAACGTGATGGACATTTTGAAATAAAATATCAACGATCTGGAACACCTGATGTAAAACCAAAATAGATAAGCTAAACTAAAAAATAAGAAAAAGTATCTTTAGTAATATTATTGAGGGTAATCAGCAGTTTTCGTTGTCTTATAATAATCTAACATGAATCTCAATGAAAAAGGATAGCATAGCATTCCGTAGGGTGGTAATAAGTGTTATAATAATTGAATATTAAATATATTTATTTATTTCATTTTATTTCATTAGGTTTCAACTTTAACTCAGTGTTACAAGTCACAAATAAGTGAACTAGAAGCAAAGTTACAAAAGGAATCAGAACATTTTAACAAGCAGCTCGTGTTGCTGAAAGAAAATGTGAAAGGTGGGAAGTCAAACGAGGATGCAAACCGTGATAAGTATACAATTCCTGTGATACCGCGGGAAGAGGGCAGCGATAACGAATTGGACATAAATGTATCACTAATACCGAGAGAGGAAGGAGAGGTAATTGTTTTATTTATTTTTAATCTTACTACTATAGTTTTCTAGCGCGGCGTTGATTTTCGCCATTCAACACGCTCTACGTCGAACTTGGACAGAAAATGGAAAAGAGGAGTATTTTGACACTAGTACATGATGTGTTCAAATTAACGATCAGGCTATGACATATAAATGTAGTTTAGTTCAATAAGTAGCTATAGCGACGTAGTATTTTAGTAATCTGATTGACTTTTTAAATTACACAATTTTAGTAGTTGAAACGTATAAATAATTATAAAAAATGTGTCATTTTTTAAATTGCTTTGAATTATTTACACTTATATTAAACGAAATTGATTTATTTTAGTCGCATATCAACTGCTTATTTGACGCGCTTACTTACGGTTGATTATTATCATTTCGTAGAACCATATCTTCGACAATTGTTTGTTTATGATTAATCGTGAATTATCGCTTACCGACATTCGGTATGTTCCACACACATCACTTAACATTTTTGGCTAATAAAAAATATTTATATATTACTTATATTTAGCTGTTCCACTAAATACAAAATTACTTATAACTAACTAGCTTACTTATAAACTATTTACAAATATAATATTGAATTCAAACAACTTTAAATTATATTAATAACAAAGCATTAATTGTACTTATCAACATATATAAAAAACAATATATTAAAGCCATTTAGTTGATGGTAATATGGTATCTTTTTCTTTATAACATGAGATTAGATAGCACATATATAAGTAGAAAGGTGCATATATATTATATATTTATGTTTATTAGATCTCTATCTAATTGTATGAAGTACATTTATAATAGATAACTGATTACAAAATTCCTTTTTCGGAGAAGTTTATATGGCCTTTATGATTGATATACAGACAAAATTTACACAGTAAGGCTACACTATTATAATTTGACATTCAATACAAATATATACATACATAAATATTAATCTTTCTATAATGATGCTAAAATTTGCTGCATTTAAGTGGGTCGTTAGTTTGTAATTTTCATACAATTTAAACTATTTGCCTATTTCACGTACCGTAACTAGAGTTATTAATAGCATTATATGAATATCCATATTGTGCAGCGAACATGTATGTATGTACGGGCATGTATGATACATGCCATATAGCACGTTTCACATACTGATGCTAACAAAGGCTTACGTATGTTTGACGCGTAATATGGGGATTATTACAAGTACTAGTACAAGTGGAGTGTATATCCGACCTAGGAACTCTTGAGGTAATTTATTATACTGAAGCACTTTATGATTTCAATTGTCATAATTTTAAAATTATGTTTTATATTAATATACTCATTAGTTTTTCTTTTTATTTGATTTATTACTAGTGTCTATATAAATACTGAAACAGAAACTTATTTTTTAGGGATCCGAAGCAGCTCCATCGCCTCCACTTTCTAAATCATTTCTGTCAAGTAGCGGAAGACGTTCTCCTATACCCTTAGAAAGACTCTTGGAAGAAGGCGTTCCAGATAATGAACTTCTCGACACGTCCTCTCTTTCCCTGACATCTGAACAAGAGATTGCTGATTTAAGAAGAAAGGTTCAAGCGCAGCAACAAAGGTATACAAATATGTAAGCGGTATAGTGTTTAGGACAATTAAGTTTGTCGTGCTTACAAATAAAGTTGAAATCTTTTTACATATATAATAAAGGAATAGAAAAGAAATAATTCTGTTCATGAAAAATGCTTTCTTGTATGTTATGTATTTTTTTATTTTAATAGCTTTTTAATTTTTAGAAAATAACAGTATAATTAATTCAAACAACATTATAAGTCATAGCTCTCTTATAAAGATAAATTACTTAACATTTTTTAGACACGGTAATTTAATATTATAAATACTTTAGAAAGAACTTATTGTTGAAAACGAAATTTATATTTGATTTTTTTTTAACATGAAGAGTGAAGCACGTAACAGTTCTACTAGCGGAGTCAGAGCGCGAGTGCGCGCGTCTCGGCCAGCTCAGCGAGCTGCTGAAGGGTGAGCTGCGCCGCGTGCGCGCCGCCTCCGCTAACGCGCACAACACCGAGTACATGAAGAATGTTACGCTTAAGGTTATTGACAGAATTTTTTTTTTATTTGTGAGGTTTCAATCTATAAACATGCCATATACAGTGAGTCCACGGTAGCTTTTTACTTACATTTTTAATAATTTATGTAGGATACAATATATTTAAGATGTTCTGTTACTTAATTTACTAAATAAACCTAACTGTCCTGTATAAAGAAATATATAGTAATTAATAAAATTGTTTGACAAAATAAATCTAATATATGCATATGTTCTACAGTTCCTTACGCTACAACCAGGAGATGAGCGCAGCCGTTTGGTGCCGGTGCTTCAAAAAATTTTAACTCTTTCATCAGATGAAGCTCACAAAATACAGGCAATTGCAAAAGGTAAATCCATTAATTTCAAGCAATGATCAATTATTTCACATGACTATTTCCATTTCATAAATGTATATATTGATTTGTTTCAAACAGAAATTTTAAGTCAAATGTCAAATTATTATACATTTAACTTTATAAGTAATTATTAAATAATATTTGTTTGATTTCAGGTCAAGATCCCAATCCAAGTAAGGGATGGGGTAGTTATTTACCGTGGCCAGGGAGCAAGTGAAAATGGCTGTAAATAATAAATTATAAACAATACATGATTGACTTCAATCATAAATGTCTGTGATTATTGTGTGAAAATTATTATTTTAACTTCTTAATATTTGTACAATGTTTGCAAACACGTAAAACATTTAAGATATTATATATTATAAAAATCATTAATTCCTAGACGTGCATTGAAAACATTATTTTTATACATAAACAAGATAAGATGTTTATTAGATAGACATATTTATGCCTTCCATGATAGTAGTTCTGAATTCAATGAGAAATATGCTAACCCAAGTTATAGATTTCTTTTTCTATGTTTTATTATTTTTAAATATATCTTTAATTATATTAAAAAATGGAGTCTGTATACTTTCCATTCCATAATATGATTTGTATGATATTTAGATATTAATTATACAAACCTCATTTATATAAAAGTGTTCAAGCAACAAGTCTAGAATTCAACCCTTTTTTTAGTTGTATATTTTATATGGAATTTTATCAGACTATGCAAACGATTCTGTAGTTACTTCTTTACATTGCTTAAAGCTAGCCCTCCATTCATACAATGAGTATGAATCAATCATTATTATTAACTTTATCTAAAGGTAATTATTATTGTCCTAATCTTTAATATAATTTAATATATATCAAAACATGTAATGGTTAGTTAATAGTAATGAAAACTTCATATTATTTATGTGATTATATCAATAAATTAAGTAAAATTTATCATAGTTGTTTTATTTGTTTACACAATGCCTTATTAATAAAAGAGCACAAGCATTTAAAATTATCTTAAAATGGTTCAATGCTGCAAAATAGCACTGGAGTGGCTTTTCTAAATTAGGTGTTCCAGATCCTTGGTATTATATATCAAAATGTTAATGAAAAATGTCCTCGTTAAATGACTTTTGTTAAGGCGCCGTTTCCGTATTTCATGTAGTAAGGTAGTACCATAATGCTTCTTCATATGATGTACAGATCTTGGATTTTCATATTTCAACAAAAAATGCTCGTCATGCCTAACAACTTTTACTCAAGAGCCATTTTTTAGTTTTTTATAGTATATAACTATGGATCATTGATTTCATGTCATTGCTTGAAAGTGTTTATATTTGAATTTTTTTATAGATATACGAAAATAAAAAAAAATCCTGCATAGTTCTTTGTTAGTCGAAATAATATGATATTGAGCTATTACTTATTAGTGGTTAAAAAAACCCTTACAGTATCTAAACACATTATTATTGTTATAATAAATACTAGTTCTATATAAATTAAGAAAAGGAATTATGTATTCACATTTAATTATTCACAAATTAGGTTGTTATAATATGAACGTTGTGTAATAGTTATGTGTATTTTTTTCGGAATAACACCTTTATTATCTATGATGACAAGAAAAGAAAATATGAACCACATCCGCTTTTCTAAAAAAAATATTCATAAAGTATATAAAATGGCTTTTAAATATAAAATAACTTTATTTTTATAGTCTTCATATTTAATTACTTTTTTCTCTTGTAATATAATCCATCTTAGTTGACGCAAATATAAAGACGTTTCTCTTTTGACTTTATTGATTGCATTTCCCGGGCGAAGTTTCAGAGCGCATGCTTGAAAATCAGTAAGAAAATTCGTCACTGCAGTTGCGAAGGGTGAGTCTTATTTCATAAATTTCTTTTTTATTGTTATATTTATTGTTTTTCTATATTTTAGCAAGTTAGGAATCAATTCCACATGTTATTTATGACAAAGAATTTGGATAAAAAGAATTTTGTTTAAATTATAGCATTCGTTAATATATATTTAAGTAGGCTTACCGGCATCTTCATATAATTACGCAATTTCTTGTTTTTTTTATAAAAACAGTCCATAAAGTTCTTAAAAAAGGATTTTTTAAATAATATAATACGCTATCCTATTATAATAAAATAAGTGCACGCATATGTTTGTTGATTATGTTTAGACATAGTCGGTGCGAGTTAAATGATATATAATGACAATTAGAGATATAATCACATAAATTTTGCATCTTATTAATTATATATCAAATAATTAATAAGTTGCAAAATTTATGTGAAGATATGAAAATGATATGTTAATGTAATTCTTTTCATTTTTGTATTAGCTGTCATTGTCATTTTGTTAATTTTCATATAAAATTTAAAAAAATAAATTTCGTGTAATGCCTAAGTCTTGTTGATGCATTTTACGCACAAAATGGAGGCATAAATTCGGCGGCAGGACCATGTGCGAATAGATTATATCTCCGTTACACATGCTACATATTCTAACAGGCGAAAAGCAAATTCTAATTTTGCAAGTCGGAGCATGTCATTTGCAAATACGTCTATTTAAATGCATATAGAATAGTTTTCTAAATTTAGATAGTATGCACTCCCGTGATAATAATCGATCAGATCACAATGCGCAGTAACTTTATCATTTAAGTTTATATTATAAAAATTTACTCTTTAAATATTTGATATAGTGTCGTGTAGTAATTTGTATAACAGCAGTGAAAAGTTACGAGCAAAATCAATTAATTTCATTGTAACATCGTTACTTTTTATTTGGCCATATATGAGATGCAAAATCAATAATGCGTTATTGCAAGAGGTGTATGTAGGTGTGTAGAGAATCTGCGATATGTTCTATATCTGGGTAAAAGGCTGGCTGTATCGATGTCCCGGACGTCCTGCGCACGCCCGGTACTGCTCGGCCCGGAGATTTGCTGCTAGTTCAATCGAAGCCTCCCACTTAGTGCATTCTAGACTGGGCGGTGCACTTATAATTATTGTAGTAGAACATTTCAATTTGCTTGGCTTATACATTAAGTTGAATAATTTGGAATAGTCGATTTATCCAACTGAATTCCCTAAGGTAACATTGCATTTAATAAAATTTGAACACACATTAAGTATAAAGTATAGCAGATATATGCATAGATAGGTAAATCAAGAGACGATCTCAACATGCTTTTCTTCAATTGATTACAATTGAAAGTTGTTCACTAAATTAATAATAAATAAAAGAACAGGAATTAAAAGAAATATTTCAAAGTTATCAAGGCTTCTCTGATTATCTATTAGAAGAAGGAGGCTTAAGGTCATATTGATTTTTAACTACCTGTTCCGGTTGTTAATATAATATAATGTAGTCACAATCATGTATAGGTAGACTAAGTAATTAAAATAACATAAATTTTCTTATTTCTGGTCTAGCCACACTGTGTGTCTATTTTCAGTTTTATTTTTTTTTTCATCTATTCTCTCATAACGATAATTTTAATATTTTAAACTTCTTACGTACCTGCGCATAAGAAGACCATAGAAAGGTCAGCACGTAAGCGAAGTGTTGTGTAATATTGGTATTAGAGACAGAAACAAACAATTTCCTGCCTTGTTATTATTATTAAGGTCAAAAAAAATGTTAGTAGATTAGAGCAATGCCGAATGAGATAGAAAACCATATTGTATTATTGTTTAAGTTAGTGTATCTACCTATATATAAATATATATATATATATATATATATATATATATATATATATATATATATATATATATATATATATATATATATACATATATATATATATATATATATATATATATATATATATATATATATATATATATATATATATATATATATATATATATAAAATATGCTGATATAAAGTTAATAATAGCATATTTTATAAGAATATCTGATTTTTTTTGATAATATACACGTTGTGATTTTATAATTTTGAGTTTTTATAACAAACTTGATAGCATGCTCTTACAGTTCGGTACTAAAATAAGTTTTGATCTATTAAGCCTATTTTATTTAATTACTTTACGCATCTGCATTCATATCAATGCATCTTGTAAGGATCTCAACTTAGCATTTCCGGTCGCTGAATCAATGTCCAAATTTGTTTACCTAGATCAACAAAATGAACCTAAATATTTACAGTATAAGCATTCCTTTGTGTGAATCTTTAATAAAATCTACAATGATACACTAACATACATATGTATCATTTGATCATTTCACTATAGATTGAGATTTTAATATAGTTTGTTTGTTTATCAGATCTGAAATAATTTGAATCAACTAATCTATACCAAAATGGGCAAGGAAAAGACTCATATCAACATCGTCGTCATCGGCCACGTCGACTCTGGCAAGTCTACTACTACTGGCCATCTGATTTATAAGTGCGGTGGAATTGATAAGCGTACCATTGAAAAATTCGAGAAGGAAGCCCAGGAAATGGGCAAGGGATCCTTCAAATATGCTTGGGTATGTCTTGTCTTGACTTGAGCAGTTGGCAAATATGTATTTTAAATTCTACGACAAATTTATATTATGATTGCAGGTATTAGACAAGCTAAAGGCTGAACGTGAACGAGGTATCACGATTGATATCGCCCTATGGAAATTCGAAACCGCTAAGTACTATGTAACCATCATTGATGCACCTGGTCACAGGGATTTCATTAAGAACATGATCACTGGAACATCTCAGGTTATTAGAGAAGGGATATTTAATTTATTTACTTCTTTTATTAATTTGATTTATCTCAACATTTGATCTCCGGTATAGGCTGATTGCGCCGTACTTATCGTGGCAGCTGGCACTGGTGAGTTTGAAGCCGGTATAAGCAAGAATGGGCAGACCCGCGAACATGCTCTTCTTGCTTTTACTCTCGGTGTCAAGCAACTAATTGTGGGAGTCAACAAAATGGATTCCACCGAGCCCCCATACCATGAGGCGCGTTATGAGGAAATTAAGAAGGAAGTCTCCTCGTACATTAAAAAAATCGGTATATAACGTCATTTACAATTTTCTGATAATGCTTCATATAAAATAAATAAATTTAATATCTAGAACAATAAAATAACTTTTACGAATTATTAAGTATCACTACTGTCCAATAATAAATAGATTATTTAATGTGAAATACGATATCATGTACGCAGGGTACAACCCGGCGACGGTGGCATTCGTACCCATCTCCGGCTGGCACGGTGATAACATGCTCGAACAATCCGACAAGATGCCCTGGTTCAAGGGATGGACCATCGACCGCAAGGACGGCAAGGTGGAGGGCAAGACCCTTATTGAGGTACTCATTATAATATCATCATAGTCTGTAATGAATGATGATTTCGCTTACAACATTAAACATAAATATAACAAAATGCAAAAAATCTTGAAAAAAGGATATTTTTAAGAAATAGGAATATTCAGAGAAAATTCATGCTTTTTACAGAACTATTCTACTACTACTATCAGCTGCTTAAGTATGTTGCGTCCACAGCCTGGCTTCTTTCATAACAATTAACACTAATAACAATGCATTTATTAATTTATGTATATAAATGAACACAGGCTCTAGACGCCATCCAGCCCCCGTCTCGCCCCACTGAGAAGCCGCTGCGCCTGCCGCTGCAGGACGTGTACAAGATCGGCGGCATCGGCACCGTGCCCGTCGGTCGAGTCGAGACCGGCATCCTCAAGCCAGGTCACTTTACTCATATACTATATTCATAAATAAATAAATAAATAGACACAAACATTAGACAACATAGACACACATCATAGTACCTATTTATGATTTTTTTATTAGGACAAAACCCGGATAAGTTGGATGTGGGACTCAATTATGGGACTATAATGGATATTTTTAAAAATTATTTAAATAATAATCATCAACAGGCATGGTGGTGGTGTTCGCTCCGGCTGCTATCACCACTGAGGTGAAGTCCGTTGAGATGCACCACGAGGCTTTGCAGGAGGCGATGCCCGGAGACAACGTGGGCTTTAACGTTAAGGTAAAATAAATGATCTAAATATAAATAAAATAAACAAATAATAAGTCGCTTTAGTTTGGTTAAACCAAAAACATTTAACCCATACGGCAATGTTTTATTTTATTAATTAATTATAATATTATAACTTTTAGGAATTGTTGAATTATTAATATATTAAACAAAAACTCGTAATGGCATAATATCTATTTGTACTATTGTATCTATTGATATGTAACATTGGACCCTTTTTTACTAAAATGAAATTTGGCACAATTATAATTTATGTGTAGAAGTATGTTTGTAAGTAATAACGCTAATAAATTACATTAAATCAATAACTAAAACATTACACACACTACAATATTATATTTAACAATATAACTTTTGTATAAAATGACATACAAGTTGCTATGGCAACGCGTATTTCACGCGTCAACACCCTCTAGTTTAAAAAAAATTTTATGAAAATAGTGCTATACCTATCAATGGGAGTTCAAGATTTGAATCTAAAATATTTTTCAACTAAGATTTTGAATATTAATATTATTAAAATCATACATGATGTATGTTTATCTCACTCTCACTTAAGCGATTATGTGCGACAGAACGTGTCGGTGAAGGAGTTGCGTCGTGGCTACGTGGCCGGGGACTCTAAGAACTGCCCCCCAAAAGGCGCTTCCGATTTTACTGCTCAGGTAAATAAATATTTTATTTCAATTATTTTGTCTCACTCGTGTGCGCTAACTCTTGTTCAGATGCAACGCATGATTTTTTGGACGTTGTGTTATTTGTAAATAACTGAATATTATAATAGCATAGATGTTTTGTATTTCGAGAACTAATTTGTAAGATTTTCATTTCCACAAAGAATAAAACTGTATCAGAATATCGTTTTTACAATACACTAATGACTTATTTGTTAAGTAAGTAATTTTAAAATTAGAATGTCTGAATTCCGCAAATATTTTAGGTACATTCAGTAATGAAGTATAATTTTATATTAGGAAATAATTTTGATATTCTGGAAATAATTGCTAAACCGCTAACGACGACTGCGATAAGGTGGTGTATAAGTCAGGTTGTGTAAGAAAACAAATTAAGAACTAGTTTTTTAATGCAGGCGGTACCTACACATTTTACGCAAGTAATAAATAAATATTGTTACGTAAACTAACGATTGTTGGCTCTAATTATAATAATTTGACTTATTAGGTACTTATTTAATTCATGATGATTACTTAACTGCTATGACGAAATCGTTATGATAATTAGTTTATTAAAAAAAACAATTAGATCATTTTCGAATAAAGTAATTATTTAATTAAGCACTTATAAAATTGCTGTAAAAGTAGATCTTTTTAATATTTTGGTAAATATACCGAATATAAGTAAGTTTAATAATATTCAGAAAACATGAATGTTAAAGTGTCCAATAGAATGGAAAAGTAATAGGTATGAAGGCCTTGAACCAATTTAACATACATTCTTGCTTAATCGAAAGTTTAAAGTCGATAGGTAGGTAAATATTATATACCTTAGCTCAAATTTCAAATAATAATAAACAAAACTTGATATGTAATTTTAAAAGCAATTTGGATAAATCTCGATAAAAGTAAAAACTGTAGATAATAATATAATAGATATCCTTATAGTTCTGCTATGGATTGTATAAATAGAATATATGACTTGCGAACTACATTGAGTATGCCAATGTAAATATATTTTATAAAAAACTTAATGAAAATTTGCTCTGTACAGAATAATATGATTATCTTTGCAATATAAAGACAGCAAATTTGCGTGAGTCTGGAAGTACAGCCACCTATGAAATATTTATTATCAAATCTTGATTCAACGCAGACTAAACGTATTTTATAACTATTCTAAGCTTAAAATTGCTTAACATTCCAGAATGACAAATGCTACGCGAATTATACTACTACTGCTACTGCTACGCATTTTATAACGAATTTCTTCACAATATTACATGTTACTAATTTATTTGGAAGCTGTTAATTTTGTGATTTTGAATACAGAGCGCCGGGTGGTTTTTCTTGCATATTTGAATACATGATCACATGACATTTCTTATTTAAAATTTTCAACATAGTTATATCTGTGAGTAAATATTTAAATATAACACATATGTATTTAACCATGACAACCCCTGGAAAACATCTTTAGATACGTGCTTAAAGCTTTGCCTCTGATATTTTTTATCTATAAGGATAATGTATATAAGAAGATGGTGTAACGCAGGTGATCGTGCTAAACCACCCGGGGCAGATCAGCAACGGGTACACGCCGGTGCTGGACTGTCACACCGCGCACATCGCGTGCAAGTTCGCGGAGATCAAGGAGAAGTGCGACCGTCGTACTGGTAAAAATGGTTTTCATATGTTTTTTTTTATTTTATTTTATAAGATTTGAAGATTTATTATGTGATCCGAATCTTATACAATCGAGCCAAGTGTGTAGGATGTGTCAAATAATTTTGTCAATTCATTGTGTCGATCGTTAAGTACTGAAAGAAGACAATAATATAAATTACAAATCAATCAATAATATAAATTACAAGTCTAAGATTGTTGATAAAACGAATTTGTCATTGTTTTTTAGTTTATAAAGTATGATTGGATATGTTTATATTGCATATTTACCGTATATATTATTTTAGTACATGCATTAATTGAACAGTTTTATCAATGATTTACCAGAGCGTACTTTATCTGATAAAATTGAACAATTGATAATCATTAACTAGCTTTCAAAATAAACTACATTTTAGAATATGAAATAATATAGACATATATAAAAAGTATTTTTAAGTGATAAATGTGAACGGCAGGTAAGACCACCGAGGTGGAGCCGAAGTCTATCAAGTCGGGTGACGCGGCCATCGTGAACCTGGTGCCGACCAAGGCGCTGTGCGTGGAGTCGTTCCAGGAGTTCCCGCCGCTGGGACGCTTCGCCGTGCGCGACATGCGCCAGACCGTCGCCGTCGGCGTTATCAAGGTATGCTTATGTATGTACCTATGTGTGCGTTACATGATTGAGAAAAAATACATTGCGACTTTGAGATTTTTACCCAAGTTTTCCTTACTAAATTTAATTTTGATGATAGGTATTTAAAATTTGGATTATACAAATTTTAAATACTAATTACTATGGAATGGTTTTTTCTTAGATTAAATCTGTATATATTAAAATTTTGAGTTTTACTTTAATATATGTATGGTTTATTTTGTTTCAGAGTGTAACCTTCAAGGAGGTTACCACAGGTAAAATCACCAAGGCCGCTGAGAAGGCCCAGAAGAAAAAATAACTATGGGGCACCTCAGCGAACACTTCGCAGCCGGCTGTCTTTCACAGCGCTGCGACCACCCCACGCCCGTCCCCCTCTCCCTCCCCATGCCCATCCCCATTGCGACCCCCCTCCCCATTACCTTCTTGTTCCCGCCCACGCCCCCGCTCACGCTCCCACTCCTTTCCTCGCTTCGTCCCGCGACAGCGCTCCAGCTCCGGCTCGAGCTTAAGCTCCAGCTCCAGCTCCCGTCCCGGAACCGGCTCGCGTCCACGCTCCCCCAACCCGCTCGTAGATAAACCCCTCGCTTGTATCCCAGGGCTTCAGCGGCTCATGGATCCACTCTCCGAGCCTCTCGTATTTTCCCCTAGCCGGAGCTTCTTCAGTGACGACATCGATCCTTGTCCAAACTCGTGCATTTATCGGAACAGGATAATCAAGCTAATTCGTCTCAGTTACGTTTATGTGTTAAGTTTTTGTCTCTCCTTTTTTTTTAGACATAGGGCCAAGTTTGAGTTTTCTTACTCTCGTTGCGTTTCGTTTTTCCATCGTAAGGAGTTCAGGAGGAAAGGCAGAATTGAAATTGAATCTTTAATCCCCGTTTCACGCGGTGCGTTGATATTTACACTCGTAGCAATTCATTGTCTCATCTTGAAAGCCATTGGGTTTATAGTGAAACGCATTGTATTCATTCTCGCCTTTTGGTTCATCAAGTTATTATTTGACATGATATATAATGCAATGTAACGCATGTAGCTTCCTAAGATACAAGTAATATAGTTTCACGGAGTGTAGTTTGTGACGAAACGAAGAAGTTATTACTATTATTACTTCTTATACCTCCACTTTTATCTCATGTTGTGACTGTAACTTATTTATTATTGTGTAACTTCTTACTTTAGTAGGTAAAAATAAGTTATTTTCTTAAGATTGAACAAGTGTATGTAAGTAAGAGATTAACATCAGAGTGTAGAATATGAGGGCAAGTCGGTTGTAAATCGGCTCTCCATAGTTGAATTTAGCCGTACGTTTAAAGCGTTAAGAACGTTTTGATAGAAATTTGAGGAATTTTGTAGAATGTAATGTGATTTTTGTTCCTAGTTTAAACTATACTCTTATATTTTATATCATTTATTTGCCTACAAAAGGTAATAAACGCAAAGGTTTAAAAATTCAATTTAAATTTCCAAATCATTTAAGATTTACGTGTAGGTACGATGAAAACTCAATCTTATTAAGCTAAATGTATCTTTGTAATTTTTGTCAATAATTTTGTAAAGACCTTGACCCTAATAAACCAATAAAGAAGCTTCTGGTAATATATAGTTTTATTTCAACCTATTAACTCATTGGGCCGATTTCCGTGATGCTTATTCTTTTCTGCCAATTCGAATTAAATTTTGTTCCACGGCAATCGATCTTTGTTATTTAAATATCTTTACTGTAGTAAACAACCTCTGTACTTATTTTAAAAGTGTGGAATACATTGTGCTTGGTCTTACTAGACAGGAGAAATATAATTTTTTTTATATAGAGTCGCTCCAGTAGGCATCCAATCTAAAAATATCAAGTACTGTACATGAACAGTTGAACATTTTACACATGCGTTATGACTTCTCATCTTTACAATTTAATATTGTATCTGTATATTGTAGCCAGTATTTATGTATTAAGCCATAAAAATAAATTAACAATTCTACTTATGAAGAATAAAAATGAATTTCATTTATAAATAAATGAATTATTTGTATCAGTTAATTAGGAGAGTAACGCTAAGTCCACGCAACTATATTTATTTTGTCTAAATATAGTAGATACTTTTTATGTTATTTATACAGTTTTTTCACATATATTTGATACTAAAAAATATATTTGTTTATTTTATTTTTGATAATATTTATGTTTTATTCTATGAAATATATGACATTGACACTGACAAGCTAAACTTCAATTTGTAGACCGGCCAGTCGATTTGACGAAACTGGTTGTTGTTTGTGCTTGTATATTTACGATACGTTGCAAGTTGTATCTACGATAACGAAACATGATGACGTGTGCTTTGCCTAAAGTGAAAGTAACTTATTAGTGGTAGGAGTTATAAACGAAGGCCTTCAATATCAGTTGTATATTGTTTTGAGGCTCAGTCTCTCGCTAGTTGTGGTTGCGTGCACCCGGTTTAACGTGAACGTTTCGCTTCGCTTACGATGTGTGGAATTTTTGCATATATTAATCATTTGACACCGAAGACAAGGCGAGAGATATTGGAATTGCTCGTTAATGGATTAAAACGCCTAGAATACCGCGGTTATGATTCAGCGGGAATCGCGGTAGACGCTGCAGGTCAAAAGGATATTGCTGTTTTGAAAAAAAGAGGTAAAGTGGCTGCACTCGAAGAGTTGTTGCAAGAGCGTAGCCTTGAGTTAGCCGTGGAGGACTCGTTGGAATCCCATTGTGGCATTGCCCACACTCGTTGGGCTACTCACGGTGAACCTAGCGCCTTGAACTCCCATCCTCATCGCTCCGGTGAAGACAATGCATTTGTTATTATTCACAATGGTATTATCACAAACTACAAGGAAATCAAGCAATTTTTGGAGAACAAAGGTTATACTTTTGAATCTCAAACTGACACTGAAGTTATTGCCAAGCTTATTCACCACCTCTACCATCAGCACAAGGGCTCTAGCTTCCAAGAGCTTGTTGAACAGGTAATCCAGCAACTAGAAGGAGCCTTTGCTTTATGTTTTAAATCGCGTTTCTTCCCAAATGAATGCGTGGCTACCAGACGTGGTAGTCCCCTGCTTGTAGGTATCAAAACAAAGAGACGCCTGTCTAGTGACCATATACCTATTATGTATACTAACAATAAAGCTACGAGAGGTATTGTACCACCAGTGCCTCGTGTAAATAGTCACGCTCACTTTGAACCTGAAGAGGATAAAGAAGTAGAGTATTTCTTTGCATCTGATGCTTCAGCTGTTATTGAACATACTAATAAAGTCCTTTATTTTGAAGATGATGATGTGGCTCATATAAAAGATGGAGTTCTCAGCATTCATCGCTTATCTGGAAATAGTACGGATTCACATCAAAGAGAAATTTTAACACTTAAACTTGAAATACAGCAAATTATGAAAGGTAATTACGATTACTTCATGCAAAAAGAAATTTTTGAGCAATCTGAATCTATTGTAAACACTATGAGAGGTCGTCTTAATTTTGAAAACGGTACTGTTACTCTCGGTGGTATCAAAGATTATATTCCTGAAATTAAAAGGTGCAGGCGATTGATGTTGATTGGTTGTGGCACAAGCTACCACAGTGCTGTTGCTACACGTCAGTTATTAGAAGAGCTCACTGAGCTCCCAGTAATGGTTGAGTTGGCATCTGATCTTCTAGATAGAGACACGCCTGTCTTTCGGGATGATGTTTGTTTCTTTATTTCTCAATCTGGGGAAACTGCAGATACGCTGATGGCCCTGCGTTACTGCAAACGACATGGAGCTCTTATTGTTGGAATCACAAACACCGTGGGTAGCTCTATTTGTCGAGAATCACACTGTGGAGTACATATTAATGCTGGACCTGAGATTGGTGTTGCGTCCACAAAAGCTTATACATCACAATTTGTCTCTTTGGTCATGTTTGCTTTAGTTATAAGTGAAGATCGCATTTCTCTACAAAAAAGAAGAGCAGATATCATTGAATGCTTACATGAATTACACGAAAAAATTCGCCAAGTATTGGCTCTAGACGATAAAGTAAAAGCCTTGGCCGAAGATTTATATCGTCAGCGCTCACTACTGATTATGGGCCGTGGATATAATTTCGCGACATGTCTAGAAGGAGCTTTAAAGGTAAAAGAGTTGACTTACATGCACAGTGAAGGTATTATGGCAGGAGAATTGAAGCATGGACCTCTGGCTCTGATTGATGATTCAATGCCTGTTATGATGATAGTTATGCGTGATCCTGTCTACACAAAGTGCATGAACGCGTTACAACAGGTAACTGCTCGTCAAGGTCAACCTATTGTTATATGCGAAGAAGGAGATACAGAGACTATAAATCTCGCATCGCGTACATTAGAAATTCCACGAACAGTAGACTGTCTGCAGGGTGTACTTACTGTTATTCCTATGCAATTACTTGCTTACCATATAGCTGTATTACGCGGTTGCAATGTCGACTGTCCGCGTAATTTAGCAAAATCTGTTACTGTTGAGTAATGCCTAAATAGTCAATAATTCTTAAAATTTGATGATCTCTAGCATAATTTTTGTATTAAAAATAAATTTGACATGTGATACTTGTAAAGTTGAAAATAGTTGTAAAGAAAATTTTTTTTTATAAACTAATACTACTTAATGTAATATTGTATCCTATAGTAATTGAATCTTAGTGTTATTTTAATAATGGTTCTACTGGAATTTTATAACAAAGTATTTTAATTTTGTGGCTTAGGTACATAACATTCCATTGGTTACATTATCCAAGTTTGTAATAAAGTTATCATAAAGGGCCTTATATATAAGGTCCTGCTTATTTATTTCAAACAAGCTCTACAACATATTAACTAAATTTATTTACTTCCAATAATCAAAATTTGAATAAAACCTTTATAAATTGAATTCGAATACTCAAAAATATATAACTCAAATATTTAAAAAAAATTATAAAAATATACTTTAAATATGCTATGCTCAGTAACAGATATGTTTTAAAAGCAGACATGTACATGTGACTACTATTTTGAAATTATTTATTATAGTTACCATTCTGCTTACTTTTCGTTAATAAGTCTCAATGATATAAATAAAAGCTACTTTAATATAATTAATCATAATTTAAATAAAATTGGAAATCACAAGTATTTAATTGTCTAAAAGACTCATTATTAAAAAATTATTAATAAAAGGTTGTGTTAAATACTTACATATCTGTTGCAGATAACACTGTACCTGTATGTATATTTAATAAATATATTTTTTACACTTTTATACATATATGGCTTACATATTGTCACATAAATAAAATCGTATTATATAACAAAATTAAGATAAAAAAAGTCATCATACATATTAAAAAAGTGTTGAATTAGTCTAAATTAAAAAAATAATATTATAATATCTGTTTGCTAGTCAAAAATATAAATTGTATATAATAGTTTGTATGAAGAAAATATGACATTTTGAAACGTTAATGTAAATAAAACATAATATGTACAAAATCAAATCATAACATTTTATGTATGAAATTTTTATTACCGGTATTGGTAAATTATTAATTGTTGATTTAAGTCATTGATTACCTTATTTTATCGATATGATTGTATACTCTAAGCTTAACGTGATAGTATCTACGGCGGTTAAATTGCTTTGAATGTGATAAAAATGACACGGAATAATTATTATTGTTAACGCACACACTTGTGTAATTGTTTTGGCACAAAATATTATTGTCTTTAAACTATTTAAAAAAAAAGTAATATATATATATATATATATATATATATATATATATATATATATATATATATATATATATATATATATATATATATATATATATATATATAATATAAGTATAAACTTTTTATATCTGTGCAACAGATTCGTTCGTCAATATTTTAAGTTTTTGTATGATATTAAGATTAAAAATGTATTATATAATCTTTTGGTTTTATTTTATCGGTTTCAGTTTTGATCAGGTGTTCTATAATTCATTGGAAAACAAAAAATTAGGAAATTGTAAATATATTTTTAATAACCATAGAAATTCGAAGAACAAAACAAAAATATATTGCTTAACGCAATAGACAATATCTCTTCTCTTATTTTCATACGCATCACGTTTCCTTATTTTCTAAATATGCACTGTAAATTGTAGGAGACTATATTACTTATAATAAGAGGATTTAGAGTTTTAATTTATAGGTTTTGTCCTTAATCAGTAATTTTATAGTTTACGGTCATGCAAACTGCTTGAAAAATCAATTATACACGCATTAGATAATAATATTGAACAAAATCTACAAAGTACAAAATTTATTTAAATTACTTAAAGTAATTTAAAATACAAATCAATATACGAAAAATACTGATGCTTCCATATCAGAAAATCAGCTATTCCTGTACTGGCAGACCTCATACTTAATGAATTATCCTCGTATCTCACAATTATTTAAGAAATATGTTTCCTATCATCAGTAGCTCAGCAATATCATATCAGAATATCATCGACAACTAGAAGCGAATTAACATTTATTTTTTAAAATAAATAATATGTAAGTACACATGCTTATAAAATGTAAAAAGGTTTACCTCGACGGTGACAATATGACCTCTTTCAAATAAAAAGAGAATTATTCAAATCGGTTTACAAATATCTGAGAAATCGAGGGACATACAAATAAAAAATATTTAATCGTCGAACATAGAAGTCGGCTAAAAAGACAGAAAATATATAATTTCCGTCGAAGTCTCACGTAAAAATATATTTTTTTGATTGCATTCAAAATGTGCGTGTTTGTCAGTCAACTTTTTTGCAATTTTACAATTTTTACACATGTTATATCTTAATATCTCTTGTGATACTATTTTGACTGCTGTCGTTTTGCGTGAACTTAACCGACCGCTTGAAAATTTCGTGTACGTATACAAATTCGATGACAAATACAATATTTCCTTAGCTTGCCGGGACGACCAGGATAGCGAGAAAGTATTAAATATATTACTTTTTACAATAACTTATACAAGATAGGTTTTTTTTTTTATTTAAACCGCCAACACAGCGTACAAGCCGCCACCAATACATATAAGACAAAATATCTTAACATTAATAACAAAGTGCCGCAGCAATTATAGGCGACGACGGCTAGCATTTCTTACCCCTTCAATACAAAAAATATTTAACATATAAAAAAAAATATATAATATTTATAAAAAAAATATATTAACGACTAAGTAAAACAATCAGAAGACATGTGCGGTCATGAAATATGTATTTTATTTTGACTACTGTGGTTGTGTGGTTAATTATTTGAAAACAGTCGTGTCACTCAGTACATTTAGTTGCATGAATTACAAGGAAGTAGATTTGTTACTGCAATACCCCGATCCTAAATATCTTCCATCAGATATATTTTTATAAAATTGTATACAATACACTTTGAAATAAATATTTATAGCAAAATATAAATATCAAAACAGGTCAAATAAAATGTTGTTATAACATAACATATTAATAGATACTTAATACCTATATATGTTTTATAATCCGGAGATTTTAGATGAGTATCTTACGTACAGAAATCTTCAGAAAGGCTTACGGTGTTGTAGATTAGGTAGGTTAGGTTTATCAGGTTATGAATATAGTTATTTACATTATTGCAATAAATCTGTAATTGAAGACATATCAAATTTAATACTATACAGTATAAAGTAGGTACTTATGTGCAACGTAGAAATCGATGTATACTTTTATACAGTTTGTAATAAAATATTTTTTTTTATTTTAGTATTTTAATACAATGCAATATGTTATACCAGTTTACAATGCACCAGAGCTATATGACACGCACAGATCTGTACTAGAATAAGTAGGTAGGACTAAGAATGCGAATGAATGTTATCCTAAAGTTCTACCACCTACGCTCTACTTAGGTACTGAAGCAGGACAATGCTCTTGTGTGAATATGTTACTATAAATACCTATATAAATCATTATTTTCACTTTATTCTAATCTTATATCTATTAAACTCAATAAGAGTTATTTTTGAGTTTAATAAATATACACCTGAAGTAACAATGTGCACTAAATTTTTATCTTTTTATTGATAACAAATAAAATAAATGGTTTCGATAACTATTTGCATATATATTATGCTATATAACATTAGAAATATTTTTGTCTAATGCGTGAATGGTGTTGAAGATGTAACTTTGAGTGTCAATGAACTTTGAGACGTGCAGTTACTCTTATTGTTTCTATATGCATAGGTTCACCCAATGAAAAAGCGCCACATAATGCAACAGGTCCTAATACTCTTTGTAAGTTCAAGTTATTTAAAGCTCGAAATTATTGAATATCAAAGCTGTCCAAATATTTATGCCCACTTATGTCCCACTTATCCAAGTTTTGCAAGTTGCTGTGTCGTCACACTTGTCTATCTTACTCAAATTCGTTGGTGTAAGCATTGCGTAATCAAACTGCAGTATGTTGAGTGGTGGGTGTGTATTATGTTCTCATAACAACGTTGTAACTTGTAATGTAAGGTCACCCTGAGGAGTGACGGTGGCGGGGATATGCTAGTGGGTCGCTTGTGAAACAGAGAAAGACGTAAGCTTAATAACTGTACGATAAAACGAAAAACTGCTGCGCTTGCTAATGAGGATATTAAATAAATTTAAAAAATATTAATATTAATCAACTATAGGTGTGTGCTGTTTTTCAAATATATTTCAGATTGGTTCTTTGATATCGACGTTTCTTCAAAAACTTTTCAAACATGTTTCAAATAAGATTTCTTATTTTAGTATTCCAGAAACAATCAATTTAAATTAAGTTTCATAATATTTAATTCCAACGCTTAGGTAAATGAAATGCATCAAATTTTTGTAAAAAAATTTGCTACTATATAGACATAGTAACTACAAACAATGCAATTTAAAAGTAAGTTGCGAGTTAAAAAAATAAAAAAAACACTGCGGTCAGCGGCGGTCACTGCCCGGTGTGGCGCAAGTCGCGACGCCTACGTGCAATGCAGACGCAGGCCATATGTATCTTTTATACCATCGTAACTCATGAGTACATATTTTTAGGATTCCGTATCTCTAAAAATAAAACACGGAACCTTTATAGGATAATTTTGTTTTCCGTATGTCTGTCCATCTGTCACGACCTCTGAGATCTTCTCAAAATCACGTGACAAATCAAACTGAAATTAATATCAAACATCCAAGACGATAACCTCTTGAAGCACAGAAAATATAAAAAAATCTACGTATATCAAAGATATGAACGTTTATGCTTAATAGTTTTGCATTTAGTATGAACATTGACGCGTAATCAAAACCAACAGGATATTTCCCGGTGACCTAGAGTTATGAAATTTGACATTAAGTTAGAACGTAGAGTACAAACAAAGGGAAAAATCCGAAAAATGGAACTTTATTGATATATTCCAGAAAAAATCCATTACAAACTTATACTGTAGTTCATTTCATAAAAATTAGTGGATACGGCAGCAAATTTAAGTAACGTATTTTAATTGTGTTAATGTAAATGTTAATTTTTATAAGTTTATTTTTATAATTTTCATTTTATTTTTATAAATATTTGGACTATGCAGGTTCTGAAACATATATATTTATTGTATATTATTTTTCAGTATTACGTAATATAAAGTATATATTACTTCACCTAAAAATGAAGGCCTTATTTTTATATATAAAAATAAATGTAAGAATTAAATAAGTGCCGAAACCCAAATAGCGTAGCATATAACTAAATATATTATGAAAGTGATTTTGTCTATCTGTTTATATATGTCGTAGTCACTTCGTAGAATTGACGATTAGATTTTATGAAATCGTTGACCATATCGTAAAATCGTAAACTTTATACGTTGATCAATTAAATGCGGCTACTTAAAGGAAAAGGATATTTTTTTAACCAAAGACAGAACTAAAGATTTTATTTGTTAATCAAAGCAATAATCGTATTTATAAGATGCCTTTTAGATTAAATATAATCTAAAATATTTGGTTATATTTAATGTAAAATTCTTCATATCTTTTTTTTTATTTTACTTATAAGTCAGCTATTATAGGAGATTGAAACGTGAGCACGTGGAAGTGGTCGATATAGTATTATACCGAAACATTACAAGTTAGTAATTATTTTAAAAAATAATAATATAATAAACTTATATACTTCCATCGAGATGAGACGAGGCCGTCGTGGCGCAGCGGCACATCCTCTGACTGTCGCTTCCCATTCAGGGATGACTTATAATCATTTTCTTTGCTTACTTTTAGAAAATGCTAAAGCATCAGTGTTAACTAAACTCACCTAAATAAAAAAAATCCGGAATAAAATCTACAAAAACAAATCACATCTACAGATTGTTTTTTAGATTACATAAGGTTATATAATAAAGTGAGATGGATCATTTTACGATAAGATCAAAAGGTGACAATGGAATCTTTAAACGGTGAATATTCAACGATATGGTTAAAGTATTTAACTCAAAGATTTCGTGAAATCGTGAACTGCTGCGATATGAGCCAGACATATATATGTCGTCAGACGTATAAAATGTGTGATTTAAAACGTGGAATTTTCGATTTGATAATCTCATCGGCAATATCATGGTATGATGGTATTGTCATGATAGGCTCAATGATCTATTGCTCAGGTTTTGATGTGTGTTAACTAGATATATATTAGCCTATCGGTTCATGATATATTCAACTAATCGCACGATTACTTCATGAAATTGTCGATCGTATTTGACATATAGTCAAATAAGTTACGTAAAATACTTATCTACCGATAGAAAAGTGCTAGAAGCGCCTTTCTTGCAAGTCAACATGGTAGCCGTTAGTATTAAAGTTAAAGCTCTAAAATTTTTTTGCAAAATTAGGAAGATAACTTACGTGTATTCTAAACAAAAATCGTGTGCTAATTAAAATATTATTTTTCTATAATTTAAGTTCTTTGACGATTCATTGATGTACTCAAATTCAGTTAGTCATGAAGTGCGACCAGTTCATGAAATGCTCGATGATATCGTGAAATCGTCAATTATACGAAGTTGGCACGACATATTATATACATTCTGCATTGCAAATTTCTTGCAATACCTAAACAATACATCCAATGCGCCTTTGTAACTATAGATATAGCAGAAGGCTTTAAATATATAATTTCTCATCGCTGTCTTAGATATTATTTAAATACAAATGTTTATAATATATTATTATTGGCTCGATCGTGACACAGTTGAAAAATGCTTGACCGTAAACATGCGATTGGTATACACGAAGTTAATGGGTCTAATGTTCACTTATGATCATCAGTAGTTGCTGCCCGCTATTTTGTCTGCATGGATTTCAAGAGAGAGATAATGACTTGGTGTGCTACACACAATTATCACCCGTTGAATATATGTTAGTAGTTTGAAAATGAAAACAAAGTGATGAATGAATTATGTATGAAATAGTTTTATGTTATAATATAATATTTTAAATAATTTTATGTTATAATACTCTATACCCCCGTTCGGCGAGCGACATCGCCTTACCTCTGTCAACGAGGTCAAAGTCATCATCTAAAATCTGAAAGATAGGAAGTCCCCTAGGCCTGACCGTTTTTCCAACAGAATATTAAAGTCCCTTCCAGCCCAGTTCGTGTCTCTATTAGTGTTGATATTCAACTCACTGTTGAAATTTTTCTCCTTCCCGGAAGAGTGGAAGGAGGCCATTGTCATTGGCATACCCAAACGCAATAAGCCGCAGAATCTCGCATCTCGCTATAGGCCTATCAATTTACTCAACTGTCTAGGCAAAATTTACGAGAGAATAATCTTGGCTGGATTCTCTGAAGTGGCAGAGGCCAAATCCCTCCCCTGCTCATAAATAAGCAATTCGGTTTTAGGAAAGAGCACTCTGCTATCCGCGCAGGCGTTCCCTGGCGATGTACGCCGACGACATCGCCCTATACACTACTTCTCGCTATTCTCGCCTGTTGACTGAAAGACTCCAGACTGCGGCCAACGCACTCGGCAATTGGTACCGTTTATGGAGTATCGAGGTTAATCCGGATAAGAGTGAAGCGATCGTTTCCTCGTGTCAAACACGAAACGGCCTCTACCGTGTATATGTTAAACTAACCTATTCCCTGGAAACTACAGGCAAAATATCTAGGAGTAAACCTAGATTCCAGACTCTCTTTTAGCCCACAAAACAACACGGCCGCAAAACAACAAGGCCGAAGCTTGAGGCCCGCAGGGAACGCTCTTGCCGCCGACGTTTCCTCTCAAGTAGACACGATAGTGCTTGCTACTTCTCAGGGACAGAGTACCCTCTTCCCTCCCCAACCGGTGTCGCTGTCAAGGCCAATAGGGCTAACAGCATTAAACTCACAAAAAAAAATTACTATCACACCTTTTGAATTTCATATCTTACTACATAAGTACCAATGATATTTTTTTAGAGAACCACATAAACCACCCAGAATTCCAAAAATATATATATAGCCTATACATGTGTCCGATAACTATATAGCTATATTAAAAGGTTCATCAACTTCCATCTGGTACATTTTGCGTGAAAGCGAACAACATACAGACAAAAATTAGAAAATAGTAAAAATATATTTTTAATATGTTTTTCAGTTCATATTCCATGAACAGAAATGACCAATGTTACATAATTGAGTACCTATGTGTGTGTGTGTGTATGTGTATGTATGCCGGTACAGGCGGTGTAATTTTAGGCTCAATAGTAAATGAAAATGGGATACGTGAAAATAGTGTGGAAGGGTTATAAATTTACGCAAACGAAATTATGGGCAGGAGCATATATATTGCTTAGGATACAGCCACAAATATCAAAAATATTGATCAGTCACTCCTTCATAGCTAACACTCCACCAAACCATTACTGAATAGTAGTAGCAGTAGGCTGTTGACTAATTGGGAAGCTTCTTTAGCCCTTTCAGCATAAATACGGTCATTTTGTTACTTTGTTCAATTATGCAAAATGCAAAAATTTTCTCATCCTTATACAAATATTTTCAATGACCCCCTTTGCTTAAGTAGAAATTTGATTTTACCACCCTATTATTTTTTAAATGATCACTTAAGAAATGATCAGTGCGTGCTTTTATCGTCTTTTAAAATACGCGACGTGGTTCTAGGTGCTATCTTCACCTCCCGAAATACAATCTTTTACTTTTGGACAGGATTTCTTCTAATTCTTTGCCTTACTGCTTTTATCGCCTTTTTCGTACGAACACTACGCGTATAGCCAGATTTTTTCTTTCACAAGCAGATCGAGGAGATTTCATTGTACCTCATTTCATTGTATCAGTAGCCTTGTACACAAATATTTGACTAATACCAAGTGTGTAAAGAAAGGATTTTAAAAATTGTATTTGGCTCTATATCTACTTTATATAATGTACTTTATAATATAATATCTAATAATATACTTTATATATATCTATACATATTTTATAATATATGGGCAAGAAAATAAGAAAACAAATTTTATTTAACAAACTAAATTTAAAAGTAATATTTTGTTATTTTAATTGTGTTTACGGCCAGACTAAGTCTACTACTCCAGTCAAAGCTGGCAACGCTTTTCAAGTCGCCGTCCATCAATCTGGAGGGCGACCTACGCCTCACAAGTCACAGGTAGTATGTTTACCGGTAACTACGGTCTACTGTAGAGGACAAAATATAAATAATTAATCCAAAATAGTTACATATGTGGAAAAATTGCAAAAGTTTTTAGATAATATTACGCTAAATCTAAACCTAACTTTATTTAAGAATACCTTTTCCTTGTCAAATTGTACATTTTCAACTTTGACATTAAAGACAGGTTTGACTACTTCGATAGGTCACACTGCACACACATTCAAATAAATGTCACAAAGATTACGCCAGTTTAAGTTTCTTTAAGGAGGTTCTATTGATGCAGGTTCAACATGTAAAAAAAAAATTTATGTATATCCCTAGATTTCTTAGTAACTTATGGACCGTTTTGAAATCTTTTTTGTTATTTCTATTGAAATAAAACATAAACATAAGTCATAAACTGCTCAAATGGACGTAAATATTTTAAATTTCTTTAATAATACACTGGTGTAAAAAAATGTATTTCTGAAACAATACACAAATAACCATTTAGCCTCTATGAAGGTTATAACTATTACTTAAAACAATAAAAAATCACAAAATTAATTAAATAACATATTTAGACTACAAGGAACCAACATATTTAAACCAGGTGATTTTCCATTTTTTTTTGAGAATAATAAGATCCAATATTACAATTTTCTATAAATACGTGCTACATTGTAAAAAAAAACACGTAAAGTCGTGGTCCAATCTTTCGTAAATCAATAATGTTAAAATTCGGCGTACGCATCAATAAAATTTAGAAGACTTTGCTTGGTATAAAAAAGGTTCAAGTAAAAAAGACACGTAAATTCTTGTTGTAAGGATCGAATCAAAAAATGAAAACGATAATGATTTCCCATTACTTAAAGAAAATATAAAAATTTAAACGCAGCGGGATGTGAAACCGCAAATTTTTTAAATTAACACACCAACATTATCATCATGATTTTAACAAATAAGATTTGAAATCTATATTAAAAAAATGTAGTTTCGACTAAAATTAAATAAAAATACAAGTGGCATATTAGGTATGTGCATATATATTGTCAGTGGCCTTAGGACGGTGTAGTTACTGCGGCGGCGAAATTCCGCTATAAGGACGCTCTCGGAATAATAAGCATATATAACGTTTATCTAAGTAGGTGCTAGTGGTTTTATATATTATATTAGAATAATATAAGGGTGTGGTTTTAAAATTCCTTTGGGTTTTTGTAAGGTTATTTTACGTTTTATTAAACGAAAACACTGATAAAGTTGAAGCGTGAAAAGTCAGAGAAAGAAGGAGGAAACTTTTCTGGTGAGAAGTTAGTGATACAAACATGATGGCAACATTCCGAAGCTTGGCATAATAAGACAAGACCCACTGCCACTTTGGTGGTCCAAATCTCGTAACCAAGCTAAAAGGGAGGTGTAAACTTTTAAAAGGAGAATACGGAACGCACCCCACAAACCTCTGCAAACTTTCACGTCAGCACATTGTATCCTGATGATTCGGAGGAGACGGGCCATACTTGTCACAGGCTGACACGGAAATGGGCTCAAAGCTTTAGCTGACAGTGTCATAAGAAGTTTAAATGTGGTATGGAGGGAGGGGGGGGGGGCGTTTAGCTACCGAGATGATCTAATATGGAGGGATCCGCGAATTTGGTGTCCAATTGATAAGTGATATAATCATTACGATTTAACAAAAAAAATTATTTTAATGAGCGGAAAAAAAATACTGGCTGGGTAGAGAGCGGTGTTATGACTGTATAAAAAAAAACAAATAAAAATATAGCTCAGTGTTTTTATTTGAGTATTATTTTTGACTTTACCAACCTTATTGCTTTACACTAAGTATTTAGGGAAATTTAGTGCCTATTTACAAAAATAGTAGTCAAGTGCGAGTCATCAGACTGGCACAGATAAAGGCTCCGTATAAATTACGTGATTGTAGGTAAGTTTCCAAGCTGTACATTTTATCTAAGGTGTAAAATTTGAGAATTTTGCGCTTGAGATCTGATAACTTTTAGACAGTGTGAGCCATTGTTTTGGCAACATTTTATATGAAAATGTTATACTATATAATATAATATTTTTATTTTTCGTATTTATATTTTTTCTTATGTAAAATAAAGTGTAATATCGTACTTAATCAAAAGTACGATATTACACTTTAATTTTTTAGATATAAAAATAAATTACGTTATTGGTAGGCGACAATAGTTTTTGCAAAAGTGTTCAACATTCCGTCGAAGGTCACAGACTAGTTCCGCGACATTTCTCTTTTGGCTTGGAACAAAGGTTCGATGCAGTCCCCTTCACTGGTAGCGTATGCACCAACAGGAAGCTCTCCCAAGGCGAACATGGTGTTGTCGATCAAATCTCTGGCTTATAAATTAGCTTATAGTGTAGGTTATAAAAGAATATTATAATTCTTTAGATTGCTAGGTGACGCAACTGATATTTCTTTTAATAATATTTAAATTTTATTATATTATTGTTCCGTGCTGTCTCTAGAAGCCTAATTTTTATTATTAAATTGGATTATAAATCGTTACAGTTAAATCAATAAAATTACTTGCGCAATTGAGTCAATCACTTTACAAAATATATTTTTTTATCTTTCACACTATCACACTATCTTTCACCTATTAATTATATTTAAAGTCTAGATATATTATGTATATTATGTATGTATCCTACAATAAGACCCTTACATTTAATCAGTTCTGTCTTTACCATAACACGTGGTCAGCGCCAATTATAAATATTAATGGGTTGCCCACAAAACTTTGTATTTATTCAATAAATTTTTATGTCGTAGTAGGACCTACTCCTACGAGAAATGTTCTATAAGAAAAAAATATAAATAAGAAAAATAAAATTATTATATTATAACATTTTCATGTAAAATGTTGCCAAGGCAATGGCTCGCACTGTCAAAAAGTTATCAGATCTCAAGCCCAAAATTCACAAATTTCACACCATAGTTAAAAAGTATGTCTGGAAACTTTCCTACTATCATGTCATATGTACGCAGCCTTTGCTGTGGCAGTCTGATGACTCGCACTTTAGTCGACTAGTATTTTTATAAAAAAAACCACTAAATTACCCTATATACACCTGTAAAGCAATAAGGTTGGTAAAGTCTGTGTGGTTATACTCAAACAAAAATACAAAAACGTGAGCTATGTTCTGGTGTTTCATCTGGAAAGACAAAATATACCTTATACGATCCGGGACTTTTACTTTACAACAGGAGGTAACAACTTTGCTATAATTTTCGAACAGTCACTTTTTAAATTTCGCGGTAAGAAAATGGATTAAAAAGGCTGCACTCTATCTTTAGATGTAGGTACAGCTATTTAAAGGATATTGAAAAGGTAGACCATAAACCTATAAGTAGTGTAAAAAAAAAGCTTGGATTTACGACAATTTTCTAACATCACGTCTAAATGGGCTTTTCCTCGTATACGATTAATAAAACACGTATTAATAAAATCTTCTGAGCGAAATTAGATGCAAGTGTCTTAAAAACCTTCGTGGTTTAGGCTAGCTCTTTCGTCGGATACCACAACCCTGTTTAGGGACAAAAATAGTTTTGGTTGAGATTAAAGAAACCATCAGAGCTCTATAAACATCTAAGGATAGCCAAAATACATATTCTGTAAACATAATGATATTGTTACATCATTTCCAAAAGAAAGAAGTATCCCAGAGCTCGAATCAAGACAGAACTCTTAAAATTTTATCTAAATGCGAACCAAATTATTCTTTGAAAGTAATTTGGTAAGATGGGGTAAATCTACCGATAAATCTTGCTACATCTGTAAGGAGGTAGTAAGAACAGCTAAGCATATACTGGTGACTCTTAGATAGTGGTCAATACTCGCGGCGCTATGACAAAGTACTAGTAATCATTCGTAAAGCGGTTAGTCTTTCAGTAGCAAGAACACAGAGAAACGTAATAACCAGCAAATGATCAATAGACTTTGTGAAAGAAGATTTTATAAAAAACTTACAAAAAAACTTTTCTCAATTTCAGATCCAGCTCCTGATTGAACTCTTATGAAAAACATGAAACATGTTATAAAATCATATTGAGTATATTGGCCTTTCGTCATTCAGACCGGATATCTTTCTTTACTCTCGAAGCCTAAAATGCGTAATACTGGTAGAACTTACAGTTCCGTTCAAACGTAACAAGTGGGACATGGAATGCAGTAGTTTCTTCTCATGTGAAGTCTCTATATCTCAAGATCTGAAAATTGACGTTCATGAGCATCCAAATTGGCGGAAATCTCATAATAATTTCCATTCCTTATTTTAAGTGGCAGGCAAATTTCAGCTTAAGAAGTATCTTATAAATTGAGATGACCATCAGCTAGTGACGCAGTCGAGGGTTTTTGGATATTAATAAAAACTAAATTTTAAGAGCTATGCAAATGAAATAATATATTTAATAAATCTACAATAAGCAAGGATAATTCTGAAATACAACCTTCGAAAACCGGCGAGACTGAAATAAACTTGATTCACCTTCATTTCGAATATGTAATAAATCTGACCATTTCTGTTATCATTGAGAGGAGGCAGACCGATTTGTTTAAAATGTGACACAAACACTATCTCCTAAATTTGAAACATGTGACTCATTTGCTTTAAGAAGAGTATCCAACATATTAATCACCATTGAGATTTTTTATTTCTCTTACAGATTCCATAGATGTGCCGACAGACTTTCTTATAATTCTTTGACTGTTTCTGTTTAAATGACCATATATCATCTTGTTAATTAGATCCTTCACTGTGTCACAAGTGATAAAAATAATATTAGGATAAATGGAATGACATGTGTTCGATCGGTAATAATTGCTTTTCTGATATATCATCCGTCACCACATTATTTTCATCTTCATAATTTATTAACTGACAGCATAGTCGTTTTTATTTGTATAATATTTGTGAAATAGATTATATAGATACAGATTGTGAAAAATATTCATGAGAGAGAAAAGGTTAGTTTGTATATTAAGATGTGGTGTCACAGTGCAAGTGCGGAGATTTTTAAAAAAGCGCCATAAACTATTATAATAGGATAGTAAATAAAAAGGAAAAGAAACCTTCCAATTACTACTGCATATTTTTTAAGGTCACGAAAAATATAAAATTTTTCTATCCAGCGCATTTCACTTTGTTTAAAACTATTATATTCATATCGTTACTTAATAAACTGGTGTCAATAATTTGCTGAATAGAGGAGGACACTCAATATTTTCAACTTGTCCTGTATACAATATTAATAAAGCTTGCTAGGGAAGTTTTTCTTCTTTTTCTTTTTCTCTTTATTTTTCTTTCCTAGGGACATTCTGAGATTATGTTCGGAAACGGAAGAAAACAAAACTTGACACTGACACTGACGTTGACAAATCATAGTACAATTTTAAGTATATACCGGACACTGGACAGTTAGTTTGTGGAAACTGGTTGTTGTTGGTCCTTGCATATTTATATATTTATAAGATACTAACAACTGGTATCTACGTTAACGAAACATGATGACGTGTGCTTTACCATAAGTGAAAGTAACATATTAGTTATAGGAATTACTTAGTGAAGGTCTTCAATATCAGTAGTATTTTGTGTTAGAAACATCCCCTCGTTAATTCTTATCGCTATTGTTGTTACGTGCGATTGATATTACTGGAAGGTTTTGCTTCACTAGGATGTGCGGAATATTTGCATACATTAATCACTTGACACCGAAAACAAGGCGAGAGATATTAGAATTGCTCGTTAATGGATTAAAACGCTTAGAATACCGCGGTTATGATTCTGCAGGAATCGCTATAGATGCTGCAGATAAAAATGATATTTCTGTTTTAAAAAAAAGCGGTAAAGTGGCTGCTCTTGAGGAGTTGTTGCAAGAGCGTAGCCCTGAGTTAGCTGTGGAAGAAACCGAGGAATCGCACTGTGGTATAGCCCATACTCGATGGGCTACACACGGTGAACCTAGTGCCTTGAACTCACATCCTCAACGTTCTGGTGAAGACAATGCATTTGTTATTATTCACAATGGTATTGTCACAAACTACAAGGAAATCAAGCAATTTTTGGAGAACAAAGGTTATATTTTTGAATCTCAAACTGACACTGAAGTTATTGCCAAGCTCATTCACCACCTCTACCATCAGCACAACGGATCTAGCTTCCAAGAACTTGTTGAACAGGTAATCCAGCAACTAGAAGGAGCCTTTGCTTTATGTTTTAAATCGCGTTTCTTCCCAAATGAATGCGTGGCTACCAGACGTGGTAGTCCCCTGCTTGTAGGTATCAAAACAAAGAGACGCCTGTCTAGTGACCATATACCTATTATGTATGCTAACAATAAAGCTACAAGAGGTATAGTACCACAAGTACCTCGGGTGAATAGTCATGCTCACTTTGAACCTGAAGAGGATAAAGATGTAGAGTACTTCTTTGCATCTGATGCTTCAGCTGTTATTGAACATACTAATAAAGTCCTTTATTTTGAAGATGATGATGTGGCTCATATCAAAGATGGAGTTCTCAGCATTCATCGCTTATCTGGAAATAGTACAGATTCACATCAAAGAGAAATCTTAACTCTTAAACTTGAAATACAGCAAATTATGAAAGGTAATTACGATTACTTCATGCAAAAAGAAATTTTTGAGCAATCTGAATCAATTGTAAACACTATGAGAGGTCGTCTTAACTTTGCAAATGGTACTGTTATACTGGGTGGTATCAAAGATTATATTCCTGAAATAAAAAGATGCAGGCGATTGATGTTGATTGGTTGTGGCACAAGCTACCACAGTGCTGTTGCTACACGTCAGTTATTAGAAGAGCTCACTGAGCTACCAGTAATGGTTGAGTTGGCATCTGATCTTCTAGATAGAGCCACACCTGTCTTTCGGGATGATGTTTGTTTTTTTATTTCTCAATCTGGGGAAACTGCAGATACATTGACAGCCCTCCGTTACTGCAAACGACATGGAGCTCTTATTGTTGGAATCACGAACACTGTGGGTAGCTCTATTTGTCGAGAGTCACACTGTGGAGTACATATTAATGCTGGACCTGAGATTGGTGTTGCGTCCACAAAAGCTTATACATCACAATTTGTCTCTTTGGTCATGTTTGCTTTAGTTATAAGTGAAGATCGCATTTCTCTACAAAAAAGGAGAGCAGATATAATTGAAGGTTTACATGAATTGCATGAAAAAATTCGCCAAGTATTGGCTCTAGACGATAAAGTAAAAGCCTTGGCCGAAGATTTATATCGTCAGCGCTCACTACTGATTATGGGCCGTGGATATAATTTCGCGACATGTCTAGAAGGAGCTTTAAAGGTAAAAGAGTTGACTTACATGCACAGTGAAGGTATTATGGCAGGAGAATTGAAGCATGGACCTCTGGCTCTGATTGATGATTCAATGCCTGTTATGATGATAGTTATGCGTGATCCTGTCTACACAAAGTGCATGAACGCATTACAACAGGTAACTGCTCGTCAAGGTCAACCTATTGTTATATGCGAAGAAGGAGACACAGAGACTATAAAACTTGCATCTCGTACATTAGAAATTCCACGAACAGTAGACTGTCTGCAAGGTGTACTTACTGTCATTCCTATGCAATTACTTGCATATCATATAGCAGTGTTGCGTGGTTGCAATGTTGATTGTCCACGTAATTTGGCAAAGTCTGTTACTGTGGAATAATTTACTAACAAGATATTTTTTTTATTTATCTGTAATATAAGTTGGAAAATATATAAAATGGAATAGTTAAAAATCATCTGTCTATAAAATATGAATTACAAAATATCATCTAGTACTTGTTTCATAATAAATAAATATTATTTTACATAATGAATTTAAATATGGTACTGGCATTTAACAAATACAAATTATGCAATTTGTGATTAAAGTGAAAAATAATTCCATTGATTAATTTGTTCAAGATTGTTGAATAGAAATACATTATGAAAAGTTTATTGCATATTTACAAGCTGATGTATTTACTATATACCCAAGTTATATACTACCAATGTACATTTTCCCCTATTGTTTACCTTCAGTATACAATCTTAAAAAAGTAAATTATAAATTGTTTTTTAATATATAATATACTTACACTGTCAAATCAAGTATAAAAATTGGATATTCTGATTGCTAGATATCATGGAATATAATATTAAATACGATTTTTTTACCCAACCCAAAGACACTTGTGGGGTAAAATAAATATAATGAATTATAGAAAAAAATAGAAAGCATTCCAAATTTTTTATAATATTACATTAGAAAAATATAATATTTACCTTTTTCTAAATTTTCAAAATATAATATGGAAATAATTTCATGATATTAAATTTTAAACATTTTATAACTTACCAACTTTATATATTTATTTTTAGAATGTATAAATGAAGAGTAATTAGTTGTCAATATTGATATAGCATATTTTTAAGTGTGTTCTTATAAAAATCATGTAAAGTACTTACATATCTGCAATTATTTATATTTTCATATAAAAGAAATACTATAAAGATTATTCCAACAAATACTGTATTTAAAGCATGCAAGCGCAGAAGTGTTGCTTAGTCTTAGTTATAAAATATTTAATAGTATTATTTCTGTTTTCTAGTCAAAACTGGAAATTATATATGTATCATGAATTAAACATTTAAAAAATGTCTGTAAACTATATGAAATAAAATTACTTATCATTTTTCAATGTAAGGCATTTTTTTTATCTTATAATAGTCATGGAGTACCACGTTTTATCGTAATAATTGTTTACTTAAAGTCACAGAGATTTTATTTTGGTGTTTTAATGTAACTGAGATGATTAAAATATCATTGTTCACGCACTACTCATGTAAATTGTCTTGTTGAGTTCTTTTACATATATAAATATATGTATGTAACCTGTTGTCTGTACAACAGACGTTTATGTTGTTTATTTGAATATTGTTTAATTATAGTTATACATTATTTTATGAATAAAAATATATTATAATATTCCTCTGTTTTCATATTCTCTGAAATTGACAATTAAATTGTTATTAGATATAAATACGTAGGCTATTTAAGAAATAACAATAGATAACTGTACATAATTCGTAGCACAATGTAAGAAAATTTATCTTTAAATATTTTAAAACTACGAGCTTATAACAATATTTGTTGTAAATAAATAAAATCCCCCAAGATGACTTACAATGAATAAAGGTTATCTGATCTTATATAGTGCCAAGTTAATAACTCTACACGCCTTAACCCTACGTACAAGTCCTAACTTCACAAACTCTTCACCTTATTTAATCGTATTTCCATTTTTGTCAAAAGTGCTAGAGCGTCTTGTTCACAAACAGCTATGCACATTCCTTTCGAAGCACAGTATCTTCAATCCTTTACAATTCGGCTTTCGCCACGGTCATAGTGCGACTACTGCTTCAGGGAAGATCACCGATGACGTCAGACAAGCATGAATGATCAAAAGGTTACAGTGCTGGCATTGTTAGACTTTGTTATGCTTTGAACTCTTGATTTTCCCATACTACTTGCAATATTGATTTATCTTAATATATTTTCTGAGGTGGTTGATTGGTTTCGATTTTACGTAAACGGACGTCGGCTGCGCATTCGAATTGAAGATTCATATTATAAATGGTCGGTGTCTAGTGCTAGCGTCCCACAGAGCGGCCTGTTTGTCTCCTATTCTATTTCTATTCTATTTTATTAATTCTGTATGCCTTAAAATTTCTTCTCTGTAGTACCTGTGAGACTGGTGACTTACAAATTTACGCACAAGGTATACTATAAGAAATAATAAAACGGCTCTAAAGTAAACATTGTTGATCGTGATAAGCTTTTTTGTTGAATAGAAATTCCAAGATCTGGAACATCTCATGAAGAACTATAATGTCCAGATAAACTATATGAAATAAAGATATGGTGTCTTAACAACAAATACTCAACGTGATGGATTTCTTACATTGGTATTTTTATTTATAAAAATGAAAGTTCTGGACATGTGAATCATCCTTAGTAAAAGTTGTAAGGTGTATTGAACATCATTAGTTGTCATGTGAAAATCTGAGATGTTTGTCTTATATCTTATAGTTTGGTTGATCTATTATGTTTCTATACATCAATCATAATCATCAATAAATAACAGCCTAGATGCTGCCTAGACCTAACCGTTATACAGCAAAAAAGTTTCATTCAAATACGTCCAGTAGATCAGAAGATCCGTAGGGTGTGTACAAACAGACAAACAAAAAAATTATAGATTCATATTCCATTTGTGTTTTTACATCTCCCTACATAATTTTTTTGTAAAAATTATCAATGTTTAGACACTATTTGTTTAGTGTTTTATTAAAGTATATATTATGATTATTTAGCTATAAATAGAAATAAGATTGAAATATTTGTGTGACAAAAATACTTAGGGGACCAGTGGAAAAAGTGTCCCCATGTAAACATCACATTAATTTGATGACAAGTGGAAATGATAGCAAATAACAGAATTAAGTGTGCTGTGCTGAAAAATTTAATATTTTTCGTCACGTGTGCAAACAAAGGGAAATCTCCGAAAATTGGAAATTTATAGATATATCCCAGAAAAAAACTATTACAAACTTATACTGTAGTTCATTTCATACAACATAAGCGCGTACCACCGCAAATTTAAGGTTGTCGACTCTTATTAATTGTAGTATTTCATTGTCCTAGACTTATATTACGAAATTTTATGAGGAGGGAGGACTTACAGTATATATATATGGAAAAATTTCAAAATTGATAATTAATAAGTTTAACACAGAAAAAATCTATAAAAATCTTATATTTGTAGTTCATTTCATACAAAATGAGGATTCGACTGCAAATTTAAGTTTTGTCAATCTTTATAAGCTTGTAGCATTTTCCTTAGCGGAATACCTACAAAAACAATATAGGTACCCTCGATGCGCGAGTACCATCCGCACTTGGCCGATATTTTTTAATGATTATCCTGTTCTAATATTCTACAACACTATACTTACTTCTTCACTATATAGTAAGTTCAAAATCATTGTATTTTTTTCAAGTTCATAAAGTAACTATTTAATTTTTGTTAGCTTTCTGTTTGTACGGACTAATCTGCGGAACAGCTGAACTGTTTTAAAAGACTTTCACTAGAAAATTGGAGACTGGAGTAATTTTTTTATGTTTATTTAGGGACTTTTTAAAATATATAAAGGGACAGACATTTGTCTGTCCCTTTGGTCGTTAAAATAAACTTAATTTGAGCAATAATCTAAACATACTTAAACTTAAACTTTTACAATAATTTAGCCAGATGAAGGCTTAGGCACGAAGTATCCACCCACGTCCATTACTATATTGCAACGAAATCCATATTTATAATGCAACGACGACACAATGCTCGACGTGCTCCGGCATTGTGGACACATTAAACTAATAAATGGTGTATATCATCATCTATTTCACATAATTCACATAGTGGAGAAGTTACTTATTTCATAAGACCATAACAATTTATTGACGCGTTAACTTTTTTTATATAACTTTATGCCATATTCCTTTGAATTTAGACCTTTTATCAAAATTATCTTTCCAAGCTTTTCTATTATTTTTTTTGTCTTTTATAAAAAAATAGGAAAACTTGAGTAGTATATTTAAGCTTTTGCCTTCCGTGCTAATTTATCAGCTTCCTCATTTCACCTTTACCCAAGGTGAAAATGAATCAATTGGAATTTTAAAAAGATACCTTTACACTGGGACGAGAAATATATAAGAGGAACAACATATAGGCTACTTTTTATCCCGGAATTTCCACGGGATCGGGATTTACGCGGGATGAGGTTGCATATAGAATGATTTTCATTTGTATACATATATTATTAGGGGTCGAAGACGAAAGGCCATCATGCAGCCCTGTCAGCCCTGTTTAGGGCTGCAACATTCTCCCCCAGTCCCCTCGAGGCGAACTGCGTCCCCGCTGGTGTGAGAAGTGGCGACGAATGTGGCGTTGGGGACCGCCACTCAGCACGCCATGTCTGAAGTGGCGGGAAGTGGAGAACGGAGCTACAAATAGCTGCGTGGAATGTAAGAGGAAGGATGGAACAGAAGATTAATGAATTATTAGTTGTGATGCATGAGAAAGATTTGGATGTAATTTGTGTGACAAGCGAAAGGGCAGTGACGCAACCGACTCTCTGGGACGGTGTTCTAGAGAGCGAACTTGGGTGTCAAGGTGTAGGTGTGTTATTTTCCTCTCGATTGTTTAGTGCAACCCAAGACTACTTTGGGTTCGCTTCAAGCTGGGGATAACAAGAATATTCTTGTTAGTGGCGTATGAGCCGGTATCCTCAGCTTGAGGGGTTTTGGGAGAGTTTCAGGAATGTTCTAGGTAGCGTAACAGGAAATGAAAAAGTGATATAATGTGGTGACTTGAATGGATGGGCCTGAACCACACGTAGTGGTTACGAGGGTGCGTTAGGTCAGTATGGTAACAGAAGAGTGAATGAGGCTGGAAAGCTCATATTGGAACTTTGTAAGGAAAGGAATTTGTTGGTGGCAAACACGATGTTTGACCACAAACAAATTCTCATGTAGACGTGGGAGCGAATGGGAGAGTGGAAGTATGATTGACCTATTCCTAGTGGATTCAGTCAGCGTCAGAGTCAGCGGATTCGATATAAAGTGATGGACACACGTGTGTTCAGGGGTGGTATGAGGACGGTCCGGGGAGCATGTATGAAGAGGTTAATGACAGTGGACGAGGCGAAAGAGGTATGCAGGGACCGAAGCGTTTGGCGCTCCGTTCTTTCTGACTACCCCGCTAGGGATACAGCGTGAAGATATGTATGTATGTATGATATATTGTTAATTAAACATACAGACAAAAAGATATAGTGATCAAAACGAAAAAATCAAAACTTATAGATGTGTACAATACATATACGCATATTATATTAAGGTAAATCCCAGAACACCGATCAAACGGCGAAGCCGGGAATGGATGACTTATATAATATAAATATTTCATTTACGCCAATTAAGCTGCGTCGGTTGATATTTTACTATATATCTATCTATTTGGCTTTTTAAATAAACCTGTATAAATAAAAAATCAATTAGAATGCAAACCAGTCTCAGTTTCAAGGTGATACGAAGAACTAAAGTCACGATATATGTCACTATAATTTATACAAGTGTTAAAAAATACTTATATTTTTCTTAAAAGTTTTAAAAGTATTAACTTGTCTTGAATTTTTAGTGCTGTTTTCTTTGTTACGCTCAGCCTGGTTGTTCAAACACGATTAAAATTACATAAAAAAAAATATTAAATTGTGTAGTAAGTAGTGATTGGTTAAAGTCCATTTTATAAATAAAAATTTACGCTTCCTTTATATTACGATATAAATATATCCGCTATATTTTAAAATGTAGCAGTTTTGTGAAATTCATAAATGAATAAACTCATAATTCACAAGTATGAGTTATTTCATAAATGAATTAACTCGTACTTGTTCTTAATTCATAAATGAATTAAGAACAGTATAAGTTTGTAATGATTATTTTCTGGGATATATCTAAAATATGTTTTGATTGTCTAGACTCAGAAGCTTAATTTTTTCTGTGCTTCACGAGGAGTTGATTTAAATTTCAACTTGATTCCTCCACGTGATTTTGGAGAGACGGACAACAAAGTGATCCTATGAGGGTTCTGTTACTTCCTTTAAAGGTATGGAACCATAAAAATAAAACGAAACCATTAATTATTGTTGAAAATATGAACCATAATACAAAATTTGTTTGTACCAGCCCCAATCTTCTACTCCAACTCTTTTACTTTTTCTTTTTTCCATAATTTCTAACGATATTTTATACCTAAATTTTCCTGTACTTTAATCAGAAATATTATATATCTACATAATATTAAATATCTTCATATTGTTCAATGTTTGCGAGAGATTGTACAATTATATTATGAATCAGAATTAATGATAACTATGGAAGAGTTTCGGGCTTATCTTTATATTAATTCTACATTTTTAATATTTTAAGTACCTATTCATTATAAGTATATAATCATCTATGAAATAATACGAGCGTTATGTCTTTGTCTTTAACTTTAACAGTAGATAGGTGCTTACCCGTGCTTTAAGAGTACTTGAATTTCTTATCTTAGAAGGCATTTGATCGAGACATATTATAGTTAATATAAATACATTATACAACCACTGACCAATTGGATGTAAATACAAAAAAAATACATATTATTTTATGATATAGTTTAGTACTATTCGTTTTATAATTACTCCTCACCGGATGCGACAAATTACTCTAATACAATTTGTGATGCAGATACGGAATTCAGCTATCGGCAAGCTGATAAGTCGAGGCATAAGTTATTTAGTTAATGAATGTTTGTTTATTTAGGTAATTATCTTTATTTCTATGAAAAATCCTTATCTTAATTATTAATTTCGAAATTACTATCTACAGATAGTAATTATTGTTTTCAAAAATGAATTATCAGTTTAGGTCTTTAATAATGGCGAATTAAATTATAACAAGTGGTTACAACAATAAATAACTGGTTGTTCAACATTCAGCCACTAGTAGATAGATAAAAAATATAGTTATAATTAGTTTACGAGCATTTTCATTGGACACCTTTCTTTCACTTCTGTTGGATTTTAGGAAATTTTTTTTTGCTGCCCAGCAAGGTTGCCTGTCAGTCATTCAGCAACTAAGTATGGAGTGCAAGTTTAAGGAGTACCAACTAAATAATTTAAAAAGTTCCCGCTGAAAGGGATCAAATTTAGGTGGTGCCATAGTAGCAAGTGGAAGGATTTCGAAAACACCGCCATAAACTATTAGAATAGAATACTAAATAAATTCATAAGGATAGAAACACCTCTGATTTATCACTACTACGTAAATAGATGAGGTTGAGAAGTCACGAAAAGTATTACTTATATATTTTCGTCGAAACAAGCAAACTTCACTATGATTAAAACTGTTATGTCCATATCATTTCCACTTAGTACACTAACGACAATAGTTTGCTGTTTACAGTTGAGCACACAGAAACCTAGCGATAGGATATTGCAATTTTCAAGATATTGCGTGTTACGAGAAAACGAGAACAATTCATTCTCCCAAGTATAGATCGCGATTACGTTATGCTACTGCGCCACGGCGTCTAATTATAAGATATTCTTTTAATAAATAATAATACCCAATCAAATGAATATTAAGACTTGTTCAACCAAACCTAATTGTTTTTGAAATAAATTAGATTAAAAAGTTCAATTAGCTTTACGCTATATCCCGCACATGGCAGGGTAGGGAGAGGGGTCCGTAGGAACCGTGCGAACCTAGTGTTAAGACACTCCGTTCCCCGCTTTCCGTCTTTCGAGGCATTGCGTATTAAGAGGCGGAGGCGCCGCGCTTATGCCTTATTGTATATTACCAGAGCTTAGAAAATGAAAACCATTCATTCTTCCCTGAGAATTGAACCCATAAACGGTTGCGATTACAGGCAGAGGTATGCCTCTGCGCCACGACGGTCCTCTTTGAGTCTTATTATTAATATTAGTTAATTACCAAAAATCCTATATATTAGAAAATATTAGAACAAGCACTTATAAGGAAAAAATAAGATTGCCTTGAACTTTAAAGGAATTTCGACGTTATCAAACTGAATATATTTAACTTTGGCATTAAAACTGGCTTAAGGTTACACACGTTTAAATTTCTCATGCCAAAAAGATTGCTATGCGAATTTAAAATAGGCAGATCTACCTATATTTAGTTTACAATATAACTGAAAAATTTAAACTGATTTCAAAATTATACTTAGCTATATGTACATATATGCAAACTTAAATACTATTTTAATTACTTTATAGAAATGTATAATAAAATAATTTATAAATAAAGTATGTATCGACACTTAAAATTCATTATTTTTAGAGGATTTTAATTAGTTTTATCGTCAATCGACACAAAATTCATAATTTTAAATATTTTTTTTATAACTTCTTTATCAATATGTGTATTATATACTAGTTAATATAGTAAGCAAGACTTAGGAGTAGAATAATTGCACTTTCCACCATTACTTTACCTAGATAAATTATCAAATAGTAGACTTCTATACACGTCTGTAATATTTAATGAATTATCGTAGTATGTGTTGAAGAATTGTGTCAAATCATCATCAGCAGAGAATTGGACTACCAGAATCAAATATATTATGTATTTTGTAAGAATAAATATGAAAATCATATATATGTGTATACAGGTATAAAACGTAAAAGATTCCTCGATTCTCATGGGATTCCATTATCAGATCCTGAGATGGCAGCATGGACTATCTATGAAGTCACTTTACAAATTGCTGCTAATCTATAATATTTTATTAAAAAAAGAGTCTTCTCCTTTTTATCTACAAAATACGTCATTGATTTAATTGAATTGAATATATCGCAATTCGCAAAAAGATAGAATACGAGTTAATTTATTTTCAATATGTTATTCCGACAGGATTTAGTAAATAGCCTGTTTTTTTATCGATTCTATATAGATTCTATATAACTTCAAAAAAGGAGGAGGAGGAAGTTTTCTCGATTTAACATATGTTTACATATGTTTTTTTGTTTACGAACCAAGAGTAAAGTAAAGTATCCCATGATAAGTATCTTATGACTGGCTTATTGAAATCGAATCGTACTGGCGACTAGTGCGTTTGTTAATTTTTTTCATTAAGTATTTTATTTAATTTGTTAATACATAGGTACATACATACAGACATGTAGGTATAGTTTTGATGTAAGTTTTTGATTTTTTAAATTATTTTGTCTAAAAATACACGTATAAGTGTCTGTCCGTCTATCAAGAACATTTTCTCAAGATTCCGTGAAGATTGAAGATTCAATTGAAGATTCAATTGAAATTACAGACAAATATCCTATACAGACTTGGAAATTTAATATTAACTTCATTATTCATTTCATTTTTAATTCTTTCACGTGACTTCGAGAAAATGGTATTGATAGACGGACAGATGGACAACAAAGTGATGCTTGAGCGTTTTTTCCGTACCAGCGTAATGCCTAGAGTACTAACCGCGCTTAAAAGTAATTTTTTCTTGATAATTTATGTTTATATAATAAGTAATATGTAAATTAGCTGTAGTAAATTATAAAATTTAATATTACGCAGCATAACTATAAGCCCACTATTATATAACTTCTAAACTTTTACTTTATTCAAATTAAAGTGAGTAGTAGTAGTAAAGGTTTTATCGGACTTATCGCGTAGGTATAGCATCTGTGCTACACTATAATTAAAAATAAAATGTTACGTACAAAAATATTACAATGTATACTAACATACCTATATCATTTTTGAACCTAATATTTCCAGCATTAGAACGATGTGTTGGGGAACAATTAATATCAGAATAGTCCACACCATACATGTCACCTCGGACACATATATAATATATATATATATATATATATATATATATATATATATATATATATATATATATATATATATATATATATATATATATATATATATATATATATATATATATATATATATATATATATATATATATATATATATATATATATATATATATATGTATATATATATATATATATATATATATATATACGCTTTATTAAAAGTAAAAGGTATCATGGCAAATATACATTGCCACCTTTTACTTTTAATAAAGCCACCATTGTTAATGATCCTATAAAAATTATATTTAAAACAACTTTACTACTACTAACTCCACTCAACAAGGAATGTCTCGATTTCAGGCGAAAACCGGAGAACGGAGTGTATTGACACTAGTGTTTGCCTGTCTTCGGTGCTACACGTGGAACAAAACGTAAAGTGGAGCAAAATGTTAATTTAAATTATGTATGTAAGGAAAATTTTGTTTTGTACCTAAGTAGGAACCAAAAATATTTTGTCTTATGGTATGTATATCAACTACATTTCGTTTGCTCCTTTGACATTCTTGTACGCCTTTACATCTAGCCAAGATCCAGATCAGAAACTAATCACTCTGTGAATGTGGCCTACAGACGTCCTGTTTCCCGTGTTCTTTTCTCTTGTCTTAATTCTACAAACTTTGTTGATGTGACATATTCATCTGTGATCTTTAAATTAGGCAATAAATGGTAAAAGTCAAGATTCAAGGCTGTCCAGTGATTGGATGTATCCGCATGACTGCCAACAATAGATTGTATTACTATGCAAGACATGACATACAAATGCCATGGCAAACATTTTGGGTTGTATAGACTAATGTAATATGTAGGTAGTGATTACCTATTATAGTAGGTAGGTATCTTGACGCTGAGGAATAATTTTACTGTGGACATAACGCTTGTGAGATATTTACTCTTTCGGGGGAAAAAACGAACCGCGTCGGTCAAATTTTACTATTCAACACGCAACGTCTCGAATTCAGGCGGAAACGTAGAGGGTGTTACTCTTGTCCTACTACCTAATAACTTGTAATAACTACCTAATTAATAGACAATTAAGTATAGAATAAACTTATTTTATTATTTGGACATATAATAAAATTAGCAAACCGGAATTTATAGATATATCGTAGAAAATATCCTTACAAACTATTATTTAAAGTTCATTTTATAAAATAATTGTATAAATTAATACAAATATACGTTGGTTAACTTATACTTAAATACTTAGATATATATATATATATATATATATATATATATATATATATATATATATATATATATATATATATATATATATATATATATATATATATATATATATATATATATATATATATATATATATATATATATATATATATATATATATATATATATATATATATATATATATATATATATATATATATATATATATATATATATATATATATAAAAGAAAGACAGAAAATTCCAATTCTGTACATTAAAGATTTAATAAAAATACTTAACCTACCCAAGGTTAATATATCAATAATGGAAGCTAAAAATCCACTTAGAAAAAATTTTTGTATGTCTGTCTTTCTGTCTATCTGTCTCGAACCACATACAACAGTTTTTATCCCGGTATTCCATGCTGTTCCCGGAAAATAAATGAAAAAGTAATAAATTTAAATTACTAAATTACTGAGGAGAAGTGAGCTAGATTTGGCATGTAAATAGTGCATAGCCTTAAACATTTTTTTTTTGTGAGTTTTATGCTGTTAGCCCTATTGGCCTTGACAGCGACACCGGTTGGGGAGGGAAGAGGGTACTCTGTCCCTGAGAAGTAGCAAGCACTATCGTGTCTGCTTGAGAGGAAACGGCGGCAAGGGCGTCCCTTGCGGGACTCGAGCCTCGGCTTGCGGCCGACGAGCGGGCTGGGGAATATTCCCTATACTTAGGAAACCAGCCGCGACCTGTAGACGCGGCTGGAGAAACTTAGACTAATCTCCTAGCAATCCCTAACCGCTGGGCCCAGCCACGCCAACGTGCGGTCGGACAGTCAAATATGCTGGACTTCGTCGTCGTTTCCGTCGACGGCGGTGTGAGTACTGTGTATGTGATTTGTGCTTCCAAACATTATATATAGGACAGTTTTCGAGAATTGGCACTCTTTCTCTATATTATTATTTATTACTATTCTCTGTGGCATGTAGCCTACATCTGCCGGTCCGTGAGTCGCACATATCCACATCCGTAAAAGGGTTTCCTAAATCCTAACGTTAAAAAAAGGTAAGATTTATAAGAAAGTTAAATATACTGTTGTTGTTGCATTGTTTTATTTTCTTATGTTGCTTTATAATTTATAAGCTAAAAATTAATTTGTATATATTAATAATTTTATAGTCATAGATAATATAAATCATTGCTCAGCTATTTATGGTTTTGCTTCCCTAATTACAGACAACGCAACCACTTGCGGCCATTTTACTAATTGCTGTTCTAGTGAGCTGTAAATGTGAATTTGACTTTAAAATAATTTGTTAAATAAAATTTCATACATTCTTGTGGAATTTAAATCGTAAGTGCCATAATCAAAATAAAAAATGAATAGCAAAAGTGGTTATAACGAAGATCCATTTGATTATATTAAAGTCAGTGAAGATGAAGATGATTCTAATGCGGTAGAAATACCCTGTGAAACGGATGGTACTCTCTTATTATCTACGCTTGTCGCACAATTTCCTGGAGCATGTGGACTTAAATATCGTCATCCCGACAGTAAAGTAATCCGTGGTATACGGCTCAGTGATGGCAAACTTCACCCTCCAAATGAAGCTGGCTGGGGTAAGCTCTTATACATATGTGTTTTTCCTAAAGAAAATAAACGAAAGATGGAAGATGTATCGTCAGAAAACTCTGCTGCAAAAACTAAGCGACTAGAAAAAAAACTTACTTGTTCTGACTTAATATGCCTGGGCTTGCCCTGGAAATCAACTGAAGAATCTATTAAACAATATTTTGAACAATTTGGAGAGGTGGTTATGGTTCAGTTGAAAAGAGATAAAAATGGATCATTCAAAGGCTTTGGATTTATAAGATTTGCTACATACGCTTCCCAAATGCGCGCTTTGGCTCAAAGACACAATATAGATGGTCGTTGGGTTGATGTTCGTATTCCTAATTCCAAAGAAGGAGTAGTGCCCCAAATGCCATGCAAAGTTTTTGTTGGTCGATGCACAGAAGATATGACTGCAAATGATCTTCGAGAGTATTTTTCAAGATTTGGTGAAGTGACAGATGTTTTTGTCCCCCGACCTTTTAGAGCATTTGGATTTGTTACATTTTTAGACCCCGAAGTGGCTCAAAGTCTTTGTGGCGAGGATCATGTAATCAAAGGAGCATCGGTTTCTGTATCAAGTGCTGCACCAAAAATTAAAAGTAAATCCAGTCCTAATTGGAAAGAAGATTCATATGGACCTAACAATTGGGAGGGAAATAGATCGAATTCTTCTAGTGGATCTAATAACAATCCAAGTAACAACAATATTGATACTTTAAATATGCAAAATTTAGGTATAAATCCTAATGGTGGACCACCAGCTAATTTTAATTTACCCATAAGTCTTGTTGCGGCAGCTCTTAATCAAGCCGGTTGGGGTGGATTTTTAGGTGGCCCAGGTAATTCAGGACCAAATAATTGGCAGAATGGCCCACCACAAGGGAGTTCTGGTAAAAATTGGAATAACAATCAAAATTGGGGCCAAAATGGACCACCCCAATCATGGAATCAAAGTAATAATCCTGGCTGGAATGGTGGCAAAAGTGGAAACTGGAATCAGAGCAATTGGCCCAATGGACAAGGTTGGAGTGGTAATGGAGCAAGTGGATCAGGATCAGGATCAGGATCTAATGGTGGTTGGAATAATAATAGCAAGCCCCAAACGTGAGGTGAGCTATCAAAGATGATGTTCATACCAGAGATGATTGCTTGGGGAGGTATAAATAATAAGAGTTTATGTTGTTTCTACTCGAACTAGTTATTTTTTAAGATGTTATATATTATTTTGTAATGGTGATAAATTTATCACAGCATTCATGTAAAAAGCTTAAAGTGTAGTATATTTTAAATGACATAAAGTGTGTAATTTGTGATATGGTATGATGTGAGAGATACTGAATTAATAAAGTGTGTAATTTGAGATGGATGTTTTACTTGTGTTTGGGTGGGTTGTTGTGTTACAATGAGTGATTTAATATGGCCCATATTCAAATCACATTCTGTTGAGTATTTGCTTAGATAAGTCAAAATGTTTGAGCGCATTCTCAATTCTCTTAGAATTGAGTATGAATGTCTTATTGATTTGGAATGAGATAATCTATGTTATATTATATAAAAGGATATAAAGCAGACAGCTGGTGTCTGTATGAATGATAAATCAAGATGTGGCTACATGGTTCCTGGGGTGCGAAGTGTCTACTGAGTGCATCTGCATCAAAGTGGTGAGTGTTTGCAGTAATGGTATGATCAGGAAGATAAATTTGTGCAGAGGCTAGATCTTGTTCCAGTTCACTGAATTCCAAAAAAATACTTCTGCTATTGTGTTAATTTAGAATGTTTTATAATAATTTTTGAATTAAAAATATATTTAAATTAACATTTCCTTTGCAGATTTTATTATAAATCTTGAATGAAATATAAAATTCCAATATAAGGAGGACAAACTGCCTTGGATAAAATAAAGAAATGATTATTAATATCAGGTTTGTAGGCAAAATATCCTATACTATTTTCCATATTTTGCCTTTATCTAGATCATTTTATACTTTACTACATCTACATTATGTATATTTTACATGCCTTGGAATGATTAAACTAGAATTTTCTTGAAACTGGCTCAAATTGTCAATGTTATATTTATAATTATGAAACTGGATTATCTAAAGTTATGTTATTATTATTATCAAGATATATGTTAGATGTGCCTCTAACAAAATACAATATTTGTGAATTTTAAACTCCTTCAGGAATTTTGTTATATTACACAGTTTGTAAAAAGAGATCACTTATAAATGCTTCTTTTATTGTAGGACACAGGTGCAGCCAGAAACAGAAACAGGGTGTAAATGTTTACAAGAAGAATATACTAGCTGTTGTTTATATATTTATTTTGGTATAAACTTTCGAAAGTTGTAGTAAATGTTGTTTTATTTAAATATGCATGTACATTATTTATTAAGAAAAACCCTATTACCACATATTTTTGTGTTCCTTTATTAATTGTTACATATCACAGTGAGAAATTTAAAAAAACAATATGCAGTAAATCTTTATTTTGCTTTTAATTATGCTACTATGGCATATTCAATTGTAATTCAATTAAAATTAAGAATATTTACATATTTATAGCCATTGAATGGACAATTTTGTACGAAATTAAAAATATCAAATACAAATCACAAACACCTTCAAAACCTATCAGGTTTTAAGTTTCTAAAACATTGAGGTCAATAAGTGAAAACATTTTGGCAAAAAAAATTAAAATATTAATTGTAATGTGTCTGTCATAAACATAGGAACATTATTGGTTCTATTTGCTTTACTATTTTTAAACATTTTGAAAACTTTAACTAGTCTAATTATTACCATAAGAATTCACTTATGCATTCAAAAAGTTTAATTGTTAAATTATATGATACATTGAAAGTTATGTAATACATTTGTTTAATTCAATATATAATAATAATGTTATATAAATACACTAATTTATTAATGAAAATTAATGTTTAGACAAATTAAGGACATCTTTACCCAAAAGATGTCTTTAATGAAAAGTTATTCACCAAAAACATTGAAGATGTATCAAAGAAACAAATGTGAGTGAAAATGAATTTATGTTTGAAAAAAACTATTTGAAAAATTACATAGCTCCAATTGCTATTACAGATTATTCATAAACATCATATACATTTTTTTAAATACGAGTAAGTACACACAAAAATGTTTTTTCTATGTATACAGAATGACAAGCAAGTATATTTGCAGTCCTACATTTTCTGTACACTATTTAATGACAATATTACTTCAATTTTAAATTTAATTACAATATATTTTACCAAAAATGTATGTAAAGTATAAGTTCCTTATACCTTATTACTGAAAAAATTTTAAAGTATATAAGCTTACCTAAATTTGAGTATATATACTTTAATATATATAAAGTCTTATTGTTGTTTTTATTGTTATTATATGTTGCAACAATAATATTATTACTAGTGTATTTTAAATCACATGAAATCTACTAACATTTTAATTATATTCATATATATGGCTCGGAGCAATATTATTAATATTGTTTGCATAAATTAAAACATGCAAATTGAAGAAATGATTTATAATAGGTGGGTCAAGTCTTACATCGTCTGTAATATAAATTTTCATTAGTCATTATTTCTATGCTGATGCCATTATAAACAAATATATATACAAAAATATCCTGAGGTAGATTAGCTCCACTACACTTTAAGCTTCTTAGCAGGCCTGAGCGCGTAGGTAAGGCTGACCTGGCGCTTAGTAGCAGTGCGCCGGAGTCGACGGCCATTCCACTCGGCGTCCATCTTCCGAGCAAGCTCAAAGTCATTCTTTTCTTGGGTAATAATTTTCTCAATTCTTAGTTGTTCGTGTAAAATATTTTTCACATCACAATTTTCTAAAGGACTAGATAAGTTTTTCACAGCTAAGTTAAGCTTATTATTATTTATAGTCCGAGTTTGCAAAGGAGGACTACATGATTCCATCTTCAGATGCATTCGTTTAGAATCACTTCTTAAATATGGCTTTCTGTCAGAATGATATTTCCTCTCTTTAACTTTTTTCTTGGGTGTGACCTCCTTTTCATCTTTATGGATACTGCCCATTGATCTTGTACGTCTTAAGGTCATACCCGAACGTAGTTTTGGCATATTCACCATTTCTAAATGCTTATATTTAGTTACTACTCGTTTTGAAGGTAAATTAGGAGCAATATTTGCATTAGAAGAGGATGTTTTCTTTGTACCACATTTTGTGTTAGTTTTATTTTTCTTTGAGTTTTCCTGAAAATCAATAACAATCAATATCAATCAATGAATTATCACTATTTATACATTTTTTTACAAATTAATAATAAGAACACATTAATGAAATATTTTGAGATAGTGACCTCTACAAGACTCATTAAACAAAGAGCTGTTACTACAGTGTTTGTATTCTGAAAATTGAAATACCTTAGGAACAGCTCTTTGTTTAATTAGAAAGGATTGTGACAAAGGGAGAAATAAAAATCAGTACATATTTCCACAGAATCACTAATATCTTACAGTCGCAAATTAACTTGGAATAATTACTGAACTGACATTAATAATTTCATTAAAAATACATGTTAAAAATTATTCTTAGGCAAGCAAGTTACCATTTACAGACCATGATAGTGATGAAATGAGGATCCATTTTAGCAAGAATTTTAAGTCGCTTGACTTTAAGTATTAATAAATTGTGTTAGTATTATTTGTTTCTATGAATTGAATGTAAAAATAATATTAAATTTAAAAGGTAAAACCAATAGTTAGTCAATTGTTCCATAAATATTTTTTTTTTATATTACTTCTAACTTACCTTTTTGTTCTTTAATATGCTAAGTGCAATAACAAATGCGGATGGCAACTTTTGAGTCAAAGATAAATCGCGTAGCCGACATAGTCCTTCTAAATATTGTTCCCGACTTGGATGAGTTTTAGATTTAGTCAAATTGAAGATTTCTTTGTTTGCTCTTAATGGTCGTACTCGTAGTGGTATATTCTTATTAATATTAAAGCTGAAATTTTGTTTGAAAATAAGTTCTAAATTAAAGTTATGGTTATGGTTGTTCAATAATATTATTTCAAACATTTTAATCACACCTGGATAGCAAAATTGCACTATGTTTTGCCAATTCATATTTTTGATTGGGAAATAATTGAAGAATGTACTTACTAAATTTCTATCTACCTCACAGACTATGGAATATGAGAAAGATTAAATAAATTAATAAGCTCAAATCTACTATGAACAATAACATTTTTCCATGGCTTAGTAAGTTATTAAAATATATATTTTGCACTCACCTTGTAGGTGTAGTACCTTCAATGGGTTTAAAATAACATAGTTCCTGTTGCATAGAATCTACACTGCTTGTTTCAATGTTACTATGATCAGGTAAACTGTTTATTTGAAGTATTCCTGTATTTGGCAGCGGCAATGAAACAATCAATGATTGTGCTCCACTTTTCAATTTTGTAATGATTTTATCATCTTTAATTCTAGATTCAGTATTATTGAACTCTTCTTCCTCTTTCTGGAATTAAATTTTTACAAAATATCTCCATCGATAATTGGAAACATGGATAGTATGTTTAATTTTCAGACATTTATAAATCTATGCATAACTAAACGCTGTCTGTCTCTCTGTCTAGGACATGTTTTATTGAAATTTAGCTTCATAAAAATATTAATTTATTTTATTTTTATTTAGCTGCAATGTTAAGGTGGAAATTAAATTAATCTCCCTTAATCTTACCTTATCTTTTGAAGTGTCACCATTTTCTTTATTCCATGTACTAGATTTATTTTTAGCTTTTTGATCAATAATGTTTTTTATAAGTTTACCATAATTTGGTAACATTTCTGGAGAATGTCTGCTACTGTTAGAACTCATTGATTTCATTGGTGTTGTTATATCTGTGCTAGTATTGTCATCAGTAAACAAAGGACTGCTGTAATCAATATAACTTTGAGTCATAAAACAAAATTGAATATATTATCTAAACTAATGTCTTGCTTTATTTTTCTTTTATATAAGAAGAACACAAACATCTTCTAGTTTTTAGTTTTCTTAAATAAATAATAAATTTATTGTTAAATAAAAAATTGAACACTTTAACAATAAAAATTAATTAAAAAATAATCAGAATTAATTACTTGTTTGTAATGTTTGCTTGTAGTGTAGTTTTAGATAAATAGCTGTCTATAGTAGTAGGTTTTAGCCTGTGTTGTGTAGTGGGAAATTTTAAAACAGAATTTTTTGACATAATGGGTATTTTAGTTAATTGGTCCTCTTGTTGGAGCTGTTTTGCATATATTTCATCATGCTTTAATCTTTCCATATATTTTTTGTGTGCTATCTCCTCCTCTTCCTGGAGTTGTCTGAAATCAATAACAAGAACCATTTATATTTAGATATAGCCTTCTGAATAGAATCTGAATATAATTTTGTTTTTTTAATCAATCAGATTTTTATAAAAATAAGCACCTCTTACACTATTATTTTATGTATAAATGTTATGTAGAAAACATAAAACCATTCAGTACATTATCGCAAATATAAATTTCTATTTATTGATAATAACTTACTTTATTAAGTTTTCAGACTCCAGCAACTGCTTTTGTTCAAGTCTTAACCGTTCATCTCGTAATCTTTGAAGCTCAGCTTCATATTCAGATTTAATCTCTCCCGGTTCACTTAATCGGACTAATGGAATTTCTGAAGAAGTGTGTATTGATTAAAAAGCATTCATATTTTTACAAGCGGCTTCTTTTATCATTTACATTAATTATAAATGAACGTACCTGTTGGTAGTTCAATATCTTCACCTTTCAATTTTTGGACTATCTCCTTCGAAAATTTATTCTTTAAAAAATTCCATAATTTAGTATTTACTACATTCTTTTGTTTTGTTGCGGTTCGTACCCAAGAACCTATTCGCAATCGACATAGGGGACAGCACAAAGCGTTATTCTCAATACTACTATTAAAGCAACGTTGACAAAAATTGTGATAGCATGGTAATGTTACAGGTTCTATTAATACAGACTGACAAATTGAACAAATAACATCTTTTAATTCTATTTTTTCTAATTTTAACAATTTATTTTCATTTTTAGACAACCGCTTCTTTAACTTGGCCGCCATTTTTGACATATCTTTTCTCGCATTACAGATTAAATCAAAGTAATGTATAGAGTGTCAACTTATGTAGTACCAACTAAGTATTTTAAAAATGTCCGCTAAGAAGTAGCAATTTGAGGTGTCGCCACACTAGCAAATGTTGAGCACAGATCACGAAAGATATTTAATATTTCAACCCAGCACACTTTACTCTTTTTATAACTGTTATATTCATATCATTTCCACATGCAACATTAGTAAAAGTAATTTGCTCTTTACAAGTGGACACTTTCAACTTCATCTCTTTGCAAGATAATACTCCTTAGGCTTACGCTCCATACCACAATGGAAAAGTTATACTGGCACAGATAACCAATAAATGATATATTTAATATAACATGAACGAGTATTTCAGTTATATTATTTATATATCACTCCTCTTATTTAAATTATATAATTAATTGTTGAATTTAAAATATTCTACCGTATCATCTATAAATAATTATATTATATTTTTATATATATTTTTTATATAATTATATTTTAGATTCTCATGTATTCCCATTTCTACCAACATTTTAGACAGAGAAGCCATGTTGATATTTTCTTTCTTTTTTCGTCATGTACCGACTCACATGTATTTGAGTACGAGAAACGCTATTGAGAATTAAGAGGAAATATGGTGGTTACAAAAATTCTAAGGAGTGTTCATTTGTTCTACAGCGTTTAAGTGAATGCAAATGTGGAAGTGTATTTAATGTTCATTTGATTGACAAGATCTTATAGAAATGTCTTCAATGCATTTCGTTGTTCATCCATTACCTGGGACAGAGGATCAATTGATAGATAGGTAGGCAAGCCTATTATTTAATTTTCTAGATGACTCCATTACGATGATCTTATACAATAGATCCAGAATTATAAATGCAGGGATAAAAATGATACCTTGATCATTATGCCAAGATTAAGCGAAATGCTCGATTTTTCAATCTTCATTTTTCAGTTTGTATTGTTGACTTTAAATAGAATAGTTTATTGCAAAAATATGGCTGATCCGTAATAAATCTTTAGCATTTCTTAATTAATTGAAATGAAGAATTGGATGTAGAAGCTGCCATTGAAAATCGACACGATGGTAATGGCTATTAATTTGCGAACCCCATTTTCTTTTCGCTTTCATAATTTTATTTTTGTATAGTTGATGAAAAGATGAATTGTCAATATTCGCCAATATTGAAAATTTTGGATTCATTTGAAATTTTTCTAATGCTGGCTAACAAATAAAATGTGGAATAAATAAGGTGGCGCTTTTTGATATTAAAAATCTTTAAAGTATATAAAATAAGCAAAACTGAATTTTGCCTAGAATTAAACTTATGATTTTTGGCTAAAAAGATTTTGTAAAATCACTGATTTTGGTTTTGTTTTCTTTAGTCACGCTCAACTAACTGTATGTTAAAGTTAGATTCTTAAAAAATGTTGATTAACAAAATGATATATTTGTTTCCAAAATACTTCATATAAACATATATAGATTGATAGATTTGTCTCTATATGTTATATGAATTTTACTTTTTATTTCTTTACATTTAATAGATATTTAAGATATTTAATATTTATAAAATATTACACAAATATGTATGTAAATACAAATAATTTTAAAACTATTTTATGCATATTATAATTTTGTTTAATTATTAATCTTAAGTCTTGTTATGCAAAATAAAACCAATTTATCATTATTTATTTTTCAACACAATTTGTAACTTAATTTATTTGTTTTGATAAATATGATGAGAAAGTTCATACAGTGGAGACTGCAAACAATGGGAACATATGTCTAGACAAAACAATGGGTACACATATAAGAAAATTTAAAAAAAACCCTATTTCATGATTGAAATCTTATTTTTTTTAAGCCTCTTGTTTCACTTTATATCTGAACATTTGTTTACTGGAATGCTTACACATGTACAACAAAAAAAATACTGTATTCAAATGAAAATAAAAACTAAATTCATCATGAATCAATCACACCACAAAAGACAAAATTATGTATGTATGTAACTATGAATTATTTTAAATAAAAATAAAGATATTTTATGTTAGATTAATTGGATATAAAAAAATTGTTACATAACATTTGCTCAATTATGATGTTTGAGGCATACAGTAGTAAAATGGGTACGAGTAATAAACTTTTTATCATTATATTTAATAAAATTACCACAACAAAAAGAAATAAAAAAATTAGTTACAAAGCAAAAAATAATTTCTACATGGATTTTTGAAAAAATATTTCTGGATATGCTATATTTTATAAATATGATATATTTTATAAAGGAGTTGTTCCTCCTCCTCCTCCATATGTTCTGTAATTCTTTATGTTTTTATAGCATGGTTAAAGATCTAGAGTAGCATATATTGTATTGAGACAAGCAACATATATTCTAGAAACAAATTTTCCTCCAGGAATCAATTATATTTTATTTATTCACTACACCATTTTACAATTGTGTGTAATGTGCAGTAAATGTCATAATTATTATTTTGGGTGGTCATGGCTCAAACTGTGTCATTGGTATTGTATCAATGTATCCTGCCTTCTGAAAATTAAAATGTTTTTAATGGTCCTACATGGTACAATAAGATACATAGACCACACCTTTAAAATTATTATTCTTACAGGCATTCTTAACATAATATCACAAATCTAGAAAATAGCTTCAAAATTAAATAAAGAAAGTAATTATATTGTTACTTATGAATGTTTTTTTTACATATGTTTTATATATAGGTATATTACACAATTGCAGTTTTTAGTCTTATTTTAAACTAGTAGTGTTTTGATAGTGTTCACCCACCAGCAATTTTGTTGGTGTGGAATTTATGATCTTTACCACCTTAAGGACTGCTATCATTTTTCATTGCAATTCATGAGATTGTATTCCACATGTTAGATTTTTACAGACAATAAAACTGCTCATTATGCTTAATAATAAGATTTCTCTTTTTAGGTAGTATATAGTTATATATTTTGTACAAACCTTTATAATTTTACACTTTTATTACTTTTTTTAATGATTTATATACAATAAGGATATATACTTTTTTTTTTATTTAGGTAAATAACAAAACTAGTTTGAATATTTTGTGAGATTGTGTACTTAAATAAATTTAAATTCATTATTATATATGGATATTATGACTTTTATTAAATTTATTTTTTACAAAGTACATTGTTGGGTAATAAAATGTGCTTTATAATAAAGATATTTAATAGATTTTTCTTACATTTCCTTTGAATAATTTTTTCAATTTTGATTAATACAATGATCCTGGATGATGAATATCATTCTTATACAAAACCATTATTTTTGTAAAGGAAGAAAACCAAGATTTTTTATTTGTTCTAGACTCCGAGAAGTTGCAGAGCGGTGGAACAGATATGGCACTGGAGCAGCACCATCTGCACTTACCTCATTAAGAGGAGTGAGGGCAGTTGCTGCTGGCCCAACGCATATTGCCTGTTTGTTAGAAGATGGCACTATATGCCGGGCTGCATTCTCTATAATCCCAGATAGATTAGATTTGAGCAAAGCGGATGCAAATAAAAATGGCGGAAATGGTGGAGGAGGCAGCGGTGGCGGTGGGACGAGTGGAGGTAAACAGGGAGGAGGTGGAGGTGGATGCGGATCACGTCAACAACCTCGCACTAGAGCAAGAATAATGAGAAATTCTATTCGCGCTGCTCCTAGTTCGCAAGGTATAAGATTTCTCATATTCATCATTTTCCTTTTCATACATATCTCGCTAGTCGTAATGACAAAATAAAACTTACTTTTCTTATAGGTTTAACGCAAAAATATCCTGTTTATTTAATATTTTATCTAACACTAAAATATCAAAAAAAAATTGGTTAGTAATATTATAATTGAATCATAAAACACTAGTATTTCCATACCAGTTTCTATAAAAAATGGGTGATGTGTGTAGATAATAAAATATTTTAATTTACGTAGGATCTACAAGCAGGGCTACTGGGGTCATAATCGGTGCATCAAGTTCTGGCCGAGTGGTTTCAGCAGTACCGGCTCCATTTGTTCCTGAAGATTTAGTGACTCAAGCTCAAGTAGTTCTTCAAGGAAAAAGTAGAAGTCTTATTATACGCGAACTTCAGGTAATCCATTATATGTATTCTTGGTGCAAAATTTTATTTATGTAGAGTATGATGGTGTAGGTATTTACGTAGGTATTTATATGATGAGATGTAGGTATATATGTAGACCACTAAACAAGCGGCTTCTTGCTTGGTTAGTTTGCCACCTTCTATATATTTGTTTTGTTGTGATGATAAACAATGTCTTTATTTATATTTTGGTATTTATGCGATGCTACCTCATATATTCTTGATTATTTTATTGTGTAATTTATTCAAGATTTTATGATTTATTATGAATTTCGTTTTGTTGAGTGTGTTGCATTTCATTTTAATTTCGCTTTGACTTGAACAACACAGCTGGCACTATGTAAAAATCATTCACTCAAACATATATAAAAGTAAAAAGATAAAGTATTATTAGTAGCGTGGCATTATTACACTATTGACTAGTGACTGAATTTTCCCAGAGTATTAGTAAAATAAATATTCTGAATGCTGATTAGTATTAATAACAATACTTAAGGGTTTCTTTCTAGCAGCTCTGGTTTTTTTTACAGATAGGTTAAAAATGATTACAATAATAATAATAAAAAAATTATAATTATTCAATTTTAATCAATCATGTGCCTTTATTACACGAATATTCTGGTGAAACCCTTAACTTGGCTCTCGCAAGGTTATCAGGATATCAATCCGAATGAAATTATAAATAAAATATTCAAAATATTAAATAAATTCACCTATGCCTAATTTCTTCAATACCAAATATATTGATGATACTGGCACTGGTTGTGGCAGTAGAGTAAATTTGGATATTACTACAATATTCCGTCTTGCTGAGTTTATACCTATAATATTTACCATATGTAAATAATGATGATTACGACGTTACCGCCAAATCATAGATTTTTTAACATCAGAGCAGATCTTCTTCCACTTGACGATTGTCGCAAACAGATCTCTTATTTTTGATATTAGGGACACATGGTCTGTCTTCTGTAGATTACAAATATTTACTCCAAAGTAGTTGATGGTCATCGACAAATATACATCAAATTTGATAAAATATTCTTGGAAATTTTATTAAGTATATGAGGGCAACGTAAAGTACAACGTAGTAGAGGGCAGTTTTATCGAAATAATATAGTTTTAAGCAATTTCAAGTAGTAGTTAGTAGAGTAATCAGTAATTATTCTGTTTTTAAAAATTTATCAGCGTACAAATTTGGATGTCAATCAAGCTGTCAATAACCTGCTTTCCCGTGATGACGAGGAGGGTGAGGAGCCAGAGGGCGGCGAAGGTGGTGATGGCTACGTTCCAGAGGACCTCATCTCGCTTCTGGACGGAGGATTTCATGCAACACAGCAGGATCAATCCGTGATTATAGATGCAGACGCCATGTTTTCGGAGGACATCTTCGGGTACGCGGCTGTCAGAAGGTATCCTGTCAAGCTACGCTCCTCTGCCTCATCTCTCCTACCAATAGAGACGTTACTCCTCAACCCACTCTAGCACGCAAAGCGCTTATGCTGTTTCCGTTTTTGTTTTGTAATAGAGTGTTTTCTTTTTGTAATTTTTTTTTGTTTTTTTTTTAATGGTGTATCGTAATATACTACATAGATATTTCATTGATTCAGCAAAAAATACAATAATTTTTATCATGTACAATCTCTTCTTTTATAAGCTATGAATAACGCATCACTGTTTTAAAAAAATACATAATCAAGTCATACAGCATATTGTGAAAAGTTACGATGTAGTATTGTATGATACATCATTCTTTTTAAAGTTATTCTTGCTAATGAAGTTAAAATAAACAGTCGTAGTGGAGGCGGAGGTAGTAGTGGAGGGGTACGCGCGGGAGCCAGTCGTGAAAGCAGCAGCTCCACGCAGGAGAGACCTTCGGAGTTTAGTAGATGGCGTGACAGGCAATACTTCGGTCCACGGAGGTGGCTGGAGTCAGCACTTCGTGATACATCTTGGGATAAGGAAGGAGGTATAAGCTAAGCTAATATAGCTAATATATAATTTTAAGTTTACAACATATTTTGATAGTCTGAAATATATTGAATGTTTCTAAATTAATTAACTTGGTATCATTATATTTTCAGTGGAGAACAAGAAAAAAGACTCTGCAATGGCAGCATCTCCCTTATGGGTGTCTGAGGAGCTTGAGTATTGGGATAGCAATATACGTTTCACGCATATTGCTGCTACATATAGTGAATTAATTGCTATTTCCACTCATGGACAATTGCATCAGTGGCGTTGGTCAGATGCACATCCCTATCAACGTAATGATGTGAGTTATCTTATATTAAGAGGTTGGACAATTTTATTAGTTGAAAGACATAAAACGGCATTGGCTTTTGCTGTTCAACAGGCAGTGTTAAAAAATATAGATATAATACAGTAGACAAAGTTCCCAGCTAAAGGTGGACGATGCCTGTTGATGGAAAAATAAACATTGTATTTATAACTGAATAAGTAATTTTTGTTTGGAAAATCGTCATGATTTTAAACATATGTTAGAGTTTAACTCTAACTTCCTTGATAAAGTTAATATTAATTACAGAAAGAGATAGTTTAATCAAGTTTTCTTATGATAAAAATATGTATTAGGCATCTGGTGGAACCTTTCATCCCCGAGGAAATTGGATGGGCCTAGTGTCAGGAGAACGAATCGTAAATATCAGTGCTGCCGGAATACGCGTATCAGTGCTTACAGACGCGGGACGAGTTGCTACTTTTTTGGACGAGTCTATAGGTAATAAAAATAATAATATAAAAATTATGCTGGTATATGTATTCAAATTCAAATAATTTTATTCAAAGTAAGAATACATGATTCATTCTTTGAACGTCAAAAACATTACCATCGGTTCACTCAAGTTAATGCCTCAGACTGAGAAGAACCGGGCAAGAAACTCAGCGGGACATTTTTTTTTGTATATAGTCATTTACAATTATTCATTGTACAATAAACAACATAATAATTTAAGTTAAATCATAGAAAATATTTTTACAAGACTAATGTTATTTCAGCTCATGCTCCAGGAGCTGTACGCTTGGAACATCCTTTGCAGACATTCTCAGAGTTTGGTTCTGAAAAACCTGTATCATTGCATGTATGCTCACTTTACACAGTAGCTAGGCTGGACTCTGGAAGCCTTTATTGGTGGTAAGCTTTCACTTGTCTATAATGAATTCAATAACTCTTCTCTTAATCTTATTTTTAAATATGAAGTATACTATAGAAATAAACATTGAATTCTGCTTAGCCAGTAAAAAATAAGTGAGTTAATCATGTATTTATACATTTTTAGGGGAGTATTACCTTTAGGGCAACGCGCTCGTCTTTGGGAAAAGCACCGTGCTCGCTCTCGTAAACAGCAGCGTGGACACTCGTCCAACACTCCTCAAGACCTGCAAGCCGGCCAGAGCGTCACAATGAAAAATGCTCCTATGTACCAACCAGGAGCAATTGGTGAGATTTTTTTATTACTTCTTGACTAAGCATATTTTCTTTCAAAAATATTACGATAAATACGAGTATTGACTCTTTTTTTAAAGTTATTAATTTTCTAATATTGTCTGCTTTGAACAGATAATTATTTAAAAATTCTGTATTATTATCTAACAATACCAAATCTTAATATTTTATGGATTTTTATTACTATTACTATTTTATTACATTAAAATATATTTATTTCATTTTACTATAAATAAAATACCAATTTGCCATATTAAATTATAGGTTTCAACATGTCAACTGGTGTACCAAAGGTGGGTATACTACAAAATGCTGCATGGAACTTGTCTGATACTTGTCGTTTCAAATTGTTGCCGCCACCTCAACCTGATCGCTCTATTTCAGAAAAAGATAAAAGGGATTTACAGGTAAATACAAAATAAATAAGATTATTATTTCTTTGTATTACATTCTATATTTCATATTTGATATATTTTGTCGTAGAACCAATCACCTCTAACTGTATCGTCTGTAAAAGCGTCCTCCTCGAGTAGTAATAGCAAAGACAGTGGCAAGGATAGCAATAAGGATATGGCTGATCGCCTGGACATGCCTCCTCCACCTAGTCCTGCATCATCTACATGTAGTGACACTAGCACGTCTCATAGTAAGTATTGATTATGATTTATGTATGATGCAGATTATGATCTATGTGAGGTAAAAAATGTACAAAATTAATATTTAATACTTTTTACAGAACGTGCAAAACGTGTAACTGTCCGCGGCGAAGAAGGCTCATCAAATGACGGGTCTAAACGCGATGAGGAAGAGTGGCCATTAAAAGAGGTTGTTTTCCTAGAAGACGTGAAAAGTGTACCATTAGGACGTGTTCTAAAAGTAGATGGAGCTTACGCCGCTGTTCGTTTTCCTTCCGTGGGCAAAGACGGTAAAGAAATAGTACCAACAACTCCTGATGATTGGACGACGCTCCTACAGGACTGTCGACTAGTTCGTAAAGATGATCTAGTAGCAGTGAAATGGGGGGCTGGAGGTTCGGCCGGGCCACGCGGGCCTGATTGCTTACAACGTGCACCTAGGAAAATTTCTTTACCAAACGATTTAAATGTCATTACAATTGCTGTAAGTTAATCTACTTAAAATAAGAAAAAAATATCATTAATAGGCATCATCATCATAATTTATAGTGTTTATTAAATTAAGATTAATAATAGAAATAATAATAAATTATTTTTAGGTTGATAATCGTGGTGTTCACGCAGTGGTCCGTCGTCCAGGCGGAGCGCTGGCGTATGCTGTCTATGCTGTGGGTACCACTCGTGCTCTCACTGACAGCACATTCCCCACAGATCATAATGCTTTGTTAGGATACTCTAATGGGCAGGCAATACAGCTTACCACTGCGGCTGAGGTAAGCTTAGTTATACTCTATAAATATTTTTTGGCACAGTGTCTGGCAGTAAAGAAATTAAACATGTTTATTTATTTTGCTTTATGAAGACAAAGCAACAAAGAACCGTGTCTCGAAAATTAGACAAAGTGTGGAATGAAAAGTTTTATTACTATGCAAGATACAGTATGAATTTAAACAAAAATAAAACCTAAATAGGTGGATGTTAAGAAATAAAATCTGTATGAATTACAATTCTAATGATGTATAATTTTAGAATTGTAATTCATACAGATTTTATTTCTTTTATAATTTTAGTGGGCAAAATGATGTAACGGGACATTTTTATTTCTCAATTCCTATATTATGTTATTTTGTTATAAGAATATATAAATACATTTCTTTTTATTTTATTGCTTATTAGGGAAGTGAACCAGTGGTCATGATGTTAGACGGCAACGGCGCTATTTACCCCGTCGCACGCGACTGCGTGGGTGCAGTGCGAGAACCACCACCACTAAATTTGCCGCCCGCGCGGGCGCTCGCGGCTCACGCTCTGCCACTACAGCCGCACCACCCCCACCACTCCCACCATCCTGCTTTGAAATCACAGGTAATATAGTTTGGTGTAACATTTTAATACATGATGTTCAATACAGGCTAGCTTTGGCTGGATATGAATATGAATCTCCCAGAAAAATATTATAATTTATATAGATTATACTGTTTTCAATTGTAACGTATCATCTTAGTTTTGGCGCCTCTATATTATAACATCAATAATACAAGTTTGTTTAAAAGAGATAAGAGAGAGAGAAGAATATTTATTATTTTATTTTTTTAAACATTAATAAACATAATAACACTTTCTACATGTTTTCATTTACTTCAGGTGGCTCTTATAATTCTTGTGCCTGAACCGCAATTGATGATGCCTCGTGTTTTGCGTTGCGATCTCGATGGTGTGCGTCAACTATTACATCAATTGGAATCTGATTCAAGTAGTAAGTGGAATGTTATACATTTATTTAAAAATATGATTAATGTATATTCAGTGACCAAAAGAAGACAATAAAGAAACACAATAAAGTTAAAATAATTTACAAGAAGCAACAACTTCACATACTGTATCAATAACATAATTATTATGAATGTTGCATGTTATTACAGAACAACAGATTTTGTCCATTCTGCAAGAACGATGTGACGGAAACAGGAATATTCTTCACGCTTGCGTGCACATGTGTGCTCCCACATCCAATAAAGAACCAGACATTGGTGAGTAAACATTTTTTCTCTAGATAATGGGTGAAAACTAAAAATTTATGTTCTCATAAATATATTTGAAAAAAAAGTATATATATAAGTTATTACATTTACTAACCTCATGATTTGGAGTACAATTAAAAACATCTCATTCTCTTCATATGTAGTAGAAAATGCCTCAATGCCAAATGTTCCAAGTGGAACCAGTGGTACTGGTGCAAGTGCAGAAGAGGCAGTTCCCGCTCTCTCATGGCCGCCAGAAACGTTTGAAACTTCTGGAGATGAAGATAGTTTAATGGGACTAACTAATAACGGGTAAATAGAAGTCTATATAACTATTTGTTATAAAATATATTTTATTCATTTTATTAAATATGATATTTCTATTATTGTAGTAAAATGACTGGTGGCAGTAACAATGGAGGAAGTGCTGTCAGTGCAGACCCTGCTGAACGTCGAGGCAATGCTTTAGCATCACTTCGAGCTTTATGTGAAAATACAATGTTACAACCACACCTTGTGCAACTGCTTACTGCAAAGTACGTAAATTTTTGCCTTTGAAAGATTTCATGGAAAATTTTTGATCAATAATGAAAATAATATAATAATTTTACAGGGACGGTATGGGTCAAACACCTCTGATGGCAGCAGTAGCTGAACGTGCATATCGTGCCGCATTGGTGATCTTAGATGCTATTCGTTCATGCCCCGATGCTGATGAGACACAACGCTCGGCGGCTATATTCCCGCCCAATGCGCATCCCGATCACTCTCCACTACTTGTCCTGTGTTGTAATGATACTTGCAGCTTCACATGGACTGGTCAAGACCATATAAATCAGGTTTTATTATATAATATTCCATTTTTAACATGTTTTTTCTTTTTTTTTTTTATTTAAATAACGCATTTATTCAATAAAACTTTACAAAACCTTTGCATTGCAGGATATATTTGAATGCAAAACATGTGGTCTTACTGGATCACTTTGTTGTTGTACTGAATGTGCTAAGGTTTGTCACAAAGGCCATGACTGTAAGTTGAAACGCACATCACCGACCGCCTACTGCGACTGTTGGGAGAAATGTCGATGCAAAGCATTAGTAGGTGGTAATTGGGCCGCACGATGCGATTTGCTAGCGCGTCTCGCTAGAGATACACAGTTAGCAACACATTTTAATTCAAGGTAAATAAAAAAATATATTTTGATTTTATTTATAGCAAAACTAATTAGTTATTATTTTTAAAAAAAATTATAAATACTATATATAATAATATATAATATCTTTACTGTCAAACTCAACAGGTTGGTGACATGTTACATTAAAATGTGCAGGATTTTATTTATACTAATAATATTGCTTAAGCTCTTATATGGATAATAGAGCTGTATTCTGATGACATAGGTTGTAGTACAACAAAAAAATGTTTTTACTTAACATTAATAAATATTTCTACATTTTAGGAGCGAATCTATCCTTCTGTTCCTAGTCCAAACAGTAGGACGCCAGGCGGTGGAACATCGACAGTTCCGTGCTGGTGGCGGACGAGGTCGTGGTCCTAGAAAGCAACCTGGTTCTGATGCAGAAGTTGATATACCTGATCATGATTTAGAACCACCACGTTTTGCTAGACGAGCGCTATTACATCTGTTAGGTAAAATTTAATACTTAATGATTAAAACTTAATGATTAGTGTGTAGTCACTTCACTAAGCAGCAATGTTCAACTAGCAGCCTGTCGTCCAGCGACTCATTGATGAATTCCATAGCTTGTTAAGCAACTCGAAATTGTAACATTTAACTATATTGCCATGTGTAATGATTTAAATTTAACAATAATTCCACTGGACCTGGGAGGTAAACGTTGCAAGTGTTGTGTATGTGCCTGCAAAATAATAGTTGAGCAGGGTTACTTCTAAAGTTCATTGTTCTATTCAGGTATCAATGAACAGAAATAAATCAAAATAATGTTTACGACAATGTTAGGTAAAACTTGTATAGTTTGATTTTTTTTTAATTCTTGTAAGCAGTTATGACTAAAAATGTGACGTGAAACAATATTAACTATATTATTTTAATAATATAGGTGATTGGCCAGCTGTAGAAGCAGCTATAATGTGCGGTTCAAATGGAAGCACCGAAAGTGATAGCCGACCTAGTAGTCCTTCTCATCAATCTGGGACTACATTATTAGATAAATTTACTCATGCGCTCATTGTGAAGTGCACTAATGAGGTTAGTAAATGATTATATTTTATATTCTAGTTAGTATTCAAATATTCTTGTTAATAAAATATTTTTTGTCATGCAGATGTTGGATACCTTATTAAATACTCTGATAAGAGAACAACAGAATAATTCTATTATGGGACGTGCGGAGCGTGCGCGTGAGGTTACACGTAGATTCGTCCGTTCGGTAGCTCGGATATTCGTCATATTTAGTGTAGAGATGGCACCTGGTGCCGCCAAGAAAAAGGGGTACATGTACTTGAACTTCCTATTTCCCTCTTGTGAAGTATTTACAAACATTTCAAAATTTCTAAAAAAAATATACCATTTCCAGGCCTCTCTCCATAACGTCATCGCTCGTGCGTTGTCGTCGTGTCTTCGCGGCTCTCGTTGTTCTTGCAGTGGAAGAACTAGTGGAAGCTGCCGACGCGCTGTTGGCGCCAGTACGTCTTGGAGTGGTGCGCCCTACCGCGCCCTTCCCTCTTGCTACCACTTACGTCGACTTGGTTAATGGCAGTGAAGATCTGTTTGGAGTGGAACCATTGTCTACAGGACATTCTAGACTTTCTCATGCAAGAAGGTAGTGGATCTTATTTGTATGTCATAAGTGTTCACTAGTTGATGTGATACGAAGAAAAACAAGATACATATTTTGAAATATATAAATGCATTATAACTTCTTGTAGAGAATCAAACGTCACTGGAGGTCGCAACGCTGCAGTGAATGGAACCTCGATGGGTAGTTCAACTCTGGTTCCAGACCGTTCGTCTACGCCTGTTGCTACCGAGTATCCTGATGATGTGGCTGGCGAAGCTCTTGGAGGAGATGACGACGCTTCAGAGACTGACGAGCCAAATATTCCAGCACCCGTGCCACCTGCTGAGTCTCAACACCATGACGACCCGATGGGAGACAGGTGAGTGGTTTAACATATAATTCTATACTTATAATTTTATTATTTATTTGGTTTTTGCCAATGTAACGGCACGCGACGCTTTCTTGTTTAGTTTATTTTACTCTTTTGCATGTCGCCGGTGTTAGCAACCTTGTGGATAGCATCGCGGACTGGGAATTTATCGGGCATGTTTCAAACCAAATCAACATTGAAACCGGCAATATGCGAGAGTAAGATACATAGATAATTCATTGCGCTAAATTGCAACTAGGTCAACTATAGTTAAAGGTTCTCTATATATTAACATTGCTCTCTTTTTTTATCTTAATAATTTAATAATATCTTACCACACTAGCTAATGCTATATTATGGTATGTACATATTCATTTCTTTACACAGGGGTCAAGAACAACATGTAGTTGTTGAAAATGGCACAGAAAGAGCTGAAGGTGGTGAGAGTGAGAGTGAACTTGACCTTCTAGCCGAAGTGGAAACTGAGAGTGATTCTGATGACCAAGACAATGCCGAGTCTGCCCAACGTAGTGTACAAACTGGTGCCACTCAAGGCTCTGATGCTGGTAAGGCTGGAAACACTGACAATCTTACTTTCAGATTAAATCATTGTGCTAGTAATTCAGACTGAGTTAGTGGTTTAGTAGTTATAACATATATTAAAATTAAAAAATTAAAATATTGGCTTAGATAAAATAGTGTATAAGTTTTTCTTTTAACAGAAATGCTTGAGCGACTGTTAAGCAAATACATATAAATAATTATTTTTCTTTAAAGATATTTTAAGCTTATATTATAGTAATAAAGATGATGTGGCGTCTCATATCAAAAATCTTTGTTTGTGAATGAATTGTTGGCGAATGAATTTACGGGCTTCGGCCTGACCTATTATTATTGAATTTATCCGGTGCACCGTGACAGGAATAGCGTCTATGCTGTTATATCCCGAAGACGAGAGTGGTGATTCAACACAACCCGAAGACGAAGATTCTGAAGCTGGCGAGACTGATGAACAAGACGCTGAAGCTGAGCTACCGCTGCACGACGGGGAACCTCTTGAGCGACGCTCGGCGCCACCCTCAAGACCAAACCTTGCCCCGCATTCTATGCAATGGGCTATTCGGTAAGCCTTCCATATAATCCAATGTTATTAAGATTTTATACAAGTTATATAATATAACGCGTATCAAAAAGCGCGGCGTTGAGTTCCACCTCGAAAGGCGGAAAACGGGGAACGAAGTGTCCTAACACTAGGTTCCTACGGTTCCTTCTGCCTACCCTACCATGTACGGGATACAGCGTGAAGCTAATTTAATTTTATGTTTTTTTTAAATAACATGTTTGGCAATATTAATATTATTGTAAATAATTTAGCATAAATCTTATTGTCATATTTAAAAAAAGGTCTGATTAATTAGTATCAAATTAATTAAATAAGTTACCAATTTTGATCAAGAATATTCTATCTTACATACACTGATAAGCTTGATTTCATTTGTATAAAAAATGGTGGAGTTTACATAATAGTTTAAGGAACAACATCTTCTAATGGTGAACATATTTAAAAGAAAACATAAATAACTTATTACTAAAGTAAACTTAGTTATTTATGTTTACATTATGCATAATTAATAGAAAATTACAATAACTTAAAAATACATAAAATATATACAATGATTTTAAACACTATATTAAAATACTCCCTACTAAAACACTAGCCTTCGCAGTTCACGAGAGACGTCTCGCGGCACAAGTGGAGGTACAGGCGGCGTGCGGCTCACCGGCAGCTCCTCGCTGGTGTTCATCGACCCGTCGTCCTTGCGCCGCTCCACCGCCGCTGCAGCTGCCGGTGCTCAGGATCCGCACTCTACATCTACTACTGCTTCGTTCTTAGCTAGAGCTTTTGGTAAGATCGATTTGCGGAGCTTTTATAATTTATGTTATGCATATGTATGAAAATAGACGTTATCTTTATTAAATGTTTTGATTATTAATTTACAAAACCATTAATAAAATTGATACTTAAATCTAAATCACTTTTTATTATGTAATATTTTATAAAAACATTGTCTAATATAATTGTAATACTGTATTTTCTATTACAGGCATCGTAATACGACAAATAGCCGACCTACTTTGGGAGTATGAGCGATTGACGCCTCCATTACAGCGTATGTTGCCGCTTGCTTACCGTGAAGCATTACGCTTGCAATGTTATTTGGAAAGACAACTTAAACAAACCTGGGATTGGTTGGTCACTGTTATGGATGCTACTGAAGCGCAATTAAGGTATTTTTATTACTTTTAAAGTATTATTCCACACTAACGCTTGTGTTACATTTAAAAATGTATACATTTAAAAAAAATATGCAATTAGGATTATTAAAAAATAAAGTACATGTTAGTCTGATCATACTTTCGTAATTATTGTAAGCATTCAGTCTCAGTCAGACCTGGAATAAAAAATGAAATAGTGCATGTTGCCATACTATGTGTTCAGTGGCAGCGGAACGAGGCGATTGGGCTGACGTGGTCATGGGAATTGTCTCGATTAGACCACAATGACGGAACAATCTGGTAGCCCTCTGCCCCACCTAATGGACACAGGACATTAACTAACTTATCTATACAGTCTAGAGTACAACTCAGTGCTTACAATCATTACAAAGAATTTGTACAAAAAATGTTCGTATATTATTTATAATAAAAATGGGATATCATCTGAATTAGACATTTACCACAATATTTATTTTTTATTTCAACAGATTCGGAGCATCTCTCACATCGAATAACGCAAACACTTCAAATGGAGAAAGCCGGACCTCTGCACCCGCCGCTAGACGCACCACGTCTTACACCTCACCTGCTACACGTATAATTGGATTCTCAGAAGGACCACGGGCTAGAGATCGAGACCAAGGTATACTAATGAGTATTTAAATTTAATGTGGTACTAAACTACTTAACTTATATTAAACGAGTATAAATAAAAATTATAAAATGGTAAACATTATAAAAGTTGTTGAAAATGTACTTATGATCTCTTCAATAGATTTTCTACACATCAATTATAGCGGCTCTAGCTCCAAAGGAAAATATAGTTTTATTTCATATGACGTATAAATAGCAAGCTTGCAAGTGTTTTTTCACAAAATCTTAAATGTTGATAGGCGTAGAGGCCGGCAGCGCTCGAAGGGAGTTCTTAGCGTACTGCTTGTCGTTACTGCGTGCCCACAGCGCCGAGCACGCCGAGCAGCTACCGGTGCTCGACGTGGCGGCTCTCAAGCACGTTGCGTACGTGCTGGACGCGCTGGTATACTATATGCGGGCGGCGCAACCACAGCCTCAACACCATCAGCATTTGTGGACACCGGTATGTGTATGAGTGTATTGATTGTGGATACATTTATTTATTAATTGTCACATTTGATTTTAATTTTACACTTACTAGCAGTTTATATAGTATTTAGAGTGCTTAGTAAATATTTATTTTATTAGAACATTTTAAAATTACAAATATGTTTATGTTAAAAAAGGCCAATGTTTTCCTTTTTGATGATTTATCTTAACAGGCGAAGATGAAAAAAAAACGTTTATAATAAATATTATAAACCCACATTGTTACATTTAATTTTTAAAGGATGAAAATGAAAACGAGGAAGGTGAAGAAGAGATGATAGTAGGCGGAAGTGCGGCCGCTGAATCTGATGGCGAAGGGGAAACTGCACGGGGACGCACGCATGCTTTCTTCCAACGATCTGATTCGACTTTATGCCTTGGATGTCCACCGCCCGATCCTTTTAACAGTTTGTATAAATTAAAATGAATAGTTTGACTAATTTATGGTAATAATATCTAATATTTAAAAAATATTTTTGTTTTATAGTGACCATGCAAGATGCCTTACCATTGGCCGATCAACCACAGCTACTACAACCAAATGCACGTCGTGAGGAGCTATTTGGTATGCCGAGGCAACCAGTTACAGTGCCTTCTTCTGGAGATGGGCCACCTGGGGCTAATAATCCGCTTGAAGGTATTGCCCACTCACAAATATATTCTAACAAATTGATTAGTTATAAATTAAATAACTTTTTAAAATTATATTTTTTACAATCAAGAATTAATATATTAATAGAAAAATAAATACAAATTATTATAAATTGCGAATTAATTACGAGAGACTTCAGTACCCCATCTTACGTCTCGACGTTAACTTGTTTATACTATATGTTAAGAATGTTTATGACACTAATAGAAACATTACTCTTTTCCTTCAAAGAGAAGGATTTATCCTAATGAATTCTATAAGCTAAAAGCTTAAAGCTAAGCTAAAAGCTCTGCTAAAATCTATAAAATATCTATATACAGTTGTGTTTTATTCTTGTAATATGCTATGGTTTGCTTTAAGCTGGAAATAGCCCTATCAGTAGACAATGCTGGCTTTTCCGAAAATTTCTTACAGTATTTCATTAAACATTTTGTATAATCTAATTGAAACTATAAATTAAAAATAATATTCCTGTCCAGTTGTACCACGTCGTTTGGGCTTATCAACGCGTGGTACAGAGCGCGGATGGTCTCCACCAGCACGGCCAGCGTCTGCACCGCCCACACACAATCACTCTCTGGCTAGAGATGAGCCACAGGTAAATAAAATACAAAACATTAACAAACAAATAGTTTTAAATATAACAATTATGTCCCCCAACTCAAATGAATCATTAAACATTTCTTTTATAAATTTTAATAATTAATTATAGGACTTATCCTGCGCCAAGGACACAGTTACTAAAATGGATATTGACACGGAAGGTGAATATTTGTCAGATTCTGATTCAAATGAACCAAGGCAGATAACAAGGAAGAAACATCACAGGTAATTTGAATCCACTGTGTCACTGTAATATACTTTCATTTATTGTTGCATTTCGACTTTTTTTGATCTAACTTGTCTATTAGAATGCTGTTTGGTTTTATTACCCAACTTAAATTGCTTATTGGGTCTTTGCTGTAAAATAATCCTCTATATTTTATACATATTTTTTGGACTTATCCAGGCATCCACATGCCACACATGGAAGCAACAGTCATCATGAAGCATCTGCGTCTACATCAGAGTTCCATACCCTGGTGGACACAGCATGTTCAATCATTGAGGCTCCTCATCAACAGAATGTTGCTCCCTCGCCAGGTATGTGTGATTCATATTTTGTTTTGATGATGCATAATTGTTTTTTCCAAAAAAAAATTGTATTAATATAACATTTTTTAAAATAATAATAATTATGATCAAAAAATTTTAATTAATGTTATTTATATCAACTCAAGCCAATAAAAAATAATAGTATAAGTTAAAAAATATAAGTTTTTAGAGAAGAAAATAAATACTTTCGTTATGAAGCCATTGATGAAATTAAGATAAAAATTATGCATAGTACAAAAGTTAAAATTATTCTTGTGAAAAAAGTTGTTTTTTTCTAAACATAAATACATAAAAAAACTGTAAATAAATTTTTCCACTCTTCCAGGACCTAGCAGTTCAAATGCGGTAGCTCAAGAGCCACGTGCATCATCCTCGCGCAGCCCTGGCAAGACTGTTATTGTACGTGCTGTAAGTCACTCCGCTTATTTGGGGGACTTTTTTTAACAAAATTATGCCCAAAATCCTACTTTGATTGGATTACAAAAGTTTAACGTATGGCTAGATAATCAATGTATTAACGTAATTATGTATAAATCAACATTTTTACAGTACTAATTGAAATATAATTTATAGGGTGAATTGCTAAGCGCAGCTGATCCTCTTGAATCCCAAGAAATATCAGCACATGTTACAGTAGAAACTACAGGCTTGCCTCCAGCGCCATTACTCCCTCCACAAGTACTTAATGCACCAGCACAACCGTAAGTAATAAAAGTCAACCAAAAAGTCCTTTATTGGACTGTCTGTAAGGCCATGTGTCATTATTGTAAATTTTTTGTACTGTTGTACTTGCTACAGAGTTTGCTTACCCATACTCTAGATTTTACAGCTAACTAAATTTTAAAAACGACTTGTGCATAACTTTTATTTAGTGGGATGATTATTATGGTATTAATTAGCATATGGATATCTCTTTTACGAAAGCGAGCGATCTCAATAAGATTAGAGTCGAGTTATTAAAAATTTTAATTATTCTTGCAATACAAATATTGTATTCAGAAGAACTCGCCCGAGTGTAATAAATATAATATAGTCATATTCCAATATAAAGATCAATAATATATATTTACTCAAGATGTGTTTCTTATTAAATGTGCAGACGAGCGTGCCCATCTTTAGGGGCCTCAGTATCCCATGATTTGCTCTTGGGAAGATGGCGACTATCACTTGATCTATTTGGACGTGTCTTCACTGAGGACGTGGGGTTGGAGCCCGGGTCAGTAGTAGCGGAATTAGGCGGATTTCCTGTAAAAGAAGTCAAATTTAGACGTGACATGGAGAAATTAAGAAATTCACAACAAAAGGATTTGACATTACATAAGGTATACAATAATCCCTTATGAATACTACTTTGAATATTATCGTGTTATAGATTAGTAGTTTTATTTGTAGTAATGATATTTTTATGTTTTATAAATATGTGAGTTTGATAATTTTATTATTTACAAGATGGAGCGCGACCGTGCAAAGCTTCTGCAGCAGACATTTGCGGAGTTAAATACGGCCTTTTCAGGACAAAGCCGTCGCGCCCACAATTCAGTTCAACCACCGTTGGCTGTAAATCGTGTAAAAGTGACATTCCGAGACGAGCCCGGTGAGGGCAGCGGTGTTGCTCGTTCATTTTATACTAGTGTAGCAGAAGTAAGTTAAACTATTAAATTTTTTATTAGTCATGCAATGACAAAACAAGAAACAGTTAATATTGAAAATATTTTTTAATAATACAACTTTCAGTGAGAGACTTTACAAATGTTTATGTTTTAGGCTTTGTTGGCAAATGAGAAACTCCCGCCATTAGAAACAACAACAGGAAGTGGTAGTAATAATAGTGCAACCAATGGTACCTCAGGCCCTTCAGGCGCAGCCGCCAGTGGAGCTAGTGGCACTAGCGGCGCACGGTACGTATTTGTACTTGTATTTTATTTCAGGTTTCTAGCCGCTTCACCTGTCTATCCATAATTCAGTGCAAGAATGTCATAAAATGCTATTTTGATCCACTTGTTATGTCCTAATTGCAATACAATATTTTTATAATATGAATCTGATTATGTTACTACCAAGATAATGAGAAGATATTTATGGCATTTAACTTATTAAACCATTTTATGATTTGTAATCAAGATTCTGAATTCTAAATTTCATAGTACGACATTAAAAATACCGTTTAGGACATACATATTTCATAATAAAAAAGCTTATTATAATTTGTAATGGATAATGATGTTTTTTTAATAGAAGTGGCGCAGGAAGGGCTCGTGCAAAAGACAATGCTAGACGAGCGCCAGGGCGACCGGCACCGCGACCACCGGCTGTACGCGAACCTCGCAGAGTACTCAGTGTTGATGCACGACCTTATTCCCCTCAGGTATGATTAAAGATATACATATCTTTAAACTACTTAAAATAATGTATAATTTATATCATTCTTATCAATTAAAGGCGGCTCCGGGCACAGAAGGTCCAGGATATAGTGGAGATAGACCAGGAGGCCACAATGAGCACCTCACATTACACCAAGCTCAACTAGGTGAAAGGCTGTACCCCAAAGTAAGACAATTTTGTAATTCTGATTATTTAATATACCTCGTATCAAATACGAGAGCACTATTGAATTATAACCAAATTTTATTTTGTAAGTGTATCTTGTAATTATTTTGCTGTGCCACAGGTTCATTCGTTACATCCAACATTTGCGGGTAAAATCACGGGAATGCTGTTGGAACTAACGCCGGCACAGCTGCTTGTATTGTTAGCAAGTGAGGATGCCCTTAGGCAAAAAGTACGTGAAGCAATGGACCTCATAGTCCTGCACCCCTCGGAAGCAATATTAGGTACATTTCTTATTTGCATACTTTTAGCCCTAATTATATTTATCAAGATTAGAGTATTACAGTATCGAAACTTAAACAGTGTATATTAAAATGAATGCGTACAATTACCGACCCGTCCCGTCTCTTTAGATCTGGACGTGTTCTCGCTATCAGAGCGCGGTGGCGGCGCAGGAAGCGGCACTGGCAACGGTAGCACTAGCGGCGCCAGCTCCTCTAACGCAGCTGCCGATGACGCGGCGCCTCTTTTCTACTCGCCCGGCAAGCGCGGCTACTATTCACCACGACAAGGGCGCGCTACACCAGAACGTATTAACGCTTTTCGAAATGTAGGCAGGTGAGATAGCGAAGTATATTTTTTTTACATGCTTACTATTTTTATTTGTCATTTTCTGTCTGTCATCTTATTTATTTTATTCACTACTAACGTCACAGAATTATTACATAAAATGATATATTCATTTTAAACAATATATAAATATGTGTATTTAACATATATTTTAATTGCAAACAAAAACATTGTATATGCGATTTACAACCGTATATTGCGTTATTGGTAAGGAAAGTTAATGCATGTAATATTTGTATAATATATTCAAAGTAAATCTGAGTGTACTGAAGATGTACAATGTGATATTGAATAACATTTCAAAACGAACGCAATTCAGTTTACTTAAGCAGCGAAGCCATGAGTGGGTCTCTAGTATAAAATTTTAATAATAATAAAAATATATTATTTTTGTCATAATACAACTTAATTTTTATACATTGTAGAATTATTGGCTTATGTTTGCTGCAAAACGAGTTGTGCCCAATGTTTTTAAATCGTCACGTTCTGAAATATATTCTGGGACGACCGGTGCGCTTCCATGACTTGGCCTTCTTTGATCCTGTCGTATATGAGAGCCTGCGTCAACTCGTTGTGGATGCGGAAACTGGCGATTCTCACTCTCTTTTTGCTGCTCTTGATCTCAACTTTAGGTAAGATTTATATGTTTATGTGTATTATAATTCATAACAATAATAATAATATGTTATCAGTTTTATCACTATTTCATAATAAACGTCTATATTCAACAATATTCTTATTTTACAGTTTGGAAATGTGTGAGGAAGAAGGTGGCGGTTGTATAGAGTTAGTCCCTGGTGGTCGGGAGATAGAAGTGACTTCACTTAATGTGTACGACTACGTGCGTAAATACGCACAACACCGAATGTTGCTCTCACAGGAGAAAGCACTAGAAGTAATAAGTCTTTTAACTATCAATTTATGAGTTAATTTTTAGTAAATTTATCTATATATATAAAAAAAATCTCTTCTGTTACTAACTGGATAACTGACAAACAATTGTCTTTGGTGATTCCTTGAGAAATATAAGGGGGCTAAGAAAGGATACCTATGGGGACAGAAAAAAATGAAGCTTAATCAATATGCAAACACAGGGTCGGGGTACAACTCTTATTATATATTAGAAAGCCCATCGATATTTTGCAGATAGTAAAGTGTTTGTTAATTTTCTAGGCAATGAGAGTTGGAGTTCTTGACGTTTTACCTGAATCTGCTCTGGAAGGATTAACTGCTGAAGACTTACGCCTTCTCCTAAATGGCGTAGGAGATATCAATGTTGCAGCACTAGTTTCTTACACAAGCTTCAACGATGAAAGTGGTGAACCTCCAGAGCGATTAGCCAGATTTAAACGATGGCTATGGGCTATAGTCGATAAAATGACTCATTTAGAAAGACAAGATTTAGTAAGTAATTTTTAATTGTTGTCAATAAAATAAAGAAAAACTACTACTTTACTACTTATTTATTTTACTTTAGTGATAATATTTTTTATGCACATATATTTTTTGTGTTTTATAGTTCTCATTACAAAAGAATAGTTTAAATTAATTGATCATTATTAATATAATATTATTTTTTTTCTAATAGTTTTTATTCTATACATAAACTGTTTGTACTGGTGAATACAAAAATCTCTAAAATATATATAACAAAGTTATTCAATATTACAGTATCAATGCAATCAAATAAACTGTATGATTGTGAAGTATTATTATAGTACACAATTATTCTTACATGACATTTCAAACATATTTAAACAATTTATTTTGCTCTAGGTATATTTCTGGACTGGTTCCCCAGCGTTGCCCGCTTCCGAGGAAGGTTTTCAGCCGATGCCATCAGTCACAATCCGCCCGGCTGATGATGCCCACCTCCCCACCGCCAATACCTGTATCTCACGTCTCTACATACCGCTGTATTCTTCGCGACATGTGCTCAAGCATAAATTGTTACTAGCAATTAAAACTAAAAACTTTGGCTTTGTGTAAATCTCGTTAGCAACAACTATGTATTTCGTTTAGTTATAAGTGCAGTTATATAAGACTGCCATTGTATCTATCTGTGTTAGTTTTATGATACTGTATGTCTGTATTTATAGAGCTCCATAAAGTAACGTATGTCAAAAAACTTTAGCACTAGTACATACATGATTGTATGATTTATATTCTTTTGATGAATATGACTGAAAACTATGTGACTGGGGTTATTTGACTGAATAGTTATATTTCAAATGCATTAATTGTCCATTTTGATTGATGGCCCTCTTTGACAGCACAAGTACACTATATTACTATTGATTACATTTTAAAATCAGGTACATCTTATAAGAATTATTAGGCTTAAATTCCTTATTGATGTATATGGCCATACTTGAAATTCTTTCAGTCATACAATATAAACTGGAAACGTTTTCTTTACAATGACATAGTATTGAAACTATTGTTTAGATAAATGATAAGGCATATATACTATGCAAAATAGCAGTTTTTGAAAACTTACATTTTATATAGACAGTAATAATATTCTTTCTTTTCTTACTTCCTTTTGTGTCAACTCAATCTATAACTACTGCATTTGATTTTTCTTTTGCTCTGTTGATATCAATCAGTTTCTTTTAAACTGTTTTTTACAAGCTTGTTATATAGACAATGTAAAATCATAGTGATGGGTATATTGCAAATATGATTTGTTTGGGAATAATGAGCAGAGGCCATGGATTCCATTCATAGTGGATTTTGTGATAAAGGAGGAAGTATTATGCGCCTCTATCTTTAAACATAAGATTCAAATTAGATTTCCCTTCGAATAGTTGTATTTAATAAAGTTCATAATAAATACTTCTTAAAATGCTTATATTTTTGTTTTCTTGGTAATTTGTTACCTTGCTACTATGACAGTTAAACAAAAGACATTTATTTGTTATCAAAGAAAATGTTAAAGATATAATATTCAAATATTAAAATTTTTCTTGACATTTAATTTAAAATTAAATATTAATTTTTTATCTGACAAAAATAGTTAATTAAATTGGTAAATAAAAACACAGATTCTTTCTAAAAAAACATATATTTATACTATTTTAGAGTGTACATGTTATATTATTCTACTTTTGATGCTATTTTTAATTCATTTGACATTTTTCTATAAACTCCATATAATACACATAAATGACATACATGTAATAAGGCACTTGTTATATCAGTACTTGGATAAGTATTCCAACAGAATTCTATAAGAGCTAATATTAAAAATCTTGTGATAACAGCATAATTAGTAGACCATAATAAATAAGGTAAAGTGTGGAAATACCATGAATAAAATTGGTAATGTAAACTACGAGCACAAATAATACCTATGAAATTTACTAAAAACATTGGTAAAATAAATAATTGTGATAGTACATCAAAATTTATGCTAAATGTTTTTTCATTGTCTTTGTCATCTATTTTCTTAACTGATTTCTTGACACCTTTTTGTGTTGATGATTTTTGGAGTATTGCTTCAAATGAATTTAAAAATTCTTCCTGCTCTTTTGATAATTTTTCATCATTATTACTTTGATTTCTGTTTTCAATTCTTTTTTTAAAATTTTGCTTTCTTTTATTTTCCTTATTTTTAGCATCAATTTGAGGCTGTACTTGTTTCTGAACATATTTTAAACGACAATAACTTTGATAATATTTTACACACATAGGCAAGAATATAATTAAAAGCATGATATGTAAAGACAGCAGCATTAGGTGAAAATATTTGCTCTCAAATAGTTCAACATTTAAAAATCTATAATTAACAGTCCAAGTGTGATTGAAAACTCTACCTACATCAAAACTACCTTTAATATATGCAACAGGCTCAACAATCAAAAAAGGTAACCCTAATCCTAATTGTATAACACCACAAATGATAAGTTGTTTGATGGTACCTTTAATTCCTAAATTTACTAAATAAAAGAAAAATAAAGCAGGAGCAAATAATAATATATTCATCTTTATGGAAACAGCAAAACTATAAAATACACTGCCTAAATACCAGTTAGAATTAAGAAAGAAATTTAGAGATGCATATAAAAATAGCATTGCAATTGGATCATTAAACATGCGTAATACATGAATTGAATGAATTCTGTATGAGGTTAAGATAGTAATAACAAGAACATATGGAGGAACTTTCCTTGTCTTAACGTAAATTCTTAAAACTAAAGTTAACAATAAAAGATAAATACCAACAAATATATATTGTCCAATTTTTACATTCTGCCCCTGATTGGTTAAATAATAAAATAATGAATAAATATACACAAATCCTGCTGGATATACTAAAGGGCCAGTATCTCCTCGTAGCTTACTGTAGTCCAATGTTCCATTCAGAAATCCTTCACATTCTTGCATATATGCTTTCCAGTCAATTTCTGTATAAGGTACTCTTTCTACTATTAAAATATTAAGAAAAAATTCAGCGACTATAATGATAAATGCAAGAAATTGCAACTGTGCCGGACTTATCACTAAGCTTTTTAAGTAATTCCACGTTAACAACTGCAAAAAATCTTGATAGTATTCCTGAATTACTTTAATGCCCATTTTGGTTTTCTCCATTATATTACTTATAAGTAATTAAAATACTTTTAGCACCATGTACTATTAACCTAACATAGCCTATTTTAAGATTAGGTCACTAAGCCCAGATATTCGGTTTTATTTTTATATTAGGTGGTCAACAGCTGAATATTACTGTTACGTTTGTTGACTTTATTCTATAGTTGACATTTGACAATTGACGATATCTACAATAATTATTATACGTCAGTGCAATTTATTTTATGTTTAAAAGCTTTGAATCTTAATATTAATTAATTGATAAAAATATATAACTAATATAATTAACATAAATTTAATGTTAAATATATATTATTTTCGGAATTTTCTATAATTGTCATAGTAATAATAGAGTCAAATATTTAATTAAGTAATTTGTTCAATAATTTGATATTAGAATTATTTCTCTTTATGAACACTTCAAGTATTAGTAGTCTATGGATTCACTGTGCGGGTGCCGGGCGAACCAAGTGTAGGCTTAAGAAGCCCCTTTGAAAGACCCCTTAACTCTCACCTCCACTGTCCTCTCTATGCTTAACCGGAGGCGAAATGATTCTACTAGTTCGTCTTTGTAGTAGTACGTCCTTGAAATGCATTGATGATAGTTCTAGACGGGGCGAGATCTGTTAGCAATCTATATACACATTTTATTATTATACCTATCGCTCATATTTTAACTCTAAACCGATTTTTGGTCTTTAGTGAATTCGAAATACTTGAACTATTCGAACTTAAAAAATGATTTTGTGGAATATTTGCTTCACATGTAGATATAAGTTCTTCCAGTATTACACCCTTTAGAGTATAGGAAGATATTTGGTCTGAATGTCGAAATACCAATTCCTTCCTCAGGAATTTTATACTATTTCTCATATGTGTCTGTCATAAAGGTCGAATAAGCGGCTTCCATGAAGATTTTAATTTGATTAGCCCTCTTCTACAAACTATTGCTTGTTTGTTGTTTGGAACATGGAATGGCTTAAAAAGTTTTCCCCACTCACCACTTCACGTATAGTTACAAAAAAATCATTGAATTTGCCGCGAGTATTGACCGCTATCTAAAAGCACACCACGACTACACCCAATCCCTATCAACAGATACTTAGCTGTTCATACCTTACAGATGTAGCAAGATTTTTCCATTCGAGTGTGCCACTTCTTAAGATTTGAGATTCGACCACTGCTTTTCACTGTTTTTTCTAAAGAAATACAAAATATACATACTTATACTCACGTGTTCTGCATTAGATTACTATGGATCTGACTGAAGTTATCAGATATTCATAAATCTCTAACTTTACATGTCATTACCATAAAAAATTACAAATGGGTTCTTTATCATAATAGCAAGACCTAGTTACCGTGTTTGATATTCATAATCTTACACTTTACAACGTTAATTACCCACGTTTGTTCTCAAGTATATCGTTACTGGGTCATGGCATCTGTATATAATGTACCTAATAAACGTTGGTTTTACACTATTTGCTACGTACTATTTGAAAGTGTAAAAAATATTTGTTCAAGTACACTATTCGTAAGCTGACAAACTAATCATTCAATGTTTGCTTCAATAAGCTATATCCAAAAAGAACATATATCTCACTATATCACTTAGTTAAACAATCTAATCATCTCTTATTCGAATCATCTATATATAAATACATGTAATTTTGTAACGAGGTTTTCATTGTAACACAGCGAATTTGTAAATAAATAATAATGAAATTATTTTTGCGGCTTTTATTAAATGTTCTGATTTTTGTCGTGTCCATTAATTGTGATAATGTATTACGTAAGTGTGTTTTGCTTTACTTTATTAGTGGATAATACAATTAAAACTATAATAATAAAATATATATTAAAATATTCTTTTAGCCAAGAATTCTCTGGAAGAACAAATATTAGGTGTTTTTGATAAATGGCGCGAAGGTGCCGTAAATACTAACTTATTTCCACTTCCATCGTTGAAGACAATAAAAATAAATGGTTTACAAAGTTATTATGATGGACAGGGTATTAAGTAAGTACGCTATAGCTATACATTTGCTTTCTATTCATATTTTTTATCATAATCAACATATATACTTAGTTATAATATTTGACCCTTACAATATGTTGCATAGTAGTAGATTTTTTGTAATCATTTTATTTCATAATATTTATAAATTTTTTGATCGGGTAAAACAAAGCGCAACGCGGAAATATCATCTGCAAAAAATGGAGAACGTAGTGTCTAGAAATGACATAGTCTCTCTCCAGAATACCCGGTAAATTAAATACATAAACCTATACAAATATTGGTCAAGTGCGAGTATACGTGCACCGAGGGTTATATAAAAGTTCAAACTTAAATTTGCAGTCAAATGCAATCATTTTGTATGAAATTATTTCTTTTGTTTTACCTACCTATAAATTTTCAATTTAGACTTTTTCCCTATGGGAAGTATCCCATAGTTTTTAATTAGGTACGTGGCGAATTACATACCAAAAGCGGCAAAAACGAATGGAAACGTAAATTTTCTTACTCCAAAAAAAATTACATTTTAAGATTACATGGAATGGATTACATAATTTTTTTTTTAATTTTATTTTAAAATATTCAAACTATTCAGTATATATTTTATATATATTTCATTTTTTATTTAGGATAATATTTTCCATTGGAGATATGACACTCAGTGGGCTGGATAATTTTTCTGTAGAATCCTTGAATGTGGATCAGACAGCAACTACTTTAGATGTATATGCCGAATTTGATATACCAGATTTAATTTTGAGTGCAGGTAAGTTTTATAAAATCTAAATAATTAGGATATATATATATATATATATATATATATATATATATATATATATATATATATATATATATATATATATATATATATATATATATATATATATATATATAGCGTCTCCAATACTTCCTTCCTCATAAAACAAAAATAATGCTAGCACAATGTCTTCTCCTACCAATACTTGACTATGCCGATGTCTGCTATTTGGATGTGACTGAGGAGCAAATTAACAAATTAGAGCGTCTTCAAAATCTCGCTATACGCTTTGTTTACGGTCTTCGCAAGTATGACCACATATCCCATTCTCGAGCTCAGCTTAATTGGCTCCCTATTCGTTTTCGCCGTGATATGCATATCCTTTCTTTGCTCTTAAAAATAGTCAACTACCAAAACTTCCCTCCTTATCTATGTTCCCGTTTTAAAATCCTTCCCTGTCCTACACGCTCGAGGAGGTCTTTTGTTTTACCAATGCTAGACATTCCAAAGAGCAATACCAAATTCCTTCAAAATTCCTCCAAAAAGGAATTTTGAAGGAAAGGAAAGGAAAGGAATCCTTTGGAATAAACTCCCTAAAGCTATTCAAGAGAGCCAATCAATCTTGTCTTTTAAGTCGCAACTGAAAAAACATCTCATCAACGAACTTAATAGTATCTGAAAATTATTTAACTGAACTATGTTTTATTTATATTATATTTTTATGTGTTTATTTTTTTTTTGTGTTGAAATTTTATATATTTTATAGCGTATGTATGTATATTATATATTATATGTATTTGTATAAGTATATGTTTATTTAACATTATTACTGGTATGTATGTATATCTTTTATGCTTTATGTATAGGATTTTTTAAAGTTATTTTTAGTTTTATGTAATTACGTAAATTTTTATCTTTATATTGCATTTTAAGCGTCATCTCGCTACCTCGCATTGACTGGAAGAAATATCTTCTAGAGATAAGTCCACCGTTTGGAACTATATTTTGTTATGTATGTAATTCAACATATTTTGATTGCAATAAAGAATACTATATATATCTTGAAAATTATATAAGTTTCGGGTTCAGGTCTTTACTTACGGCGTCCCGAGCGTGTCATATTAATTTTTTTTACTGTTTAGATAGCTATGAGCTACACGGACGAGCTTATTACGTATACCCGTTAATTGGATCAGGGGCTATGAGGTAAGACATATTTTGTTCTTTATGTTATATTTATGAAAGCAGTCTCGTGGTTTTGCATTATTACATTTAACAATAGTTAATAACAGCTCTAAAGATATACTTATCTTTTACCTCATTGTATTAACGATATAAATATAATAATAAAAAGTCCACAGCAAATAGTTTCGAAATTAAACAGCAGATGAATTGATATGATTGTTAAAAAAAATTCTGTCAAGTGTAAGGGTTCCGTACAAATTTCAGGATTGTAGGTCAACGGAAAGTAGGTATAACCTATAGAAATTGATAAACCTAAATTTTCAGGCGTATTGACTAATTTTATATGCAAATAACTAGAGATGTAAATTTGTAATGATTTTTATCTGTCGTCGACTTATAAATTACCAAATTTCAGATTTCTCCTTTTTGTATTTTAAGTTCTACACGTTCTTGTGAAGAGCAATTGCAGTGAGTTCTCCGTTTGTTTTTTTTATTTTGAGGTACGGAATCCTAAAATAGTTATTGTTATATTTGGAACGGACATATTATGTTTGGAACGGATGAAATGTCTTCAATGGCTCCTGTCGGTCGCAAAGTTAGCGAAAGTTAGTTTCTGATTTCTCGACCTTCGAGGGTTCCGTAGCCAAATGGCAAAAAACGGAACACTTATAGATTCGTCATGTCTGTCTATCTGTCTGTCCGTCCGTATGTCACAGCCACTTTCTAATTTCGCTATAGAACTACTCTAAACTCTCTTCCGTGAACTTTGGGACCATATACTTGCACTATGTTATTAACCATGACGCATTTATCCATTTGTTTCGGTAAGATGAAAGCCACACCTCTACTGATTTCTATTTATTTATAATTATACATGCATCAAAAACTTAATGTCCAACGCTCAACGCGGGTTAATGTTATTTTACAGAACTGTGCTGAAACATACCACCGTATCAATGGCAATACATTTTGCTAACCTTAATGACACATTTACATACATACAAGATCTTTCGCTGCAATATAAGATTAGAAGTCTTGAAGTAAGTTAAAAATTTAAATATAATTATTACGATGGCTTAATTAATATTATAATTGTTTTTTCGAATATTTAAATGTACTATTATTTTTATTTTTTTATTTATCAGGCTACTTTGGAGAATAGCTCATGGATTATATCCCAAATTTTGAACAGCGAAGGGATATCGATATTAGAGAACTTCAATATAGAAATCGACAACGCGTTACGAGACTTCGTCATTCCTTACGCCAATGACTTCCTGGCAAATGTGACACCGAAACAGTTTCTGAATATTATAGCAGATATTAGTCTTAATTCTTATGTTATTGATGAATCAGATAAGAGTGTATAACAAAGAAGAACTATAAGGATATTTTGTCAAATAGTGACGTTAGCAATGCTGACGACGCCACGAATTGTACTATTATTACTATATCATCTGGCAAGCTAAAAATGAATGAATAAATGATTTTAATTTATTTCAGTTTCTATTAATTATTTTTTATGAAAAATATAGCAAAATGGTATGGCGATTAAGTATGGCCGATGGCAATAATTACAAAAGATAAAAAATACACAATGCTTTTTCAGATTCGTCGGCCCTCACCAGGAGCTGAAGCAAAAGTGATCTTTTAATGTCTTCGTCTTCATTCCTTTTGCTTGAGCGCCTAAAGCCATAGGAACGTGCACTTATTGCCTTGCAATTAATTATAATTTACTTATATTATCATTACAATATTACTATAAATATTAAAAAGTCTGATTTAATTATAGTTAAATTACATTTAAACGTTCTTTATTAAAATAATATTGATATTGACTCTCAACAGGAAATGAAAACACATTTACCTTTAGAATTAGAAGTTATGAGAAGTATTACAAAAAATTTAAAAATGTAATTGAATTATAATTTCATTCATATTTACAATTTTCTTAAGTGAAATAACATTGAAATTAATGCTAAGCCGCAAATTGAACGATATTAATAATGATACAGATTTAAATTATTCAAAATGTTTTTTGTATACGCATACGCTTAATTTAAACAGTTGTATTTAAATAATGTATAATTTTCTTAATTCAACGTAGAATTGAATTGTAATAAATTTGTGTGTGTTATATATATATATATATTAATATTCGAAGTGGTCTCCATTGCCAATCATATGGATTGTTTAGGGATTCCAAATTATCAAGACGTTAAATGCAAGCCTTGCTCTCCAAAACAGACTACAAATCATAATCCAGTGGATTAAGATCAGGACTAGATGACGGCTAGTCTTTAGCTATAATGAAGTCCGGAAGTTTCGTTTCTAACCTAGATTGGGTGGATCGACCTTTAAGCGAAAATACCATTCTTAGTTATTGAACAAAGTATTGTCAAGGGGCTTAAATACCTTCTCAAGAATGATATCTTGATACACTTGTTGTTTGTTGTTGTGGCATACGTTTTGATGCCTTTTTCACATAGATATGGTATTTTACAATCACTTCTTCATAGAAAACACCCCATCAAACCATCACTGAAGTCGGATAATATTATAACGAGGAAAGATTTGTTGGTATGTTTGACAACGATAGGCTCCGAAATGACTGGACCGATTTGAATAATTCTTTTACCATTAGAATCCTTCAGTCAATCTGTGATGGAGATAGGCGGAAATATTTACAAAAAACGTTAAGGATCCGTATGATAATTTTTATAATTATTAAAAAAACGAACGACCTTGAGAGCATCCGCGTATGCACTGCGTAAATAGCAAAGCTACGGAAAAATCATATATATAGACCGCCACAACATATGTCTATCTCTCAACAATAACCATTGTTATATTTTACAAATTACAAATATTATATTTTACAAATTAAATAATGTTTATTGAGTTACAATTAGTATTTTAAATAATATGAGTTTCTTTTGACATGAAAATATTATTTGCAGTCCGAGGAGCCTCAACAAATGGAAGGTTAGAACTACCTATATTAAATGTTTGACAGAGAAAGGAAACTTAATCAAAATATTTATTCAAGATCATAATTCGATTCGAAGAACATCATTTTGTAAGTAAATAGTTTTTGATTTGTGTAACGGTGAGTTTCTTTAGTACATTATTTGTTTGTCTAACAATTTCTCGCGCAATATTATGTTTGATTGCGCCTACTATAAGAGTTAGTTCTTTCTTAGAGGCGGGAGAAGACGACGATGAAAGCATTTGCAGCTCAAATTTTTGTAAACTGGTCTTTGTTACCTGCATCTGCAATTATTATGTTACAATAATTCTAGACATCTTTATTCTTTAAAATATTGAATTTTACATGGTTGATATACTATACTAATAGTGCTCATCATAATTAATCGTTCAACTTAGTCAATGTTTCAATTCTGAATACATCATAAATCTTTAAATATTTATTACGCAAATAACAGCGAACTTGAGACCTATAAATAAAATGTTTTCCTAGTACAAGTAACTACAATTTGTTTCTGAGAATCATTCTGATAATGCTCTAAATATTAATGAATAACTTCTTTCTCACAACTCTAACTCAACAGTATAGTATACATTATACTAAGTATTATATATAATATATTATAATAATGTCTATATAATTATATTTGTTTACCTTTATATCATCGGCGTGAAAACTAATCCGCGCCCCTTCTACACTGTAAACATTTGCTTTCGTTTGTGGTGTTTCTGTAGCCCACACAATTCCGTGTATATTTACGCCAGTTATTGTAATCCTATATAATATTAAAAGATTATTAAAGAATAGTAATGTACATGTTTTTTATTTCTACATTTCTCTTATTTTTTAAAGATGGGCAAAATTCTAACATCCACCCATTTAAAGACATTACATTTAAATACATACTACTACGGCTAACGCGAAAGCGGTTATTCATTCTCTAAATATTAATGAATAACTTCTTTCTCTTGCTTTGATTATCAGTGTAGAAATAATTCAATTAGAATAAAACGTAGGTGTCTATCAAATGCATAAAATTATACTTATTATTTTAAGAATATATAAGTAGTAAATACCTCATTTTTCCTTTGGCAGTTATTGGCAGGATACCTCCTAATTGTACGTCGGCATCAAAGGTTACTTTAACAAATTATATAAAATTAAACAGAAAGTCACATACTCATTTATACAATAGTATTAAATAATATTTTGTTGTGTAAAACTGGGTATGCATAACGCAATATAATATAACATAATAGTAATTTTTAAGGGCCAATCCCTTTTTCTCTTTCTTTATTCAAAATTGTTTAATATTTTAGGCTTCTCTTTGATCACTAACTAAAACACATAATTTTAAAACTCGGGTTCAACAACCTTATAAGATACTTAAAGAAAACATAAAAATTTGAAGCGGGATTTGAACGCGCGCGTACGTACGTTGTTAGCATCTCTGTAGGGAGATTTTCTAGACTTCCGCTATCCAAAGGTTATTACAAAGAACAATCATTTGGCAAGAGAGAATGCTATTTTTAATCAATGTTTTAATGATTTTTAAAGTGTTAATCCACACTAAGGATAGAAAAATACTTAAAGAAGTCGTATAAAAATTTCAATGCAGCGTTATTTGAACTCGCGTCTCAAGAAACCGTTTAAGCGCTCTGACCACTAAGCCATGCGTTCTACCTAAAGCTGCGTCGTGAATAAATTCTATTTAAATAATATAAATAAATATTACCATTTGCGCCTAATTGGGGTATTGACAGATCAAAATCAGTTCTAAGAGTATTCATACGTATTTCAAAATTGTTCAACAGGAACTGCTGGCCTCCAGTAATACGTATTTTTTTTATAGTGATTTTTCCACTGAAAATGATCACGTCAATTTAATTACGTAGCATTTTAATATTTTTGTATAGAGAAGATAAATCATATATTGTTTAATGTATCGAAATACAAGTATGTGAATATCTGGCCTACCTAAACGGTAATTTTCTCTGGTCCAAATTAATGGCTGGAAAATTTCTTCCTGTGTATGGATCAAGAGCAGGTAGTGGTGATACTCCGATAGAAAATTTTGATCGTAAATTGTTTATTAAGATTTGTGTTTTAAAAATAGCTTTTTTGTCTAATTTCGTCAGTGGTTTGTATCGGATTGGCGGAGGACCTTTTCCGATAGCAACTGACGTTGTATAAGATCCTAAATCGACTACATCTCCTGCAACTATTAAAATAGAATTTTATAAAATTTGATTATAAGTCATTAGATTACTTTAAAAAAAATATACTTACACAAATTTGCCGTATAAATAGTGGAACTGGTTAATAAAACGCAATACAACAAATTGTATGTGAAACTGTACATATTTATTATCCTTATAAAAATTGCAGGGAAAAGTGCTAATATTTGTAAAAACATTTATTTATATATATTCGATTTATGTGTGTTACTAAATAATCAATTTGAAATATAATTAATACGTACAGGGGGGGAATTAAAGCTATAGATATTTTTTATTCCTTAATTTATGATAATTATAATTTTAGTCATTATGACTTACACAAATCTTTATTGAGATGAAGGGATTTTGAAGAAGCCAAAAACCAGAATAACCATAACTAATTACGAGATATCTATATAGTTTCCTGAAAAAAATGATTTAAAATATTATGATTCAATAGAACATATATGTTTCCTAAAATTCATATTCTGCGTTTGCTAATAAAGTTATTCAAGTTTGTCCTATTTGTGGGGGGTCAGCGTCCAGAGAACCAGTGTTCTCGGTCTTTAAAAACAGTTTTTAAATTTTTTCTTGTATCATCAGCTTTTCCAAAGAAGCCAACATCCTTCGGATACGAGTTTGCGCAATTAACAACATATCGTTTTAATTATATATTAGATAAAACCAATATATCGTTTTATATATATTTAATCATTCTATATAAAGTATTTTATGCTTAATGTTATACATTTTTTTCATTTAATGGTAAATTACAACAATACTATTTTTTAACATGGAAATATAATTGATTCTTAAGTATGCTATTAGGTATTATAAAATACTTGAATGAATGGTAATATGCAATATTAAAATTGAGTATATTAGATTCATTTGAATTTCAAATTCTAAGTTGGATATAATATACGTTTAAAAAATATCTTCACTACAATATATCTATTTTAAAATCGAAAGATAAATGACTAACAAAGAGGACGATATATCAGCTTAAAATACCACGACTATCGTTTCGCCACTGACCAGCAGCTTGCCACAAGCAGCTCTGTAGTCATATTATTGAAACGTAAAAAATTATAAAATTTTCATATTATCTACAGTGCCTTTTTAGAACATATCGTGGCTCTTGGGCACAAGCGTGTGTGGGGTCCAGTTGAAATTAGTTCTAGTTGGCCATTCGGGGATCCCAGGACGCGGGCCCTAACATTAAAAATATTTTATTTATAATAAGCTTAAATGCGTTTACAAAACTTTATTAAAACTTTACAATATATTAAATATTGTAAAGTAATATTGATATTACGACTCTTTTTTTAATTATAGAAATTAATTTATAAAACGATATAATATCTTAACAATTTTGTGAAGCATAAAATATACCTACTATATTATAAATGTTGCAATTTATCACGCTTGAACCTGTTTAATTATTATCGTATCAATCGTAATTGTAATCATAATAGTTATGTCGCAGTCAGCTGGCTGAGTAAGTCAAATACGTAATAAGTCAGTCAATAAATTAATAGTCGAGTAAATTTACTAAGGTTGCTGTGAGGGCCTTTAATATCTCCTTCCTTTCTGTATATATTCCTCATCCTTCCTCTTCCCGTTTCCTTGAGCTTAAGTCTATCATTTCTTCGCTTCCTACTCCAGTGCTGGTCCTGGGTGATTTTAACACTCATCACACTCTGTGGGGGTGTTATTACTGTGATGGATTCTCGCCTTTGTTGGTGGACTTGATTGACGATGTAGATCTCTGCATCCTTAATGATGGTTCACCGACTCGTAGGGTTAATCCTAATCAGAATCCTAGGACTGCTGTTGACCTTTCCTTGTCTTCTCCATCTCTTGCTTCCCTTCTATCATGGTCTGTTCTTCCTTCCTCCCATGGTAGTGATCACTTCCCAATTCTTTTATCCTTAAATAATAGATACCCTCATATTAATAATCCTCATCCGCTCCTTAAGTTCAATTTAAAAAAAGCTAATTGGTCTGAGTATGCTGACTCGGTGGATTTCAGGTTAAATGATCTTCCTGAGTCTGTTGATTATGAGAATGTCACTTTTTGTTATGATCGGTTTGTTTCTGCCATTTTATCTGCAGCTGACTTACATATCCCCAAAAAACTCTCCATTCAGAATCGGATGCCTTCCAATCCCTGGTGGGATCAGGAATGCTCTGATTCTGTCGATCAGCGAGTTTCTGCCGAGGTGTCGTACGCAGCCTGTATGACAATGGAGAAGCATATGGATTACAGACGCAATGATGCAAAATTTAGGAAATTAATTTGGAAAAAGAAAAAACTTGGTTGGGTCAACTTCTGCGAGTCCCTTAATCCTCGTACCTCTTCCTTCATTGTATGGACTAATGTTAAGAGATTTCGTAGGTCTCTTAATAATGTCCCTAGTCCAAATTCCAACAATCCATCGCTATGGCTTAACAATTTTGCTGACAAATTGGCCCCACCTTTGTACCGCCGTTTGATTTATCCCCAACCATGCCGATTGAATCTTCAGAGGAAATGGATGCCCCCTTTTCCTTTGAGGAACTCAAAAGCATCTTAGCGGATTTAAAAGACACTAGTCCTGGAGAAGACGGTGTCCCTTATTCTTTCATAGTGAGGTTAAACGAGAAATCTAAGCTTTACTTCTTAGATTTAATAAATAAAATTTTTCAATCTGGCAATATTCCTGATGCATGGAAATCCCAAATTGTTATCCCTATCCTTAAACCAGGGAAATGTTCCTCTGACCCTTCTTCCTACAGACCCATTGCCCTTGCATCAACGCTATCAAAAACTGCTGAGCGACTTTTAAAAAAACCGTTTGGAATGGATAGTGGAAAGCAGAAATATCTTAGCTCCCTCTCAGTTTGGATTTAGAAAGGGGCTATGCACTGCAGATAGTCTCAGCATTTTAACTACAGACATTCGACGATCTTTTGCCAAAGGAGAGTATTTAGTGGGTGTTTTTTTAGATGTTGCATCTGCATATGATAATGTACTTCTTCCGGTACTCAGGCAGAAACTGCATAAGCTGAGTATTCCACCGAGGTTGGCCAGTTTCATATGTAATTTGCTAACCGATCGAACGGTATCTGTTAAACATCCGCTTCTTACTGTTTCCCCCAGACATGTCTGGAAAGGACTTCCTCAGGGTTCAGCTCTTAGTCCTCTGTTGTATAACATCTACACACATGACCTCGAATTGTCTGTTAGTAGTTTTTGTAACATCCTTCAGTACGCTGACGACATCGTCCTCTATTACAGCTCAAATTCTGTGGAGGACATAACTTACCGCCTTAATACTGCTTTGCACTATCTTATCCAGTGGTTGACTGATCATGGCCTTACATTGTCCATTGATAAGTGCCAGATAGTAGTATTTACAAAAAAAAAGGAGTACCCCTAATTTTCATATTGAACATAATGGTATTCCCATCCAAGTAGCGGAGAATGTAAAATTTTTAGGCATTATACTTGATAAGCGACTGAACGGAATTGCTCACGCTGAATATCTCAGCAGAAAATGTGAAAAGGGCATTAATGCTTTAAGAGCGGTGTCCGGTGTGTGGTGGGGTGCACATCCTTATACTCAAAAACTTCTGTACGGTGCCCTTATCCGCAGTCATATGGATTATGCTTTATATGTTCTGGACCCCTTTAATAAAGTAGCCACAGAAAAGCTTAATCGGATTCAGTACAAATGCCTACGCATAATTCTAGGGGCAATGAAGTCTACTCCCACTAATGCACTCCAAGTGGAGTGTGTTGATCCTCCTCTTCCTATCCGCAGACAATTCCTTGCAGACCGATTTGTGGGTAAAATGTTACAACTTTCTTCCCATCCTTTATGGTCTAAGTTAACTGAGTTAGCTGACCTACTCCCCCGTGATAAACCATTACCATACCTGCTACACAGTTTCCTGAAGTTCACTAATTTACCTCATCCCTTGTTACGCCTCCCTTCTAATCCATTGTTTTGTACACCGTACAAAGCATTGGTCTATCATCCCTCCATCATAACAGACCTTGGCTTTACCAAGGGAGATCCAGGCACCATCACAAAATTCCAAAAGGCTGTAAATGAAAATTGGTTTAAACATCTCCATATCTTTACTGATGCATCAAAGCTTTCTAAAGAAAGCTGTGTTGGTGCAGCTTGCTGGATACCTAAATTCAAAATTATCTTACAATTTAAGTGCCCTCCCGAATCATCAGTGTTTACAGGCGAGGCTGTTGCTTTGTTAGAAGCAATCCTGTTCACGCTCTCCCACAACGTAAAACATACAGTTATATTTACTGACTCTCTTAGCTGCTTAATGGCTATTAAGGGCAACCCGTTTCATGGTAAATTGAGATCTTCAATTGTTTTAAGGATTCGTGAAGAATTATTCTCATGTCATCTAAAGGGTTTGGAGGTCACTCTTGTATGGATTCCAGGTCACTCTGGAATTAGTGGGAATGAATCTGCAGACTCGTGCGCAAAATTAGCGATCCAGTGTGGTACTCTGGATCACTTTTCTAATTCGGCTCAGGATCTGTTGTCTCTTGCAGCCACTCACTTGGACAAGTCTTGGTCTGAATACTGGGACTTATCTAAATCTCACAAGGGTAAATATTATGCATTTCTCCAGCCGGATATACCAAAGCGTCCTTGGTTCTTCTATCAAAGATTTACTGAACGGAGGGTTATATCTACAATTTGTCGCTTACGTCTTGGACATGCATGTACACCTGTGCATCTGGCTAAGATCAGGGTCAGGGACCACTCATTGTGTGAATGTGGCTTGGACGACGGTTCCCTTTCCCATATCCTTTTCTCTTGCCCTAAATTAATCCGTCCCTTATACGATGCCCTTCCTCTCAAAGTCCCCCGTCCCCTTAATGTTCAGTGTTTGTTGATGTTTGTGTTTAGTCCTTTGTGTAAATTTTTATGTAAATATATTAAATATAATAATATTAAAGTATAAGCTAACACTCATGTAAAATATTATTTATTACTAACCTTATTTGTTATCTGTTCATATTGTAGATATCTGTTAATTTTGTTATAGGTGAAGGATTTAAACTGGATCTCTTTAAAACATGCATTCTTCTATAGTGTAATATTAGCTCTTTTTTACCGTACACTCTCTTTTGTGTGTTCTCCATTCGACGTGACATTGGCGAAGTGATTTGTGCTCCACTGGCACGCTCGAAACGCCATATATAAAGACAACAACAACAAATTTACTAAGCAGCGCCATTTAATATACGGTCTAAATTCAATCAGATAATTTTTTGTTTAACAACGTTAACATGGCTTGTATCTTCCTCATATTCATTAGCTTATCTTTCTTTAATTATATTTTCAATACTGGCGGCATTGGCCACTAATTGTGTAAATGTGTCAAATTCCATTTGACAAGCCAAATATGTCGTTATATGTCAGAAGTTCAGAACTGTTAAATATTGTAGATTTATAATTGAAGGTGATTGAATTTCCATTTGAAAACTCTATAGTGACTTTCTGAGACTATTAGACTATATGCTTTAATATAAATAATATAACTTTATTGAATTGCTAAAATGGCCGGTAATTTTTGGCAAAGTTCACATCATCAACAGTGGTTATTGGATAAACAGGACCTTATTCGGGATCGTCAACATGATTTAGCTAAGCTGAGCGAAGAAGAATATCAAAAAATATTCAACTTTTTTGCTAGTATTATACAAATATTGGGAGAGCAGTTAAAATTAAGGCAACAAGTTATTGCAACGGCTACGGTGTATTTCAAAAGATTTTATGCTAGAAACTCGTTAAAATGTATAGATCCACTGCTTTTAGCACCTACTTGTGTATTTCTTGCATCGAAAGTAGAGGAATTTGGTGTAATTTCTAATTCTAGGCTAATAACAACTTGCCAGACAGTAATAAAAAATAAATTTAGCTATGCATATGGGCAACAAGAATTTCCGTACAGAACAAATCATATTTTAGAATGTGAATTTTATTTACTTGAAAATTTAGACTGTTGTCTAATTGTCTTCCAACCGTATAGACCACTATTACTATTTGTACAAGATATAGGTCAAGATGATCAATTACTGACTTATGCCTGGAGAATTGTTAATGACTCCCTAAGAACTGATGTCAGTTTATTGTACCCACCATATCAGGTAGTGACTAATTATTTTTAGTGGTTGTTATTCAGTCATGTATCTTACTTAAATTAAATATCAAATTATATATTTTTTCCTCTTAGATTGCTATTGGGGCTCTTCATATAGCATGTGTTATGCTGGGTAAAGAAAATTTGAAACCATGGTTTGCTGAACTGAATGTGGACATGGATAAAGTAAGCCGATAAATATTCAATAAGTTTGAGTTAAATTTTTTTTAGTCATTTCATTGATAAGTACAGACAAACACTATGGTGTAATGGCTAGGTGACAGTAAATTGTTATAAATTTGATTATGCTAATTTCTTATCTATGGCGAGACGATGGACAAAGTGGACAATGCAGAATATTGACACTGAGTCCTTTTTGCATCCCATACTATACTGTTCTTAAATGCATTGTAGTACAAAAAAATACAATATAATTAATTTTAAATTTTCCAGATTCAAGAAATAGTGAGATCAATAATAAATTTATATGAAATGTGGAAAAGCTATGATGAAAAAAAAGAAATCCAGAGTCTCCTAGGAAAAATGCCAAAGCCAAATCCACCACCTCAAAGATAATATTATATTAAAATAGTATGGATATGTCATAACTTATTAAATTTTGTATTAAATGTAAATGAAGATATGAGTGTGATTTGTAATTAATACAAATTTGGACATTTTCCTGTCATAAGGAATTTATAATCAAAACATTTGTTGACCTTTATACATGACATTTAAAGCTGTAATTACAATCTTAACAATTGTAAAAAGAATTATTAAAAATTCAATACAAAGTGATACATGTGGAAATACAAAAATTGTCACAAAAGACTGTGAATAAATCATTTTTTATAACATATAATATTGTTTTATGTTTCCCAAAACTTACATACTTTGACATGTCAAAATAAATAAATATGTGTGACACACTTAATTGAAAAAGGTGATTTTCGTAACCATAAATATTTAACGATGGCTAATTAGCCAAATGTCACCTGCATCTGATCTGCGACACATCTATCTTATTATTTTGAAGTCTTAAGGATTTTGTATAAATATACAATATTTAATTACTGTACTTTTACTTTTTAATTTTTAACACGTTTTAATAATTTTATATTAAATTACTGGTTTGCTACAAATATTATTTTTATTATTATTATTATAAATAGCTGTTTAAGAACCATTAAACTAATATATATTATTAAGGGCCTATGTTTGATATTGACTTATATCAGTCACAGATATTATGTCGATACTGCAATAAAAATGTAAAGAACTATGGCTTCTTTAAAAATCTACACTTTAATGAGCAACAGCCTATTGTGCACATGATACAGTCATAACACTATACTCATATAACCATCAAAACACCAGGCTTATATTCCACTGTGGCCTCCACATTATACGAACCATAGGACTGGAAAATAAAAATGCTCATGTATCTGTCTTATTCTTAGACAAAACGTTACAATCAAAATAGAAAAAAATTATGAAAAAAGCTTTAATACTCCTAAAAATACTTAAATGTAGCTAAGGAACCCAGACATGATCAATATAGGTACACAATATTTATGAAGCTTATTCATATTTTTTATACTCTCATATAAGCATTTACTTAAATGATTGGATGGGTATATTTATACCTAATGCCCATTTGCAAGAAACCTTTACACACTATACTTGAAATATTTGTTAGTCGTTACGAGTTAATATCAAAACACGTTTACTTACTACTTAATGAAGAATATATTACCTAAAATTTACACGTTTTTAAATATCATTAATAAGAAGTAACAAAACTTTTGTCCTCATATTCTTTTAAAAAAACTGTTACCCTACACGAATTTAGTAAGCTAACTTAACGTGTATATATAATACGAAGTCTTGATGTTGCTCTTATTCATTAGCTTTTGAATGAGTGAATACTTAATACTTATTCGAATCATTATAACAATGTTTTCAACAAAACAATTGCTCTGTCTAGGCGCAATGCTTTTCACCTTAACTTGTGTCCAAGCACAAATCGGCATGTACGTACAATAAAAATGCAAATTTTTTAATCATATTAAAATAACTATTTAATAATATTTCAATTTGCTCTGGTTTGTGTAGTGCAGCAGTATCGGCGGAAGAAATCCTTAAAGGTAATTGCTCTTGTGGAGGTTTTCCATCCTCGTCGCCTGCTGTAAACAGTGAGCCCTTATTGGCTCAATCGCCGGGATTGGTTGTAAACTGTGATGACGAAGGATCAGCAACCTGCAAGGATCTCTGCCTCGCTCTTGCTACCACAACAAAGGCTAAAGGCCCAGAAATTTTGTGTTCAAGACTAAAAGACGTAATGGATTTGAAGGTATTTTTTATACATTAACATACTTTATGAGGGTTCCGTGTCTAAAATAAAAAACGGAACGCTTATAAGAATACTTTATGCTATTAGTACAAAAAAAATGAATTAGAAAATGGAAAATTCTAGGTAGAAGTACCATATCACAGAAAAACGCCAAAGCAAACTTATTCCTGAAGTTAAAAAAAATAATGCATTGGCGTAGTTTGTCAACTTTTTTAACTGTACTTCCCGTTGATCTACAATAATGAAATCACCACGGAATCCTCGGTGAGCGAGTGCAACTCGCACTTGACTAGTTATTTTTTAATAGCGTTATACTTAGTCAACTAAAAAGTCAAATACTTTTTTTAAGTAAATATATTTCGAACTAAATTACACTCTTGCCCTCACTCAATGAAAATAATCTAACTTTAAAATTATAATAGAATGTAGACTTACTTATGTTAAGAAAATCAGCAGTTAAAGAAAATAAAAAAAAGTAAAGCTTTTCAAAATAATACTACTCTACTGTACTGGTACGGTTACGGTCTACACTACGGCAAATATATCAAATGAAACTATCATTATCTACTAATAAATGTCGATGGTACTATATTTGAAACATACTATCGATATAAAAATAATGGCAATTTAATGGAAAATTTTATACATTGACATCTTTGCACAATTAATAATTTAAATGTGACAAGAAATGCATAATTTAATTTAATTTTACAGCTGTCGGCATTTTACAAAATATGTGATAAGCCTTGGACCTACGCTGGCATGACGGCTGATGAATTTTTATGTTGTGAAGAATCAAAAGTTAAGACTTGCTCTTCCAATGAGAGCGCCGCTATTAGTGCTCATGTGACAGGAGTTTAACATTCTCAATAATTTAATCATTTATGTATCACACAACTATAGCCTTTTATATTTAAAGAATGTTTATTTTTAAATAAATCAGTATCTTTTAAGAATTTAAAGTATGACTCTTGTGTATGTATGTTTGGGTTTTATAAAACAAGTATAAAAAAAATTCAAATTAAAAAATTGTTTTATTTACATATTACTTAGATATTTTAAATACATAATATGTACTACCACTAAACTAATATGCAAAGTACAGGTATGCATTAACTAACTGTAGATAACATTGTACTCTATTTAAATTGTATACACTAAACAATAATTATGAGGCATAATATATGTACAATTTCTTTCAATACACCGCAATTTAAAAAAAACATATACCCATTAATTATTATTTTGTGTCGTGGCTCTCTTCTTTATCTCGTCCATTTTTGTTGCGCTTACACCTGAATTTCCTGAATCAAATTTCGTACAATCAAAGGCACAATGAGGTCGTTAAGGAATTTTATTTATTTTTATTATTTCAATTATAGAGTGCTTAAACGTTAAGTGGCAGCTTAAATATATCAATTATTTATTTAATCTAATAATATTAAAAAATGAAATTAAGTATTTATTTTGAATATGCATGCAGTAAGATAATATAACTAAATTAATAATTATACACAAGACGAAAGTATAGTGCAATAGTTTTTGTTTCATGTAACGACATCTACGAGGACATGTACGAGTATCTTTGTATACTGGTTGTGCTGGAACTTATGTGTCATGTCTTTCAAAACAAATCGAAATATTCTTAATTAAAATAGACTTTTGCAAGCATTAAAATTTTTAACTAATGAAGTTAAAACAGTTTGTGTTTTGATTACTTTTTCAGAAATATTAATCAATACTACATAATTGAATTTATTAAGAAAATAATTTATTGTAACAGTAAAATTTAAGGCCTTTAATTAAATTAAGCAAATTATATATTTATCATTCAGAAAATGTATAAAAATTTTGCCGAAAGTGGGACTCCTACGCTTTCTAGATTCTGACCATTGGATTGAATCGAAAAAGCTTAAATTCGAGTCCCACTAAATTTTATTTCAATACATTTTCAACATTAAAAAAAATGTTTAAATAAAAATAACATACTCTTAAAAATTATTTCACATATGTTTTGGATGTTATCTTCATATAGAAATGAATATAATTAAAATGTTTCATTGATATATTTAGGAATTATAAATATTTAGCTTCACCACTAGAGAATCTGGAATTTAATCCTTGAGCTTTCTTTATAATTGACTTCTTTTGAGCTTCGTCAAAGCGATTGACTTGTAAATCGACATCTCGACTGAATGGGCGACGCTCTTTTTTCTCATCGTCTTTGTCTTCCCTCTAAAAAAAACCAAGTGAAATTGGAATTTTATTTGACATTTATTTTGATATAACATAATTGTTATTCTTGTGACATCTTTGCCGACTAGTTTTGGATTAAATTTTAAATACTATTTTTGAAAACGTTTGTTTTTATTGCATTTTTTAATAAGATATTAAAAAATGACTTTATGATGATTATAAATGTTGAGCTGTTTTTACCTTCTTCTTCTTTTTCAATTTCTTCTGGTGAATTTCTAATAAGCTTTCTTCTCTCTTGTGTTTCTTTTTATGTTTTCTAAAAAAAATATTTTTTTTATTTTAAAATATATGATATGTATGACAGAAAAATATAACAAAAGTATTATTTTTATAGTACCTAGTTTGTACTATACGTTTTTTAATGTTTTGAAACTTTAATACAGCTCTTAAATATTTTATTATTTTTTAAAGTGTTAATTCACACTAAGGATATAACAATACTTAAAGAAAAACATATAAAAGTAGAAAGCTCAGCGGGATTTGAGACGCGGGTTCAAATTCCACTGCGCTGCATTTATGTTTTTCTTTAAGTATTACAGTTCTTAAATTTCAATATCTACTAATATTGCAATTTAAAGATAAATTTAGATATATACTACAACAAATTGCGGACATTCACGATTGACCAGTGTAATATAAGACTCACTTGATTGCTTTTTCTTGATCATCATCACGGTTGGCAATAAGTCGAGTCCTGGCTTCTCTCTGTAAAGACTCATTTGCATCTTCTTCTTTAGCTGTACCTAAAGCTTTGCGTGCCTTTTCCTCAGGAGTATCTGTCCAACTGGACCTGAAGTTGTTATGTTATTTAAAATATTTCCTTCAAATTTACAATTTAGTGAGCTTAAATAAATAATAAATACCTGTCGCTCATATCAGGTCCCTCTTTCGCCCGAAAACTTCGAGCTTCCAATCCTATGAATTTAGCTTTACCTTCTGGTAATTCTAACATCCATTTCTCACGTGTTTTAATGTTTGAGCTCTGCAAAGAATGACCTTCTAGAGATTTTATTTTAATTTCCATAGCACGTTCTTCGAGGCGTTCGTGAGCCTCTGACCATTTGGCTTCGGCTCCTTCAGGAAGTGGTCCTATACCGTCGTCGTCTGAACTTTCGCATATCACTTCAGTATTTTCAGCTAATACTTTACGCATATCATTTGGTATAGTTGGTCCTGACGAAAACATGAAATTATATTATAATGCCAATATTATGCAAATAATAACAGCGGAAAGCAGACAATGAAGTATTTTGACATTAAGTAAAAGTTTACCCATCTTATATACGGAGTAAAGGGCAAATGAAGCTGAAAAAAAATTATGTAACTTTGTCTGATAACATAAAAAAAAGAATAAAAATTAAATTGTAATATATCAGACAATAGTTAATATTTCAGATAAATTAATTTCTATTATTATAAATAATTTATATATAACTTGTTAGATTATTCAATAAAGTCGCATCATAATAAATTTCTTACCTATATTTCGAGATTTATTGGCTAAATGAGGTGGCAATAATGGACCTTCACTTTGAGGAGAAGAGATCTTCTTATAAAGTTTCTCTAAATGTGGTGGAAGTGCTGGTCCACATATATCAAGTTTTTGCACCTTATCTTGCAGATCAGTTTTTCGTTTAAGCTTATGTCGTAAATCATTTGGATCAATATCAATATCAGATTGGGAGTTATCATCGCTTAATATTTCACCTTCTTCATTGCTGTCTCTTTGATTATTTTTTTGCGTGGATGTTACTTCAGCACTTTCTGTGGCATTTGAAGGAGAATCATGCTTATTATCTTGTATATCTGTCGTGCTACTAACTTCAACGGAAGCTGATGAAAGTTCATCACCTTTTTGTTTTTCTTTGTCAGGTTTGCTATTCTTACGCTTATGTTTCTTTTTATGTTTTCTCTTTTTAGTTTTTTGTAATTCTTTTTCTAAATTTAACAGCTTTGCTCTTAATCTTTCATCATCAGATGAATCTATTTCACTGGACATCTCAGGATTTTCCTTTGAATCAGGAGGTTTTCCTACAATTGCAGGTATCATGTTATAATAAGATCCAGCTTGTACAATATCTGGAGTGTCACTGTCGCCATTCTCATTTATCAAGATAGGACTACCACTATTTTGCTTTTGTGCTTCTGTAGGAGAGGGCTTATAAACTGCTGATTTTTTAATGGTTACCTCTGGTGAGGTAGATTTTACTTGTTTTAAGTTTTTATCACTTTTATCTAAATTTTTATCTGTACCTACTACATCTTTTATTTCGTCTTTTATATTTTTTATTTTTGTAGGGGATTTATGTGACTTGGATGTAGAACGCCGATATCGGTCTCTACTATTGCTCCTTGTTTCCTTTTGCTTGGATCTGGATCTAAAATCTTGTTTGGGCCTGTCTCTATATTTTTCTGGAGATCTTCTATTTCTAGGATTTTCTCGTGACGGTCTTCTTCTGATGGGAGAATGTCTAGGGTGTCTATGTCTTTCTCTAGAGTGTCTATCAAACCGATCTCTTTCATCTCTTCGTCTATCTGAGTCCCTATTTATTCTTTCATCATTACGTCTACTTCTTGCAGATCTAAATGAGTTGTCACTCTTTTGATGGCGACTATTACCTGTAGTATCTTGAGTTTTGGTCTGACATTTAAATCTACCAGTTTCGGAATCACTGCTAGACTCATCAGATAACATATTGATACCTAAAAACAACAAATGGAAAACTTAAATGGAATAAAAAACAAACTATCACTGATGATACAAATTTGTTTTATTTCTAATATTATTACTTTAAGCTTATCAATTATATATATTATATTCTATGAATATGTTAATATACACATGTTGCACTAAAATTAAAACATTTTTGCAATTTTTTTAGCACTGTATCGTATAGATTTTAGGATACCAGCTGTTAGTATACCCTTAAGGGATTGCCTTACGCTGGACTGCCATACCAAATCTTTTAATATTTGTCTTAATATCACTGCACAGTCAATGTCGTATGCTACAGCTCTAAGTACATCTTCCATATCTTGTTGCAGTCCACCATGATTCCAAAACTTTACAATCCTTTGTTGTGGGATCATGGGCAATTGCATTAAATGATGTAATTTTGTTTCTGGATTTATATCTTGATGACACTGAGCATCTCCATTAGGAAACTCAACGTAGGCATGGAATTGTTGCAAGATTGGTCTATAGAGCTCTCGGAAATTTAATAACTGAGGTTGGACTATATTCCGGACTTTGTTTTTATTTTCACCAAATGTCATTCTAAAGTCACCAGCATAGCTTAAGTTAGATATTGCAAAATAGAAATCATATTCAGAGAAAGTTTCTGGTAAAATTAGCAAAGTAGTATGGACTGCTGAACGTAAATTAGACTGAAGTGCATCACGTAAGTGGGAACTGTTGGTCTGTTTGATAATTTCCACAGGTTTGTGAAGTCTGCCTGCAAGATATAAGTCATTCCAGTCTAAAAGATCAGCTATGAGGTCTTTTTGGGACACCACACCATATTTGATAGTTACGTTTTCTTCTTTGATATCAACTAAGGTATTAAAGTAGACCTTTGCACCCCAATTTTCTTGAAATCTTGCAACAAATCCTTTACCAAGAAAGCGAAGAGCTGAGTAATGTGATGGATTCATTTCAATATTAGCACCGTGCCATCGATGAGAATTGTCGACACAATATATTAGGTCGATCATATTATGCTTTTTCTGGTTACCTATTTGAGGTTTAACAGCTGAACCATATGCAAAGCAGAAAGTAAAATTTTGGGGAAATTTCGACAAAATTCTATAATAAATAGGTGAAATATCCTTAACAGCACCAGCTATCTTAACGGCTGTGGATGCCATGGCTTAGTATATAGAGTTGATTTTTGCTGACCTGTTATGTTTTATATGAACAAATATTCCTTATGTGCTTAATGAGAAAAGAATATATATATTTTTGTTTAATAATGAATCACTTCAATGAATAACCAATACAAGGCAAAGCATTTCGTTACTCCATAAAGAATAAAGTAAATGTCAAAAACATGTCAAATGACAAACGAAATCGTCAAGCAAAGTATACAACCGAAATAGATTAAGTATTAACTAAAAATTAATATTTATCTATGGTTGATTAATAAAGTAAAGTTGCTCTAATACAAAAAATAGTTTCTCTAGTTTCCCTAACTTTGGTAGGTACTTTATGGATTTTACAATAAATTGAGATATTTTTCTTGAAACTATTGATGGTAAATGCTAAAGTTTAAAAAGTTTTGTATTTGCTATATGAACACAATCATTTAAATATTATACGAATCTCTCTAAAAATAAATTTGACTCTAACATCACCTCTAAACACCTCAGGATTTTTTGGAGGAGAAATAACATAATATATGTAAAAATAAGGATTACTATTACCATCGCTCAAAGGACAATAGCAAGAAGTCAACAAGATGATTCATGCTACTATTATTGACAATTAGTGTTTAGAATTATTTGAAATATCTGTAGTAAAAATTAAATGGATGGTAAGTATATTAATTTAGAAGTTCTTTCTATTCTGATCTTATTAATATTGGTAGGTATTCTAAAAGAAACACAAATAACTAAATGTTTTAAATAATTATAAATTTAACAGGGCTCAGATGCACAATCTCTACATATAGTAAAAATGTAACTAATCTCTGTCTGTACATGGAATATATATATTAAAAAAAATATGAGTATTTAAAAATGTAATAGTACCCAAAACAATAAATTAAAATTTTTCATCTGTTTATCAGTTCGTTTGTGCATTAATCTCAGGGATGGCTTAATCGATTCAAATGCAGTTTTCACCTTTTTTTATCGTAAATTCCACTTAAACTTTATTTCAATAGGTTCATAATTAAAAAATATACATTAAATAGGTTCATAATTAAAAAATATACAATTAGAGTAAATCCGAGAACATCAATCAATCGCTGGTAAGTATTAAATGTATTAGAAAAATAGTGCGGTCATTAAAATAAAATGATGAGTTCCTCCTTTTAAAATAATTTTTACCAAGCTATAGGTACTAGCACTAGTATTCGTGTATCATCTATGCTTCAGGTGTAGTGTGTACCATAAAAAAGACTTAAGACATATGTATTGGCAAATTAAAATTAACGTCACTATGCTTGACATATGACAATAAATTATTGTCATTTTTAAACTCGGTGTATGTTTGGAGATTCTTTGATTATAAGTTGGGTTAAATAGCAATTACAAAGAGTAATCATAAAAAAAATATAAACGAAATATTAAGCAAATAAAAAATATCAAGAAAGTTTTACCTAAGCCGCAATCATCATAGTTACACTATACGCTTGAAATAGTGATGTCGAGCGCTGATAGAATTGACTTCGAAATGGAGGTAGAAGTTGAGAGTGCCTCATCTGGACCTCCTGTTGATCTCCCTAATCCTACATCTCCTGCTCCTGCTACTGCCGGCAATGCTAAGAGTGTTGTAGTCACTACTGCTACTTCAGGCTCTGTTACAGTATCGCTACATCCACTAGTAATAATGAATGTCTCTGAACATTGGACTCGGCTAAGAGCTCAAGAAGGTTCACCTCAAACAGGTATTATCATTGTTTGTATTCAATTCATCATCAATCATTTGTATGCTGTTAATTTTTTTAATTTTGTATTGATTTGTTTTATTTTTAATTTATAGTTATTGGAGCTCTTATTGGTAAACAAAAAGGTCGTAATATTGAAGTTATGAATTCGTTTGAATTAGTATTTAGTGTCATAGATGGTGATATTATAATAGACAGAGATTATTACAATTTAAAAGAAGAACAATGTAAGTATTTATTGGCTTTATTATTAAATACATTACATCCTCTGATATATCTGGTATATCTTTTGTTGTTTATTTTACAGTTAAGCAAGTTTTCTCCGATATGGACTTCTTGGGCTGGTACACAACTGGAGAAACTCCTACAGAGAAAGATATTGCTGTACATAGACAAATTTGTGATATTAATGAATGCCCTGTTATGTTTATGCTCAATCCAGCTGGTAGAAAAGGAGATGTAAGTTGTTTTTGTCAACCAATCATTTTATTTTTGTTATTGTTAAAAATGTTGTCGAATATATTTAAAAAAGCTAGCTTAGGTAAAATAAATAAACACCATGTTTGTGTATAATTCATTCACAACATGCAGCTAAAACTACTTATTGTTATTAGCTAAATTTTGATTTTGAAAAAATGTATTACTACATTGACTTGAAAGATTAGACAGCCAGGTGCCACAAATAATATATTAAAATAATAATAATAATAATAACTCTAAATAATAATAAGCACACCCAGAAAACATACAAAAAATAAATATAAAAAGTAAAAAAGTATACGTACAAAAGGTGGCCTTATTGCTCAAATAGCAATCTCTGCCCGGCAACCTTAGGGTAAAAGAAATAGCAAATAAGATAGGGTTAGGGTGCAATGTCTAATAATTGATAGAATAAAATACTTTATTGTTTTTAGCAATTGCCTGTAGTGCTGTATGAATCAGTGATAGATGTAGTGAATGGGCGTGCCACTATGCTATTAGCGCCATTGACATATACCTTGGCAGCAGAAGAAGCAGAGAGGATTGGTGTGGACCATGTCGCTAGGGTATCATCTGGTGAAGCAGCACTTAACAGTTTAGGTATTATAATATGATTTTAGTACACTATTTACTTATTTACATATTCACATAAACTTTACAGTAACATTTGAAATAGCTATGATATGAGACTTACCAATATTTTATATTTTTAAAAAATAAAAAGTATATAACTAAATAATAAACTGTTGTTTCATGATAAAAGTCTCTTAATATTATATTAATATTGTAAACTCTAAATATTATATTAATATTGTAAATTTAATGTAATATTGAAACATTATGCACAAAACGAAATTGATGATATGGTGATTTTACTTTTTTGAAAATTGCATTATAAAATAGCTCCTTTGTTTATAAAACAATCATCATTTTTATATTTACTTTTAAAATTCATCTATTATTTCACAAACACACTCAGCTTAAACTTATAAGCCCATTTTAGAAATATTGTAAATATTATTGAGGTTTTTGTGGCACCGGCACAGCGGCTGTCTGTCAATGTGACGATGCACTTTGAACAAATTTATTAGTGCAGTCATTTTCTTTTTTCTTGCTCTGGTAACATAGACTAAGTGCGGCGTTAAGTTCTGCCACTCAACACGCAATTTCTTTGGCGGAAATGTCGTAAATGAAGTGTCTTAACCCTTAACAGCCTATGCTGCTATATGCTACAGAATGCAGCTAAACATATATATATATATATATATACATATATATATATATATATATATATATATATATATATATATATATATATATATATATATATATATATATATATATATATATATATATATATAATATATATATATATATATATATATATATATATATATATATATATATATATATATATATATATATATATATAATATATATATATATATATATATATATATATCTATATATATATATATATATATATATATATATATATATATATATATATATATATATATATATATATATATATATATATATATATATATATATATATATATATATATATATATCTATATATATATATATATATATATATATATATATATATATATATATATATAGGTTTATTAAATTCTAAAATAATATATAATTATATATATATATATATATATATATATATCTGATATTATATTATAAATAATAATAATAATATATATATAATTATATATATATATAAAATAAATAATTCATATTTTTATATAAAAGCATTTAATATCTATATTTTATAATGGTATTTTATTATATTTAAAATAGAATATTTACGAAGTATGTAATAAAAAATAGTAAATTCTTTATATCTAGATTGTGAAGTCAATAGTGAAACATCCCACCTCTTTTTAAAGGCCATGGCTTTAAAGATTACTTTACATACTTTCAAGGACATTTCAATCAAATAGTAAATTGATCTTCATAAATGTAATTTTTTATTTTAAACATAGAAATAATGTCATGCTATGAAAAAAATGTTATATCTATATACAAGGAATCAATACTACTTATTCGATGCTCTTTGTAGGCCATCTAAAAGATAAACTCACTATCGATCCATACATTCTTTATCTTAATTAAGTCATTTTGATCTTCAATAATTTTTTTTTTAAGACAAGTAATGTCAGTGCTTATGAAGCCCAGTTTATACATATCAAAGGTATAAAACTTTTAACGTATCTTCCGGATTTTGTATGATAAACAGAGACAACCTCAAATCAATCCAATTTATACATTCTTTATCCTTTAGATTTATATGCTACATATTTGATTCGAAAAAATTTTTAATATTTTTCAGCAATGTAATGACGTGGCGCTCATGACCTATTTGGGTACAATCACCAAGGGCTGTAATGCTATCAATCAGCTTGTGAATCGATTCAACGTTCTGTACGATAGGCAGGGCATGGGTCGTCGTATGAGAGGTATATTCTTTTAGGGTGGACGTTAATACTAGTAGTGACATGGTTATGTTAGTTCCCATTAGTCAAACATGTCTCAATATATGCATTATTCTTACATATAATTTACGAAATATATATAGATTGTAGCTTTTAGAAATCATAAATTAAATGACTAATTTTCCCATTTTTCTATTTTGGAAAAAGCATAATAAAATACACAATTATGCCAAATTTGTATAATTTTAGGACTGTTGGGAACCAATCTATCATGGGGCTGTGTGGTATAGGATGTATGGAAGATTGTCTATGTATATTTTTATCTGTATTTAAATATTTTCCAGCATTCTATTCCTGATTTAAATATTAAATGAATTATTTTTTTCATAATAAGTAAACACCAGTGTGATTATCATCTGCACCTAAAGAATATTCTTTCATTTCGCTTTGATTTAGAAAAACATACATTAATAGAAATAGAATGTACATTGAAATTTCTATAATTTTATTTTCATGCATGCGTAAAGTCTTAAGTATGTACATAGTTTATATAAGCAAATATGTCATATACTTTTATGTTTCTTAAACGTTATCTGAAATATGTGTCGTAAGGCCCTTTTTAGGCCAGGCCAGGTTAGTGACAGCTGTAATGCCAACTCTTCATTGAAATCAAAACAAATAAAAATGTTTCATAAATAATTAAATAGTGATGAATATAACAAGTTAGGCACATACAACTTTTATAATATGTAGGTTAAACGTAGCATGACATACTATACTCTTACTATTTTAATATATTAACTAAAGTATATCCTTATTTGCTTATATTCAGTGTATTCAGAATACTTTGTCAGATGTTACCTACATCTATTGACTGAAACTGTAATATTATAAAATTTTTGAACTAAATCAACATCTTTTATTTTTAGTCTATCCATATTATAATGATTTACCTGATCCTTTCGTCGTATTTAGTAAATGTTTATTATTAGTTATTGCTTCAAAAATGTACTGCAGACTGCAGTATTTCTTTTAAAATGCAATTGTTGGTTTAAAATAGTGATAATGTACATATAATAGCTATTATATGTTGTAGCTATTCTACGTGATCGATCCTAACACAGATAATATTAATGAATATTAAATGTAGGTCATTTAATAATTATTAATATTATGTATGTTAGGATCGATCCGTTGTTAAAATCAATCAATCAATCTACTCGCTCTAACGAGATCAGTTGATAAAATTTTCGTACTTTGCATTAGTTCACAAAGCAAAAATTATTGCTTATTGAAATACTTGTAATAGTGGCTTCACGTTTGCTACTAATCAATCTAATAAATATTAATTTTATAATAAAAAGGTCAATATAATAAAAGATAAATGTGACGCAACAAGTTTATTGGCATCATTGTGTTTGGTTATCTCAAATAGTTACATAAAATGAATAAATTTGGACACATTGAGATTCATGCTATGGAATTGGAAGACCTCGAAATTTGGAAAATTTGTGGAATATCATAGGACATCTACCATTTAAAAAATATTGTATCCGTTTTGATGGTTTTTTATGTATTTATACAGTAATATCGTTCTTGTATTAATTGAATACATAAAACAAATAAAAATTACAAAATGAAGCATTTGGTAACACAATTAGTGTAATATTATTATTAAGACTGGTTTATTGGAAAACATTAAATTACATGATATTAAAATAAAATTGATACTTTTGTGATATTATGTAAACAAAATCATAATAAAATTTAAAAAAAACTCAATAAAAAATAAAAATTATAAATGTGTACCATATCATTATAATATTAGTTTTAAGTACATAGTATTAAATGTTTATTAATATTATTTTATAATTTAACAATTTCATAAAAATTCTACATTATTACAAATTTTTACACGCATTGTACTGAGTAATTTGTACAAAAATATTTAATACGAATTCTATTTATTAGTTATATTGCTTTATTGTGGTACTATATTAAATACTACTCCAAATTGCACAAACATCGTATAAATAAGCACAGCTGCCGTAATCACATACAATTAGTATCATAATTCATATATCAATATATATAGTTCAAATATATTTGAAATAATAAATGCACCAAAAGATGGATTCCGTTTTATTGAGCTTAGTGTATGTAGATTGTAGGTACTGTTATTATAACATACAAGAAATTACCTACATAAATATTAACAAATTGTGAACTTGTAACAATATGAATATTTAATATCTTAATTATTTAAGATATAAAAGAATAAATGTAATGTAAGTAATTTTTAAATTAATATATGAGTTGATGTCGAAATATATTTATATTTTATATGTCGTCGGGTATTTTCTCAATGCCGATTAGTTCGTCGAAAAGTGTATGATGGTTGGGAATGACGTGTGGCTCGTGCAGAGTTTGCCGCGCGAACTTTAGCATTGCGCGTGCGAGTTGGCCAACCGTCCATTTTCTGTCCGTTAAAACTCTTACCAGAGTGTCCAGCTGCAAATAAAAATATATATATTTTTATAATAAAATATATTTTTAACATGAACGAAAATAATTAGAAAAAGAATTGTGGCCGTCGTGGAGCAATGGCACAGCGTCTGGAAACGTGACGGTTGTGGGTTCGATTCCCTCTCGGGGAGTATAAATTATTTTATATTTTCATATTTTGTCCATCGTGTTAATGTCCATTGAGCCATCTATACATATATATATATATATATATATATATAATATATATATATATATATATATATATATATATATATATATATATATATATATATATATATGTGTATATATATATATATATATATAATATATATATATATATATATATATATATATATATATATATATATATATATATATATATAAATATATAAAATTGAAGACAGTGATTTAAAATTATTATATTTTCTCAAATAATTTTCTCATGCATTTTTAGTTATTTTACACGATACTATAACGCAAACAAACGTCTGTCATCTCTCTGCTTGCCTTTCTGTTTGCCCGGTTTAATCTCCGGAACATCTAGCTCTCTATAAATACCTTAAATAGTTTCTCATTTCCAAAAGTGTAATATAGCAACGCTGGAACGCCAGCCACACTAGCCGCTAGCCACTGTAGCACCAGCTTGAGTTGGGGATGCCCACGTTGTCGCCTCCCACAGCCCCAGTTACCCGTAGCTACCGGACGAGATGACCCACCAGACGCTATCTTGTGAGCAAGTTGATTTAACTGAAAAGGATACAATAAGTGTTTATAATTATTAAAATAAAAAATATCTATTTTTAGTAAATTACTTTGAATCCGGGAAAAGCAAAACGGGTTTTAAAACTTTACTTTTTTACACATAAAGTTTTACTTTTAGAAAATTTCGTTAATAATATGTATCTTTTTACAAACATTGTTATATATTATAGATATTGTTTTATTTGATAAGTATGTACTTGATGTGTTAAATATATTTTGACTGATCGGAAATAATGATTTATCAGTTACCTGTTAAAAATAAAATAAATCAATTATATAAATTTTTTATAGTAATTAATATAAAACACAAGAGCTTTAACTTCAATTAAATTAAATGTGAACCACACAATTATTTATAAATCGGAAGATATATTAATGACAGTCGTATTATTTTGTTTCTCTACCATAAAAATATATATTCTAAAAAAAAATAATGATTTATAATATTTTTTAATGATTTATAAGTTATAACAACTTGAATCATGCCAAACGTCATAATGTGTTTTCAATCAGCGAATAGAGGTAGGTACAAGCCAAACCAGTGCAGATACAAGCATTGTGTTGTTAGTATATTTTAAGAGATCTATTTATGTTGAGTATTAGCAACAGGCAATACGACGTCTGACCTTTGGTTTATTTATTTTAAGCGTCACAGGTTCACATTCGACAGTTTCCTCTATAGTTTCAACAATCATGTTAACGACCCAATTAAGCTTTTTCTTTTTCATAGTGGGATTTGATAATTGCGTAGAACTAGTATCTGTAGAAGAACTGAAGGACTTCGACTCGTTACCATTTGAATCATTTTCATCTCTATCACTCTTAACGCTTGTATTATCTACTTTCTCTTCTGGTATTGATTCTTTAACTTTACGTTTCTGTCAAAATATTGTATGATTTCAATATTGATCCCGTCCTATTAATTATTTATATTTAAAAAAATAAGTAAATATTTCTTAATTCAATAATTATACTTAATATGCCGTAGTTTTTATATATTTTTTTATATTTATTATATTTAATGATCATATATTTAGGTATATGTTTATCTTAAAAGTTAATACAAATGTAAAAAGAAGCATACCGTGACCACTAAATCTAAACAATGCCATTATTATTTTAAGCCAGAACGTAACAGACACCATAACCATAACGGAAACCATATTTTTCTACAATATATTTACATGCATAGACCATAGACTTGACTGAACAAAAATATATAGAAACATATTATAGACATATTCTAATCTAGTAAGCATTAGTGCAATAAACACTATCGTGCCTATTTACGGACACTTCATTGAATTATATCGGGCTATATATTTTTTCAATGTAGTGTCTGATTTCATAACTAAATAAGCTATGTTCATACCAAATGCGCAGCGAGGCGATGGCGATGGCGTGCGAGTTCTAGGGAGAGGGAGCGTGCGGCGAGAGCGAGACGGCGCGGCGCTATCCGTTCTCGTGTATCTCTCCCATACAGCTCGGCGGCGTCAGCGCCCGCGCCGCCCGGGCCTCCCACGCCACTCGCCATGGACTCGCTCAGTGTCCGTTTTAACAGCGACCCAGCAAATCTAAGTTGAAATGGCACATTTGGATAATTTGCGGTTACGGTTTGTTTTAGTGAAACTCTTCCTTATTTAAATATGAAATATTATTTTCAAAACCAAGAGTGTTTATTACATTTTAAGTTTAATTATCTGTACATTCTTTAACTAAAACAAAGTAATATTAAATAATATATTATATTCGAAATAAGCATAAATAAAGGAAAAATGGAAAAGGGAATGAAATGGAAAAAGGAGTAAAAAAATAAAGGAAATTAAAAACTAACAACCTTATCACAGCTAAATCTCGAGAGTCCAATTCCCTATTTTTATTTTCTGTGCTATCATTATCTATAATAGGATCGTTTAGCCACTGATTAAACTGCTCATACACTTCGTCTAACTCTGAACTGAAAGAAATAAATCATATTAAAAAAGAAGATTAAAACGTTACTCACCTTTCAGTGTTTCAAGAAAAATTATAAAATACATACGTATATTCCGTACTAAAACTGTACTTAGAACTATTCCCAGTTTCCTTTCTTGACAGCCGAGGAGGTTTATTGCCGTTTTCCGTGCTTTCCTGTTCGGTTAACACAAAACCTACGGAGCCCCCTCGCTTAACTCTACCAAATCAAAATATGTAATTAGAATATGGCTCGAGGGACCATATCAACCGAGTTAATCCATTAATTACGTATTGCATACCTAATATCATTATCGTTAACTTCAGCACCAGATATGCTAATACCGACAGCATAACTAGAGCTGTCAGTGGACCAATCACCGGTAGTGCTCGTAGTGCACGAGTTTTCAGCTTCTCTACGCAATGCCTCTCGTAGTCTGTCCGCGAAACCTATCCTTCTCTCTTCTGTAGATAATTCTTTTGAGTACTGGAATGAATTGGGTCGAGCACTTTCTCCTCTTCCTTCATCTTCGCTACCTGATATAATATACATAATAACATTTACTATGACCACAAAAATCCTGACAACAGAATAATTTTATAAAGTGACCGTTGTATGTGTCAATAAATTATTACAAGGTGGATTTGGTACTATTGCAAATTAATAATTAAAAGAGCTATTGTTAGTTATATACCACCTTCCAAATTTACATATATATTATATAGCTGGTAACTACCCTTATTGAAAACCGGCAACTTGAAGTAGACTAGTGGTCAATTACAGTAATTTTAAAATTGGAAACATCGCCAGAGATTTTTTAGGTCACCAAAGATCAAGTATTACACGCTTTATCTAGTCAAATATCTGCCAGTCAACCTATGGTTGTAGGAAAATGTAAAAGTAGTAAAGAATTATTATTATTTAGTAATAAAACACGTAACACTTGCCGTAATCGAAGCTATCATTGGCACTATGAAATTCATCGTCGCTCGAATTACAACTTGAATACAGACTATCTTCTTGTGTGTCTAAATTAGGATGACCAGATGTTCTAGTAACTGGAAGACACTCCCCGGAAGATCCAAGCACTATAAATCTACCCCTTCGATTGTTTAGAGTTCCAGCGTCGGGAGAGAGCCAACATTTGCGTTTTTGTAATTCAACACCTACAAAGTAATAAGTTAATAGATTTTATTTACGAATTGGAAATATTGTATGTAAAATTATTTTAATTAATTCCATAACTTACTTGGATCACTAAGATTAAGAGCAGCGGCGCTGTAGTTCTGTGGCGAGGGGCTTCTGCTACTTATACTATTTATTGTGCTAGATGAAGACGCCTGTTTTATCATTACCGTTGTCTCAACTTCTGGCGGCGTCTGATTGAACGATTCGCCTTAAAATTATCGAAAAATTACGTTACATTTAAGATATATTTATATATAATATATATTCTTATAAAAGTTTTAAGTGAATTTGTAGTTGTATAATAAAAGGTTTTATATATATTGTCAACGTAGAAACTTTATTTGTAAAAATAAAGATATTGAAACAATAAAACATTTTACCAATTGGTGATAATCTTCGTTCAAGCTTTTGACTGTCACGAACTTTCATGGGAGTTTGTTGAAATGCTAACAGGCTTTTATTTAATTCCCGTAATACGTTATCTTCCTCCCATTGACCTAAAGGTAATGCGCTATAATCTTCTGCGTCCATTAAACAAAGTGTTACCTGAAATATGTATGTATGTTTTCATGCTTTTCTTGACCTTATATTGAAATGTATTAAATTGAAATAGTAAAGTTTATTCACTTTATGCATACACCACTGTGATAAAAAGACGAGAGCTCCTGGTATCTCGATAAATCTTCTATATAAATAGTCAAAAGGAACTTTGAAAAGTTTTAATACAAGCCGCAGTCACAATCTCCTAGCATCAATCAAAAACTACCTAGTACATTATGTACTCACAGAAGTCCCACTGATGTCACCTACGAGTAATATATCCTGGTATTCGAAATACTCTTTGAAAAGGACAATACATTCAATTTGTATTAAAGACAACCAGGTGCCGAGCGACCTTAAGAACTTAAGAACCCTTTACTTTGCTTTTACACAGGAGGACAAGGAGTCTCTGGTCAGCCACAGATGGGGAGAAGAAATAGGCTTGAACATGCTCAAAGTTCACTAGGCTCAGGGTCTGATCAACTCGATTAAGCTGCTGCTGTCGATAAGCTGCACGTACTACAAGCAAATGGCAAAGATGACACGGTCTACAGGTTAATTCGGAACACCGTGAGGGTAACGACAATACACAATTTAAAGATAACCATTAAGCAAAAATGCGGCGGTCACATCTTTCACATCACATTATAGCGATCATGCCCTTATACTACAACCGTACAAAATCACCCAAACCTACTTCAATACTTCTATATTAATTTTATTTTTAAGGAGTGAGATATTTTAACACCGTCACGTTTTAACAAGGCAATCAGAAATAACCTTGTGTTAAAATATCCCGTTAGCTGCTTTCCGACACTAATTTAAGACACTAGGTATAGAGTGGTGAAGCTCAATGGAGATTGGAAACCATCGCATTTAAAGCCAGAGGCTATCCAACTGCGTTACTATGCCCTCTTGATTTTTCCTAAGAACTCTATCTATTTTAATTTTCATTTCAAGCTTTTCTATATTACATATTGAGTCATTATTTACTTACAGTTTTAGGTTGATCTAATAACTCTATATAATTTTTTTGTCTTTTGTCACCAATTCTACTGAACATTCGAACCCCTTCTACTTTTAAAATTTCGTTGTCTTCGAGGGCCTCAACCGAGAGCATAGCAGGTAAAAGTTCTGGCATCATAAACATTGTTAACGATTCCTAAAATTATCAGTGAAAAAAGTTTACTACTTATACGTACTTATAAATGACTTACATTAGTTTTATTTATTAAGAAAATATGTATCGGTAGAAATAAATAGTAGAACATATACAAGTGTTTACACAATATGTGCAAGAAACTAATTTCAATATTATATTACTTTTGCTAGATCTAGTAGGTATATTAAGTGCATAATGAACAAGTTTTAAATAAAATGCTTACTTGAGTCTCTCCATCAACAAGTACGTCACCACCAATACGACTAGACGCAAAACAGACTCTTAAAGCGTCATCATTTTCGCATCTTTCCGGTCGACCTTCGTGTCTGACTAAAAGCTTACACAATGGCAGGGTACACTCCAACCAGTCTTCTATGGTAAGCCACTGTTTAGATGTCATGACCTTGAAGGAAAAGCAGGTAAGAGTATTCATACTTGATCATTTGCAAATACACCATAGTTTTAATTCTGCGGCTAAGTATTCATTTGGAATTATTTTTTTTTATTAATATTTTTAACGGTATACTATGTGTTATTATAAAGAAGAAGTCTTTTTAATATTTCACAAATAAATTCCGCATATTTTTTATTTATTACCAATTATTCCATTACAAATAACATATTGTTTTTTCTGGTAATGCTTATAGTACGTAAAAGATCATACAAAAATGATATGGAGTGGTAATATAGCAATTGCTAGATGCTGGTGTAGTGCCAATTGCGCGTTTACTAATGGATTCATTCAATTGAATAGCAAAAAATAGAAAATTACTGTCCTGATTATGATACACGTAAAAAAATCCTATGTTAAAAAATATATTTTATAATAAAAGTTGTCTATATCTGCGAATGTCATTAATTGACTCTATTCTTAAATTAATAATGAAAGTGAGTTCTTCTTACTCATATTTTACCTGTCTACTTAATTTTATACATCCTTCGTTGCTATTTTTGTCGAGCCACTCAAAGTAATGAAGCAAGCTTTTTAATTTATTTCTTTGAGATTTTCTAAAACAAAAAAATATGAAGAATATAAAATGTCATGGTTATTTTATATGATCATGACCTGACAAAATATTTACCTGTGTAAATTTTTAAAAAAATGTGTGAAATTAAAATCTTGCAACGTTGGATGCGTTTTCAGTGTCCGTTTCGGAAACGTAGAAAAGAAAGCGTGCGCAATGAGTGACGAAAGGAAATTGTAATCAAGTTCAGTCACATCACCTAAAAATATATGGTAAATATATACTAAATAAAATTATTAAGGTCATTGTGGCCGAGTGGGACTGTTTTACATTCGTTACTCATGTGAACTATATCAATTTATGTCAACTAGCGGATGCCTGGAACTATGTTCGCTTGTACTTTATAGCATTTGTCGTCCGATTTATTCATATTCATATTCAAATATTTTAAAGTTTCAAGTACATCTTTGTACTATATCTTTTCGGTGATATTTCTATATTAATATATATATATATATATATATATATATATATATATATATATATATATATATATATATATATATATATATATATATATATATATATATATATATATATATATATACATATATATATATATATAGGTCAATATATATATAGTATAATAAATATATATGTAGGTCTGTAAATATGTTACGGAGTCTCAAATTCTTTTTAATTTTGATTTTTATATGTCAATTAAAATATCCACTATCAATTTTTATTCAGGTGTTATTTCAATATATAAATATCAATTTCCATTATCGATTTTTATTCAAGCGTTATTTCAATATATTAATTTGACATCAGATTTTCCAGATCTTGAATTTTTTTTTCATATAACGCCGCGTATGGACCTAAGAGAGCGAAGAATATAATTGAACTATACTCATTTTCCCGTGTGGGGATCAAATCCCAGGATGTTCATTAAGGGGACAAACTTTATGTGCAATGTAAAAAAACACAATTAATATGCTAGTTAGTTTAATTATTTCAATAAGAATTGTGACATATTATATGAAGATTGCCTTTTTTGTTTTTAATGTCATAATAAGTTTACGCGAGAAGTTTACATTTTTAAAAAATTTATTGTTTTTTATTTTAAAAAACAACACTTATATCCATTCACGAGCTCACCGACTGTGGAAAATGCCTTTAGAAACGCTAATGATCCCATGATTCTACGATGGCATTCGTTTAAAAAAATCATTATTAGTGTGAACATTTATTTATCGCCTTAAAGTATTTGTTTTTGGTAAATGTATTTATAATGTAGATATACTGTTTTCAGAACATACATAGGTACTATTTTCAGAACGCAAAAACAGTGGATTTGAATCTCAAATTGTATAAATTCTAAATTTCAAGCAATTTACTTGAAATTGAATTAAAAAAGGAAAGTCAAGAAGCGTTTTAAATTTTATATGATAACATCATATGGACCCGGAAACCACATAAAGTCTCTTTTATTCGAAGCTTCAATAAAAAATAATATGAGAAATTAAAACTATAAAATTTGTAAATTATATTATCATTAAGCATTTTAATATTTAATTATGTTGACTTACTTTGTTGCTGTAAACTGAAAATGAGACCTTTTGGTGGTCGCCATTTTTTGAGGTGTAATGCCCTATTTACCATAATTCGAATAGTGTTATCGAGAAAATTTCTACGATACTCTTCAGATGTTTCCTCGTTTAGAAACTCTTCCAAACCTTTCATCAGCTCAGAGTCTTTAATATCATCATCTGGATCGATTCCTATACTATAAAAAAATATAAATCAAATTTTAATTTATTAAACAATATTGGTCGTAAATCTTTATATATATTTTCGTATTAATTAATTTCTAATTAATAATGTTTAGGTATCTAATGTATATATATATATATATATATATATATATATATATATATATATATATATATATATATATATATATATATATATATATATATATATATATATATATATATATATATATAAAGAAAGATATCTCTATATTTTCTTACTTGCACATATCATGAATTTTTAACATGCTGCCAGATAATTTAGCTGGTGATGAAGCAACAAGTAGATGTTTTAAGTGGCGCTGCACTGAAGTCCACCAGGGCAGGTCACACGGTAACATAACAAGCGCCATTCTGATGAAAATATTAAAGAATGTGGTAAATTTTATCATCCCTACTAATTATAAATGCGAAAGAAACTGTCTGTCTGTTATGTTGTCACGTCTAAGCCGCTATTGATGAATTTTGGTACAGAGATAGATGGAACCTTGAGAAAGAACATATAAGGCTACATTTTATCTGGATTCCGATCCCGGAATTATGCAGGTAGAAACTTGGGGTGATCTTATGTATCGTATAATAATTGGACATTGGAAAAAAAGTAATATTATAATTTTATAAACTAGAAAAGAGTCTGCTTATTGATGGTATGATAACATATATTTATTCCAAAAATATTGCATATAAAATTATCGTTTAAATTAATATACATATATATTTCATGCAAGAAACACATATACATTGTGTCTACGTTTTTTAATGATAGTGATTTGAAAATATATAAATCCCAGAAAGTTGAAGAATTACAATATGATGTCGAAAGTTCAGAACGAATGTTATTCAGTTTATTTAAGATGGCGAAGCTCCAAGCGGGTCGCTAGTGATATTATAATCATTAAATGTAAATTAAATCAAAACTTCTAAAGTAACATCCACAAAAGTGTTAAATGAACGCGTCCAAAATTTGACAATTGGCTTACCAAAATATGTCAAATGTCAGTTGTCGTTTGGAAGTGGACTTTGTTAGTTGTGCGTGTTTTATTGTTGTTTTTATATTTTTTATTTATTTATTATACACTTAATAAATTTAGTACCATTTATAAGAAAATGGACCTTCAAATATGTTTTATAAGCTGATATTAGTAAGGATATGTTGTAAGATATAATGTGATTTTATAGTTATACATAATAATTTATATCTTATATATATATATACTTATCTAGATTGATAAGGTATCTTTTAAACTTTATTGTCGACATGACGTAAATTTTTGCACGCCAGCGATATTATAAAACTCAGATAATTTATTCACGCAGACGTAACTGAGACCGACGAAGATATTAGTGTTATATATTTGTTCATAGTTTCAAAGTACGCAAAGCAAAGGTCGAGTATAATAGTCAAGCAAAAATGACTGTTAGAGACAAGATATTAAAAACATTAATATTAGGTGCTCCAGCATCAGGAAAAGGCACTATTTCGTCAAGAATAGTTAAAAAATATAGTGTGGAGCATGTGTCGAGCGGAGATAAGCTACGTGATCACATTGAGAAACAAAGTGAATTAGGAAAAGAAGTAAAACAATATCTTAACGAAGGAAAACTTGTCCCTGATGATGTAATGATTAAATTTATGACAGCAGAATTAAAAAAAGTAGAAAACAAGCCATGGTTATTAGATGGATTTCCAAGGACAGTTACTCAGGCTAATGCTCTGTGGAAAGTAAAACCAGTTCATATTGTATTGAATTTAGTTGTACCATTTGAAGTTATCATTGATAGAGTTAAAAACCGTTGGGTTCATTTGCCTTCAGGTAGGGTATACAACATTGGTTTTAACACACCAAAAGTTATGGGAAAAGATGATGTTACTGGTGAAGAATTAATTCAACGGCCAGATGACAAACCAGAAGCTGTCCAAAAAAGGCTTGAAATATATGAAAGTGTCACTCGACCAGTTATCGATTTTTATAAGCAAAAGGGTATTTTAAAAGAATTTGAAGGTCGTACATCAGATGAAATATGGCCTAAAGTAACAACTTTTCTAGATCCTATTTTTCAAAAGAATTAATCAATTCCTTAAATTATTTTTATTTATCTAATCGTGTTTTTGTTTGTAATTATATAAATAATACATAATAAGTAGTACAAAAAATATTACTATTCAACTAAGAATAATTGTATACATTGAACACATGTCTTCCATTTTTACATATATTTATAAAACCAATTATTGTACTTAGTTATTGCATTTTAAAATTTTACAAATTATTAAAAAAAAATCATAATTTACATCTTATGTAATTTGTTATATAACATTATTTATTATATCATTTAAAAAGATAAATCAAATTTATTGTTGTAATAGATACTAAAAGAAATATACTCTATTACTGTTGATTGTAAAAACATGGCAGGGATATGACTGTTAAACCATTTTTAGTAAGTTTATTTTACATACATTAACTATTTGATGTAACTTGGATGTTACATCAGTCTGTAGGATATCCATAAACTATTATGTAACATATTCTAGTCGAAAATTGTATACCAAGTATCAATAGCGAAAAATCATTTTAATATTAAAAATTATCAAAATTATTAATTTCAAGTGTGACATACATATTATGTATGTGTAATTTATTAGACTATACAATATATGTTGACTATAAATGAGTGACAATATAACATTAGTGCCTTACATTCATTGGAGTATGTTACATATTAATAATTTTATTTTTTAAATTTTGACATTTTTAAAGCTTCTAAAATAGTAATTAAGTGTAGAGTGTATAAGCCAAAGGTTTCCTTGCCAAAGGTTTTTAAAAAAATATTTATTAATATAGTTGTTTTATTTTTGTTTAAGTGTTTTAATATCATAGCATCTGAAGCACAAATTAATGCAGTTAGTTCATGTTAGTTTTAGTATCAAATTTGTGATAAAAATGTAGACAGTAATCATGTTTTGTTAAACATAACATTTTGATGTTCTTACAATACATTTGCCAATATAATATGTATACAATTGTTATTTTGTTTTGTTGACTGTTATAATAAAACATTAGTAAATTAATATTATTTTTATTTAAATAATATTATATATCATATATTTTTGTACCTAGTATCAAACATAAAAATTATGATATTATAATAATTTGATGAGGTCTAATCTCTGAGGTCTAATCTCTGCCATTACAATATTTATATTTATATAGATATTCAGAATGACTTCTATTTAAAAAGCGTATAAAAAATTATTATAGTGGAGTCGGAGCCTTTTTTCTTCTCAAAGCTAAAAGTTCGAAAAGGCATTTTAAGGATTCCGTACCTCAAATAACCCTTATAGGATCAATTTGTTGTCCGTTTGTTAAGACGATTTTTGTATTAGCGGCTAATGGGAGGTGTAATTAACATCTAACTCTGTAGAAAAGTCTGTAGTCGTGTAGTGTAGTAGAAAGAGTACAGAAAAATCAAACTACTAAGTCAATGCAATCAAAGGATATTAGCGTTTATTCGCCGCCTACCGAACATCAAAAGGGAGCTTAAAGTACTAATAAAGGAGACAATCTGATAATTGGAACTTTTCTAAGTAAATGAAAAGTATCACAGAAAAAACCGTCACAAATATACAATTTATTTCATGCAAAAATTTCTGCAAACGCACGTAAATTTCAGTTTGTCATATTTATAAATTACATTTCCTATGTGACGTACTGTCATGAAATTGGTACGGATATATTTTTTTTAGTAAATTGCACATTCTTATTTTGATATATAATTAAATCTGCAAAGAAACACACTAAATACATAACATCATACTGGTTCACTAGAGCCTAGAAACTTCTGACTCCGCAAGACATTTTTTTACGCTTAATAATTTAAAAATATAGGTAACTTATTGCATACAAAACATAAAGCCAAGAAATATACTCGGATGAAAATAATATACTGCCATGTGGCAAAAGATTTAGGTACAATAAAACCTATTATTACGTTCTTTACAAGATTCAGTCTGATTGCCCCGTAAAGTGCTGGACCAGTGAGAAGCTTGAGAATTCTATTCAAAAATACAGCTAAACTCAACTAACATGACTGATTGGGACGTATAAGACTTATAATTAAAAAATATTATGTTTTAAAAATATTGTGCTTGTTTTATATACTCTGGTGCCTTTTATATGGCCTTTTACATACTTAATTAATTTTGTACAGGTTCTGTAATAAAGAAATTGAGATCAAGATTTTAATTTAAGGGCTATAGGTATGTCAAATGCCTATAATAGATTATTTCAGCCTAAATCCGCAGATTTAAATCTACTCAATTTATTTAATTTCATTTCATTTTACTCAAGCTTTTCCCACCATGCCGTGGTAGATTGTTAATAATAATATTGGACAAGTGCGAGTAGTACTCTCGCACCGAGGGTTCCATTTCATAATTGTAGGTTAACAGGAAGTAAGGCTTGTAGGCTTTGATTAAACGGCGATTTTCATACAAAATGCAAAAAGTAACAAAATATTTTTAGGTGACTTTAACTAAGAAGTTTATTTTGTACTTCATTCGGACACTTGGTATTGATTCCAGCTTGATTCCTCCACTTGATTTTGGGAAAACGGTCTTGACTGTAGGACAAACAGATAGACAGAAAGACGGACAACAAAGCGATCCTCTTAGTGTTCAGTTTTTTTCCTTATGAGTCGGAACCCTAAAATTAATAGAATGACGTTGGGAAAATTTTCCTGAATTTATAATATAGGTATTTAATATATGTAGGTAATTAATATAAGTAAATATTTAATACTATTTAGGTTAGGTTAGGTTTGGTCAAATTAGGAGAAATATATCGTCAATGCATATATCTAAATTCTAATTTTATATTTAAAGTTAAATCAGATATTTTTCAGACGTTTTGATATTTTTAAATATGAAATAAGACCAAGAACAATAATACAACCTTATTTATTAAGCATACAAAATACAGTAGGTACACAACAATGTAGTTTTCAGTAGGTAATCACATTATTAGTTTTTTATCTAACTCCATTATGTAGTTTTTGACCTGCTTTCCGTAGCAGTTATACGTTTTTAGATATTTAATTAAATTCCATGTTAGATTTGTGTTAATAGTTCAGATTAATGCATTTTTTATTTACGCACATCTTAGTAAAAAGTACAAATTGCAAATACATTAGGTCATTGGCTTCCAAACAAGGAAAGTGTGTCAGTGTATATTATAAAAGAAAAAACAAAGAAAACAAAATTCTACTACTACTACACTAATACAGTTGATGTATCTTGTCTTTGGCTAGAAATAACCAATTTGCACGTATATATTATATTTAAAAAAAAGTAGGCTACTTACATTACGGCGTTTACGTCGTGAAAAGTTAACTTTTATCACTGCAAGCACTACAAACTCATTGAAGTCACTGTCGCCGTGCGACTATCGGTATTTTTTTCGCACTTTTCTCATTGTCTGCATAGAAGTCCATCTATTTTCTTTCGCATAGATTATCTTATTGCTTTTCTATAGACCGAAATAGTGTGAGTAGTGAAAACGAGAGCCGGTTGCGGGCGACGCGAGCGCGCGAACCCCGACTATTTTTAGCAGCTTTCGTGCATTGGCGCTGAAATTAGATTGTAAATAAAAGCGTTGGTTTAACAGAATTCATAGTATTCGCTGACCAGGATTAATAGATAATATTGTGCTTTAAAGATTTAATATTTTGAAAGGCGTCATAAATAACAACAATGTTATTTGATTTTTATAAATAATTAACTTTTCTTGTTTCATATATTTATTTCATTAATTAAAAATAGTAGAGCAAATGTTCTTTTTTTTCGTAAATATTATTAGAGCTGAAAAAAACACTGTTACTTTTAACCAGATGTCACTAAATAAAAATAATTATTATGTAAAATCGATTAAGATATTAGAATATTTATTGAATTTAGACATATGTTTATATAAATAATAATAACACTGTACCACTGATACAAAGCTGCATAAAGTTTATAGGTTATATTTTCGGCGTACATAGAGGAGATGTGAGATCGCGGCGTGTGTTTTACGTGACTATTCTGGTAATACTGACGCCGACTTTCACTGGGGGGCGACTACCCTGGTCGGTTGTGGCACCCTCCACCCGACTGAATGACGTCATTGGCGTCGCGTCACGACCTACGACGCCGTACGAAGCTCAATACCCCCATCTCTACGACCTCGTGAAATGCCGCGATACTTTCAACACGTTACGTAAAATAATATAAAAAATGTATGCATATCACGTTAACAAACACGTCATTTGAATAAAAAAGAAAAACTTTAAAACATCAATATTAATAATAATAGTGATACCAACATTACAATAGCTCATATTAATTTTTTGAGAATTAAAATATAAACGTTGTAAAATGCTGAAAAAATAAATTGGTTAATTAAACATTTTTTTTAACCTATATCGTCTACAATTAATTACTATCACGCTATGTGAAAGGCAAGGCTATTGCTAAGCTCAGAGCGCATGCGTACACCCACACACGCAATTGAAAGTACTTAATATATTGTAGAAGCTACAATGCAAATCCCGTTTGTTAAAAAATACTCCTCGTAAGCTTTGATATCCTGGTATCATTACCGCCCGTGGAAAATTGTTGCCGCCCTATGGTGACTCTTGGGCGGGCTAGGGCGGAGCAACGTAGCTAAGCTGATAAACATTCTACATCTTTGCGTTATACAAGGTTTGTTTTGTAATTTTAATATTGTGATTATATTTTAAACAATGTAAATGAAAAATGTATACAGAAAATATAACATTAAATAAAAAAATAAATTAAACAGATACATTTAGCTAGTATTCATCATTTCTACCTCATTTTGCTTTGCTCATGTTATTTTAGGGTCTACTTTAGATATTTGCATAATGTATTTATTTAATTTATCGCTACATAAGGAACGTATTAAATGTGAAAATAAGGAAATATAGTAAGGAAAATAAGGAAATTGTAGACGATATCGTAGCGCTACGAGGGCTCAGTACGTAGCACTTTCCTTTTGCCTTCGCGGTAATCGTAGCAAAGGCGACTTAAAGAAGAAGAAATGAACTCTTACACTTTTTATGCTTAAGTTACTATGTATCATATATAATTGAATAAGATCATATTTTCAATGCAGAATATATTTGTATTTTTCATAAATATAAAAGTAAAATTATTGTTTTGGTACAAAAAGTGTTTAAAATGAAGTTACAGTGCAAGCATCTCTTACCTACCTACCTATAAAGCCTACCTATAATTTACTTCCTAAACGTACACACAAAAGTTAATTAGATTAATTTTATTTTTGTACTCTAAATCTATTATAGGGAAACCTTGTAAATTATACAAAACTCTAGTATTTCTTTTGTTATTACGAAGCCTTACCAAAGCAAAGAGTCACATGTATAATGAAGAATAGTTGTCAATACTGAAAAGTTATGTCACTAGTGTTAATTTTATTAATAGTATATTTACATACATTTTAACACATTTTTAGATTTTTGTACATCTTCAGTACGTTTATGTTTTGATATGATTTTTATCTCCATTTGTAGATATTATAAAAAAAATGCAGATTAAATTAATTTTTTCGAATTAATACAAGATACGAATAATTTATTTAAAAAATATATTGAAAATTATATTAATATATTATTCTGCTATCGTAATATATGTACATAAAAATGAGTCTTGACAAACTGTTTCAACATGAATATGTATTTGGTAACTTTAAAGTGTCATCCTAGCTTCGTAGTAGCAGTTTATCACAGTTACTACTACAAGCCACTAGGCTCCTGGTACCTTCGACCTCTATGGAGGCTACGTCTTCTTATTTGAAACATATCTTTTAGACAAAGGTTGAATCAAAATGTCAAAGTTCAGCATAGCAAGAGAGATTTTAAAAATATAGAACCTTACTAAAGTGTAGTACTTATTACCCCTTTAAAAATATTAATTATTATTAATTACTTTGTAGCTTTTTTATCATTTATTTTTCAATACATATAACAAGTAGTGGGAGAAAATAGTATTAAGATACTCCTTTCTTTTCGTGGCGTTGAGTAGCTGAACTCATCGTTGCGATGAGAGAGGAAGCAAAGATTTACCAGAGGGATGAAATGATAATAGTTCTTTCTCTCTAGTGATGACCAAATCAACAACTGTTCATTTTATAGATTTTATGCCACTTTTTTTTTTTTTTACGCTGGGAAATGCGATTTATGCAGACCGCTCATACGAACGGTACTGTGGGACTCACCGTTAAATAAAGCCGATACTCCCCACTAAAACCCAGCGGAATCCTCTCCACCTACATGGAGACGCCGCAGGATCGCTTGCGCATGCTACTACGACGCCTCAGTGGAAAGACCTTTTGCGGGCAACCGTCGCCTTAGGGGTTTAAGCAAAACCCTGCCTAGGGTAAAGGAAGTTGGAGAAGCGCATACTGCCTTCTATTCCCTAGTCTCCGATGGCGGAGTGAGCCTGCCATCGCGTTGGATTCTCGCAATCGCTCCGCGGCCTCCTTCAATGTCATGACAGATTCGCAGAAGGAGACCATTGCAGACCAGCACCTCTCACCATCCAGCATGGATCCCACCACACTGGATAGTGAAAGGTCTCTACCCACTACAGTTGTCAACGCCTGACGCTGTGGGGCCTATGCGGTCGTGGCACGCCGGTGACGCCTCCTTACGTGCAATCTGGTACAGGTATTTACCAAAGCATCCGTGCCCCGTCAAAAACTGCACCAATCTAAACGTCAGGACCCCAAAGTTCCTCTGAACCTAACGTTCCAGGTGGGGGCGAACAGCGTCCACAGTCGGTAAGCCTGCCGCCGGGGACTCCAAGTCCAACTTCCATCGCCGGATAAGGGCTTCATTTGCTCTTCTCCTGATCCGAGCGATTTCCTCCATCGATGATCGTTCACCTCGCGACCGCTCACTTGTACTGAACGCGTGAACTCTAGCGAGTACTTCCGACTTTAACTCCCAAGGCGGACCTCCCGCTAGAAGGGTCGCCGCTGTCCATGACACCATACGGTAACCTCGGATAGCTCTTACTGCTATGACCCGCTGCGCTTTTCGCAATTGGGTCCTGTTCCGAGCGGTAACAGAATCTGCCCAAACAGGGGCACCGTACAATGCCATGGATCTCGACACGCCGACATACAGCAATCGACATGGAGAATGTGGCCCTCCGATATTCAGCAATAGCCTGCCGAGGGCCCCGGCGGTGTTCACCAGCTTCGGCACAAGCTGAGTGAAGTGCGCCGCAAACGACGATTGACTATCTAGGGTCAAGCCTAGATATTTCATTTGACCCCGTACCTCTACCTCCTGCCCCCGAATATGCAGAGTGGCCCCACGGGGAGGTCCCTTGCGCGGGCCGTGAAATAGAAGAGCCTCTGCTTTGGAGCTGGAAACCCTGAGGCCCAGCGCTTCAATACAGTTATGCCACTGCGCCAACAAAAATGTATAATAGAGTTTTTGAGATAATTTTGAACAAGTGCAAGTACTCGCAAACCAATTTGCGGTCATATCCATTCATTTTGTATGAAATGAACTACAGAATAAGTTTGTAATGGGTTTTTTCTGGAATATATCAATAAATTTCCAATTTTCAGATATTTTCCTGTTTGTATTATAAGTTCTAACTTGAAGTGTGTAGGTAGGTATTGGTTACGTGGCGATTTTCATAAAAAATGTAAAAAATTATAAGATCTTTTGATTCTGTTGACTTAAAAGTTTGATTTTTTCCTTGTGTTATCGATTTGGATATTTGATAATAACTTCAGGTTGATACGAGATTTTGAGAAAGTGGTCTTGATTATAGATGACAGACGGACAACAAAGTAATCCTATAAGAGTTCCGTTTTCCCATTTGGCTTTGGATATACGGAACTCTAAAAAGAAGGTAAAAACAAGCTATAATTTTTGCTTAAATTAAATTTGCTTAAATGAAAGCTGAGATGTGTCAATAACGTTTCAGTGAACTTTTACTTTTTACTAAGATATTTTATCACAGTAAGTGGTTGTTAGGTTGATTTTTTTACTTTGGTAAATTAATTATGTTTCAGGCTTAATTTTAAATCTAAAACATTATATTATAAATTTTATACATTTAGTAATAACATATATCAACATATATAATGAATAATAATTTAAAAATATATAAACATTTTCTATTATAATAAATATATATTTTTAAATTATTATTCATAATATAAATGTGGGACAAACTGACACTACACATTTATTTTGAACATAATATGAATAAATCCACCCTCTGCCACTTTCACCCTCTCGGCCCCACAATAGTTGGGGTGAACTATTTACACCTATTCGCTCTTCTGTTACCCTATTGACGCACACTAACTTACGCGGGGTGACTGCAACGGGCTCCACTTTACGCGTCGATATACTACAGTATGTAGTTATGCTACCCTGGTAGTTTCGTAGCTAACATGTTACGTCACCATAGTAATGTCACACTAACTGTTGAATATGTGCGTATATGTTGTAGTCTCCTGCAATGCCTCTGTCTACGGTGACGGAAAATGTTGGAGTCCTGTGTATGTATGAATGTCATATGATATATTTTATGTAATTAAATTGATTAAATATTTTTTAAAATGTCGATGGAAAGAAGTGAAGAAATGAACTGCTCACAATCTCTGCCACTATGTTCTATATATATGCTCCTTCACGTTTATTTCGCAGTATTATCGAACCTTTATATTTTGTGTTACGCAAAATAGTCCTCGGGGCTTACTTTGCTATACTACAACTTAGGAAGTCGCAGAAGTAGTTCGACTAAACTGGTCTAGGTAAACAGGAAGTACCCTGTAAGTTTTGATTTCGAGGCGATTTTCAAATAGTGCAAAAAAATTAGGCATAAACACTTAATATCTTTCGATTGCAATACTTACCAGTTTTTTCTGTGCTTCTTTCTTTTAATATTCATTTCAGCTTGACTCTTTCATGTGGTTTTGAGAAAATGGTCTTGACAGACGGACCGACAGACAGACATACAGACGGTTAATAAATCCTATAAGGGTTCTTTTTCTGAGATACGGAACCCTCAAAAACATGATTCTCCCCTTCACCCTCTATTTTATTTACTTGTATTTTGTGTCTTGTCCCATACTGCTATTTGTAGCATATAATTTGTCATTTTATATAAATATCGGCCGAGTTCCGTACCAAATTCATGAATCAACGAAAATTATTACTTTTAGAAAGTTGACAAACTTAAATTTGTGGTCGTATGTAATGTAATGAATAAAACGAACAACACAAATAAGTTTGTAATTAATTCTTTCTTCTTATTTAACAAGAACCTTCTCCTGACAATGATTAACACAAAAAAAATTATAAACGAAATTGGTCTATCCGTTCAGTCCTGATGCTATATACAGATACTATATAACCATAATTAAGGTTTCATTTTCATATCTCTTAAAATTTTACTGATCTTTTTTATTCATTAGCAAGTGATGACATTTTTAAAGCTTATCATATGGAACTACTTTTGATAAAACGCCACTTCTACATGTAGCATAGTTTAATTAGTATTTTGAAGTTCCATATTAAATATTCCAGACCCTTTGACTTTTTCTATCAATGGAAAATGTCAATCAAGTTCAACAACTTTAGCTAAGGCACCATTTGCATATTTTGTATAGATGAGTTGGTCTACTAAAAGTCTATTTGAATTGAATTGAATGTTATGATTCTGAATGAGGTATTTCAGTTTTAAATTTTTTTATAAACATTCTAACATAAATATATTTCAATTGTGTAATAATATATCACTTTTATATTTTGTATTATTTGTACGTGTTTAATAAACACATGGTCACTATACTGTATTGAAGTCTAGTACGCAGGTCACAAGTAAGCTCTAACTACTAAGGAATCAGTCAAAAGAAGAAGATTTATATATATGTAATCCAAAAGTAAAGTAAGATAATTTATAGAGAAAAAATTTGGAGAAGTGACTAATTAAAAAAAATATTTATAAATCCTTTACAAGCATAATTTTACTTGCATTTAAAAAATATAAGTTGAATATACAAATTTCTGGACACAATATGTTTTTACCTCGATAAATCAATTATATACACAGCAGAAGTGTCAGTATCACTACAGATACGGTGTTGGAAAGTGGGAATCGGTCCTATAATCATTGCATTTACAGACAGATGTTTTGCCACTGTGACATGATGGTCTCATGCATGGCATAGGCCACAAATAATACATTTAGTACAACAAAACCTATATTTAAAGTAAATATTATATTGAATAAATAATTTATGTCTTTTGTCGTCTTAGAGGCATTCAACATAATGTTAAATCATGCCATGTGACGTCATTCGTCAAAATCGATTTAGCTTGACGTCATACTATCATCTTATCTGCAGATTTAGATGCAAGTATGGACAAAAATTTGTCTTATGTTTTATATAAAACAAAATCAATATTTAAGCTTCTAATAAATATGATTATATAGTTATATTTTTTTTGTCAAAAGATTGCGAGGAGGAACCTTTTGCGTTCTCTCTCTATCAGCATATTGGGAACGAATGCCAAAGTGGTCGCGAACTCTATTTGTGTGCGTGAGGAAAATCAATACAGTCACAACAGAGTGTGTCTGGAGTCTAATTTGCTTGCGATCAATGAACAGCCCTTGCGACGTCATCGCATTTTATTGATTTTAAGCGAATTCTATTCTCTTAGGCTTATGCTACCCTGGTAGTAAAGTATGCGGGCAGAGCCGAGCCGGGGAGTACTTAAAGTATCGCAGGGATATTAACATTCCAGACTGAACGACCGGAGTATTTACGGTGACAGAGAAAATACAAAGCTGTGGTTGCAGACATAGAATTAGGTTTTAAATATTGGTAGTAAGCGTTTGTTGATTTTTGGTTAGTCTGTGTTAGATCAATTTAAAAATTATTTTTCAAAAACCTTTTAAAATATACGATATTGATATTGCATTCTATTAGGTACGGTGTTATTTATAATTAATGTAACACAAGTAAAAAATAAGAACAATAAAAATAATTTTGTAAACACGAAAATATTTAAGGGCAAATTTTAGAATATGTTCACGGGCTTAATGGAATTTATTAATGTTTATATGCATATGTATATAAGTAGAGTAATTAATAGTAAGTAAGTATGTATGTATTATACTGCATTATATTATATTATACCCGCTACTACAGCGGGGAACGGAGTGTCTAAACTGCTATGCCCGGGATATAGCGTGAAGTTAAACAAAAAATGTATATAGTACAGAAACTGATTGTTATTATGTGTTAAGTCGTTTGTAGGGTTTCGTGTCTCAAAAACAAAAATGAAACCCTTATAGGATCACTTCGTTGCCCGTCTGTCTGTCTGTCCGTCTGTCAAGACCATTTTCTTAAAATCACGTGGAGGAATCAAGCTGAATTTTGTATTAAATAAAAAAATGAAAAATGAAAAATTTAAGTTTGTCACATTTTATAAGTAGTATTTTCCTCAGCGGAGTACCTCATGAAATTGGTACGGAACCCTCGGTGCGCGACTATTACTCGCACTTGACCGATATGTCTTATTATCGAATGATTTACGCAAAATTTATCCACATATTAACGGTGCAATATGTTTGTTTTGTTTGCAAGTACCTATTCGGTGATCCTTATGAAGGAAGTATTCACGCATAACGAGCAAATTACCAGCTTAGTGGTGCTGTCAATTGAGTGAGTTGTTTCATTTGGGCTCTCGCCCACGTGCTCTCAGCATCCTTAAAACTTCCCAGTTAATCCGAGTGACACCTCCAGTGGTGTATAGTTGCTTGATATTCTCGGTTCTCTTGATTTAATCTCAACCTTTGTACCGGCTAGCACTCGTCATGGCGGTTTTATATTTTATTTTGCTTATATTTTATATGGAATGTATTCTGTGCTATAATGACTACAGCTACATAAAAAATGACAGATATTGTGATGATCTATCTCCATATGTTGGTGATTTGAATTTGGACCAAATTTCGGGTATTTGGTATGGAGTTGAAAAAATACCGCACATGAAGGGTGAATATCGCGTGGAACATACTAATGAGTGTTTTTACATTGATATCCGAGAGCTTTATATACAGGTTGGTTCTAATTACTTTTATAGAATTAGATTTTTTTAATTTGCTATATTTCATGTATTTCTTTTGCATGATTCACGGAATTTAAATTTTCAATTTCACCAAAGTGTTGGAAACAATAAAAAAATATATATTTTTTTTTATTTCGTAAGTAATAATCGTAAGTAATTCATATACAGATTTTTATGAATAATTATGAATTCACTTATTATTGTTATTATTTAAATTTTTATTTGGTTTTTGTTTATTTTGCTACATAAAAAAAACAAGTGAATAAACGACAATGCAACGATATAACTTAATTTAGTTATATTATATTTTCTTAGTAATATTATATAGTATAGTTATATTATAAAAGTAATTAATAACAATAGTTTTATTTTAACAGATAAAATATATGCACAACGCATTGCACAACTTTATTAACCAGTTTAAGTTCGCTTTCGTTTACCGACGAAAGTTTTTCTCTAAAAAAATATTTATGATATCATTCTTCGTATACGGATAAATCTTTTATAAGCATAGTCAGGTTCAGCGGGAGTCAGGATGTGGGGTCGAGAGTAGTCAATTAACAGGTTAAAATGTGAACGACGTAATTGTATCATAACGGTGCACCTTCCGTTAGAAGACACTACCAATTAAGCATTTGACTTTGTGACTACAAGCTATAATACGCTTAGAATAAAAAAAAATGACAACATATACTTACAGTTGTAAATTTTGGTCAATTGTCAATAAATTAATACGTTTATAAAAAGGACAAATATTTCTTAAATTTAAAATCTACCTATACTATACTTTTGTCAAATAGTGTAATGTAAAATAAATGTAAAAATTTTCGAACTGGAACTGGTGAGATTAATCCAGATTATTTTTTTAACTTATGACTTTATTCGATTTGTTACAATCCTTGGCCGTATAAGAGTTATTTAGTTTTTTGAGGTTATTAAAGGTGTAATTGATACACTATAGAGGAATCTAAATTAAGTATTTCTTCGATTACTAATCAATAAAATGGGTTCTTTATTAATATTGCTGGTATTGTTGAGTAATGCTGTTGCTCTAAATAAAAATTTTTGCCCAAATTTACATCCAATCGAAGATTTCGATGAAGAAGCTCTTCTAGGATTGTGGTACATACGAGAATATATCTTCCATAACGAGAACGTAACAAAAACTGAGTATAATCCGTACTGTCCTACTATGCAAATGAGAAAATTTGAAGATTACGTAAGTGGGGGTCTCTTGAGTAGAAATCTTGTAAGTGGCTACAGTTTTAACTATATTTGAAATAAATTAACCTTATACCTATTATCTTCATGTGGATTTAGACAAGCTTATAATTGTTTATAGATAGTTAATGGATATTTCTAAGTCTACAATTTATTTGATTCAAAAAAAGCAACTTTTATTACTAGATAATACTACGTAGTAAATACAATGGTTTGAATTGTGCTCAACTGGCATGCTTAAAACGTCATTACTAAAGGGAAGAAGGAGAAGAAGAAGAAGTACAATGGTTAATATTAATTATGTTTGTTTTGTTTCTTTACAGCCTACTCCACCAACACCGTATCCGCCATTGACGAATTCACCCTATGTATATAGTAAGCCTTATGGGATTTCCGAGCAGTACAAAATACGGCATTTCGTATTGGAATGGCACGAAGGACATAGGCAGGATGACTACCATATTAAGGTCAACACCTCTCACAAAGGATTTTGGCCTACAGATGTGCCTTACCATAGTAAGGATTATATATTGTAAAAAAATATTTAAACAATTTTAGTTTTATGTAACTTTGAATCTATGAATAATCTTTGAATATTTAAGATCTGTTTACAATACATACATACATTATAACAATTATTTCAGATGTTGAAAATATGTATCGCTTCTTTGGTGGAGTTATCCAAGTTTTGAAAGTAGCAAACAATCATCTAGTCCTAAATTTCTGTATGCGGCTTCCTCAATCTAAGGTCTTCAGCGTAGTACTTGCAAGAAATGAAAACCAACTAACGCCGGAAGATTTAGCTAGTATCCATAATATATTCTCTTTTAAAAATCTTTCTACATCATCATTGAAACGTGTATGTGAAAATTCCGCAACAAATTCTCAGTTAACTAGCATTTTATTGTTAATTTGTATAATTATTTTAAAAATTCGACAGAAAATATTGTGAACGAATGATTTTTATACATGAACGCCGATCATATTTTACCATAAGGAAAGTATATTTACAAATATTTGTGACAGTAAAATATTTTTTTTAACACAATGTTTTTTTATTTAATCTACAAGCGTGCCATTAGTAATTTTATTAGCGTAAGTAATTTTTTGCATTAAAAGTGCTAATACAACAAAAACGTTACAATTATTTATGAAAAGGTAAATTAAATAAAGTATTAAAAGTTAAGATTGTATATTTGAGCTGTTTGGATGTTTTTATTATCCATTTCGACCAAGGTGCCACTATTAAATGCAAAGAAGATTTATTGAAAACTAAATGATTTCATATTAGGTTGTCTTTACGACTTGATCTTGTACTGTATGAGTAAATATTATTTATAAGTGTTATTATATAAAAGCTATTTTAATAGTTTTGTGAATTTAATTTCCAGTAGTGAATAATGAAAGAAAAATGACTAATACTGCTCATTTTGAAATATGAAAAGTTTCAAACACATTTTTTAAGAATATAGTGTTTTCTCAAAAAATGTGTTTGAAACTTTTTACAAAATAAAATCTAAAATAAAAGTAAAATAAAATAGAAGTCATCGTGTCGCAGTGGGACAGCGTCTGTCTGTTTACGTAGTGGTAGTGGGTTCAATACCCACTCGGGGAATTAATTTTAATTTCCCTGCTCTGGCAAAGCAAATGGCAAAGTTGAGTTTCACCACTCAACAATCAATGTTTTTTTTCTGTCTATACTGCTGTATTCGAAATAAAGCATCAAGCTAAGCATTAAATTAAGCACTATTTATTGTAAATAATTATATAATTTATTGTGAATTTTAAATCTATACAAAAGCGTTTGCTTATTAAGTGCTTACATATGTGTAGATATTATATTTCAAGCAACTGATTCATAGACATATTGCGTCACACTTGAAGATCACCTGAGCCAATTTGCTAATTAACCGCATTATGGCTACAAACGACTCCTTGTCCCATATCCCATACATCATTCTAAGCATTATCATGCTTACTGTGTTACTCGTTTTATCCTACGGGATTCACGCACAAGGACTTTGTGGTGACTCCATCAAATGGTCACATAGGGTCAATATAGACGATGTCTACGGAGTGTGGTACGGCGTGGGATACGCTCAGCATAATCCAGATATGACTAATGTGCCTAATAAAGTAGGCTGTATAACATTATACATAACAGATGCTACATACGAATATGGAGATAATGGGCAAAACTGGTCTGTAAGTAAGAATTTTTTAATCTTATTTACTATTATCACTTCATAAAGTAAAAGTAAAACTTTACAATAATGTAATAGGAGTACATTATTGTAAAGTTTTACTTAACTGATTGAATTTAACAGATTCAGCGAAGAAATTATTCAGATCAAAATTGGCGTTCTTCAAGGAGCAACCCTTGGTCGGAAAATTCTATGTCCGGTTCTTGGCTTGATATACGATTAAAAAGAAAAATCAAGAGAAATATATATGAAGACCAAAGGCGAATCCGTGTTATATGGGATGAAGACGGACATACATTAGAACAGATTTATTTGTACTATCCAGAAGAGCCTGGATTATGGACAGTAGAAAGGTTGCGACCAATAGAAAAGGAGTTAATGTCTAGGGGAATTGGTTGGTTTATAACTTATGCTATTAAAACAGCATTATATCTAATACAGTAATAATAAATAATATTTTATTTTATATTTTCAGACATTTGGTATCCTGACGATCCACCTCGACATCCGGACGTAATTCGTCTTCTGAATGTGACACAATACACATTAGTATTAAATCATTGCTCAGAAATCGGCAACGGAGGTATCTTCTCTCTTATATTGAGAAGATCTCCTACAAAGGTCCAAAGATGGGAATGGTATGAGTATCAAAGAGAATTTGGAAAATTTGATTTACCAAATGCATTTAGATATTCAACTGTATGTGCTGCTTGCACACAAACACTATCATCTAAATTTACATTTTTGAGCTGTTTTCTATATGTTATTCTTATTTTACTATAGAAATAAATAATTTTGTCTTAAGTTGGTATTTTTATATTTTAATTCCTTATAAATTTTATTTATTTTCGATTTTATAGAGTATGTAATCGATTTTAATGTATATTCCATTTAAAGTATATTTTTTATATTTTATAAGTATATTATGCTAAATATTGTTTTATGCGGTAAAATATTTATGTGTTAAAATGAATGTTTGAAACGATATTTATTTTATAATCGAGATTAAGTAAGACAAAATAGTAAACTTACGTACATTAATTAACTTTTTAAGAATGTGATCGTCATATCAATAAGGTTCAAATCACATAATAAACTTGTAAAATAAATAAGTTTCACAATATTTTATTTTAGTGACAAAATATTAAAGATCTCAGGTAATATGTATGCATAAAACATTTTATATAAGTAAAATGTTTGTAAATAAATATTATTTTTTGAAACATAATATATTCTAAGTGGAGTTTAACTGTGTTATCATTGATAATGTTGTTTGTGAGGATATGGTAAGTAACCTATAACCCCATATAACTATTAGACGAGGTCTTGCTAGACAGGAACTTATATGAATAATTTGTGTCAATTAACCTACCAATTGTTACCGTTGTCATTAACTTTTCGTCCGGCAGACATAGCTTCTAATTATTCCTTGAGACCTTCTCATTAACTTTTACTAGTGATTCAGGGTCCATATTGTGTAGAGTATTGTTATGTAATCCTGACTTTTTAATCCCTTTCTACGTACGTTAGTATATCATGAAAAAATTTCAATTTACGATATAAAATTTACTGTAAGGACTTGACAACAGTATTGTTGAACATATACCTAGATAATATAAAAAGATTATGTTCATTTCTAAATTACTAAAACTTAGTTAAAAAGAAAATAGTACCTCATTTTTTATAATCATTTTTTTAAATCAGTTTTTTACGTTATAAACGCCGAAACTATTCTTAGGACCTATCAGAAACTATATCGGGCTTGCGAACTCCTTTACATTTTTGATCTGCTGTACAATGATCTACCAAGTTCACTGACATAAAATAATTATCCTCAACAAATTTGATTCTATGACTTATAGGATTATTACATAGTCTATTTTATATATTGCATTTTATCATTAAGAAGTAAAAACTAATAAACAAAAAGAAAAATTTATATACTCTTTATTCTTATATTAATTAATAATTGCCATGTTCTTAAGTGACCCATTCTAACAATTTTGTTTTATTGTATGTAACATTTAAAGTTATTACATTGTGTTAGTGTCAGTTAAAAAATACTGTTACCTTCCTTTGCGTGGTAGTTTTTTTGATTTTACGAACTTATTATTATTTTAATTATTAGTTAAGATATGATCAGCGCGTCTCTTATAGGCTAAAAATCCCAAGTCATATTTTAAAATACCCAACATGGTCCTAGGACTTTCTGTCACAAACAGAGGTTTTATTTTTTTGTACTTATCAAACGCCCGGTACACAAGCATTTGACTAGTACCAAGCGTATGGTGGATTGTAATAATTAATTAATATTTAATACTTAATGCAATGCAATCACAGAGATTCGGTACTCTTTATCAACATTTTACACGACATTTTAATAACACAAAATATTTTACAATATATTGGCGCGAAAATAAGGAAACGCAATGAACAATCGTGTAAAAAACTCAGAATCCAAATTCAAAAGTAAAGTTTAGTTTATTTTTAATTGTAAAGATATTTAGGGCCATACTATGTCAACACAAGCTTATACACTGTAAAGCTTATAATAAAACTGTCAATTGTATCTGTACATAAAATATTTTTACGAAAAAATTATGCAGGGTGATATAAAAACACTAATACAATATGAATCTGTGACTTAAAAAAATCTGTCTGCTTGTACACGCATATCCTTGGATCTACCAGATAGATTTGAATAAATTTTTTTTTAGTTGTATAGCTCCTAAGTTTGAACAGCATCTAGTCCTTAATTTATTTTAAAGACTGACATACTTGATCAGAACAGTTGGACAGAACCAAAGTAGTCCGGCTTATTTATAAGAAATAATGAAATACTGCCATAAAAAATGATCGAACATAAAAAACATCGATCTACTAAACCATAAGCAGAACCCCATTAGATCAGCTAAACTATAAGAAATAAGAAAATAACTTTTTATTAAAAGTTGTTGTGCGATCAACATTTCTCATTGAAATATGAAAATTCAAGATCTGGAACTCATGATGAACCATAAATCATAACGTATAGCTAATGTATACGAAACAATGAAATGATAGCGCATTTTAAAAAAGTTGCTCACATGATGTAGATTTTTCACTGACCTTTGATATATAAGAATCACGGATTAGGAACACTTGATGTATAAGCTAATATTTATAAAAAAATAAGTAAAAGATTGACCGTCATTCCGTAAATAAAACTCAGGTGACAAGGATCATAAAGTCCACGCTAACTAGGTTGTGGGCATCTGCTAGTTATTAATAGATAATTACTTGATTATGGTTTTTTTTCACTTTCAGGCTGTCTTTCGCGTTCTTTCACAGCAAACGTATGAAAAAATTGTCGCCTCGTAATCAAAACCTACTGGTTGATCTAGATAGAAGAGAGAAAAAATTCCGAAATATGAATATTTATAGTATATGTATAAATTAACCATTAAAAAACATTACTAATTTATTATATGGTTCATATAAAATGAGTTCATATGACCGCTATGTAAGTTTGTCGACTAATGAAATTTGCATCTCAAAATAGATAATTTATAAGTTTAACACAGAAAGAAACCATAACAAATTTATATTTATAGTTCGTTTCATAAAAAATAAGTGGATACGACTGCAAATTTAAGTTTATAAATTTTTATAAATAGTATTATCCTCAACGGAAACCTCGGTGCGCGAGTACTACTCGCACTTAACCGATATTTTTTTGATACTACTTTGCACCTACTCGTACAACATTAAATATCCTTGTACAGGTCGCAAAACCCAAATGATGTAAGTCAATATTAGATATTGTTTTCCATAAATAATAATTGCTTAATATAATAATCATAAAATTTCGGATCAAAATTAATATACTATATAATAAGTTACTATATAATAAGTTACTATATAATAAGTTATATATAATAATATACTATATAATAAGTTGAAGTTTTATCAAGCTTCATACCAAAAACTTTTAAATACATTATTACAAACACCAAAAGTCAAGAAATTAAGTAAAATATAATGGTTAAAATAAAAAAATACGAGTTCCTAGATCCTAGTCCTAGTTCACGAATGTTATTCATTCCATCTTCACGTTGTCGACAAATTTTTTTTTGCTGGTACAATTTTCATCTGCTACCTATATATATCAGGTTGTATAAATTATACAATAAAAATATTATATAATTTGTCCAGGTATATTATATATTTTCTTATAAATATCTTAACAGCAAGAGTCAATATAACTCACAGTATTTGATTTTACGGAACGTTTATTATTAATCTAGTATTATGTACTCTATATATATTTTTGTAATATTGAATATATTGTAAAAATAATAAAATTCTGAGTTTGGGCAAAACATTTGAAAATGTTACTTATAACTTTTGACTCCATCTGTATAATGACAATTACGTTTAATTAGTTTTTGTCCCACTCTCATAGAAGTTGGAACAGTCACACGCTATCAACCGTCACACAACCTTATATCCTAAAACTTATATACACTTAGGAAGATGCATCGAATCATTTCAATCCATATACTTTTCACGATAGTAAATGGTGCGAGTTATCAAAGATATGGAGAAACCAATGGGTACTCCAGCTATACCACCCAACCGCCGTTATACAACCAAAACCAATTTCCTTATAAATCGAATTATAGAAGTGACATCGCCACATATCCTGAAGCCACTCGATATACCAACATGGGATATTCAACCACGAATCTCAGTATTTTCAGTACCGCATCTTCCGGTAATATTTATCAAAAATCAACTTATACTACACCTACTTATGGATATGGTCAAAGATACAATAATCAAGGAATGACCTCGTATGAAATGCCATTTTTGAAATACAACGAAGATTACTGTGTGGACAGATCACCACAAAATGCAATTTGGGTAAACAGCTTGACAGGTATGTGGTATGGTGTGGAATTCATTCAGCATTTGGCAGGAGATGCAAGAGTTGACTATGGAAGAACATGTATTGTTATACATATATCAGAGCCAAGAGACAGGGTATGTAATTTCAAATTCTTTGTACAATGTACTAAATTTGTGCTTTATATTTTTATTATTCTTATGAAATATATATATATATATATATATATATATATATATATATATATATATATATATATATATATATATATATATATATATATATATATATATATATATATATATATATATATATATATATATATATATATATATATATATATTGCTATATAGTTTATGTAAGTATAATTCGCTAATCTTTATGTAGTATATATAAGATTGAATCTATTTTAATGAATAAAAATAATGTAAAATGATTATTTATGTTAGCTGTTTTTGTAAGAGTATGGAGAATAATTTAATTTTCAAAGTTTGTAAGAACTTATCAGTCTATATGAACATAATTTATACCTGATTCTGGTTTTTACAAAGCTATGATCTAATAATAGAATGTACTTATTCATTAAGAATACTATTACTATATATTATTAAACAATAAGAATGATATATCATTGGCCACATAGGAATGATCTAACAATAACAATTAGTAGTCTTGGTTCACATCTCGATAGCTGCGACGAATACCAGCTTCGATTGAATGATGCATCATAGAGTTTAAACTTATAGGGAAGGCGCAAATTTAAAGATGTAAAAGTATTTATAATATTATATGATACCAAAAAGTTAAATTTATTCACTTAACGTAATTTATACGGTTACGTAACATTTTCTATTGTATTTAAATTATTTGTGATAGTAACATGATTATATTAAACTCAAATTATTTAATGTTTAAAATAATTATTTGCTTTTACCTTTAAAATATATAAATTATCTTTATTATAAGTAATCAAGAGTTTAAAAGCGGATCCATTTAATCATATTATTTATTATTTTAAGATGGAAATCTTTTCCTACGTTTATTTATTGTTTTTATTTTTATTAGATTCAAAATAATTAACTATTAGTATAAAGGATAATTACGTTCATGATCATGTTGTTAGTACCTGTATTAATTGCGTTATTAAGGGTTCTCGCGATGTAAGAGATGAACGGCACCTCTGCGTGAGTTTAAGGCTAGGGGTCAAATACGATAACATCGGAGATGTGAGTCAGGAGCGCCCGCGCAATACCGCTTCAACTGTCAGTCGACTCCAATCGGTTATCCGCGCAATATTTTCTCGCACGTGCCGTTTTGTTTGATAAAAAGTTTTTATAGGATACTAAAGAATCGCTTTCATAATGTGTGTATAATAACGCGTAACAAAATGGATTTCCAAGGTTGTGGTATTTTAAAACTTCCTTGGATCTTATTTCTGTTTTTGGTCGTTTTCGCTGATGAAATAACTAACTCTACTGAAAATAATGTTACGGTGACGTGTGAGAAAGAACATGAATATGACGATTTGGACGTAAGAGAGGTGATGGGAAATTGGGGGGCTGTAGAGCTTTACACACATTTGACTAAAGAAGGCGTGAAGACATACCAGACATGCCCTAAGATTACAATATGGGAAACTAATGACATTCCCCAATCGACTTATGGGGTACGTTTTTAAACAAATCAATGATATTCTTTGCGACCTTCCTATGTAATTTGTAAATATTTTTTTTAATATCTTATGTCGTAAGTAAACATATAAACCTAGATATTCTGATGTATATACCTAAAAAATATAAATATTAGAAATACTGGTAGACGAGGTTGTAGACATGTATAATATATAAGCATAAAAATCTCTTGTGGCTTCAAAACTTGTGCTACTGTGTATTAATGCGTAATATTAATAAATTCCACCTTCGCTGCTAGTTAAAGTGGAAGATATAAATGGATCTACAAATAATGTCCAATCTAAACAGAACATGACATCAATTCCATAATTTATTGCATAAATATTATAAAATATGTTTATTGTACAAGGTGTTTTAGTTTAACGGGGTATTCTTAGAATTTCATTTCTGTGCTTATAACAGGGCAGACTAAGGTAATAATTTCAAAAATAAAAATAATAATAATCATATAGCTGTGTAATTTTCTGTTTTATTGAGGTTTTATTAAGAAATCATTTTTCTTAAACATAATATATATTGAATCAGTACTTGTGTTATATGTACTGGCTGGCATGGTTTAAACTGTTTTACTATATTATTTCACTGATCTAATATCATATATGAATTAGTTTCCCAATACCAACCCATTTGAATTTTCATTTGCACTATCCGGCGGTCCCTTCACGACCTTTATTTCCTTTCACTTACTCATGTGCTCAATTTGCATTATTGATGAATGCACGGTTCATTCTATTCAAAAGTAAAAACGCAAGTTCAATAGTATTTAAGTGCAAGCAAATGCTAACATATGAAAACTTAAATGGGTTACACATAGAATAATTACTACTTAGGTAAAAACTATTTAGTTTAAAAAAATGTACACGCTTCAAGAAACAATAACAACAAACAATACAGTGCTTTTTAATATATTTTTTAAAAAGTCACCTTTAGAAATATACTACATAACTTACCAATTTACACAATTAGCAAATAAATTCTATCTACTATTAATTATGGCGTCTACTTGCAATCTATCATGACTTGATATGTGGTCATAAAGAGGTCATAAAGCTGGGGTCGTGAGACTTGAACACTTTACCATCGTGTTGAGTCTGCAATTATTTCTTTGTTCATCTAATTTCTAGATGTTATTGGAACCGACCTGTGGGTTAACTTTGGTCACCCACGTAAATTGCGTTTGAGTCATGTCGGGTCAATCTGACTGACCTATTTAATCTTGTAGTAGAATTAAAACGTTCCTTTTACGAAATTTGTTTTGGTTATTACAATTAAACATGACTAAGATGGGAATTCTAACGCCATGTTTAATTATTTTATATGTTTATTGTAAGTATATCTACCTAGATAATTATGAGATCAATGTTTTTTATAATTAACAATTATAAATTTAAAGCAAATATCACATATTATATAAACATATATGGGCTTGGTGTGCTCAAATAAGAAAAATTAGCAGTAACGACAACTATATAGTTGATGTCTTTGGTATATTTCGTGAAAGTAAAGTGTTGTTAATTTTCTAACATTATATATAAAACATTTTAATAAAATAAATACACATATTATTATAAGTACACATACCAACACAACATACTTTAGTGGCGTTGCTATACAGCTGTATGCAATGTAAATAATAAAATTGATGCACATAGATGAAGGTGGCTATCAAATACTGTCTTCCAATTGATTCAATAAGTCAGTCAACTACGCTTCTTTGAATTTCAATGCGCTGTGACGATAAAGAAGATTATAACTTTAAATCCATAAGGTCATATATATCAGCTGTCCCGACTATAATTAGAAATAGCTTTAATAGTTATGCATTTTTTGTAAATCTTAAGCGCGTGGATTCAGTGCACAGTAAATTTATAGCATTTTTTAAATATTGTTTATATAAAATTTATAATTTGTACGTATGCGTCTTTAAGATACGCATTATTACTAATTCAGTTCGATTAAAGTGCATGCATATGCGTGTATGTGCTTATGTGTTTTTTTAGGAAGATCACCTCTTTCCGTTTGCCTTTTTAATGAGATGACTAATAAATCATTCTAAAAACAAAGTAATAAATATATATAAAAATATACTAATTATAAATTACATATTTAAATAATATCAGCAAAGTGAGAGTAACATAACTAATATTTTATTTTAAGCCCTCCACCGAAGGTCAACTCTACCACGTGCAGCATATCAAGGAGAGATTCCAGCGAGACAATCGACACTTGCGCCTGTTGTGGGACGAAGCGGGCGAGACTATAGAGTATTCGTTGTACTTCCGCAATGACTCTGCCGGCTATTGGCATGTATATAATGAGCAAAATGGTAATTTTTCTTATTATTTAACTGGACATTTTATAAATATTTCTTAAGTGTCCGATTACATACAAATAAATGGCGGTATTACAGACTATCTCTTCTAGCCCCAAATGCGGTTATATATATATATATATATATATATATATATATATATATATATATATATATATATATATATATATATATATATATATATATATATATATATATATATATATATATATATATATCTATATGTGTGTATTTTATTTTTCAGGTACATTGGCATCTCGTCCGTCATATATGCATTTCAATGGAGCAGTACAAGTTTTAAAAGCTGTTAGTGACCACTTAGTCCTAAATTTTTGCCAGAAGGCTACTAATACTTCTCCAGCACAGTTATATTCTGTTCTTTTCTCAAGAGACCCTGGTACTTTGGCACGATGGGAAATAGAATCAGTTCACGCTTTACTCCAAAACAAAAATTTATCTGTCGCCTCAAGAAGAATGGTATGCGGAAATAGCGCAGGAAAACCAATCCTAATTTTAGGTTTTACTTTTATATCATATTTAATAGTGCACATTGTTAGTTCATAATATATGGAACTGAAATTTCGAATAATTTTGGACCTATTTATTATTCCATATTCACATCATTATAGATTGTAAGGTTTTTTTTATGATTTATTTATTCTTATTTAAAATTATATAATTTGCTAAGAATATAATAAAGAAAATTCCATTATATAATTTATTAAACAGTGTAATATAATAATTCACATACTGCGATCCCACATCTTTCACAATGTTTAAATTAAAGAAAAGTTAAAAAAAAATACAATACCGATTTTTTAAATGTTTCACGTAATGTGGTTCAGAATGACCTTGTTATGAATTTATGATTCATAATATTTGAATATTTATCTAATAATATTATTAAAGTAAAAATAGCATTACGATTTTCTTTCATTTCCCCATAAATTAATTAATATTTTTTCAGCATAGAAGCGGTTTTGAGAAATTATACAATTATTTTAATTTGTTATTTTGACTATTTAGAATGATCTACTTAAAAAACATATTTTCGAATGAAAATAGGAATATCTTTATCTTTAAATTTGTGATGTTTATTCATCAGTTATGGTTTTTTTGTATAACAAATCACAGTTATTTTTAAGTATATATTTGTTCAGAAACAAAATAATACATTTAAAATTAAATTAAAAATTAGCTTCACGCTGTATCCGCCGAGACTCCGCCGACTCTATTCCGCCTTTTTGAACGGAACTCAACGCCGCGCTTTGCCTTGTTACCAGAGCGAAGAAAATGAGAATCATTTATTCTCCCCGAGTGGGAATCGAAGCCACAAACCGTCACGTTTATAGGCAAAGGCTATTCGTCTGCGCAACGATGGTCCTATAATAATACACTTACTATACATAAATAGTTTACTGATTATGATAGTCAGGGATTTGTTTAATGTTTACAAAGTCAAAGTCAAATTATTTTATTCAAAATAAGAATATACAAGCTCCATTTTCATCATCTCGTACCTAATAAGAACCGGCGCAAGAAGCTCAGTGGAACTTAATAAGTGATAATGATACCTTTGCAACAATCTGTTGCAGGGAGTATTTCGTTCCCAAAGTGTGTTATCATTTAAAAATATATTAATTAAGCAATAACCTTTAACACACAAACTTCTTTTTACAATTCTTTTAAATTGTGTCAGAGAACATTCTCAGATGTTTTCTGGGATTTGTAAAAGCGTACAAGCTGTCCCATGAAAGAATTGTGGACTTGATGCATTCGAGTTACAGATGCAGTAAGTTTATGCCTATTTCTAGTATGAATATTATATGAATCGCCGATTTTTAAAACCGATTAATATTTTTCTTGAAAATACATTACATTTACAAAAATATAATGAGATGCAACTGCTAACACATATATTCATTTCTATAATTTTTTGTCTTAAGGAATCTTTAGGGCTGAGGTATACATTGCGCGAATAGCTCGCCTATGCAAAACAAAAATCGAGTTAATAGCACCTGCATTACCCCAAAGTATAATTTCATAAGACATAATGCTATGATAGTAGCTAAAGTACTTGTAACTTGGCAAACCGTTTCCATGTCAGGTGATGATCTAATTTTTTTAACCACGAAAGTTGCTCAGCTGAGTCTATTCGTCAGTCCATCAATATAAGGTCCCCACTGTAATTTTGAGTCAATAGTGATACCGAGAAATACCGTAATATCAACAGTGGTCCAGCAATTCTCAATCTCAAAGTCTCAGCGATACAATTTTCATCGAACCCACTAAAACACGGTGAATTGCGTCTTTTCTGACCTCAATAATTCTATGCTCTATTTAAAACATAATCTGCACATATAAATAATGGTAGATAATGTAGTAATCAAAAATCAAAATTATAACCTGTTAATAAACACCTTTTTAGGCCACTGGGATACCGAAGTCCCTTTAGGTTTACGATGACATCTCAAAACACTCAATATGCAAAATAGTTTTTATTGCTCAAATGAAATCAGTTCTTACCACACAATAAATATATAACAAAATAAAATATATAAAGTCACTTTTGCACCTGGAAACACTTTCAAAACATATTGAATTGCCTCACCATGAAAACTGTCAATTTCAAATAATTATAGCTCAAAAAATTCAGCTTTCATTCAAAATTTCCATGGATGAAAATTATTATAAATTAAAATTATTAAAAGATACATACTAATACGATTTAATTGAAACTAATTGCCAAGAATAAGTCACACATGTTACCATCACATTGGTTACGTATATTCTTAATTTTTAGTATTTGGGACAATTATGTCGCCGTAGTCGTCAAAGGGTTAAGTGGCCTACTAAAGTAGGTACTGAATACAGTACCAACTATCGGATCAAATTGTTCAAACTATCCAGGAACTTTTTAATACATTCACAAAAAATTGCATTTAAATCGATCCAGCCAAAAATATTAAATAAAAATAAAATACCTTGAAAGTAAAAAAAATAATTACATATAATGAGAATACTTTTATAGTTAAGCAAGCTTAGCAATTTTTAATATCCGAACAATTTTATTTTGAGCCAACATCGTGCTTTTGCCTTGTTACCAGAGCGAAAAAAAATAATTCATTTTCCCCGAGTCCCACTCGAACGTACAAACTAACTCGTTTACAGACAGAAGCTGTGTCTCTGCGCCACGAAGGTACTCTAATGAACAAACATTTAATGAACTAACCGTAATGCTTGTTGTAATTTTTATGTATCATTTTTAACATATTATTTTAATTTAAAATGTACATTTAAAATCTATCTCAGTAATCAAACAAAAAAATATTAAGCACAAAATGAAATCGGTATTTATCACATCAAAAATATCGCAGGTCGACTGCTTGAGACTGCTCTATCATTTTAACACTGATTAATTGAAAGAAATAAACATAAAGAGAATAAAACATTACAGACTATATCCAGATAAATAATTAAAAAAAGAAGTAAAAACTAACCAAATAGTAATTCAATTTATCATGCTTTCATAAAAATAACGTTATACATATGTTTTCACACCTTTAAATTTATTTTTTTCTTAATCATTCGGACACCAAGGGATAAAATAATGTTTTAATGATTTTTAAAGTGTTAATCCACACTCTTTAGTGTGTAGAAAAAATACTTAAAGCAAACATACAATTTAGAGCGCACCGGGATTCGAACCCACGCCTCATGGGAGCCGTCCAAGCGCTCAGGTCAGATAATATTTAATAAAAATAGCATTATCTGTTGCCAAATGATTGTTCTTTGCAATAATCTTTGGGTACCGGAAATTTGTAAAAAATCTCCCTATAGAGATGCTAACAACGCAATAAGTTGTATAAAGCATATAAGAATTTTGACGCAGCGTGAGGAATAGTGCATGGCTTAGTGGTCAGAGCGCTTGGACGGTTTCCATAAAGTGCGCGTTTGCAATCCCGCTGCGTTCAAATATTATCTAACAGATAAAAAAATTAAACATATATAGATCCCGATTTAAATATCAGAGCAAACAACAGATTAATTATCATAAATATATTATAGCATTGAAATCTACTACAAATATAATATTACAATGCTTACCATCGGAAAACCAAAGGAAACACTTGTCGCTTACGTACGGTACATTGAATTTGGATTTGTCATTTATAAAAGTGTGGCATTAAATTATTATTAGGTAGGAAACGAAACGCTATAAATAGAGAGGAGAAGAAGAAGATTAAGTAGGTTATAATATTATATATTAGATATATTTACATTTGTTATTATTTTTTATAATCACCTGTACCGGAGATCATATATTCAACAAAAAGGATCAATGGTTAGTCGATTAAACTAAGTATTATGTAGCTGTGTAATCGTAGCGTTTAGTACTTCTTTTTTGTCCAACCAAGAAAGCCTTACAACCCAATCTACTTGACGGGGGAGGGATGACGTCATTATACCAAAGCCTTTGACATTTACTCTTGAACAATAGTGCTATTCAAAATTACACTTTATTCCGCAGACAGAGACTGCATTTTTTATTAACACTTGTAAATAATGTTGCTGTAATAGGATTACAAATGTTTGTCAGATTAGTAGAGAACAATAACTTATTAAATTATATTTTAATATAGCTTTCTGAGTAAATACTAGCAATTATCTAATAAATAACATCCTATGTCCATGAATAAACCTTTCTGTACACGTTTTGTGTATGGACAACATATCTGTACACGCGGAGATGGTACGTTCGAAAACCATATCGGGAAATTAATTCTTTTATAAAATAAATAAAGCGCGGCGTTAAGTTCCGCTACTAAGCACGCAATGTTTTGAATGTGTGCGGATATTTATTCTCCACTCAAATTAAAAATATTGCGAGGTCACTACGCGCGTGATTCTCCTATATACTGGATTGCACTGTCTTATGTCTTCTTTATCAAATAATTAAAAGAAACCCTAGTAAAAAAGCGTTCAAAAAGTATAATATATTTAAATCCTTTATATTTTTTTCAATATCAATATATTTTATAATCGCAAAATATCACCATATCATGTTATCAATGGTTTCGCCAGTAATGATTTCGAATATTCCTGTTTATTTTACAATATTAATCACATGCTTCTGGAATTAACTTAATTATTTCGCTAGGGTTTGAATAAATTATATTGTCATCACTATCGAAAGCCAATCCGAAAACATTTTTAATATGAGCTATTTTCTCTAGAGCATGAATCTTTTTATTCGCAACAAAAATACCATTTTGGCCACTAAAATAGGCTTCTCCATGATTGTTTATTTCAATGGCTCTAAAGACTTTTGGTCCATCATAAAATATTCTGTGATCAGTCCCATTTTTAATCCTATATAATCCGGTTTCATTAGTAATAAAAATGTCGTTGTCTCCATCAATTGCAAACTGGAAAATTTTCTCATGAATATGTTTTTGATGTTCAATTTGTACTTCAGACTTTTCATGTTCATATTTGTATAATTTCTGCGATGGATAAGCAATAAAATATAGGTGGTGCTTAAAGAACATATCCCACACATCATATTCAGAAACAATTTTTTCAATTTTAGTTTCGTTCGTCTTTAGGTGATTTTTGTAAATACCTTCACTACCTCCAAAATAGATCACATTATTTTTGTTGTTAATAGCGATGGCAAATCCGTTTTTCACTTCTTCTATAACTTTGTGTTTTATATGACCCTTTTCAATATAACCTATTTCAAAAATATCTTTATCGTCTTCACCATAGTTGTAACTGAAGAAAATTTTATGGTCACTGTGATCGTACGCTAATTGGTATGGTCGATTGAGCCCCATGCCAATAATGTGTTTTTTATGAAATTTATCACGTACTGTTATACCTTCACATCTTCCCTTTTCTTCAGACGACTTTTTACCTCCTTCCTTGGCGTAAACTACACCAATTAAGCATAATATAGTAAAGAGTTTCATTGTTTATTTTTATTTAAAAAAAAAAAACCAAATGACTACGTCTGACCACGCTCGTTGTGTTCACGTTATATTGCAATGTGATGCAGGAACGCAAATGAGAGCATGGATCAATTAACTGAAATCGAAGCAATAGGCATCTGCTATGGAATAATTGTTAGTTGATAACTGTGTCACGTGTCCATGATACTATTACTGTTATTTAGATCGTTACAGGATGATCTCGGATGTATATATTTTTATTTCAATGTCGTCTTTTAAATATTTATTGTTATGAAATATTAAAAATATACAAATATTCATACAAATACTAGCATTTTACATATATATATATATATATATATATATATATATATATATATATATATATATATATATATATATATATATATATATATATATATATATATATATATATATATATATATATATATATATATATATTTGTATTTAAGAAGTTAACCAATAAGTCAATGTTCTGTTTGTATATTTCATAGTATTTACTAGTTATGTTTAAACTGCAAGTAGAGTGCTACGTAGTCAATACTTGGAATTTTCCAACATCGTAGCTGCTACTAGGATATCAGAATATACATAAAGTTCGTCGCAAATAGAAGGCGACAGCATTATATTGCTTTCGTTCCTAGAGGGCGTATCCTGCGTTGAATTTTCTCTGTCCCTCTCATCCACCCTCCCGTCCACCCCAAATTCACCCTCCCTATGAATGTGTATGGTAGTGACGTCAATGCTCTTGACGTTATAACCTTTCTAAAAATAGCGATCGGCCCCGATATTTATTTGGATCTATTTTTTGCGAATACCTATATCAATTTTGCGATACTTATTAATAAATAAATAAAATAAAGATACTTATTAACATTAAAGAAGCAATTAATGAAAACAATTTTAATATTTATTAACATGCATTATCTATTTCTGTTTATCTAATAGACTCGGTTTCGAAATCCTATAATAGTAATTCAAATTATAAATTTCGTTAAATGAGTTAATTATGTAGTGCTCTTAGAAAAAACGAATTACTCCCTGAATATTTTTATCTATTGAAAATTGTGTCTTTTTTTTAGTCGGTGTTATTGGAGTATGCTTATACAACCCTAGCTGTACGCTAATCGTTTTTGTCATTACTCTCATTCTTTTATATTTTCCTGGTACCAATGTTTCTAATAGGTCGTAGCCTCGTAGCCTTCGTAGATGCTTAAAGAAAATTTGAGGTGAACTATGGTGGTCAGTGGTCAAGGACTCGGACAAATTTCGTAGGAAAATCGTCTATAGAGGTCGATGTTACTAGGAAAGCATATTATGTTTAGCGATGTTCGATTATCCTGAGGGTAATATAAGACTTGCACACATCGAACGAAAGAAGGAAGCACTCGCCATTCTCCAGTTTCCCTATTTTCTGTGTGAGTAAATTTCTTTGTATCCTTTGCCGTTATATATTCCTAGTAGTCCACGCGGTTCGGAAAATTTTCTTTGGCATGTTTTTTAAATTAAGATTCAGTTTTCATAAAACATAATTTATTTAATTAATAAAATTTATTTATAACTAAATTAATTTCAGATTGCAATAAAACTACGAACTAATATTATCTATATAGATTTTTGATAGATTAATAGATGATTAATTAAACTTCACAAGCTCCTGTTGAAGACATCGTAACTGTCCCTCTTGCATAAGTAACATCATCCCTGCATTCACATCCATCCTATTTTTAAACAAACAAAAATACTATGAAATAATTATGATTAAATAATTATTTATTTAGCTTCATGCTGTATCCCGCATACCTATAGCCAGGTAGGCAGGGGAAGCCTAGTGCTAAGACAATTCGCTCACGACATTCTGCCATTTATAGGCTCATTAAATTTGTATAAATCATGTAAATTATTTAACGCCATCCCAGCGCAATGTGACATTGTCTGATTGTAACAGCACCGATTGTGAGTTCAATCCCTTAAATAGAATGGATTATTTTAATTTCCTTGCTCTGGTATCAAATGCACCGAAATGTGTCGTTTTGATCCACCACTCAATATTTCACACTTTCAATTATAGAAGTTAAGCAATTACTTTTATATTGCTGTATATGGAATACAGTATGAAGCTGAAACGAGTATTAAAAAATACTTCACTTTACATTGAAATTGCGTAGAAACACATCAAAATATAAGTATTGAAATCTCTAGAATATGTCTGGGGATATTACGTCCTTGGTAAACGAGTATCTATAGGTACTACATGATTATATGGCGATATTTGGAGAATTAAAAATATTTACAAAACTTTTTAGTTATAAAGCGGCTGTTCCTCCTGCCTGGTCAAACAAAGTGTGACTTTAAGTTACGCCATCCTAGTTATGGCTTCTTTAGATTGAACTTTCTGATCAGCTTCGCTGAGCTGATGACCCACCCGACTTAAGAAATGAGTATGATGCATGTAAGTCTAAAAAAATATAATGACTACTACTTACAAATATATCTTCAAGAGTCGTGCATTCTGGAACTTGTTCGTAGAAATGAACTTTTTGAATATTATGTTTTATTATCTCCTCAGAAGGTTTTTTTTCTTCATCAGATGAGACCAGTTTTGCGACCAGCCCTTTGTGATTTCTTTTAAAAATTACATTTTCTGTGTTCATTTCCATTAGTACAGGACCAAATATTTTATGGTCTAAATATGAACAATAGCTGTCTTGGGTACTGTGACATCGTCCATTTTCTATAATATTACGAGTACTATTTGACACAATACTGTTTTGTTTATCTGTTTCTTCCTTACATCTATCCCCTACACTGTCACTTATATCCCCTTTATTATTATCTAGATAATTTTGGTACAGCTCATCGTTGTTTGTTAAATTTCTTTTATTTTCTTTCCTTGCTTTTTTTCTTTTTATATTTATATACATATTTGTCACGTATTGGAATTTTAAGAAATATGCGATCGAATCTGCGACACTAGCTGAACCAGTCTTTTTTCTTTTGTCATGCACGAAACAAACATGTCTGTTCGACGGTTGGTTCACGTAATATGCTAAAAATAAATTATAGACTATTATTATAGACGATTATTAGATATTTCTGATTCTGTTTATATGCGCGTATGATAGAAACTATAAAAGAAAACTATTTACGAAATACCAGATAATTACTGCAAACATAGTTACCAGTCCTTGCAGCAGACGAGCATGTTAATAGAGGTGAGTTTTCCGCAATACGACTTTCTGGCGCACTTTGTGTTTCCTGGCAGAAATTGTTGCTATTCCATGTTGTATCACTGTATGGTACTGAATTGGAAGATTCTGAAGCATTTACCCAATTCGACGACTCTCGCATTGAGAAAAAAATTAGGGTTACAATAGCCTGTAATTAATAATTATGTTATGAGCACACGTAAAGAAGACACAAATAAAAACAAAAGTTATATAAAAGGGTAACATTAACTGGTTTTACCCACAATCTATAAATCCACACTTCGTTTGTTTTCTAATAAAAACGGAGAATATTACCATCGTGAAGCAAGCAGCGGCACATAGAGTAGCGCTAAGTGGAAATCCATACTGTTGAGAGAGGGCACCTCCTAACGCAGGTCCGAGCACTTCTCCCAAAGAATAACAACAGGACCACACACCAGCCACCGCGCTGTACGTAGCAAGTGCCTCTGGACATCCGCCTTCATAGCTAAAATGTATATTGAGTTATATCCTTTGGTATGTCTGTAATGTATGTATGCCACCTCTATTAATCTTATATATTTTTCTAACTTATATATTATTATGAAATAAGCATCTCCAAATTACACAATTTAGTGTTTCGTACCATACCAAATAAAAAAAAAAATTAAAAATATTATATAATATAAAAATTAACAATATTTTTTATTTTTTAATATACTCACATGGAACTCGTTAATACTCCTTGAAATGTTGGTAGAAGAGTTAATGCTACTGATATTCCCAATATTGATAACGCTACAAGATCTAGCCATAAATCTCTATAAAAAAGTAAAAAAATATCATATATAATAGCATCATATATACATCTATCATCATATTTAAATGTTAACATTTTATTTTATTAATATATTTTATTTTATTCAATCAATTTGACATTCAATATAAGAAATTACTTATTCAATAGATCAAGAATCAAAATTCCTACCACCCACCCCTAAAACTATAAAAAAAATATATTTAAAACCCACTACACCAAAGAGTTAGTGAGCTAGCTGAAGTCAGCTTTACTGCAAGAATCCTTAACAAATATATAAGGAAACTAATAAAACATTTTCGATAATTTGTTATAATAGCTAGATAAATAAACTTACGTCGGGAGACCAGGAATAAATGGGCATGGGCCAAGTAGTAATAACCCAATAGAAGATAAAAACAAACCCCAGACCATCATGCACCAATGATTGTGAACACTGTGAAATTGTACAAAATGTTATAAGCACCACAAAATGTGTTAAATATAGCTACATTTTTTTTAAATTATCTGAAAGCAAATGATTTTCATATCCATACCGATCTGCCACCCATCCCCATATAGGACTGAAAATTCCATATAAACTGGAGAATAGAAGGAATATTAGTCCTATTTGTTTTGTAGATAGTCCAAATTGCCTCAGATGTGGTTCAAGTGTTGGATCCAAAAATGCCCAAGTATTGGAAACAATCACAATAACTAGACCAGTTATAATTATAGATGGAATTGTGAAAAGCTTAAAAATTGACGCCGTTTTTGATCCAGATACGTATTCTAGGAGAAATTCAAATTTATATTAAATCAGAGCATATATACAATTAAATTAGAAGCAGAGTAAATATTCAAATTATTGTTAATATTAGTCAAAAAAATTCCCTTGGTTAGATTTTATTTAAATTATAAAATAAAATTCATGCTTATTTAGGCACTAAAGATGCACTTCAATATGTTTTTTATTATCTGTATTGATGCATAGATTTACTATATGGGTAATCCGCATAACTGAGGTTTACATAATCGAGAATCTTAATTGCGTTTACAAAGTCCTTGATAAACTTACCATCGCAATCAGCTAACAAAAAGAAGTTGATTGGGACTGTTAACACCATCACGATTCCTAGACTGTAAAATGGTAGACCAAATCCTCCGATCTATCTAAAACATTTGAAATTTCATGAAATTGTGTACACTACAGTAAATGGATATTAGCGTACCTATGTGATAACATAAATTAGTGTATAATAACAATATAACAATAAATCTTTAAATTAATTCGGTAAAACTAAAGCTGAATTTGTCCAAATATCAAATCAAGAACATTGTGTACATATTAAAAATCTTCTTGTCCAAAATGGTATAAAAATATTTATCTAATCAAATAACATAGAAATAAGTAATATACATACCGAATATAGAAGACCCCCGATGGCAGGACCGACAGACATACCGAGACCTACAAATGTTTCTAAAATACCCAATACAGATCCAATATTATCTGGGAAGGCATTCACGACGAAAACGTAACTAGCTGTAGAGTACGCACTGGCGCCAAGGGCTTCCATACCACGCACCACAAAGCAGAGCGTTGTAAATATAGTGACGTCTTCTATTAAGACTAGAGTTCTGAAAGTAATAAAAGAAAAATAGATTGTAAATATGTTACACTTAAATACGTTAAATCATTTCATATTTTTCTTTCCGCCTATATGGCTCGCGGAACCTGACGCGACTGATTTACGCTTCACGCTGTGTTGGTCACATGGCAGGGTAGGCAGTATGGAACCGTAGGCTGAAGGTTCGTAGTGATAATCGATCGAGTGGGGATCGAACCCATATACCGTCGCGTTTAAAGGCAGACGCTGTGCCTCTACGCCACGATGGTCCTCAATTTGTACTTAAAACTACCTTAAACAAATATTCAAACAAACAAATATCGTTTTATTCCCACAGTGTAATAAATTTTTTAAGTGTCTCAATCTTTGCATTAAGTAAATTACTTAAAGAAAGGTAATACATTAAATATTTATATACACCTTTTAAATATAAAATAAAAAATAATAAACAAAGTCTCGGAAAAGTCTGTAAAGTAAAAATAAATTTATATAAGATTTGATTGTTTACCAACGTACCCAAATAAAACATTACAAGAACCAGCGATAAACATTCCAGCTATGAACATGAACTTCGCCCCTATTGCCGGCAACTGCAAATTTATAATAACGGGGTTATATACAAGAAATAAGAAAAAAATATATTTTAAATATTTTGACAAACAAATGCTTTGAGAATACTTTAGATTTTATTCTTATCATTCCCTTTTTATTTTAATCAGCGTCACGCATTTTCCCACAAAGACCAGGGTTCCCCACTGTTTACTTAATTTTCGACGCATAGTGTATTGAGTGACGGAACTCAACACCGCATTTTGTCTACCGCAACCTAGAAATTAAAGTAAATCATTGTCCTGAGTAGCGATCAAACTGACAAGTATTGCTTTTAGAGTCTAATGTTGTCCTACTGCGCCACGATGGTTTCTTTTTGTTTATGTTTATATACAAAATTCGCAAAATGCAATTATAAACAATGCAATAAAGTATAGTAAGGTCAGTCATATGGTAACAGATAAATACAATGCACGCATTTCATTACCAATACGCAATAAATCACAGACAGTATTGAATATCAATAACAGGGACATATGTATGTAAGTATGTAATATGTACCTACACTTAATGTTATGATAAAAGTAGACTTATAAATATCCTTTTCTGAAGATTCCTACTTTATTTCAATGTGTGGGTGCTGCGTCCAGATACACTTTCACCCTCATGATTTATAACCTCGTCATTAATAGATTTTAATACTACAACTTTAACTTTCGCGACGGTTTGTGGGTTCGATTCCCACTCGGGGAAAATATAATGAAAGCAATAGAGTTCCACCTCTCAAATAAACACGCAATGCCTCGAAAGTGGGGACGCATGTCCCTTCTACGTACGGTTCCCGCTGCTACTACCTACTCTGCAACGTGCGCAGCACAGCGCGAAGTTAGAAAAAGAAAGTTTTACTTTCACATTCTAAGAAGTAGATCAAATACGTTATAAATATAAGGTCTTTTCCCTCAGGCTTTATCCCTAGCGGGGAAATAAAGTTACTTAAAATTAATATCAATATTTTATTAACTATCACTTTACAAGATTGTATTACCTACATGTTTTTAGAAACTAAATATATCAATTGGTACATGAATACAGTTTCCATATTTTATATTAGATCAATAACCAGATCAAGGACTAAATTCTTTTTTTTAGCGTCACGCTGTATTCACACTCCGTCCCCTCAAGTTTCACCCAATTTTCTAGGCATTGTGTGTGAGTGGTGAGACTCAACGTCGCGCGCGCACTTATCTTCTCACCAGAGTGAATAAATTAAAATAATAAATTTTCCTGAGTGGGGATCGAACACGCAACCGTCGCGTTTACATTCGGACGCTATGCAAAAACATTGATATGAAAAAATAAATATAAGAACTTGGACATAAATATTTGTGTGAAGAAATGCTACACAGCATTTGATCCGTGTTATTAAAAAAAACAACAAAACTATTATGTAACTAAAATAAAAATAGTTAATTTATTTCAATGGATAACACGAGAAGCTGCTTAATACGTACATATTTCCCAAATATTGGTGAAGTTAGGAACATAACAACCGCGTAGAAGCTGAACACAATACCACACATGGTTTCAGACAGTCCTTTATCAGAGGCTTCTCTTGGGAAGAACGGTGCCATTATGCTCATGGAGCAAAAGCTCATGAAATCCACTAGTGCTAATGACGCCAGCGTCAGTCGTTGGTGACGGGACAGGTGGCGTACTGCCCCTGGCCTCAATTTCGCTTGTGTGCGCACTAATCTTGTAATAAAAACAAGAGCATTTTAGAGTTTCTGTTACATGTTAGGAAAACAATGTTACTACTATTTTATTTAAATAAAAATGCTATAGCTGATTTGTATTTTTATCTATGTTTGATATAAGGGTATTCTGTAAATATTGTTAAATTCAAATAAATATCAAAATTTACTAAAATCAAAGTAAACATTAGCAAAACATTATGTTTGCTTTGTACATGTTATCTTTTATCGCTTATTAAAGATATTAGGTGAAGTTGATAAAATGGAAGTCATTGCTACCTACTAGACTATTATAGTGTCTAGACTCTAAATGGCAGGTTATGGTTTACACCTTATTTAAAGTAAGCCTTGTTTAAGTAATAACATCAATCTTTCATTTAACTACTGGGGTAGGTATGTTTCTATTATTATCTGAAACAAATAAGCCGTCTAAGAATCTAAATAAAAAATGTATCTACCTTTCCCTCAATATTCTAATTTCGGATGGGACATCAACTGGTGGACCACCTGACCAGGAATGAGCTCTTCTTAATCTCCCAGAATCCAGCAATGAGCCGCGACCGCACCACGTGGCCGCCAATTCTTCCGTCAATGTCGAAGTTTTCATTAGCTTAGTATCAAATACTATCGTTTCGGACGAAGACGCCATCGCAGCAGTGCTTCCATATATGCCTTGATTTCTATTCTGTATTTCATCCGGATTGCTTAACAGATGCCCGCCCTCGTCAGTATCCTCACACTCTCTGTCCATTATAAAGTAAATACTAGAACTTAAGTAGCTCGTATACTAATTGGCGTTATCGGCGCGTCAACACACTGCGGCGCGAGTGACGGCTATAATTGTGTGCCTACCTCGCATATCAATTATTTATCGATATCTAATCGGATGTAAATAAAAACTTCCGAAAGGAGTACCCTTACGTTACAGGTCTCTTGATAATTATGCTTAAAAAATATATTTTACGTAGTAATATATATTTGTATATGATAAAATAAATTAATTATTTTTTTTTAAATATATTAAGACCATCATAATATAATAATATGAAATATTTAATAGGTATATTAATTTATATATAGTTTACTTTTCTTTAAGTTATTACATTACAACTCATTAGGGTTCCGTCTTTGCGTCTGTATGTCAATTTTATTTCGAAACTTCTAGAATTATACGATTGATACTTCATAGGTATAAAAAAATAAAAATTACTTAAAAATAATAAAAAGGACTTAAACTTATACGTGCGTACGTGGGTTCCATACCATTATTGTAGGTCAACGAGAAGTACAACTTATAAAAGTTGACAAAATTAAATATATGCAACAAATGTGACTTATTAATAAAATCCGCATGTTAGGTATAATGTTACATTCATATGATTTTAAATTGTATATTATTTTTATATTACATCATTGAGAAAGTATATTGATACCTCAGATATGCTTAGCTTCATTAAGTAGAGCTCTCGTCATGCTTCGTCAATAGCTTTGGGCTATACCTACAAACATTCATATGTAAGTTAATATAAAAAAATCTAGTTAACGCGGCATTGCAATATAGCTTCACGCATTTTTCCGCATAGCCGGGTAGACAGAGGACTCCCAGTATGAAGACACGCGTGAATCGAATCTGTGCCTGTGTCAGACCCTGTGCCTGAGCGCTATTTGCTATGACGTACTTATTGAAATTAAGAATTAAATTTTATGTTTATACGTTTAGTTTAAGTAATATTTAATTTGTAAGTAAAGGGATTTGTAATAACTAAACTTTATACATATTTACAATTTACTTGTATAAATTAATCATTTCATTAGCATTTTGATTAAATTACTAGACAAATAGTAATACACTAATATTTTAAAAGCAAAAGTATTCATAACAAAAATTTAAAGTTAAAATTACTAGTATGAAATTCACCTCTCCGTAGGTCTACTTCGTACTAGTAATTTAAGCTTAAATTTTATAAATGTAAACTACTAATAATCATTTTAACAATTTTAATAGAAACTCCAACTAGAAACTCCACTTTCATGACTTTTAGTTAAAGGCATCATATTATCAATAAGGCATCAACATCACATTTATAGCTATTAGTATGGAACAATTAAAAACACAACGGCTACGTTCTGTAGTATTAGCTTGAGTACCCTACGATAACCGCTGAGATCTTTGTGTTCTTCTTAATCAACTGACTGGTCGAATCAAAAAAGGTCAAATTGTCATATCCTTTAAAGAAACAGAGAATCGATAATTAATTGAAATATCAAATTTTCATTCACCTGTGTTACACGGATTTTGTTATATTTTGGTGCTTAGAGGAAGTACATTAACATTGCTCGAAAGAGGATCACAGTTTCAAGATTGATCTTGGACATCATTTATAGGAAGTTCATCAAGTAATGATAACTAGTCTGTTTTTTCTTTATATAATATTTGCTTGAGCTCTGTCTACTTTATCCATTCTCCACAGATACTTTTCTTTGGCCATTCTCTTCATCTACGATACTCAGCTAACTTTTTCCTAAATTGATTTACTCAATAGATAGTTCATTTCGAGGCTTGATTTTAAATTAAAACATCCACTCACATACATTTTGAAAACTGCTGTACTTAATACCTGCCGAATCGTCTGTAAAAGCCCGTGTTAATGAGTATTTGTTTTTCAAATAAACCAAAAAATAATAATAATAATAAATCTTTATTTTAACCACAACATTATAAATAAAGATACAATATGTTAAACCAATATGACACTGTCTGTGAACACTGTCTTTATCGCTCTTGGAGGAGGATGCCGACATCTGCCGACCGGAGGAATGTCGCCTAGTTTTCCTCCAGTGACGCTTCACGGCGTCATAACCTTCCGCACCACACACGTACTCTCGGAGCACGGCTGCTTCGGTAGCTACCTATGCTGGGGCGCTGGGAGGAAGCCCGACGCTCGCTGCCACCAATGCCGCTGAAGACTGCCTCGAAGAGATATCTCAGCAAACTTTATGCATAGATGTTTGTGCTCTTTCAATAAGCAATAAGTAGATTTAGAAGCACGTCCCCAGGTGGTAATGCAATAATTCAGGATGGACTCGCAAAGCGCTTTGTAAGTTGCTTTTACAATATTGGGTGTATCAGGTTAACGTAATTGCTTGAAAGATAAATATAAGTTTACGTACAAATATAAGTTGTTCTATTAAAAGTATAGTTACTATCTATTATCAGCCTAGATAAAGAACTGAACAGGTTCAATTATGTTATCGGTTAAGTTGTCATCGACAGTAGAATTTGCACAAATTATATTATAAGTATCAATGATCACAGAATTCTTAATACAGATAAGAAAATGTGTGAGCTTTGTTTTGTTTACATTTAATGTAAGTTGCATCTTAATCATCAAATCATCGGACAGTATCAAAGCCAAGTTTAGCCAAATGATAAGTCTGTCTCCTCTTTTATTTTCACTTTTAATTTTCCCAACATATGAAAATATATGTATATCTCTAGCTGTATGTAGATGACCTACCAAATTTATTCCCGTACTGAACAATCTGAATTACTTGCTGTGATCGATATTATTAATAATGACCTAACAACGAAACCCAGAAGAAGAATGTCAGATTGCCTAATTTCCTACCTATTCCAGCTATACTTGCGATAGCCCAATATTGCTGACACATATTATCTAGGCATAAAAGAAGAGCAATTAATTCGGTTCATCTTGGGATTAAGAAACTATGACCATGTCTGAGTTTCGCTGCTCAAGTGGCGCCTAATCCGTCTTCTCAGGAATATTCATATTCTCTATCTCCTTTTCTGTATACTGTTTCATGAATTAGTCCCACCTTACTTAACAGAGCGTTTCCAAGTTTTGGAGCGCTCTCTTCATGGACATCTAGACTCAGATTAAAATTTTACACTATGAATTTCTTCTCACTCCTCTTCTTTCTTTATCAATTAAAAATTAAAATATAGGCGGGCAAAATCATCAACTATTTTCAAGGGGCTCTTAAATTACATTTTCATGCTCTCAAAATGTCTTTTTAAGTTTCATAATGATGTAATATGTATGTATGTATTAAATCTATATCATATATAGTCATCTTCTATACTATAATAGAAAGTTAAAAAAATTTAATATTTTTACAAAAAAATATTCAAGGCGATGTAAAAATACTAACAAAATATGCATGTATAATTTTTTAAATCTGTGGGTTTACTTGAACAAAACTGAGTGAACGTGAACAAAAATTAAAAATACTCTTTCCAATGACATATAAAAATCAAGGATCTGGAACATTTTATAAAGAACCACAATAGAACATCTAAACCATAAGAATCCAGAAAATCGAACTCTTATGTTGATATTTTAAAAATATCTACATATCGAGAATGAGCGACTAGTTGATACGTTTACGATCCGTTTCCGAGTTGACGGAGTATAGAGTTGATATAGCTATGCGGTGATTAGAGTGAGAGGAACTGGTCTACAGCAGTCTCCTTCTGTGAATCTGTTATCGCACAGAAGGAGGCCGCGAAGCGTGCGCGCGAGCTTAGCGTGGACGCAGATCTGCTCCGCCGTCGTAGACCAGGAGGTAGGAGAAGGCGGTACGCGCATGTTCCCTGACCCTAGAGGAGCTACTGCAGAAGGTCATGAAGATCTTCCCGCAAGTCATTGAGGCTGCGGGCGCCCCCGAAGAAACCCTGGGGCTCCTTGAAGGCGATGGGATGGTAATATTGGCCACATTAGGTGGGCCTTCTACCGAGGTACTGTAGTGGCATGTGCAAGCGATCCTGCAGCATGTCATCGGTTTTCGCTGGGTAGTACAGGTTCGATGAGTCCCACAGTACCATCCTTCTGTAGGGTTGTCCCACTCAGGGATGGTCTGCGTAAAAGAATTTCCCAGCGACAAAAGAAAAAAAAAGGATGGAGTTGATATGTGTGCTTTCGCTTTGCCACGATGAGACATCATCGTCAATTCTTCTACAAATTAATAACATAATAATCGTTACTCGCTAAATAGAAAAGTATATATGGAATAAAAAACAAACTTTAATTTAAAAATTTATTTAAGCCAGCATATTAAATTATCACTTATAACTATTAACAATTTCTTGATATTATTCATTTTAGTACCAGCTTTCAACAGGTAAAGAATATTTTTTACTAAAATATTCATTTTCATTTAGACATTTATTAACAGTAATATATTATGATATGAAAATATTATTTATCAAATTAATAATTTGGTAACAACACAAGTTGTTAATAAGTTATGAAGAAATAATAAAAGCATATTATAAAAAAAAAGTTGTTAAAAATCATACAACACAAAAACAAAACACACATATTTATTAATTTAGTTTCACATTTTTTCCATCGGAGCAGTGTTAGCAGAGGTAACTGAACGGCCAAGGCCCTCCGTTGCCGTGATTCCGCCATTGCGTGTTGATTGTCTTACCAAAGCAGTGAAATAAAATATTTTTTCTCTCGAGTGCCAGTCAAATATTCGAAATAAAATTACTAAGGTAACTTACTTAAAGATGATACGAATAAGAATTCTGTCCTAAGACAATTGTAAAGTAAAAGAAAATATGGATAAAGGTTATCATATAGGCTACAAGATAAAGATAATAATAAAATATATTTTGTCATTTATACTTACTAAGTAGGTAAAGACTATACATAGAGAATGTATATTATTATTGAATTAACTTTGCTTAAAAATCTTGACGATAACTGGACTGGTGTGTAAGACAACTTGTCCAAATACTCTAGCCAATATAAATGTCATGTCTCCGTTCTAAATACATACGAATGGAAGTTACAATTTTTGTTTGCTTTGCTTTCATATATGACTAACAAAATAGAATATTGTATAAGCGAACGCCTAGAAATTTTTAAAAATATATTTTATAACCATTCTTTCAGTCTTAAAATAAATATTTTAAAAATACAATTTATAACTTTGCGAAAAAAAGAAACAAACATTATGACGTAAATAAACACAGTTTTAGAAATGTTAGCCTATACATCGATATAATCGATTGTTCGAGTATGTTCTATTTATTTTTTTCAAGCAGTTAATTTAAAAAGTACATCTGTTTCTCATAATCGGAGTTGTGCTATTTCCTGTAGTAAAGAAGCTTCGTTGTCAATTTTAGCCAGTTGATTGAGTTCCAGTTGTTTACCAGCTGCCTTCTGCTGCTTTAATTTGTCAATATCGTTCAGTTTCTGCAATTTTTAAGTTTCATTAAGTTAGTAAAGCTTTGAATAAAGTCAATTTACTAGTTTTGTTTTCTATAGTTTCTGTAGGTTTTCTGTTCTCTTGAAATTCGTCAAAGCCCTCTAAGTAATAACGACGATATACACAATACACTAACATTGTTACAATTCTTATTATAATATGAAAAGAAATATAAAATATCTTTAAAAGTATAATTATTTAAATAAAATAAAAAAAGACATAATAAAATATGAACGTAAAGCTCATTTTGGCGCAATGTCGGTGTTACCGAGATTATTTTGAATTCGGTTTCCATTCAGGAATATCATTTTATTTAACCTATTTCCACTTCCCTGCAATATCTCAACTTATGCGAGAAAATGAAGACCAAAATTTCTTAATATAATTACTCTCTGCCTACCATACTGTACGGGAGAATCATAAAACTGAAACAAGCTGTTGTGTATAAAATAACCTTATTAATATTCTTAATTTTCTTATCCTTCTCCGGGTCACCGGTGGACACGAAGGCGGCACGGGGAGCCGCCGGCGTCACGGGAGCCGAGGGGGCGGAGGGGGACGCGGGGGAGGTGTCCCCGCGCTCTTCCGCCTTTCGTGCTTTACGCGCCTCGCGCTTTTCCTTCTGCTTGATTGCTTGTTTTGATGGTGTCACTGAAAGCACAATTCGATATATTAACTGTTGTCAGTCATATGAGATGACGGACGGAGTTTCATATTGTGAACTATAAGCTCTAAACAGTGCAATTAAAAACGAGAATTCCTTAACTGAATTTAAGTATCTACTTGTCATATTTTTATAGATTAAATAACATTTAAAGGATAATAAGTTAATTTTGAGAGTAAGAATGGGATAATTTATCGAGAAGCCATGCGATGGAAGTACAGGAATGTTCATAATAGAAATCGTTTCATTTTCTCCATTTAGTAACACCAAACCAAAGTGAAAACAAAGATATTTAAATCATATGATAAAACTGATGTTGAGTAACGCTTGATACCAGAATTCATACATACCATCTGAGCTTTGTCCAGGCTTATGGGGTTTCTCATGCTCATGCAACACAAAGGTTGACGGTCGGTTTCTAGCCCCAGGCGGCCTGTATGCCCCCGTAGCTTTAGGGGTAGCATCCTCTAAGCTTTTTGGTGCAGTTTTAGAAAGCTCGCTCTTTGGGTATGTGCCAGGTTGCCAGTTAATGAATAGTAAGTTTTCTTTTTCCGCGCAAACACGTTTGTGCATGAGTGCACCAGTGTAATGCCAAATTTTGTACCTAAAAGAGTTAATTTTATATACTAATATACTCTGAATAGAGAAACACGTTAACTATCGTTAATCCCGCTAATTTCAGAAACTAGTTTAGTCAGGAACTAGTTTCAAATTGGAAAATTCTGTGTCTTGGATAGTCTATCTAGAATAATCGTATAAATATAATCCACTGTACGGCTGTATTTGCGGTGAGAGTTACCTCGGGCAATTAATATGTGAGGTGACTCATGTGCTGTGTATCAGTTCTTAGGTACATATGCCCATATGATCACGCTGGCAAATCCGCAGATAAAAGCTAGTATAGTATAGTAGTATATTCAACGAGTGTTATATATAAATAATGTTACAAAAAAATCAAATACCTTTTGAATTTCTTATTATACTATACATTATTTTCATATAAACATATTTACCCATTGCCAACAGTAAGCCTAGGGTATGTAGTGGCAGTGAGGAACGTCTCTCCTCGTGGGTCCCATTGCAGGCTGGTAGTATCAGGCGCTGTACACTCACCGAGCTTCTTATACCCACGCACATCCCACACGGAGATGTGCCCTGTTGCAATGTTACCGAAACCACCTAACAGGACTAGTGCAATGGAGTTAAGGTAATAATGAATTTTCTGTTATACATACATAGCTTCACGCATTATCCCTAGCAGGGTCAGAGAGAACGATTATGGCCCCTGTATACCTCTTTCACCTCGTCTTCTGTTATTAACCTCTTCATACATGCCCTCTATGCTCTCGAAGGTAACCAATGTCTCTTCCTACGTTTCTTACTATTAAAGATTACTATTCCATATACAAATTATATTATTTTAAATAATTAGATAATTTTTTAAAAAGGATATTATTTCCTTCCGGAGGGAAATATATGGCATTCCAAGCGCCAGTCCCAAATTCGAAGAGAGGATCACATTTAGCGTTGAATATGGTCGCTTTAGCAGGCGCGTGTCCATACACCGCCACCCATTCGTTCCAGTTGCCTGGATTCCATGCAATAGCGTGTATAGGACCTTCCTTACCTGTTGTAGTGGAAAATAATAAAAATATAGCTTCGGTGGTAAAGGGAGTCAGTTTTGCTTTCTGTCAACCACTCGTACAGCAACAGACAAGTTAGATATATGTATATATTTCAACATATAAATAGAGGTCCTATGGGAAGGGTCTGTCTTTCACCCAATGCTCGTAGATACGATTGTCGTCGTTCATCGTTTCGTAAAAGAATAATTAATTTTAATTACTTTCATATTCTGCACTTTGTGGATTTGCTTTGTGATACATTGATAAAATAAGCTTACGCAATTAAAGAAGGATTGTATATAATTATTGCAAATAACTTACTAAATGTCATATTTCCTGCATTACCCTTCACATCTCCATATGATAAAGCTTGTTTTCCATAATAAGAACTACCCGTTTTATCTACCTGTAAAAATAATATGTGTTAACTTTTATGTTATAAATAATGATATTATATGAACAGTACTTGAACTATGAACAGGCACTAAAGGAGACTTAAAGAAGGATATTTAATAATATTTCTATAATCTGATTAACCAAAATGGGGTGGTGTGGTCAAAATGGTCAAAGTATTGTACTCATACTATCATCATAACATATATCATTATAAACTGTCCTTATGACATTTTATATATATATATATATATATATATATATATATATATATATATATATATATATATATATATATATATATATATATATATATATATATATATATATATATATATATATATCTATATATATATATATATATATATATATATATACATATATATATATACATATACATATACATATACATATACATATACATATACATATACATATACATATAATATATATACATATATACATATATACATATATACTATATACATATATACATATATACACATATACACATATACACATATACATATATATATATATATATATATATATATATATATATATATATATATATATACATATATATATATATATATATATATATAATATATATATATATATATATATATATATACTATATATATATATATATATATATAATATATATATATATATATATATATATATATATATATATATATATATATATATATATATATATATATATATATATATATATATATATATATAATATATATATATATATATATATATATATATATATATATATATATATATATATATATATATATATATAACTATTTGTAATCAGTTATATAATGATCGACTTCATATTTTTTGGATCTGTAATTTTTTATATAACATTTTGAACACTTTATCAAGTGACAGGTATATAAATGTCTATGCTGTAAAGTCTAAGGTATACACTTACCTCAGTTTGAGTTAAAGCAAACACATTAGTCCCTCTTCTATTCCAATGAAAAGTTGCTTTATCAGCTTGAAATGAAGACCGACTTACTACAGCTTGTGTCACCTCAAATTGAGGGTATTTGAACACTCGCCAAAATGATGGTTGACCAGCTTTACCTGGAAGTTATAAATAGCATAATGTATGTTAAGTTCAAATTTATATAAAACATAGATAAGCTAATTTAAGTAACATATACAGTAAATATATTTCTCAGTCTCACTAGGTCAAACTCATCATTGAGTTTTCTGTAATACAACACATCAGTGGAATATTTAAAATTGTTTCTTTAGCTTTTGATTTAAGACATACTGTTTGTTTATAAGGTGATAAAATAGAAAAATATAGTATACTTTAAACAACCTACCTAATGTAAATATGGAAATATAATATGCAGGTGCTGGGCTAGGTGAAATGCTAAACGATTGGAGCTTTTCTGCTTGAATATGATGAGCATAGCGGTCAAGTTTTACATCTTCATATATTAGGATTCTGTTATTAGTCAATATTGCTACTAACTTCTCGTCTGATGACCATTTAGGTTCCCTAGAAGATAATTAATCAACTGGATTAATCGCATTAACTATTGTATACAAAAATACATTATTATAAAACATGATATTTCAAATACTTTGCTGTAGTTAGTGGTAACACTAATTAGGGGTATTTAACAAGTCTAGCACTGATAGAACTCACTGGTAAAACACTTGTAATCACATAATAGTTTAAAATAAAACGCTAACAAAATTTATTAAGACAATTAAATTAAATAATAAAATTATCACACTTACCAACCAACTTGATTTTTTTGAACAAATGATCCAACAACTTCTCCATTTATAGACTTTATAATATGCAGATTTGGCTTACCCTTAAAAAAATATATCTTTTTAATATATACATTGATAAAATTAAACAAATATGATTTTCTTAAAAATATTGTACTATAAATTAAGACTTCTCAAATAATTACAAGTAAATTAAATTATTATACATTACTTTTACTTTGAATGTTTGAAGTAAATAATTTTTAAATTTATACATTTAGTAGAAACTGAAAATTTTATTTTGTTTTTGCATTTAATTATTGTTAAACAAGTCTCAATAATAAGTCACTCACCTGGGGACTTTCTTTTGTAATAGCAAACATTTCCCATACAATAAAATAGTTGTCTAATGGTGAGAAAAACATATCTTTGTAGTTCCCATCTATTGTAGCAGCTACTGACCAATCTGAACATCTTATTATTTCAGCTCTTAAAAAAAATTAGGACCATTTAATGATTAAATAGATTGTATATTAAATTAAAGCAATAATAAATTAATGTTTTCTAGGACTTAACCAGTTCATTGGAATTTGCTGCAAAGAGTGATGAAATGATTACTAAAATTAAAAATAAAACTATATAGATGTGATGATAATAAAAAGGATGGGAAATATAAAACTTACTTCTTATCAGTTCTATACGCTAAATAAGCGCCTTTTGGGCTAAATATAATGCTTCGAATATTTGTAGTCTTTTCATCGCGGAGGACAACTTCCTGATATGTATCTCCAAAGTTTATATGAAATAAGCTCCGATTAGTTAGACCTAAAAATCAAATAGATTTAAAATAACCTTCTTGTATAAATATTATTTAGATTTCAATATAAGTAAAAGAAATTATAACTTACCGGCAATTGATGGTGTACTCATTGTGAAGATATCTTTAGTTACTTCTCTTACTGTGTTTGAATCATATCTTCAAAAAAATCTAGATGAAATCCAACCGGGTTGTAAGTCTACACGTCAAAAACACGCGTAAACGTCAAAATTCAAATGCCAAATTTTATTATAGCAAATAAATACTTAGCTAATTAATAATTCATACATTTTAGACTTTACATTTTTTGGCCTTTGGATATTATATGTCAATATAGACATAGCATAAATTCTACAAACTTGAATTATAAACAATATACATCATGGCATCAATAGTAATTTTGAATATGATTTAATTATAGCTTTCTTACAAAATGTACGAAAAGCGGGAAAACACAAATATGTTACTTTTGATGATATACGGGGTAATAAGTAATTCGACAAAAAGGTAATGTAGATGAGTCTCTTGTGCACTGGATTGTGCCTATTAAATACAATTTACGGAGATATTTTTAGATAGATAACTATGAAAAATTCTATTAAAAATTCACGTGACGTGGAAAATATTCTTTAACATAGAAAAGAATCCCAGTAAATAGACACCTTAAAGTTAAAATTGTGGATTTTCATTCAAATTGTAGATAAACATTGTTGAGTACTACGTTACTGCCTAAAACAAATGAAAATGTTCTACGTGATGAATTATTACGTGACTCCTGGAAGATCCCTCAAAGACAAGGCATGTGTATGTAGTATCATCATGATAGTTGTCCAGCAAATCTTTATATACCTGAATAACAATCGCGTCTTCCTACCGACCTCACAAGGTCGCAGTAAAGATTTAAAACCTGACCCCGATGAATTTGGAGTTCTGATTTGCTGTACAATACATGCATATTATAGGAAATAATATATAAAAGTTTGAATAAAAACTTCATTAACATTAACTTTATTTTTTCTTCGGAATCCCTTTGTTTGAGAACAATAATGAAAAATGTATGTATGTATGTAGAAGGAAATCGCGCGTGGTAATTTCCGGCGCTGCGGCAATTTCGGGATTAAATTATTATGCTGCTCCACAACCTCCTATAAAGTTAAAATTTCAGTAAAAATTCCATAACAGATGAATATATTGGCAAAACAGTTATTTTGAAATAACAAATATATATATATATATATATATATATATATATATATATATATATATATATATATATATATATATATATATACATATATATATATATATATATATATATATATATAAATTATTATTATTACATTTACATTTTACACACGTGTTTGTTACAGTTTTGTAAACAATAGGCTAAAAATATAGTACAGTAAAAATAAAACATATCCTGTGTGTGTGTGTGTGTGTGTGTGTGTGTGTGTGTGTGTGTGTGTGTGTGTGTGTTTGTGTGTGTGTGTGTGTGTGTGTGTGTATGTGTATGTATGTGTGTATGTGTATGTATGTGTGTACGTTTGTTTGCTTGTGTTAATGTGTGTATGTGTTCGTGTAAGTACGTGCTTCCCTGTATACTTGCATAATTAAGAGAATATATTAAAGGAACTGGATATAAACTTACAGTTTTACCCTGCTTAGGTAAAGTTAATTTTCATTCTCATAAGAAAGTGCATTTAAGAATTTATATACTTTTTGCTTGCATAGCAACTTTATTAGAGGATATATATTTAAAATTTTGTTTACTTTATTGTCAATTAAAGGAGCAATATAAATGTGAAAATGCTAAACAAACGAAGTTATTAAGTTTTGAGGTATGTCACAAACCATGTATTTATGGCGTTTATAGAGGATCGAATGAACGAGGTTCGGTTCGAGGTTTAAAATTTAATTTGGAATGTTGATTAAGTATAATATTTAATAGATATAATTATATAACACTCAATACATCCCAATACTGATATAGTTCATAAGTGGGAAAAAAAAGCTCAATTTAACTTACTAAAAAAAATGCTTAAAATTTTTTTTCACTAATATGTACTATGTTAATTATTTTACTTTTATTCCCGTACGTTATCTATGGTATCCACTTTTCAATGTCAGTGTCAACTGTCATATCTTGATCCAGACTAGAGTGCCGAGTAAATTGTAAAGCCCTATTATTCGGAAATTTTATTAAAAGCGGTTTCAAAATATTTAAATTACATATATATATTCAAAATATTTAAATTACATATATATTTTGAAGTTGACACGCGATAGTTGTTAATGTATCCATGTTTAGTAACAGAGCTCAATTAAAAAAGAGGACACCAGAAGATGGAACTGATCGTGAAAATTATTTGTCTTTGCTAGTTGATGAATATATTAACACTAATTCCTTTGGTATGCACCTTACACATGACAGAGAATGTTAAATTACTTTAACCTTCTTGTTTTAAAATAACCATAATTAATAATGCTTGCATATTTTTTTCAGATGCTAAATGTCAAGTCTTGGCAAATTTAGCAAATTTTGCATATGACCCTATTAACTATGGCTATATTAGAGATGTCGGTGTCGTAGATATTTTCATTCATGTACTCAAGAATGAAAAAAATGAAACACTTCTACATTTTGCTATTTCAGGGATCTGTAATCTTTGCATAGGTAATATAACTTATAAACAAATTTCTGTTTTAATAAAAAACTCTTTTTTAGAAAATAGAATAATGTTTACTGATAAATCATAATTATGATCTCTTTTTTATTATAATATAAAAACAATATATTAAGTTATTATTAAAATCTGTAATTGTGTATATCAAGTATTAATTATAATCATATTTGGGTTTCAGATCCAGAAAACATACAGTACATATTAAACACTGATACTTTAAAAGCAATTACTATATTACTCAAATCAAATCATGATGAAACAATAGCAGATGTAATAACTATTTTTATTTACTTACTTAAAAGTAGTGCTATTTCCTCAATTAAATATCCTGAGATTGTAAATGATATTAAAGCACTCCGTAATTCAGAAAATAAAATTATATTAAATTTGGTATCCATATTTCTGAAGGATATTGAGAGTTTATAATATATTTAATTTATATATAGTCCAAAAATTTATTAAGTAGAAACAATGTTGTCAAACAGATTCCCATATATTGCTGTGAATAATAAAAACTATCAAAAGATATGTAAAATTCACACATCAACCTTCAGTAGAGCCTCATTTAAGGCCGGTGATAAAATAAGGATTCAAAAGACTTTGACACAAAAGGATTTAGACACATTTTCAAATTTAACAAGTGATCATAATTACTTACATAAAAATAATGGAAATAAGAGACCAATTGTTCATGGTGCATTTCTCAATGGGCTTGTTGCTGGTTTAATTGGAACACACCTGCCTGGACCAGGCACTGTACTGGTGTCCCAAACTATGAAATTCCCAAACAAATGCTTTGTTGGTGAAAAACTCACTATAAGTGTTGAACTGGTGGATGTCAGAAAAATTTTAAAAGTGAAATTTTTTTGCATTGTCGAAGAAGAAAAGAAAGTTGTGTTTGAAGGAGAGGCTAAGCTGATGCTTGCTAAAGACAGTTAATTAATAATTAAATCAGTATAATAAGTATATATTTAGGTGTCAATGTTTTGATTACATAAGATTTAGCTTATCTGACTTAAACAGATCTGTCTACCCCTTTTTGGTGTGCCAATTAATTTATTCAATTTATCTAATATATAAGATATTTTTATTCCATTTATCTTTGTTGTATATTAAAATAAATACTGACTACACATTGTCCACTACACAGAAATATTTAATAGTCCAAAGTAACATGAGACTGATAGTTCATAGTATCTATTTGTTCAAAACTTACACCAAATTACAAAAGAAATTTGCTAGCCATAATTCTTTTATTTACCTTTCTATATTCTGACTATTGAGAAATTTATGGCTATGTTAGAATCAATTTGCAAAGCAATTAGAGTGTGAAAGAATATTTTATAATGTCTTACTTCATAGAGTACAAACATAGTTTATGATATGATGGGTTATTAAAAATTTCCTAAATTAACAATTTACGAACAAACCTGCTGACTACACTTATTTTACTTCGTAAAAACGATAATGTACAAATTTAGCATAATTGTAATATTGCTTAATAATTTTTATTTAGTATTTGTAAAGAGAATTATAATGTCGATGACACCAAGTATGATGCTGTGCTATTTCTTGTTAAAGAAATTATAAGTCATGTTTTATCTATTAATAATGAAGAAATAATTTTGAAGTCCATGCAGATTATTGTGAATAGAAACTAACATTTTATTTATAACAGCATATCTGTCTATATTTGCTTTAATGTAATGCAATTTTCATATTAATCAAATCATTGTTTTAAATTATTTAATGAAGTACATATACCTATAAAACTCGTAAAAAATGTAATCATTTGTATTTGAACTTAAACTAAAAAAATATGTACAGTTTGTTGCATATTATATTTATTGTTACTATGCGGCGTCACTCAACAATCAAACACGATGTCGGGCAGATAGCGAGGAACTGAGAGAGATGACTCTTGTCTAAGTTTTCTCCGCCCGAAAATAAGAATTCGATACTTATATGTATAGAAATACAAAATATAAAATTATAAAATTTTAAATATATTACACGTGACGTCGATTATTAAAATGTTTCTGTGATTACTTTTTAATAAGGCCGTGTATTGTGTTATTTCTTAATGAAGTTAATGTTAATGTAAAATTTGTAAAACATATTTTATTGGCATTCTCTTAACGACACATTTGTGGTTATTAGAAAACATTCTATGAAATAGATGAAGATGTATTTTTAATTACATGGTTGAAATACAACTGTTAGTTTGTTACATACTGGTCTCTTTTCTATATTTTTCAATAACTATGGTATTAAATAGTAGCGGTTATGGAGATAGGACTATGTATTTATTATAACCGCTCTCAATCGGTACATGAAAGATTGCGGTAGAGTACTAACATAAGATGAGCAGTGAGTACTTTTTGTAATTTTGACTTTTGATATATTAAATAAGTATACTTATTACCTACGTCTTTAGGTCCATGCTTCCTTACCTCGCGACATCCTCCCTTCTTGTTTTATATAAGAAGTTTAAACTTTATCATACATTGTTACAGTGTTCATTAAAATATTTTGTAAACTATAGCAAATATTTTTTATTTCTGTACCTTTCCATGATTTTTCTTATTATTACGGGTGCACATTGATAAAAATTATAATAATCGTAAACAGCAATGTCTATTATATTATAAATAAATAGCTGCCCGTAAATTAGTTTGCGTGGCATTTATGACTCTTGCCATTCTCTATTTACACCTCAATTTAATACAACATAGTTGCTACTAAAACTTGTAGCAGACAAAACAGAACTACTTTTCGCCCAAGTTTGAGATATTGCGTTTTAAGTAGTAACTCAACGCCGCGCTTTGTGTCGCTAGAGCAGCGGTATAAAAACAATTCAAATATAATAATGCCCCTGAGCGAAAATGGAACTCACAAATATCGCAATAATAGTCAAACGCTCTCCCACTGCGCCACGATGACCTTAAATTTCAATGATTTTTATTTCAAATAAAACTACCCACTTGCACTTCTTTATTTCTTATAGTTTAGCTGGGCTATTATGGTTCTTCATCAGATGTTCAAGATCTTTCATAATTTTTTAATTTTGCAATGGAAAATGTCTATCTAACTAAATAATTTTCTTTATGCAATATTTCATTATTATTTATGGTGAAGATGGTTCACGCACTTATCACGCACGACAGCTTTTCTTATTCATTTGGCATAATTTCATTATTTATTATAGCTTAGCTGGTCTACTATAGATATGATTCAGGTGTGACAGGCTTCAAATTCAATTGTAGCCTAGATGCTGCCCAGGCTTAACAGTTATGTAACAAAAAAGTTTCATTCTAATTTGTTAAGCGGTTTTACAGATGTGCGTGTACAAGTATTCCAACAGACAGACAAATGGATTTACAAATTATAGGTTCAAACACGAAAGCCTCTAAAGTAGTTGGAAGGAACAGAAATTTAGGTACAACATTAATATCATAAAAAATTATTGTCCCGCAATTACGTCATAATAAAAATACTTTTAAGAGTATGAATATTTTTTGTTTGCGAATGGATCACTTATTGAATGCTACGGTTATGTAACTATGCATAAAAAATAATTTTAATAAACATTTATTATAATTTAATCTCGTTTTAATATATTTATTTTCTTAAAAAACCATAAACGTTACTGTATTTATTAAGAAAACTTACTATTTTAAATTTCAACTTAAATTAAATATTTTGAAAAATCTTCAAAGCTAATAACTGTCTTAGAAGTGAGTATGTTTACCGATATACAGTAGGTACGTAAAAATTCCAATAATTCGCTTATCATCCCACGATGTGAAGGCATTTACGTCTTGTGAGAATCTTCGATCAATCGCCACACGTACATCGATGTAGCCTAGTTCGAATGCGCATATTTTGCACGTAACAAAGTGCTGTGTAAGCATTTTAAAATGACATATACCAATAACATTCCATTGAAAACGATTTATATAGAGATTGTTCAGTAATAAGGTCACATTTGTTATCATTAGGCTGTCATGTTAAGATTTAATTTTAATATTTTTATAAGTGATCCCTTGAGTGCTAAGTAAGTTGTATTGTCGTTTATTCAGTTCCGTATTTAATATACCCTATTTACGTCTCATACCGTGGTCACTGATTACAGGGGGCACTAATAGTCTGTAAATTTGTAATTATTTGTTAATTATTTGTTATCATACTGGGCTCCAAATTGTGTGCCACAAGGGCCCCGCCGTGTCTTGCGCTTATTTCATTTATTTTCGTAAGTGTACTGAAATTTTCAAAAGCGAAGCCACCGCATACTTCCATCTGTGTATACACGCTATATGATACTAGCCGATCTAACATTTAATTTATTTGTATTGATAACAAAGAAGGGTAAACAAACAACAAATCCTTACGGTTTTTATTCTATACTTTCATTTTTTAAGTACTACAAAAAATAAATACGTATAATATAAAAAAAAAAAACTAAATTGTTCTTGATTAGGTAATCGTTCTAATATCTTCAGACGAATATTACTGATCCCGCCGGTCCTGGGCGCATACGGTCAGAAGCATGTAACACGAGTTCAAATTACTCGTACTATCATTATATTTTAAATGATTTGTTATGAATTATCCAATTCTTATAGATAACTTAATCTACAATGATTTATATCCGGCAATGGGTCCTGCTGGCTGCATTTCTGTGGTTAGTGGTGACAGGCGACGCCCGGCGCAAACTCAAGCGAGACGAGCTAGAAAGCCTCAGATCATTAGAGACTATCGATCTAGACGAAGAATATGATGAGGTAAAGTATATATTTTGTTGATAATTAAAAATTCATTAACACTAAAACTTTAAATTTGTCTTTTTTTACACTTTACCATTTATTTACACATTAAATAAATACTTTTGAATAAGCGATGTAAATAAAAGTTAAATAAAGTAGCATAAAAGCATCAAGGAATATAGCAATGAGAACAATGTCGTCACTAATTCGTGCTTTCCTATATAACAACTAAAGAAATTATCAGAGTATGATTGGAAAGCACCCGAAAGAAACTTTGAAGATATCAGGTTGGATCACTTTAAATAAGAGAATAGTGACATGTACCTATTTCTAGCCTCTCTGTGGCTCTATCACACTAAATTTAGGATATGCGTAAAGATAAACAAAATTAAATAATGATTTTTATTTGTTGTAGTTTGAACCATGCCAATGTGGAGTGTTCATGTCACAGCAAGTTGGTATAAGAGAGGGTCGGCGAAGTCGCCCTCGAGGACCGCCGCAGGGTGAACCAGTGGTCACCTATGACACTGACGGACCTAGTCTTCCGTGCGGCTCCGGAGGATTTAAACATTGTATCAGCAAATGTCTTGACGTGGTAAGCTTTCTATACAATTCTTAGAGCTCTATTCCAAAGTTAGCCTTGGCAACCCGGCATCTTTTTTATAACGTGAAAACGAGCTTTTCAAGCTGGCTTAGATCTATAGTTAGGTAGAGATTTCATGTGCAGTTTTACGACAAACGTTAACATTTTAATCCTTAACTTATAATTGATTTCTAAATAATTTGTTCTTTAATTACTAATTTAACATAATATGCAACGGTTTAGATGTTTAGAAAGCAATGAGAAGGAAGACAATAAAACAAAGTTTACGTGTTGGCAATCACTTCCCTCGTAGATTTTCATTTTAATTAGTCTTTACCGTTACTGAGAGAAGCTATTATTGACTGCACTTTCTTTGAGATGTAAACTGGCGTCAAGTCATTGATTCGCTGTTTGACTGATTTCCTTGTTTCTATTTCAGTCTTACACGTTTTCTGTGTTGGAGATTGGTTCTCCATGTAAGTTAAAAAAATTAGGTATCCACTTTTCAGAAATTTTCACATTTTTCTAAATTCAAATTAAATACTTATTGGTAGTTATAACGTCATAGGAAAGGTTATAATGTATAATGCTATACTAGCGTCGTTATATTCTTCTAATGCGTCGCATTTTAAAGTACACTTGGATACCGGTTAAAGCTTTCACATAGACAATATATAATTAAACAATTAAAATGTACATCGGTGCTCTTTTAAATAATGATTTCAGTACGATAAAAATAGTTTACATTTTTAATTTTGCTCTAAAAATATCCAGATATTAAAGTACTTGCCTCGTGCCGGTCCGGTGATTTGTGGGGCGGTGGAGCGTGACGTGCGGCGAGAGAAGGCGTTCCTCTTCATCAGAAACTGCGGTGGTCAGTGGAACCCTACAAATTTTTCTGCTGGCAAAGAATTCTGTTGCACGGATGGACAACATCATAAATGCTAATAATAATAATAATAATTGAATTAAAATCTATATCTACCATAGATTTTACTCGTATTAATATATAAGATTTTAAATTATTTTAAGTAAATTTGTAGTACCTTTCAAATACAATGTAAAATATCCACACCTCGTGATGTAGAAAGCAGACCTAACTGCTTACAGTTTTGTCATAATATTCATGAGATACTGTATATGTATATTTTATGTGTGTAATTAAACGAAGTACATCACATCAAATAATGTTATGTTGTAAATATACGTAAGTCTTTTTATTTGAGTCTATTTTGTAAGATTTAAAATTTAATGTTTTAACTGTTTTTCATTTATTATCAATTATTTGCAAATTTCTTAACGTTCTTGTTTAGTTATTTAATTTGTATGAATGAGATATAATAAAAAAAAATCCGCAGTTATCTTTAACCTGCGTACGTACGTTTATACGTTTGTTTAAATTGCTTAAAAAAAACACATTTTAAACTAAATAAAATATATTTTGTACCTAATACAATTATTTTGTGACTTAACTGATAAATGTAACTCCTTATACCTAAATACAATTATTTTGTTCTAAAACAATATTACTACAATATGCGTTTAATTTTTATTTACCTACCAACAGTAGATTAATAGAATTTATTGTACAGTTTTACTATTAATAGGGAATAAAAGCTAATAAAATAAGCAAATATTGCTTCCGTTTTTTACCTTTTAATGAACAATTATTTTAAGACAGATATTTTTACCTTAATATTATGTTGCTATTTATTATTTAGTCAACCTTAGTCAACCTGTTATGTAATCTAATAAAACTTATCAGACATAGAAGACTTTTTGGTGCCAAACGGTCGTGGCGCAATAAGGAAGCGTTTGACTGGTTTGATCCCTCGTCGGAAAAATTAATGAATGAAATGAAAATAATTTCCTTGCTCTAGATGTACAAAGTCTAGCATTGAGATCCGCCATTTAAGACGGAGACATTGCCATAACTTATTGAATGGCCAGTGGCCTTAGCACTAAGTACTCTCTTCCTATCTGTTATACACGGACACCAAGAGCACCAGGTACCTAATGATATGAAACCAGTAAGTTTTATTCTATAAAATATTTATTTAAAATTATACAAATTACAAAATTATTTAAATTTTATTTATCAATTCAATGCCATTAAATTAAAATTAATCCAAATGCGTATTCTGTAGGTGCAAAACTAAGTCGTATTAATTGAGATCTCGTTAGATCAACTATGTAAAATATTGCGTAATATAATTATTAAATCATATTTTTTGATTTGTTCGGTGGTACCTATTTCCTAATTTTAATTCTTAACTTTAGCCATACTTCATATGAAATTCACCGCGTAAATAAAACGCATAGGGTACCTTGACGAAGAGTGATGAAATTTGGCAAAACGCTATAACTTTAGAAATTCTTTCATCTGTAGTTCATTTCATACAAAAAAAGTGCATACGCGAAAGTTTATCAACTTTTACTATATACAATTATAAAATTAGTTTGGAGTTCCCGGAACTCGCACTTGACCAATTTTATTTTTAATGTGTGTATTGTCGTCCATGTAGAGTACAAAATATAAATTGTCTATAACTCTTTGTAATGAAACTGATAAGTTTTGGTTTGAAACAACTATCATTTACTAAGTTTATTTTATATTTTAAATGTATTGTTATATAAACATTTGTGATAATAATTTTATAAATATCGCCTATCTATAGTAAGATATTTCATATTTGAAAATCAAACTTTGCAATGAAAAAATATTCTTCACACTAATTGTGTTGTAGACCTTGAATAATCTGGAAATTTCTCACATCCAGTCAGTAAGTACCAAAGATAAGCAAATACACTCACGTCGATATATTGAATTTGTTTAAAATGATATATATAAGGATTACATAACTTTACTTTGATGAGGTTATAGGTTAAATTGGTCATATAAAGTAAACCTGACTCGTTTATATTAATTCACTTGCAAATGGCGAGGCCTTAGTCTAGGTACGTTTATGCAATTGTGGCTTAAGTAACGTCCATACTATAAGTATTTTTAGGTGCATCATAGTATCCACCGACATTTTAAATCTATCTATATATTTTTTTATTTATCTATACCTGAGTTAAAACTCAGATAAGATATGAGATGAGATATATATTTAAATCTAAAATCTACCTAGGTACTTGTTAATTTATAAACTGATTACGCAACGCAATAGGAACTATATAATTTCTTTTTATATTCGTCATAAAATATATCAAGTGGTATAAATAAGGGGAAACCAATAAACATAATATAGCTAGCTGTACATATTCCTTTGTTAAGAGTATAAATCATAATATGTATTATAACTACGCCATTAAATACTTATATAACTCTAGGGACATTGTTCCAAGCGCATAGGGCCGTAACGTCATAAATAGAGAAATAAGTCAATCATTTTGACCCAGTTTCCAACCAGCGGGAGCAACTGAGTTTAAGTGGTGTATTTTTGTTTGGGACGGTAGGAGACTATGTGGGTGTCATCCCCGTTGCAAATATAAATTATTTTAAAATGAACCCTAATGCCACGGCTATTGCAGATTTTAACAGAGTTAAAAATATATTTATAGTACGTAAAGATGAAATTATTAATTGCTTAAAATTTTAATAAGTTCTTTGGTTTTCGCGATGTTCATACATATTAAATAAAACAGTTTAACCGGGTTAATCGATGAAGTCGATTAATCCGGTTAAACTGTTTTATTTAATATGCTTAAAATTTTCTTGAGTGTACTATTTTTTTATCTTCAATCTTTATCCCAACTATAGTAGGGTGGACAGACAGAACCACGTGTCAGTATCCTCCGCTTTTTACCAGATTCGAGACAGTACGTGTTGAGTGGCGGAACTCAACGCCGCGCTTCTTCACACCAAAGGAGGGTAAGCAAAATAATTAATCGTACTCATTGTGCTATGATGACCTCATAGCTTATTTATGGACTTAATTTTGTAATATGTCAATTTTCTAAAAATATTTTAAGTAGCGTAAATATTTTATCAGCGAGAAAATTGCAAGGATCACTTACGTCTTATACCTACCTAATATGACGTGAGAGATCCTTGCAATTTTCTCGCTTTCAATTTTACAATCGTTTTTAATTTTTCTACATTTCAATCATAGAAATTCATTCTAAAATAGTTACAAATTTAAACATTCTATTAATTCTTTAAATTTTCTGTAAGCCTTCATGAATTTTAAAAAAATGTAAAAAATGCTAGATAATCAGTATCCACCATATTGAAATTCTAATAAGATAATAAAATTTCAGTAACGGTGAAAAATCTACAAATTATGAATTAAGAATGTTCTGGAACCAATACAATACAACTGATAGGATCGCAAATTGACGAGTGATTGATATGACACTATAGGAGTATGATATATGTATGTAATTGGCACTGCTTGCTTTGTCAATTGTAATGGTAGTAACCGTAGGATCCTTTAGTTAAGATAATTATTATCATCGACTTGGTTTTTTCTAATTTACAGTATAACATTGATAATGGTGATAGCAAATTATTTATTTAAGACAGCAAAGTTAGTTAGATCACTAATATAAAAAAATAATTAGGCATTGAATCTTTTGAATTTCTTCAAGATGACAAGTGAAGTACGTAAGCTAAGTATATTCTTAAAATGTATAATTTACAATAGCTTAAAATACAAGTCAACTGAAAAGTACACGTCCAGAAATTTGTGGATACCTACATATATTAGATTCTTCTGAAAAATATAATCCGTAATCCCGATATGACTAAGTTTTGAAGATATATATATATATATATATATATATATATATATATATATATATATATATATATATATATATATATATATATATATATATATATATATATATATATATATATATATATATATATATATATAATCCATTCCAACAATATCACATATATCCAGTTAAAACTGATAGCGTATTCTGTTAAGTGCGCGTGTAAGTCTGTTAAAAAGGGAAAAACAAAACAAAAATGTAAAAAAAGCTTTTATAATAAATTTAATTAACTAATCCTATATTATATTATATTTATTATATTATATTTATTAAGAAATTGACGATTAATATATGTAATATATTGTTTCATTTCGTTACCTTCTTAGAGGTATGTTCGTCGTTAAGTTTTAGACAATGATCCTTTATAACCAGATTGTGCTTATTTTACAAATAAAACCTATTGTTGTGGCTTGGAGTACTCACACTGGCGCGCACTTGACATGACAACTCGTAATGCACACGGTATCGGATTTCGATTTGTGATATTCTTTGTATGGCTAAAAAGAATAATGTACGGAGCCAAACGTTGTGATGATGAAAAAAGAGGGAAGGTTTCGTTTACGAGTCTGTTTGACATTGACTTATTTAGGATTATGGCACGTGGATTGTAGTTTTATTTAAAAAAGAGAAAGTTTTAAAATGTTAAATTTAAAGTAAAGAAAACGAATAGAAAAGCTTGCAAAATGATTTTATAAAATAGTTCCAATATTCCGAGACTTCTTTTTAGAACACTTCAGATTAAGATATTTATGTACCTACATATAGAACCTTGTCATCCTCTAATCTTTATTTAAAAAATATCGGTTAAGTCCGAGGTGACCTTATTCGCGGACCGACGGTTCCGTACCTTTTTACGATTGTAGGGATTGGAGGGATTCCGCTGAGAAAAATACAACTAATAAAAATTGACAAACTTGAATTCGCGGTCATATCCACTCATTATATATGAAATTAAGTACAAATATAACTTTGTGATGGTTTATTTCTGTGTCAAACATATAAACTATAGATTTTGATAATTTCCCACTTCCTGTAAAATTTCTAGTCTATGTCAATTTTCAATTTTTGGATTTTTTCTTGGTTTGTACTATAAGTTCTACTTTATTGCTAAATTCTATAACGGGAAGTACCTGTAGGTTTTGATTACGTGGCGATTTTATTTTCTGCTGTGCTTCAAGAGGTATCGCTTTGGATATTTGATATTCATTTCAGCTTGATTCTTTCATGTGATTTTAAGAAAATGATCTTAACAGACGGACAACAAAGTGATCCTAATTCCTATAAGCGTTCCGTTTTTTTTTCTTTTGAGGTACGGAACCCTAAGAATATCTAGATGCTAGTTTTGCTGGTGCCATTTTAAAGTTAAGTAAATAATTGATAAAAATCCGTCAAGTGGATTTTGTGTCGCCGAATAGTCTTATCATAACATATTGCATCTCGTAGTACCTACATATATATGAGTCATTATCACCGTCCTATATATCTTACAAGGAGCGCCTTATCCGTCGACCCGGTTTGATTATGGTGTCAATGGAGTTTCCTTATCAAGGACTAGTACTTACGAGAGGCGCGCGGGCGCGGTGTGACCCGGATCGAGCAGGGTGAACAACCCCGACACGTGCCACTTTCTAAAAAGAAACGACGCCTGCGCATCCTTGCGTGGAGCTACATCTCTAGTTCTAAATAGTATTGTATTCTAAATAATATTAAATATAAATTTTCTCGTTTTGACGGACAAATCATGTCTTTATTTAGATTACGTATTTCACCAATTTAATATAATAATACAAATAAATTTTTAAGTGAACCTGTATAAAATTTTATATCTTTTCACAATTTCAATTTGTTCATTATTTTTTAATATTAATGATATTAAAAGTTTTTCATAGAATGTATTGTCATAAAATAGATAAAACACATAAAAATTATGACAGAATCAAATACCTACTATATAAATACTGTGCTTAGCTTAGCACTAGGGTGCATTTAAATTGCTTGTTGGTTACTTATGTTTATACTAAAATATGAAAATCGATATTGTAATATAATAATTACACAGCTCAAATATTAACAACTCTGAAAAATTCATTTTACAAGTTGCAATCCAATTGAAATTTATGAAAAGAAGCGTAACAAATTGTGTCTCAATGTACAAGTAGATGATACGAATAAAAAACACTAAACAGAATTTCGAAGTACCTTATGCCATTTAGTTGAAAAATCTCCACGAATCTCTCTTCCTCGAAGATGGTGCCTTGCATTATGAAGTGCTCGAGCGAGGGCAGTGGTCTGAGAGGGGGCGGGTTGCGCAACGCATTACAATAACGACACTACGTGCCTTGGCCGCTGCGCCCGCGCCGGGGTCATGCGCCGCGGTTCGGGGAACGCTTGTCACGTGTTCGCAGGTTTGAGGATTGTTACTTTGCATTGGTATAGTATATGCAATACAGTACCTACACTTTTTGTTTCATATATTAATAAGAATATTAATATTCTTATAAATTTCAACTTTTATGTTGTAGATATGGTATTATTTTGTTATTGGTAACTAATACAATAGAAAATTAATATTTTATATATATAAAAATATATTATTTCCTTAGCTTGGATAGGGTAAAGTAGAGTTCAAGTGTTTTATTGTAAAATAAGCGGTAAATATAAAATTCACTTTGTAAAAATCACAAGCAATATAAATAAAATCTAAATCTCTTCTCTAATTTACTTCTCTTCATTTATATATCAAATTGTTTTAAGAAAAGTAAACCGCAGTAATAAAGCGATAAAGTCAGCCACGCGTGTCAAGGCGTTCGGACAACATTATTATTAAAGTAACATTAAGCTTTTCAAGCCTATGCGTTAATTGAATCTTCTTGTTACGAATTACATGCTATGCAGAAATAATAAATCATTATATATAGATAATACAATATATTATATTAGGCAACTTAAATATTGTGTCGTAGGTACCTCTTAAATACCTTCTAATATTGAAGTAATCCAAACTATCGAAGACTAAAGGTGTAGATTATAAACAGTAATATTAATCTATCTAATGTAAAAGCTGAAAGCTGAAGCTATAACTGGTGCTCTTTGATTTTGAATCTGCAGGCTCATTTCTAAGCCTCGCTTAAACTGTTCTCATATCAATATATGTGGCTGTATTTTTAAAATATAAAAAGCAAAAAAGTAAATCTAACAACCTTACAGCATACTAATTTGTAACCTGCCCTTGATCCTATATAATGCGATGTGAATTAATTAGGCCACACCAGAGTACCAGTATCATAGGGTAAATCAGGTCTAGTTGAGATCGTTTATATTTACAATAATTATTTCAATACGCAATAAATGCCCGTACGTTTTAAATAAAAGTGTTCAATATTATAGTTTATAATAATGGCTTTGCCGAAACGTACCTAAAAACGATTCTATAAATTAAATGATCTCCGGGACAGTGTTGGCTTGATACAGGTAATATTAATATTGACGTACATATTTATTTAAAATTATGAAATAATAAGTAAATATTATCTCATAATGCCTATTATAAATTTGAATACACTTTAAGGGACATATTTTACTAGAAACTTATACTTGATTTATGGTGTATAGTTATCATAACTTGAATCTTTCAAAAATATATTTAAAAATATAATCTGTCAATGAGATTTTAATTTATAGTAGAAATATAAATTAATTAGTGTAAATGCCAGGTAGAAGAAGAAGATAATAATTAATCAGTAGGTCCGATATGATTCGCCATTATTCATAATGCCCTGGCATTATAAGTGATGCCCTTTGAATTACTTTATCTAAACACACACGCACACAAACACACACACACACACACATACTACAATAACCTACTTTAGGATATAATCAAAGTTAATGACTATTATGCAATAATTTTAATAGCAAATTTGCAAAGTAATTTGGGAATATATATAAATTAAAAGTAACGTTTTTGAAGATAAGTGTTTAATATTGACATTATAAGAAATCCAAAATAGGTTGGCATCTTTAAATAAAAATTTAAAAGGAATAATAAAAACAATAAAAAATATGGCACCGAAAATATTCGGAGAATCGACCTAATGAGGGACCGAACATTTAAAACAAAAAGTCTAAACACTTGACTATTGTAGCGTCTATGGTCAGGTTTAGTATAATCGTCGGGAACATGTCTCATAGTCAGGCCTGAAATATATTTTTGTTATCTTCGGATCTTCTTAGGATCTTCAACACAGATTTTTCTGAATATTCAATGTGAATATTTTATAAATTAAAAAGTAATAAAAAACGTATAAACTCAGTGAAGTGAAGTAAAGTTCAGGTTAGTCCTTCAATTGCTCAGCACTTTTATACTAATTAATCTTGGTTTTCTTATGAGGTTTTCTCTAAAATATTGTGAAGAATTATCAAATCAAAATATTTTTTATTCGTTTAGGCTACTATAATCACTTTTGAGTGTTACATAATAGTGTTGGTAGTGTTAATCCTATATATAACTACACCTTGCTACGACAAATTTAGTTTGCTAATGCATAGACAGTAGTTCATTTTTAAATAATATAATTAAGTAACTGGAGGAAAGATAAGCAACGATCCTTTACGTTCATGAAAATTTCTGGAGCCTGATTGAAATTGGAACATAGCGCATCCAAATCAAACATATAAAAGTATATACATATGTATGTGACGATCACGTCACAGTAGACGACTGATAACAAATGACACGTGACGTGTGATGTTCTGTTTTGTTCTTTAGTTATCGCGTTTCGAGCGTGCCAGTTGATGAGGGATGACTGATGAATCATAAGCTGTGGATTTAGCCCATGGGCGTAAGAAAGGGAGGACCGGGTGATGCGTGTCTATCCTAGAATATTTAAGTCGATTAAGCTTAGTGTTTTTATATTAATTTACATTTCTTTTTTTAAATTAAAATAATTTGAGCCTCGGCTCAAAATATTTCTCACGTTAACTATACTTTAGTGTTACACTACACTATAAATTAATTTATGTCAAGATTATCTTAATGTGCATTAAGCGTTAGCCTTTAACACGACTTCCATAGTATAATCATCGTTCATAAGAGACCGCTGAAGGCCTCCTTTGGAAAATATCTCAAGATACAGCCATGGTGTAGCCGACCTTGTGAATAAAAAATAAACATAATAGGTCAACACGTAGAAAATACATGGCAGAAAAGGCAAATGATACAGACTGACCTTAATAATGAAGGTGCTGTTGACAAAATGCAAAATTCATGATTTAAAAAAAAATCTGTTCTTCACTCATACTCACATAGTGGATACCGGATAAAAATTTTCCATTTCGTAGAATTTGTACCAAATACAAAACATCTAATAAAATAAAAATATATAGAAAATGTACTATTTAAATAATTTGGAGCTATTTATCATTGTTTTCATAAACAATTTTTTGCTATGTACCCATTTAAAATATGGAAGGAAACATAGTTTATAAAAAAATTGGCCTTAACTGTTTGTGATAAATCAAAGGTCCACGAATAGATGGCTCATAAAGGTGGCCACAAAAGCCGTGGTTTTAGAGCCCTTCAGAAAGTGTGTCGACTGGCCCCTCCCGCCTCCCGTCCCGCACTCCGCTACGCCCCCGTCTCATCACCCGCTCTCCATTGGAAACGTCCGTGTATGCATTTTATAGTTTTCCTACGAAGTGTAAGTAGTACTGCCGCATTTGTGTAATTTTTAAAGAAGGGTTAAGGCTTTCTATTAATGCACAAGCATGTTTTGTTGTAAGTTGCCTTTTAAGAATTCGTAGCGATATATTTACTTACCTACAGATTTTTAAATATCTCACTGAAATGAATCTGCTTTAATAGAAGATAAAATATTGTCGTATCCATAACGTACTTCAACGACTTAGATAACAAAAATTAAATATATTAATAATATATGTTAAATTGTAAACCTATTAAGACAGAAAAGTCCTTCTGTTTCTTTATTTACTAAATAAAATAATGTAGCTAGGCAGCTATATGCTGAATTAAGTATATAAAATAATAATTGTTATTTCGCAGGAATTCTTTGAAATATTGTTACTTTGTCTATTAAATTGTGCAAAGGAATTAAATAATCCACGCCTGTTTCATAGTTAACTATGAAACAGGCGTGGATTATTTAATTCCTTGCCTCCGTTGCCTTATGCAAGTACATATTAGGGAAATCTCAAATATATTTTATAAAGTAAAACATTGATTGAGAATAAAATATCGAGATTAATATTTTATTATCATACTTACTTATTATTCAGGAAGTAATTTATATTTTACACGTATTCATGCCATATCTGGCACACAAAACGCAACTAAGCTTTTACAGTTGCAAAGGCGCGAAGCCTCATTATGCTTAATTTCTAAAGACGATGGCGTGTGTTCGCTAAAACTTGATAATAACTGGCTTCAAACTAAGAGGGAGGAAATAGGATAACGGTGTGCAAGCGCACATCGCAAGAACTTCTCAATACTTTTAACCGCTTTCCGTCCGACCAACAATGTGTCATTAAAACCACACCAGATAGCATGATCTGCTCACCTTCCCGCGTCACTTCGAGAGTGATGTCTCCGAGGGGGGGTGTTATCGGAAATTACAGCTCATCTTATAATGGCTATTTGTAAAGATAGTCGATATCGCAGCCCGCTCGTAGCACCGTTCACAACTTTTTGCGAATTCTGATTGCAAATGGAAACTGCATTGACAGTGGGGTGAATTGAGGCCGATACCTGCTGTTTCACAGACATCAGACATGATTGATTTTCGATGTAAACTCATTTTCATAATGTCGCAAAATAAAAGACTGCTGTTTTATTTAATATAAGATGATTTTTCGAAGGTTTAGAATTATTTGCAGCACCTATTGTACACTTCTAAAGAATAGTAAAAATAAAAAACTTTGACTTTCGCGGTTTTCACTTGTACTGCATATTACGTGGATCACATCGTGGTCTAGTTCGTGATTGTGGCGAACGAGACTTTGACGAAACAAAAAAGCAACAGTAGACAAATGATGCCACAATATTGAATATTTTATATGCAATAAAGATGTTTGTTCGTCTCAAATGAAGCCAAAATATTTTCATTTTTTTTTCTATCACACATGCTACGAGAGGACATCACTTGTTATAATAATATTCCTCTCACTAAGCCTTATAACTATGGGTTTTATTGAATTTAAACAGTCGCTCATTTAGATTATCTAATATATATATATATATATATATATATATATATATATATATATATATATATATATATATATATATATATATATATATATATATATATATATATATATATATATATAATGTCAAATTTCCTATAATTAATAAATATTGAAACGTACATAACACAGTTACTGTATGTTATTGATTGTAAGCATGGTTTAAAAACGTTGGAAAGCTATAACGGAAATAATTATACAGTCCGATCAGAGTTTCAAGCTTCGAAGTGAGATAGCAAAAAATGACTTTGCTCATAATTTTGTGGTGTTAAGTATGAAATATTGACTATAAATCAAAATAATGAACCTACCTATAATAAAAAGTAGTTTGTTTATGTTTGTTTATAAATATTATTTTGTTAATGTATTTTTCAAGATTATTACAAGTAAAAAAAAATTCAAAGTTGTTCAAATAAAAAATTGTATACTACAGTTGTATACAATTCTCAGATTTTTGTTATGTCTTATTTGTGATAAAAAAACACGGTGTCACATATTTAAATTTTGAAATCTAGTATTGATAATACTTAGAAAGTCTCACCATTTCTCTAAAACATATATTTTTAATATTTTTCATATAATAATTGTGAAGAATAAACTAAATAGTAAAATAAATAAATTGCTTCTCGCTATTTACCGCATATAGCCGGGTAGACAGAGGCAACCTAGTGTTAAGACACTTCGTTCTCCACTTTCCGTACAATTTTGAGACATTTCGTATTGAGTGGTGGAACTCAACGCCTTGTTGTCGAGCGAGAAAATGAAATAATTCATTCTCCTCCAGTGGGAATCGAATCCACAAATGTCGCGTTTACAGTCAGACGCTATGCCACTGTGCTACAACTAAATAGTAAATATCTAAATAGGAAACGGTAATTTCTCATTCGTCTCTCGAAAATTGTGATAGAGTAGTCGATATTGAACTTGAGTCGACTGATAATAGGCGAAACACGTTTTCGACTTCCTCAGAGCTGGGGGTACTGCCCGTACGGCGTAAACACGGAATGCACCTTGCGCAATCGCTCGGTACACGAGGGAGACATAAAAAGAAATATTTTATTGTACCACGCACGGCGCAGGAGACGATCCGCTGAGTTCGCTTTGATATAGGCCTATGTACAACGCTAAGGAACAACGGATATAATATTATAATATATTGGCTTAGTGAATCTGTCACATTAAGATAGATAGGCTAGATAGAACATCTATATATTAATACGTGAAGCAAATACTTTGGACCCCTTTATGTGAAAATTGCGCGAACGGAAGAGGAATGAAATTTGTCACACTAATAGTTTATGTGAAGGAGAAGTGCAAAACGCTGATATTTTTCAATAATAATGCTTCTTTATAAGCTTCTGTATATACATTAAACCAATAAATAAAACATTACACACACTACCATATGTTTAACAATTTAGCTTTTGTATATAGTGTTCATTCAATAAATTACGTTTAATTTGTGCCTATAAATGAAAATAATTAGAAAATAGCTAAAAGACAGTAGGTAATATTTTTATTATTCTATATAGATTAGTACGTAAAAATGCAGTACAGACTTGTTACCAAAATCTCAAAATTATTATTTATATCTTACATGTACTTTATATGTTATGCTATCTAAAAGTTAAGTAATAATTATATAATTTAAAAAAGGATAAGTGTTATCTCTAAATAGCTATGCATTTTGTGAGTATGTGCTTTCAACCTACACAGATGATTTATGGATTACATACTTTTTGCTACCTCGTTGGGGAGTGTGGCTATGGCCATTAATATGTAAGCCCAGAAAGCATATTCTTTTCAATATGGTATGACAACTTCTTGATAGTCTTGGTCATATTAAATGAGATGGATATTATCTTAAATAGAAACCTTCATTTTTAAACAAACTGTCTATTATCGAAAATTACATTAAAATTCGTTGGGTAGTTGGAAAGTATTTTTTTTTTTTTATTTTTTTAATAAATGTGATTTGCACATTCATGATATAATTATCTATCTATTTCTATTCTTCCATAACTATATAATAAATAACTAGAGAGATATTACTTTTGCCTCCATATGTAATATTTAAAAACTTCGATAAAAAAATGACAGGCATAATACGTCATAACGTAATTGATACATTATGTCTACCTGCAGCATTTGGTATTCTTTTACATCAATCTCTTATTCCTTCATCACTGGATTTGTACAAAAAATATATTATTTAAGTAATTTGAGATTAATAAAAACCCTATCTTTGTTAATCAAGCGACGAGTCAGGATTTATGAAGGTCTCCACGCCAACATGATAATAAAGTGTTGACTTTGCATTGCTACTGAAAACGTTACAATAAATAAATGTTACATTCTATTTATGTATATTTTTTTTAATCTGTAATTAAATAAAATAGTAAAAGCCGAAAATTTTATAGCTATTAGATGTGGAAAAGACATATTATACAGTTTATTTTGAAGACTGAAACTCCTGATTTTGCTGGTTATAAGAAATTCTTAAGCGTGATAAGAACCTGATGAAATATATATACGTATATATATATATATATATATATATATATATATATATATATATATATATATATATATATAGAGCCTTCTCTAAACTAAAGATTATAGTGGATCTATAATACTTGTTATAATTTATTTCCAGAATTCCCATATCCCATATCCCTACATGTGATTTATTTCTCGATCGAATAATATTGCTACGTGTTGCAAGAAATATATAATTAATTATATAAAACCTACACTTATTAAATAGTGACAGATTTGTTATGTAAGCTTTACTTGGGAAAACATAGCTTGACTAAATTGCTTAGTTATAATGACATTCAATCGTAGGTAAATACGATTCATAACTTTAAAAGATGTCAGCAAAAAGTATGTAGCTAATAGTAGTTCTAAAAAGTACACAAAATATAATAATAACGTTTTAGGTATATATATATATATATATATATATATATATATATATATATATATATATATATATATATATATATATATATATATATATATATATATATATTATATATATATATATATATATATATATATATATATATATATATATATATATATATATATATATATATATATATATATATATATATATGTATATATATATGTTAGTAAGCTTTATCCAAACTTTACTTACTTAAATATTTAATATGATATTTATTTACACAAAAAAATATTGTAGTGTTAATACAAATAAATAAATTTAAAGTTCCTGTTTGTGATTTCAAAACAATTATGTTATTTCAAATGCGGATAGTTATTAACACGCTACTAAAACATAAAGATTTTGAAAATTTATATTAGTCTGTCTATCTGTATTCCCGTTTGTCCGGGCTAATCTTCGGAACAGCCGAATTGATTTCTATGAGACTTTCGCCGAAAGATACAGGAGCTTATGGAGCACCATAATAATACATATACATAAATTAATAGGATAGCCTTATCCTATTAATTTATCCCGGAATTCTCGTAGAATCCGGATTTATATACATACATCTTTCATTATAATTTAAACACTTATGTGTACTAATATATGCATATTATATTAGAGTAAATCCGAGGAGATCCGAGGAGATCAAATCATATAAATTTAAAAACAAAATTAGAAAATCAATTCACTAAAACTATTTTTTTAATGAAGAAATGTGTATATATTTGCTTTTGTATTGTACATATAACTGTCGCGGCTAGTTGTCGCATAGCGTTAGTTTACCTTCAACTTTTAGTATTACAATGACTTTATCAGGTTACAAAATTACCTTATAAAATGATTATCTAATAAAGTTACATAAAAATGCGAAAAATTATTATCCAAAGCGTTACTTCCGCAGCAATAAAATTGCTTTATACTTATTTAACATTTATAAAAAACATCCAAACTAAATGTAAATAAGAATAAAAATTGCTTGCAATTTGCCAACCGGTATACGCGGGACAGATTTCAATGTCAGCTTAGCGTTGATTCATTCGACGTGGTGCCGTTGCATACCTAATAAAAAACAATATTAACAGTATATGCATGTCACTACTGCACTATGCAACTGTATGCTCTTTTTACTTTGATTTTGAATACAAGGTGTAACAGATATTTAATAATAATATACAGATAATAAAATAAGAATCATTTTGGTTATATAAATATCTATGTAATACTTTTATGTAGAAATGATTACAGTATTTAAAAAAAAGTTTTGATGTATGAAAATCAATTTTTAATAATGCAATGAAAGTTTAGTTATTCCAAATTTATCAAAATAATAATCAAAGAAATAACAAATATATATCAACCGATGAAATCATAACTATGCACAATATGTTAAGGTAATTAAATAACTACATTATTTTAACTGTTATCGCATATTAGGATAATGAACGATAATGATCTATATCACAGAATCATATTCGAGTCGCTACTCGGTTACCGTTTTTATCTATAAATTTATCTCAACCAACAGGGTATTTTATAATAAAATGAATAGCACCTTGCACTCAACTAATTTAAATATATTCAAGACGGAAAAGTAATTTAATTTGTAAGATTCAATTATACACTAAAAATATTTCTTTATAATCGTGCTTGTACCTAAATGCATCGGTTTTTATTAAAGCCAAAGAGTATAAAATGTACAGTAAAGTTTTACTATTTTAATTTGTCGTTTCTATAAATTTAAATTTATTGAAAAGTTATATATTCTGAAATATAATGTTTCTTATATTTATGTAATTTTGGATAACCTCTTAATTCTGTGGTGATTTTAATTCTATCATTGCTGTGCCTTTATTTATTTATATAAATTTATATTTATTTTATAAATTATGCCTATATATGAAAATTATGTTCTAGTATTTGTTATTATGGAATTTCATATCGCTATTTGATTTTAAGCTAAGTATATTGTTAACTTGGAACTTTTTTATTTGGGTTTTTTTTTGCTACTTTTCTTTAATTTGAACGAGTTTGCATACGCATAAAAATGTTATATTGTTTTTGCATACTCCAATAATAACTGTTTTTTTCAAAATAAATTATTATTTAAATATCATTAAATTTTTACTATTGAGATTACAATTGCGAAACAATAAGTATAGACAAGGAAATCATAAAGCTGTAAGCGATAACAGCGACAGTCAGTAATCTAGCACATGTCTCATACGTACACCGTTTGATAGTTCTTAATTGCAGTGTATTAACGAGATGCTGTCCTCAATAACGTAGTCGCTACCCCTAAGGATGCTCATTTCCTTGTAGCTGATTACGGCTCACGGACTAAAAAAGTACAATCATAGTGCTCTCCGGCGCGGAACGCACTGTCCTCATTTGAATACAAACGCAATGCGCGTGCGCACACACCCTTAACCGAACACAACAAGTACTCGAACAATTGAAAATTTTCTTTAAATACAGCAACGTAGAGCACAATATTAGTTGTAGTCCATGACTACGTGCCCTCTTTTCAAAGTCAAAAGAAGAGGGATTCTCGCACGCTAGAACGGGAGGGCGCTACTACTGAAGAGGACGGAGGACGTTAAGGGCATTCACCCCGTACCCCGTGGGTTGCGACTAGCGGAGCTACAAATGATGTACAAGCACATAGATGCCTTTCTCTATTTAGGTGCGCACGAGTTTCGAAATAGTGGCCGTGGAACTTTTTGTTGGGAGGTGGATCCTGTTTGGGTTGCGTCAGCGCATAGCGATAAGTTCGGCTATTGCCGTGTCGAGAATGTCTCTCATGCAGGTGTGTGCCCGAGGTGGCAACCTTTCAAATGACCACCAACGAGACTCTATGGACTACCAAAAGAGATTTGGTAAACGTTCAGCGTTTACTGTCAAATTAATGTTTACGAAAATTAACAATAGTTAGAATGTTGAATCGATTAATCGATTCGCAGTGGATTGATCTTATGATTTATATATTAATATATTTTTTTCAAATATATAGTAAAATAAGGACGGGCTTTGCTTCAAAATCTAGTGATGGTACATGAATCTACTAAAAAAATTTTGCTTAATTTCATTGCTTAAAAATCCAAATTGAATTAAGTATACATATATATATGTTGCGGTTGATATGTATAAAATACCCCACATACACATATAGCATTTAATAATTCTTTTTAAAATTTCTTATATGTAAATTATAGTTTTGTTAATCAAATTCGTTAGCATAATTTATCATATAAAGGTGACAATTTTACAGTTGTTTCTTGTTTATCCGGTGAAAATAAATGTAAATAACTTTTTTTTAGTAATTATACATATTATATTTAATTTTCCATTTTCATCTTTTACTATAAAAAATATCGTTTACTTAATAAATTGCAGCATATAACATACTATTAATTAAATTGTAAGTAGGAAATTTAATCAATTGTTTTTCTTTTTAATCCTATATAACTCTTATGCTTAGTACCTACCTATGTAAAATAATTTTTCACCCATTTACATATACATCGATTTGCTTTTCAGTTAAATTAGTTTTATAATAGCTTAACAATCTCTGGACGTTTAACAGATATAAAACAAACTTGTGACGAGATGATTTCAATTAGGTCACAGAATACGGGCATATGAAGGAGGCTAATTGGCTTTTCGTGTTGGTATATTTCCATCGGCCATCGATCGGCGCATACCCTCATAGATACCCGTAACTGTTTCTGTCACGTATAACGTAATGCTTTGAGAGAAGAGCTATTTTAGGATGTTGTTATCAGCATAGTCCTGGGGTGGGTGGTGGCTGCCAGTCGATACTTCGTCGATAACACCCGCATAGCGCGATCAATGCGAGAGGGTTGCAACGCCATCGCCATAACAATAGATTATCAAACACAAGTGAAATGTAATTTTATCATTTGGGCTTGCGCTTAGCTGTTAAATTACCTTTTTTTTGTTCTTCAAAGTACATGTTATAAAAAGAAGGGGACTTAAGGGATGTTATAAAAAAATGATTAAAATATCCTATGTCGATGTTACTACATTCTCTACGTGTAGTTCATTAATTTGTAATTTTTTATAATTATTATATGTAATAAATATTTATTCCTAATTTTATATTAAGCGATACGAAAGTAATATGTTGCGTCACTCGATTCGTCTATTGATCCAGGTTTTATTTAGCGCATACGTTCTAGTTTTAGCTGTTAACAAAATAGCAGCCTAGATAAGTCTATTTCAGTTCAGCTTATTTAAAAATGTATTTATTATTTTTAAAAGTTACTACTTGGTTAATTTATTACTATAGATATCTCATCACGTTTTATTTTTAATTATGTCCATGTTGATACCGACATTATAGTAATGGCTTAAGGGTCTTTCAAGCATGTGCCCTTAGTTAGTTCGATTTCCTTTTAAAGCAATGTTCGTGTTACACTGTACTAATAGTTTTTTTTAAATATCGATCTGGGTCTCGATGTACTAATACTACTGTTGACCAGAGTGGCCTTGACAGCGTCGCCCTTAAATGCGACAAAATCTGTTTAAATTTACATTAATTAATTTTCTGATTTATTTTAGTTTTAATTATGATAATAAATAAAAAATTGTTAATAATACTTTTTTAAGGCTTCAATTATGTACTTTTTGCTGAATTCAAAATGTTATTAGTGTTCAGCACGTTTTGCAGTACCTTATGCATATTTGTTTTGCTTTAATCTCTTAGTAATAGAAGTTTAAACAAAACCCGACAATATTGACTGAGGTAAAACAATATTAACTGGAGAAAGTTAACTGTGCCGTCCATTTAAACAGTTACTTTTCTTTTAGTAGTACACCTTTTATTATTAGATTTTCTATTATAATAAGGCTGCTATCATACTATTACGATTATTATACGCTTCTAAGCCTTTAACAGCTTCCGGATATTTAAATAACTACCGTGCGATTTAGTTTTCAATTTTAATTATCAAAAAGATAACTTATTAGTAATATTGTCGAGACCACTTTAATAGTATAATAATTATGTGACATTTGTTGGACAACGAAATACTGATGTAATTTTTTTTAAATGTTTTAAATTTAAAAACACGTTGCTATTGTTATTAATAATATTGCATATGTTTGAAATTTCTATATTGCTATACTTATTATATTTTAACTTAAAATTGTATTACCCAAAATATGAAACAAAAAAACAGAAAGCTCACGTACTCCCAAAATATCACGTTTTAAGATTTAAGACTCACCCAAAGAAACTTGAAAATTTAAAATAAGAGGAACAAAGAGGGACAAAGCGGCCGGTCATCCCCCTTCGGACGACGTAAAAGGAACAAAAGTTACACGTTCTCAAGCGTTCCCTCCCCTCGACGTCTCGTGGGAGACTTCACGATTTTGACTTTTTGTACAGATGCAATTAGAAGCATGTTTGCTACCTAGGTAACATACAGACACGATTAAGAGATGGGGGTGGACTTTTTATGAAGGGCCTTTTTTATGAATAAGGTTTAGAGTTATAATTATTAGTAAATTGTGATTTATCAGTTAAGTTAATATAATTCTGTAATGTATTTGAAACTATGTCTAAGAATTGCGTGAAAAATTCACAAATTCACTTTTAAAAACACTTGCCTAAGATTATGTTTTTGTTAGTTCACGTTGTATCCCGCACATTAGCAGGGTAGGCAGAGGAAACCGTGGCGGAACTCAACACCACGCTTTTGCCTTCAAATAATTCATTCTCGCCTCATGGGAATCGACCCAAAAACTGTCGCGCTTACAGGCAAACGCTGTGCCTCTTGTAATAAAATTTAACTCTTCCCTAATCGACTCTTCCCTAATATAGTTAGTGGGATGATCAATATTTTCATATTTGATTTTAATATTTTCAAGTTCTAAATACGCTATCAGTGATTTTTTTTTTAAATAAATATTTATGTTCAGAAAAATATTATTTTAATTTTTATCTGTTCTGCATTACATAAAATTTAAATAAAACGTGTTAATGTAGCTTGTTAGGTATACACTGCTGTACGATATTACAAAAATTATTCCTGCCTTTATATGTATTCAACGATAGGACATTAAAAGCTTTACAATGATTAAAGTGCAAATTTAGTTACAAATTATATTTATATTAATAAATGAATTAAAAAATAATTGAATTATTGTATTTATTTTGAAAACTTTGTTATATACTATTATGACAGTATTAACAAAAAAAGTAAGTATGTACTTAGGTATGTTTATCATACTCTGTAAGCACTAGACCGGATCAAAAATATGAATGAATGCGCTCCCCATGTCGGTGGCGCTGTCACATGACATATCGTGGCTCGCTTTTTTATGCCTCGATTACGATTTAGATTGACTAGAAGTTTTGCGCCGGCCTAAGAACTACGTCGGAAGAAAATGCCTTGATATGTCTGTCCCTGGAGTAAGACCCCCGGACGCCCAAGGAAGCGATGGCTGGACGTCGTGACGCACGACATGAAAGCCAATGGACTAACCACTGAGGATGCTCAAGACCGTGCAAAGTGGAGTAGACTAAGTAGCAAAGCAGACCCTGGCAATAGGCCGGGATAATGCTAAGTGGAAGAAGATTGACTAGAAGCAACTACATACATATTCATATATTATGTGGAAAAATAATAAAATCTTACTATAACGTTAAAGTATTCAAATTATTAAAAAAGAAATATACAGGTAAAAAAGATTATAAAAAATTTATTAATAATATATGCTTTAAATATTACGTGTGATATTATAATAATAATATGTCATATTATTAATGGATATTATGTGAAAGTGAATTTAATAACTATGAAAGGCTTTCCAGTGTGAGGTTATAGATCTATGTATGAAACCACCGACACTTGTCGTTTAACAATACGATTCGATAAGCAACGGAGCTACTATGGCTACAAAATTTTATTATATTAGGGTTTTCAGGGGATCAATTTTATTACGTTTTATGATCACCTATTATGCGTCTATTGCTATATACAAATACAACCACAGTGTACAGCAGATTCTAGTATAATCTGACAATAATCTATATATATATATATATATATATATATATATATATATATATATATATATATATATATATATATATATATATATATATATATATATATATATATATATATATATATATATATATATATATATAATACTAAAATTTACTTATTATATTAATTTAATATGGAATATTAAAATTAAAATAAAATTTAAAGTTAAAACACTTTAAACTAACAAAAAAAATTATATCATTCCTATTTAACTTATAATATCAATAAGAACATTACTAACACTTGTCTTTCGACACGCAGCGATGTGTCGAGGGCGCTTCAGTTACAGGTTATAATATTATAACAGTGGGGGAGTAGCGTTCTGTTAATTCATTTTAACATTCACGGTGAATTTGGATTGTTTACAATATTAATAACCATTATGTGGCACGTTTATGCAAGTGTCGCAATTCCAACCTATGATATAGTGGCACCTGTATCTATTTTAACCCACTTCTTGATGTCAGATTTGATTGGAATATTTGCATATACGTTTTCTGGATTCGAGTCTATAATATTTTTATAGTGCTTGATAAGAAATGTTGGTGTGCTGTTAATTATTTAAAACTATAATAATTATTTGACCAACATGAAAACATTATAAGAAGTAAAGTGTACAAACAAGAGCGTCAATCAGGATAAAATCAGTACTCGAAATGAGAACATTTTATTTCTATTGATTTTCCTATAGCATTGTTAGCCGATACAACCGTTTTCCAATATAGATAGAATAGAGTGGACAAGGAGAACGTGGCATATAAGACACTCTGTTTTTCTCTTTCCGCCGAAATTGGAGATATTGTGTGATGAGCTTTTGTTTTACCAAAACAAGCAAAGAACTTTCCCCCGCGCATGGATTGAACCCACAAACATTGCGCTTCACACTGTTCCACGATATCAACATAGATAATTTACGTTAAAATATTACAAAGGTTAATCACAATTGATCATTACGAAATATATTAATGTGTTATGAATTATTAACACAATTAAGTATTAGGAACCAGTTTGTAAGCACATTCTTGTCAGCATTGATCGAAATTGATTTGCTTTCACGCCATCGACTACTGTAAGGACTGATGACAAGTTTGATTTTACTTTTTTAAATAGATGTTTTTCATTGTATTTTGAATTTCGTGACACTAAAAACCAGAAAATAATAAAAACCAATACCACTAAAAACCAATATATAGAAAAGTGTTAGGATACAATATAATATTTCAATATATATAAAACTTATAGTTGTTTTTTTAAATGTTATTGATATTTAATTAAATATTTTATGTATATATGACATTTACATACATACATATACACAACATAACAATTAATATGAAGTAATTTCTAAACGCAAAATGTTTTTACTATTTTAAAGTTTTATATAACTTCTAGACTACATATACAAGACTCGTATGTGACTTATGAATGAACCTGAATGTCAAAAATGAACGTACCTATTGCTTAATAAGTTTAAATGAGTTAAGTTTCCGACACGCGTCATAAAATTGGATATCGTGACAATTTACAATCAAATGAGTAATTCTCATTCACTGATAAACAAACCACCCTTATTATTCGCGTTCTGGCATACTATTAAGTGGTTTAAATAAACTTTTGAAAACGTATATATCTTCCATAAGCACTATAAAGTTCTAAGTCGTGTATAAAACGTGGAGCTGTAATTGGTGCTGTAATATAGTAAATTTCGTTCAATTTGACACGACCGAGCTCGTGCGTCGGTATGCGGGTGGGGTGCCTTTTATTTTTACGTGCTACCCGTTTATTTTGTATAAGGGGTGTATTTTTTATTGTTAAACATCTTACACTAAATTAGAGTGTCTAGGGTTACTCTGGACTTTTGAAGGGGAATTTATGTCTATAGTGTAATATTTTAGTTTCGTGCTGTTCAAGTAGACAAATTATTACGACAATGTGTATAATGTAGATATTATTCATTTATTTTGCTCTGGATGTAATGTATTGTTCATGATCTAATCGTGGGGGTCCACAGTCTATTTATCTTATATAGTTACTAAATCCTAATATAAACTCCTTTTGTCCTCCTTTTGTTTTAAAATTAATTAAACCGCCAGCTAATGTGAATATTATAAGATTTGAAAACTATTTTTTTTTGAAAACTTAAAAAAATATTATTATAAAAGGTGTTAGGTAAAATTTTTTTTACAACAACTTTTTGATCTTACTTATTGTAACACGAAAAAAGTATTAAGTGATTACGTACTTTATAATATTTTTATAATAAATAATTCATAATAACTCAACATTTCCGTTACCAGGCGGTGCGGTCAAATCATTTAGCATCGTCCGTTGATAACTCGAGGGAGACGTTATGCATCGGTACTCACTACTTGCCTTCTACCCGCTCTAGTAACTACCCTACGATAAAATTTTTCTCAGGAATAATAGTCGTTAAAATTTATTTTAACATAACTATCTAGTATCTAATAAAAATGTGTGAGAGTTTATTGACATTAGCTTTTTATCAACACTATAAACGAATACATATTCACTCATATTAAAAAAAAAGCTAAATTTAGTTGTTTTAATATCGGGGGTAACAATTTTGAATGACCTAAGTGTAAGTGCCATTTTATAAAAGTAAAAAAATACTTAAGAATATTTTTTCTTGGAAATTAAATTCCAATGACCAGTTAGGCGTACCTGCACACGGCTTGAGTTAGAAGGCATTTCAAAACAAAGAAATACGAACGAAGTCTTTGCCCCCCGAGTAGCCCTTTGCGCGGGCGCACAAAGGGCTGTGATTGTGAGGGACTGGCTGAGGGTGCGGGAGGGAGAGGGGGAGGTACATGTAAACGACCTCGGGCCGGGGTGGCCGCCCCCTGCGTCTGCGCTTAGGTGACGGTCTGTAACGTAAAAGTATTTATAAAAATCTAAAATTCTCTCTATCATTCATTTTGCACTTCTTTGAGAAAATCTATATAAACATGTAAATGTAAGATAATTTTATCACACTACCCTTTTTCTTTTGAAGATTTTGATTTAATGTAAGTATAAAACCTAAAACAAAAGAGTCTTTTGTTATCGTTGAATTAGCTGCTCATAATATTTGGAATCCCTTCTTTTTTTAACGCGGTAAAGTCAAATATTGTCAGATTTTCTGACATCTACGTCAATAAGCTTGAAAATGTTTCGATCTACTAGAGATAGGTGACGGCATTGGAAATCTCCACGTTAGTCCTTGAAATTCGAGGATAAAAATATACATTGTTTCTCCATTGTACTACTATATGAAGGATATTTGAAGAGCCCTTAATACGTCAAGAACGTTTTTTATTAACCTTAAGTTAAGTGTGTTTTTTTAATACTTTATATCTAATATTAATTAATGCCTTAACTTTTCATCCAATAATTATGAGGTACCTTTATAGCGCAGATAGGAACTATTAAATATTCCAGTATATATAGAAGTGGATTCAAAAGGTTTTTTTTTTAACTTCACTGAGGAAACTTTACGTAGGCAGATAGAACCTAGTGTTAAGACACTCCGTTGCCGTTGTTCAAAATGTTAATATACAAATAACAAAAACATATACTTACAATTTCTTGGCCACACCACATGTAAAATCAAAATAATAATATAACCATATTGACCCTCCTCGTACTAAGGGTGATGAAAACAATTACTGTCGGTATAAATATGCGGCATTTCATTTTTAACGCTAAAGTGAACACGACCCTTACGCTATGTGACGTTTTTAATACCGGAAGGGAGTATTTGCATATCTATTTTAGTGAACAGTCAGTGATTTTGTTATAAAAAAAAGGGGATAATTATGGGAAAAGTAAAACTAAGTCATTAATTTTTCAAGGATTTCTTTTATTAAATAAATAAATGAGGTAAAATTTTATGTTATGCTTTACAAAATATTAGGTACCTACTATTAATAATTTCTCTCAGGTACTCGCATATACTGCTATAAGCTAATCAGAGAGAATAAAACAAAGTGTTAAGCCGCTCTACTCTTTAGTTTTTGCTTTTTTAAAGGCACTACTTGTTGAGGAAAGGCAACAAATTGTATGAAAATAAGACACATTTTCGTATAACCATTCGTCCGAGTATGCATAGAACCTAAAATCATTGTGTTAATCTTACTCGATTCTACTACGTTACCAGTCTAAATAAACGTAATGGGTATATATATATATATATATATATATATATATTATTTCATCCTGTTAAGATGATTCAGATGTGATTATCGTTAATTTGCATTTGCTTATAGGGGATGCGTATTTACAGTTAATGCATTTGCGCGCGATTTTGTATATCGTTGAGGTCGCGTGATATCCTTTTAAAAAGAATATCAACACAGTTTTATATCCAAACATACTTTTATATACAGCTATTTGTTACAGGCTATAAAGTAGTCTATTTTTTTTTTGTAAATTGACTGTGAATAATATTTACCGACAGTGCAAAAAGTTATATTGATATTTCCTTTTGTTTAAAAGCTCGCAACATAATTCCGCTTCCAAGTCTTAAAATGCATACAGTATATTTACCTTATTAAAGAAAACATTAGTATCACTAGACGAGATTACCTTGTAATATACGCTTGTCGTCGTCACATAATGCAATTATTAAATTGAACTAGTTACTGCCTGCATCTTGACGTAAAACGTATTCGTGGATTTTATAAACCTTGAAACTGCAGCATGTATGTAAATAGAAACCTGTGCCCAGACACTGTGATCTCCGCTTTCAGCCAAATTTTAGATGGCGTGAAGAGTATAGGTATTCAACGCCGCACTCTATCTTACCGTAAAGGAGGAATAAAAAGAAGTTGAATATAATTCATAGATATTACAATGACGGTGAAATACTTTCCCAATGCGCCGCCGCAGTGGCCCCAATTTTCAATGATTTTAATTACTTATTTAAAACTGCTATATACATATATATATATATATATATATATATATATATATATATATATATATATATATATATATATATATATATATATATATATATATATATATATATATATATATATATATATATATATATATATATATATATATATATATATATATATATATATATATATATATATATATATCGCCCTATCGCGTTGAGAAATCCCATACATAATGTTCTTAATCTTAACCTTGATATCTTTGCGAAAAGCCGTGTATGTAGATTGGGGAAATTCCCCGCTGTGGAACTAAATGTATTTCTTACCCTATTATCATAATTATATGCAATGTTCGTAACATATTATATTCATCTATATACTATAACTTTATTTAATAGCAATTAATCTTACGTGATGTCATAATTTTCAGTTCGAAAAGGTCAGTTAATAATATAATTTGTACAGAAAATAAAATGTTATTGTCTATTATTTTACTTATAAAATTACAAAAGAAAGAATCATTTATGGTTATTGCGTTTAATAAAACACATTCCATCAATCTGTTCGCAATTGAGTGGTAGTCGGTGGCGCGACCCCCACCTGTAGCTCCCCCACCGGAAATAGGGAATTTGCATCACAATCAAATAGAACCCTCGCTAGCGCACTTCCTCCTGAACCCGTCTCATTGATGCGACCCCGATTGTAATCGGTATAAATGTTAGTTTCCGATGATTTTCGTGATGAAAAATCTTCAACGGGTAAGCCGTACTACAGTGGAACAAGTGTTTATTTTAATATGATTAGCGCTTCTAGAATAAATTGCCTCATTTACTTTCACGGCGGTGTCACTACGACACAATTGAACATTATCTGACTGCAATAAATAATAAGGAAAATAATATAATTAATCATTTAAATAGAGATTCAAATTTGTTACAGACGATAAAAAGACAAAAGTAAATTAATATAAATCGAAAACAATTTATTAAAAGTTGAAATGATAATAGATGAGCAAGACTTAGTACAAAACTTAATTAAAATAACCTTGTGAAAACAAATGAACTAAAATCAGATGGACTAAGAATTAAAATATAAAAAAGTTAGACATAACAAAAATAAAGAAGTAAGTAAAGTAACTTCAAAAGATGATTAAAAATATGTAATTAACTATTATCAAATAAAAAAAATCACAAAAATGTTGTAGGTTCGAACCCCACCCTATAAAAATTAGAGTACTAAACATCCTAGCATTAAGTTGGGTTGGACTACTCTTTGAGATGCGGAAAGCTCATGGTAAATAGTTTCGTCTTAAAACATGATCTTAAATCATATATATTATGACAATCAAGAACATGTCTTCGCCTAAAACAAAAAAGAGGGATGGTTTAACTAATTTGAATGTAATACTGAGATCTCCACTGCGTGCAATGTTGTATTCTGATTTTTCTAGTTTTTATTAACGCATTAAATCTCTTAAAAAATGGATATTTCTCAGAAAGTAGCGAATGAAATGTCGAAGATTAAGAATCTGATTTGAGCTAAATACTTGGTGTTTTATTTTATATTAAAAAATATACATTTTTGAATACAAAAAGTATCTGTTTATTAATTCAAATAAAAATTCAAATAGGTAATAAAACAAAACTTACTAGGTTTTATTGTAACGTAAACAATATCATCATATTTTACATAACTATTTATACGCGAGTCTGTACGCGAATATTTCACACTTTACTAATTTTGTTCTTTAGAAAAGGACAAACTATATAGCTGTCTAAAAGAAATCTGCTACACTAACACTGGCTAAATTTTAGCTAATAAATTAAACACGAAAGTAATTAACATGTACATAGTAATTATAGAAATATTAATCTAGAAAACCTCAAATCTTTACAAATAGGTCTGTAAGTTCGTATATAATCTGTGCCATCCACTTTAGAGTCGCAGAATGCAGTATCTTTACAATCACTAAGGTTAGTGGTGAACGCTTATCAGAGACCCATGACCCGCGATATTGTAGGACGTTTCGCCCCTCACGTCCTGTTTTATTTGATGATACCTACGTAATTGCACACGATTATTAACAATTTTTATATACTTCTAGAAAGTTGAAATTCACACTACAAATTGTAATATTTAGGTACGTATGTATGTATAAGTATAGCAGGAAATTTCAATACCTACCTCTATATTATTCACATAAATTTCCTTATACACTATTGTTAGAATAATTATGGGTATTGGGTAAGTAACCTATAAATCATATTTTAACAATAGATTTAAAAAAAAACATCAAAAATATTAGTCAATAAATTCAAAATAATTAAGAATGAATGTGAAAAGTCATTGTTTATGATTTTATTACTTTTTGATATATATATATATATATATATATATATATATATATATATATATATATATATATATATATATATATATATATATATATATATATATATATATATATATATATATATATATATATATATATATATATATATATATATATATATATATATATATATATATATATATATATATATATATATATATATATATATATATATATATATATATATATATATATATATATATATATATATATTTTTATTATGGCGTAGGTATTGCCCATGTACTTACACTTGTTTTAAGGTAAGCTTACATTGTAATATACGTTTTCAAATTAAAAGCAAATTCCACAGCTACCAATTACTGTATATTTTATAATGGACAAGATAATTAACTTAACTTACATACTAAACAGTCGTGTCATTTCTCTGGAATAGACAATTTACTTATTCAAATAGGTTATTATTACTTGAAAACAGTATAGTATTAAGTAAAATTTTGTTATGGATTACACCGTAACAGTGTATGTGTTATAAATTAATTGAAAGTATACAAAAAATATTGAAGATATCATTTTTTTTTTAAATAATTAGTATTGAAATTACTCTACACTGTGTACTTAATATTGATATTGATAATTAATAAATATCTAAAGTAATATACAATTAAATGGGCTATATAAAACGGTGCCTATTTTAAGTAATATGTCATACCTATATATATTTATCATAAAGCGCAGGAACATTATTATAAGTTCAAGTTATAAAATTACCAGGAGTCAAGGTAAACTAGTAGGTAACCAGTACCTATTGCAACTAATCGTCTCACACAATACTTTTTCCTTCTATCAATCCTTTTTATACTTAATAATAATAAAAAAACTTCAAACAAGAATCAGTGTATAATGTTTTTAAATAACAGCAGTGACTAGGCAAGGGCTAATATAAATTGTCGACCCAAGGGCATAGGCACTAGCATGCCAATCAATTGTTACATAGCATAATTTTCTCAGACGATGACTAGTGGTCGGGTACATTTTCCCGAGTGGCGTGAGGGGTTTAGGGGCGGGGGGAGAAGGTGCTCACCCGTTGGGCCTCACGGCGCCCGCGCAGCTAGAGCGTTGCTCAGGGTTGTCCGATATTTTATAACATAGGTTTCATTTTATATTTTAAGATAAGTTTATAATAACTTTTTTTTATGATTAAAGAAACACAAATACAAGTATATCTGATAATGATTTTCTCTATCAGATTTACTTACATCTACAGAAATCTATGGTTGCAGTATTATGGAAAGTACAAATACACGATACAACAACAATACACGATATATATATATATATATATATATATATATATATATATATATATATATATATATATATATATATATATATATATGTGTGTGTGTGTGTGTATGTGTATTTAATAATTAAATTGATTTTGTTTTCACATTTTAGTCTCATAAGATTATGATACGACAAGTATTCAATACTTAGTTTGATATCTATTATGTTCCCAAATATCGATACCTAATCTCTCTTTGCCGGAAAATTTCGGGGTTGTATTGCAAATCGCGCTGCAATAACAGTGTTCAAAGAGTGCCCTTTCTCTAATTAAACATTCCTACTTTTACGATATGAATGACGCTATAATACTTGTTGTGAAGTAGGAAAAATAACGGTCCGATGAGTGCGCCTCTCGGATGCACACGTGGGAAGCGTTTGCGCAACCAAGGCTATGTTCCCAAACTATCGGCTCGCCGGAGAAAGGCGGAATTCAAGAGGCTTTAATGGGGGACCGAAGATTTTGACTATTTCCGTTCTTCTTAAAACTAAATTTATTTAAATTAAACGCGGTCTATGACCTTGAACAGGCAGTTGTTTTATATGAAATCTTATGAAGAAACGGTATTATCAGTCTTCATTTGCCCTTACAAATTATTTCTTAATAAAAATTTATGTATATACTACTTATGTGAAATTAATAAAACTTATTACAAGTAACATAATTGCAACGGCCATATGGATTGATACATAAGCAAATTTAATTATTGGAACATCAAGCGCTTATGCTGCTAAATTATCGGGACATTGCTGACTGAACTCAAATCTGAGCGAAGCTACTTATATTTTGTTTAAATACCTTGGATTAGTTGATTATTGATGAAGTATAACTTAAATTTAAATTAACGGTATCGTTGTGACAATTGAAATTGTTTGAAAATCATTCATACATATAAATATATGTGAACTTTAAGATTAAATATGTATTTATTAATCATATATTTTTCAGTGTATGCAGCTTACGTGGTATGTTACAAACAACTAACCGTTTAGTCACCTTCACTTTGAGATTGTTGCATTAATAATATCCAAGCGAAACAGAGCTTCTACAGGTTATTATGTAAAATATAAAGTTTTAAGAAAACATTATTTTTACATTTTATAAAAAATTACATACACCTATACATTATTTTTATTTTAGACATTGTCACATCGTGTACTGTTATTTATAGGTTTTATCCTAATATATATTTTCACCAATATCTAGAGAGATATGAAACTACTTAGATAAGTGCAAGAACGTGAATTAAAACATAAAAATATTTAAAATATAAAAAGCTTTTTACTGCGGCTACGCCTTATTAAATTGGAAGACAGTGAAACTAGGGCTTTCATAGCTATCTGTCTGCAGGCACAGTAAATTAAATCGATACAATTCACGTGATGTGATATAGTCTATAGTCTCCCTCGATAAATGGATTGTTTAAAACAATACAATACTTTTGTCGAATCACCTGATCCCGAGATAAGTGCATTCAACCAAACAACACCATTTTTTCAATATAATATTAATATAGATATTAGTGAACTTGTGTTCACTTGTGAATTACATATAGATTTCTAAAGTTGAGATGAATTGGTAGTTTTGGGGGTGCTAAAATGACATATTGATATGAAGGTCATGATTATCATACAATGGCCGCTTGTAAAACGATGACAAAACCATTATGTAAGCAAACTTAACAACACTCGTTACTTCATATGACTATCAATGTGATGGATTTTCATTTAAGGCTTAGCAGTTATATGTGTAGATATTTTCTGTTTTTGTATTATATATAATGATTCTCAAAATGTGTAATAATAAAAATAGTAGATACCCTCTTTTTTAGATTCTTTAATTTATGTTATATGTATTGTAATAATACATTTAAATATGAATTGTGGATTATATAATAGTAAATATTACTGATCTGTCTGTCACAAAGACTATGTACACTTACAATATTGAAGTAGCCTAACTAACTATATCAAATTTATCACATGTGTGTTCATTTTAAACACAAAATCAGTATTTATTCTTACTGTTAAATATTGACATTTACATGCACTAAAAGTAAAAAATATATACCAAAATTTCTATCAGGCGATGCAAGCAATTATGAAGATGGGCATTTATCCGAAAATCTAAATTATAAAAATCACTGACACGCGTGTCGCGAGGGGTTATTGACCTCACATGGAACCACCCTAATTTCTCATTCGCTTTCTCTTTTTGTCATATGCAGATGTGTATGTCCGCACTCCTCGCGCGGATCATTCTCACGTGCGCGCGCGCCGCACTACGCGTCCGAGGCGCCTATCAAAAACCTCTGTCCCTCTCTATGACACACTAGACAGACAAACAGATAAAAGTATTGCATAAACAGGTACCACGTAAACTTACAATATTTAACAATTATCATTTAGTACAAATATTGAGCTTTAAATATTAAGCATTTAGAACTTTCGAATTATTTTTATTATATTGTAAAGTAAAATTATTAAATAATAATTAATAGCTATTTATTTATATATCACAAGTATTAATGCTGGAAATAGGTAGATTTATAAATATTGTTTAGTTCTCATGGATCAATCCCTATTCTATTCACAAGCCTCTCACTTGGCGTGGAAAAGTAGGAGAAAAGGAACACACTTTTTTTCAATTGCCGCATGATCATTCTTTTTCATTCATTTTATTGCCGGAGGCTCTGAGAACACAGCATTACCGCTACTTCACGATGAATTATTCTGCTAGTTTCCTGTTTATTATGTGGAAACATATTATATGTTGAATCTTGATGTATTTTAAGGATACTAATAGTGTTATTATATTATTCTTTATTATATATAGTACGTATTTTAATATGTATAAGTTTTTTATTCAAATCGATAATTTTGATAGTGATAAGCAGTAGCAGATAAATATAACTACTGTGCTTACTATATAACAAGAGTTGCTCCTAGAGTTCATTATATAACGTGTATAAAAACCTAAATAATGTGACGCAAAGATTGAAATCGATTTGGGACAATCGAGATGCTACGAAATCGCGTAGGCGTGTTAAATAACATGTTTAGCAAATGAATATTTAGACAAATCAAAATATTATCTGAGATTGTGACTTGAAGCCAATGTCACTGAAGGCTTAATCTCACAAAGTTGTGACTTGTGGCCTCTTCAAATAAAGCATAGAATCGCTTTGTGTGCAAATGTACTTAGATATATTAACATGGGTAGGTAGGCGTCGCCTTTCAAGGTCTCACGCCACGATGGTGGTTGCGCAGATTATCTATTTAAGTATACGTCTTAATATATCTATATGGTTATACTATATATGCTATACAAAGTATATATCATTTATACTGTGCTACGTATTAGAATGATTAAAACCTTTGATCGATTCGCCGAATCGTAAAATTACTATAAAACGGTACTAAAAGTAGACCATTTAATCGAAATTTTGTACGATACTTGCGTTCGCACTGTTACAGATTTTGGCTTTATATCATATTTATGGCAGATTTGTATTTAAAAATCAAATTAATTTATATTAGCAGGTAAATTTTAATAATTTATAACTCCTTCTAATAGTCACTGTTTTACCGTAGATATCTTCCAATAACGATTTCATTAGCTATTTTCAAGTAAAGGAACTTGTTGATTTGTCCTTTATTTTTAATACAATAATTAAGAATGGATGAAAGGCAAAATACATTTGAAAAAAGTTGACCAAATATATAAAGATATTTGTTCCTGATATGATATAAATCGATCGACTCATCTCTTGCATATATAGACAAGAAATTATATTTGGCTCTTGATTTATTCGCTAGTTTGTTAGTAAATCACGATGATTAAAAGTTAATCTACGAAGTGGGAGCAGTCCTCGCATCTGACCTTGCCGCGTGGGAGCCGATCAGCCTAGAAATCGGCCCCGTATATACGCAATCACCACCATAAACGCGCCCGCGCTCTCAAGTCCTTATACACCATCATTTTTCATTGTTCCTTGCTCTACCCCCCTAAAATTGCTATTTGTTTAACCTTTGAGGTAATGAGGTAATGGTATCACTTTTATACTAAATAAATATTTCTTGCTTAATTTAGATAGGTAAAATTATAAATAGTGCCAATAATAGTTTTTAACTCTTGTTCTTTATGAATAGGAGTTATTTGACATTTTAGTTCTTTTTTCATTTAAGCGTTTCCGATGGAAAAAAAAATTCTTGCACAAATTATCTTTATATAATTATATCTGAATATTCTTATCAGTACTTATATTCTGAAGATTGGAAAACAAGCTTAGATACATATGTAATAGTACCTACTTAAAAGTAGTAAGCAATACCTTTCTTTCAATTTCAATAAGTTCCCAATTCATTTACGACGAAGATTATTTTGTTATTTGTTGTAGGTCTCGGTTTCGGTGTAGGGTTAATCGATTAATCGTCAAAAGTAGATTTATCGTGAGACTGAATTTGTGCCCAGCGCAGTAAAAGCAACGGAATGTCTTTAACGGGGTATGGCATTGGACGCTATCTGATAGGTACAGATAAATATATATTTTTACGATTGAGTGTCCCTAAAATGTCATACACTAATATGTATCTTCTTTCAGAATTTCAAGTTGCTCAGAATTTTTTGTTATATACTTTGTGAAGATGATTTCACTCGATATAATCATATTTTAATATGAAAAATTATTTACATTATATTGATAACTAAAAGTAAAATTTAAACCATTTAACATTTGGTAATATATTCATCATTATAATGGTTAATGATTGCACAAATTAAAGTATTAACTTTATAATAATTTGTGGTACACGTATTCAACAATCTAAATTAAAATATATAACAAAAATATTTAGTTCCTTTGTCTGAAACAGCCGAGAGCGCGTGTGTATACATATATTAATTTATGAAATTTACATTCTAGGGCTCTCGACCTACATGCAAAGTAACGTAGTAAAGTACATAATTTTCTTTCAGGTCACTTATTTTTCGGAAAAGTTTTTTTTTATCATTAACATGTACAAATGGCGTTGCAAATTTTTATTCAGAGTACAAGAATGCATGTGTAATATGTAATTAGGCTTGGCCCTCACCCGCGCCCTTCTGAGAACTGGGAGCTGGTAGCGACAGGACGAGGCACTCCCTAGTGACACGCTTTACGAGTGTCGTAAAAGTATGAACTATGTCAATCTGATACGGCTTCTAGATTAATTGACAGTATAACACTATGTTTCTTATTTTTAAATATTATACTATCTGTAGTAGAAGTGGATGAATAGAACACTCTAAAGACTTTTTAGTAATATAATATTGACATAAAAACGTAAAGGACCATCAACACCAGCATTGCCTCGGGTGTCTATCGGAGTCTGCTGTTGCTATCTAACAGTACAGCGAAAATTGAGCGTCCGAATAGAGTCAATGAACCGAAACCTCACCGTTAGTCGCACCGATTCAAATCTAGCAGGACGGGCCCTTCTACCTCCCACTATCACACCCAATTTCATTACCAAATTAAATATGTAATGGTCATAGAATAAAGTTTTTACATAATAATTTTACTTAAATCAGCAACCAGCATTTATCAAATTTTTGTGATAAATATAATATTTAGGTAAATATGTTATTTTAAATTCTTATAGTTATTCGGATTAAAAAAGTACAGTATTTGCACTATATCTTTTAATCCAAATTGTTATGTCGTTCTTTCAATATTATAATTATAATGAATAATATAGATAATCAAAAACAAAACGTATTATAACAAATGATAAATGCTAATTGGATCCGCGATTAAGATATCAATACTAAAGCCAGTCTACAGGTGTAAGATACGGCTCCGATAGCGCAATGATGACATATTAGGTAGAGATAAAATCGTCTCCCGTGCAATGAGAGAGCACACGTCTCTTAGAAAGCTAAAGGATTTCTTTTTGTTTGCAGCTTTTACCACTTGTAGTATAACAGTTACGCCGCTCTCTGCGCCCGCGCCGTTACTAACATTCTGCTTATTCATTGGTCTCAAACGCCCAAACATTGAATATTTCACACCGTGTTTACTATTACCGTTTCTGATTACTCATTTTATAAAATTAAGACTACATAAAACTCTCTAGTTGTAAATGAGGTTGATTCTTTACGTGAGAAATTAACCTATTTATTTTTTATTAAATTCAACAATTGAAATGTTGGTAGTGATTTAAATTTTCATTATGAAAATAAACTGTTTAGTATATTTCTAACACTTGTAATGAATCTAATTTTTTGTACTTTTCCGCTTTGCTTATTAGGTAGTTTTTAAACTTACACCACATTAGTCATAAATAATGTATATAGCTAAGACTAAATGTCACATTTTCAAAAAAATTGTTTGCAAATTGTAAATTTACTTACTATTTCGATAAGATGAGAGTCTATACTTATACATATTATATAACTATACAATCTCATCTTGTACATATTGCATCCAATAAAGTAATTATTTCGATATAAATGAATAACTAATAGGAATAGCCTTTAAAACATTACTTAGTTCAAAGGAAAGTGCTTAAAAACTTGATGTTTAATGATTGTAATAGTTTTAATATAATAATTTTGTAAATGTGTCCAGGTGACGTCAGGAACCGTCATTAGTGAACATTAGTGTTAGATTCAAAAATAATTAATATTTAATTCGCGTACAAAATTAGTAATAATAATTATTATTCAATTATTACGCAACAAAATCGGTACAAACGAAGTCCAGCATTTAAGTAACAAGAGTCGTTTAACAATGTAGGCATTAACGAATACTAAATCACAGTTAATAAATATATGTCGCTAGAACGTTAGAAATTGAAATAGTGAACATTGTATATATATTTCCTATATTTTCCTATATTCCCTTAACACATACACTTTAATATAGTAAATGATGAAACTACTCATACGAATTATACGTAATTCAGTAATTTGGATTGTTCTCAATGAATCAGAATTAGTAATAAGATCTATGAAATTCATAAACATTTAGTACAGGTAATTTAATATATGTTTTTGAATATTATTTAATATGTAGCAAGACGATGATTTGTATTATAATTATTATTACTTTAATAAATATATTAATAATGTAAGGTTATCATCCATTAATTGAATAAATACTCTTTCATAAGTAGGTATACAGGATTTCAGGGCATGTTTGTATTACGGGGAAAGTGTAAGGCTTTATGCACCAGCCTCGAAATGTAGGTCACCTCGAGTAAGGACTTCAGCTCAGTGACACGATAACCTAGGTCAGGTCGCTACTGAATTACTCTCTGAAAATCGATAAAAAGCTTTTTATTTTGAAACTTTTCGTTGTTACAAAAATAGTATAATTGGGTTCGTATTCAGAGCACAAATTGCAAAAAGCAGATAATGAACTTTAAGCAACTTTTTTTTAACATTTTAGCGACAGTTGATGGGTTGTTACACATACAATGTAACTTTAATTAAAATCAGCTTTGGCTCTCGATTTTCTGCCTGTTCAACGTGAATTATAACGTAATTAATTTTATCTGAAAGTAGGTACTTACTCGCTATAACTGTTAGTGTTTGGATAATTTGCAACTATGCGTATACATTATATTTAGGTATTTGAATTAATTGTCACAAAAATATGTATCTGTCATTATTTTAACATTAATTGCAACTTATTTTGGACAATTAGATTTTATTATCATTATTTGATCACCGCTTGAATATTGCTTTATTACTAGCTACTAACTAACTATTACTAATAACCCTTTTAATTTTAATTATTGTTAAGTATTTTGTGTTGAATCATGGATTAGACATGCTTGTGTAAAATTATAAAATACGACAGCGCGCATATTAATTGTTCTGCTTGACCCCCCACCCTGAAACTGTCGATTCCCATCATCCAGGACCGTATTGCTTTGCTGCACGTTTTCCTCGATTCACTTTTGTAACTTTCTAACCCTGTGGAGTGGCGCGGTAGGGAGGGGAGCGGGTGCCAGAGAGAGGGTACCGACCTCATTGCCCATTGCCACTCCTCCCGCCGAGGCGGCAGGCCATTTTTATTAAAAACACTTCCGTCACAAATCGCGCGCGGATTTTTCGTTCCATATCCTTTTATCCTTGAAAATTGTTTTGATTAAGTAAATAAGTTTAGCAACACAGTGGACAATTTCATTTAAATTAATCTGTTACAAGTATCAAACTTTTTAAGTGTTTCTGATGTGTTTATTTAATTTTATAATTTAAAAAATAAGTGCGCCCCGCGGTCTATTTTCCGTACGGTATCGCGTGCGTTCAATTGCGAAAAGTGGTGGAGCGTCGGCCATCTCCGGCGGCGGTCGGCGAGGCGTCCAACTCACCCCGCCCGCGTGCAACAGAGACGGAACACGCTGCTGACATGGCGACAACACGAATGGATTGATGTTTTTCACGTGGAAAACTCATCCCTTGAAATGTGCATGTAAAGGTATGCCGACGATGACGATAATGCTCACATTTATGTGCTTTGCTAAATTTATAGACATTCCATTTGCCATACACGTTCAAAGTTTGGCAATGAATCACACGATAAGGCTTTATTTTTAATCTTTATTCCGTATAGGTATTTATTTTTAGTTCCGTTCCGACTGGCTTAAAAGTTAAAAATACACTATAGCTATAATTATAATGTATAATAAAAAAAACTTAGCAGACATATGATACATTAATAGCGAACTATTATAAAAAATAGTTGTAATCATGGTAAACGATAAGATTTAATGTAATCGCGTACCGGCCTCGCCCCTATCACGCGTGTAATAAACGAGATGGCTATTACAGTATCCCCCTACGCGGTGTTTTAAAATCAAAGCCAAATATAAATCGGCTACCCCATTAAATACGTACATATCATGAGTCATATTGGATAATTTCTCAATAGCGTAAGGGCGATCTCGGCTGCAGGAGAGGAAATCAATAAATTTCAATAAATCAATATTTTACCGTGCACCCTGCGCTGAATATATCTGCTGCCGCCATTTCGATGATGACGACGTATTTTTTGTGAGAGATATTCGAGTAGCGGAGCGAGTCGGTGTTCGCCGCGCGGGGTTGCGGGCTGCGGCCGTCAGTCGTCGGGTGAGCGGGGTGCGACGTAAACGCGGACTCGGACTATGGCGGAAGGGCTGAACCTCATTCCCATAAAAGGGTCGAGTTGATTGTGGTGCAGATACGTGTGGTATGTTTTATTACGTTAGTGCAGTGATATAATTATTCGCGAACTGTTCTTATCTTGTATTATCGGCCGAATTAATGTGGATATCGTAGGTAATAATGCCATTGTGATGACGTAATGTAACGCGCTCGACTGGGTGCGTAGTAATAATTCGTGCGCCCGTTTATACCGCGATAACGTTTGTGGTCAGCACCTGTGGATGTGGAACAAATTTTTATGATTTTCAAGGTTTTAAGTAATTTAAGGTCGGTTCCAATCAGATTCTAATTGGATTTTTGGAGGAGTTATGTTATCGTGTCCACTCAGTCAATGTATGTATTTAGATATGGCAAAGCTTAAGATGAAATATTTTGCACAAATAAGTAACGTTTTGTAGGTACTGTATATACGTACCTATGAGTACACGTAGAATGTTTTCCTACTGCAGTGCGCTCGGTGATGCACGGTCTCGCCTCCCGCCGCTAGAGGCGCCCTCGATTTTTTTTAACCTTGATTAAATCTACTGGATCATCCATACAAACTTGAAAATAATGAATACCCTTGAACTCTACATTATAAATCTGAATAATTATTTTGTATGTTAGAAATTTTTTTACTCCATAATTTTTTTTTATTGATTTTTTTTTATTAATAATAATAATATCTTTATGTTCTAAATATAAACATTATACAATTAACATTTAAATTATAACTAGTAAAGGATAAAATATTTTAAAAGGATATCTATAATAATGCAGCTACCTATATTCTAGTTTACATATCTTATGTGCAATATTATATTAATTACTATTACTATTTAATTTGCTATTATTTATTCATTTATTTAAAAATATACCGATTAATTTGCGTATAACTTGTGTTTATGAAAAAAAAAATTGATTCAAGTATAACTTATTAGGTATATAAACAAGGCAATTTATTAATTTGTGTACGCGTAAAAGCTACTTATAATATAATACAATTAGAATATTTGATTGTTTATTTATTTTAAATAGATGTATTTAGTTAAATAAATTATTGTTTCTTAATTTCAGAGCTTCCTACGCCCGTCACACTGAATCACTAGCACTATGAAACAAATTAAAGATGGCTTCTAAGTAAACATTATTCATTGTTAAAGATTTGTTGTATTGTTCGAGGATTAAGAGAGAATACTTATGTATACATCATTGATATATTGTTGATAGCTTTTAAGCCTGAAGTGATTTTATTCATATCTTCCAAAGAGGAATATACAGAGTAAAGATGGCTACGCAAAGATTTTGTTTGCGGTGGAACAACCACCAAACCAATATGTTGTCTGTGTTTGATCAGCTTCTACACGCAGAGACATTCACTGACGTAACACTGGCTGTAGAAGGCCAATTGCTTAAAGCACACAAAATGGTTCTGTCGGCTTGCAGCCCTTACTTTCAAGCCCTTTTTGTTAATCACCAGGAAAAGCACCCTATCGTTATCTTGAAGGATGTTCCGTACTCTGACATGAAAAGCTTACTTGACTTTATGTATAGAGGCGAAGTGAGCGTTGACCAAGAGCGGTTGACCGCGTTCCTCAAAGTAGCAGAGAGTTTAAGAATAAAAGGACTCACTGAAGTCAATGAAGAGAAATGCGACATACCAGCATTAACGAACTCGCTAATACAACAACAAAATACAAACACATCTGCAAACACTCCGCCGCCACAGCTACATAGAATTCATCCATATATGCATCAAAAAAGGCCTGCGTCCGGTATACCTAGCGGAGGGGCGCCTCCTAATTTGCTAATGCCTTTATTGGGAAATGCTTTAATGCAGCCAAAGCGAAAACGAGGTCGTCCCAGAAAGCTAAGTGGAAGCTCTAGTGACGCTCTCAATACAGCCGCCAGCCCCCCGGGTGAATTTATTCCAGAATCAGCATCACATAACTCTTCAAATAGAGCAGGAGACCAACTGCTTCGTGGATCACCAGAAATGTTAGAAGTCAAAATGTCAATGGACGGATTCAATGCAGAAGATGGTGCCACGTCCGGGGGTGAAGATGGTGGAGAGGCGTTGATGATCGACGAGGGTGATGACACGCAGTCCAACGAGGCTCCAACATCAGGAAAAGATTCTGAATCAGCAGGTATGTTTGTACCCATTGTCTTAATATAAGTTTTCGTCATTAGATTTTATAGCTCTTTATAGACCCTTAGATTAAGTTATCCTTTATGAATATTTTGAGTGAAATCATCGGTTTCATTGAATAAAAAAATCAAGCGAAAAACTTTTTTCAATTTGACTGCACCGTAAACGAAATGTTACAACAAAATTTCCGCTTATCTTTTGTAAATATTTTATAATCTTCCTTCCATTTACCTAACACCGTTTAAGATAGTTAAATCTCACGATAATGTAAAAAGAGAAAAGCTACTGGGATATAAGCTTTGATGTTAGGATGTAACAAGTGAAAAGTGAAGTGTAATTAAAATATCTATATTATATTTATTTAAACTTTATTCTGAAGGGGTAAGTGATAATCTCTCAAATTTTTATGACGTTACGTATTCGAGACAATAAACGCTTATTACTTTATACAAGATTACTATTGCTTGCTTTTCTGCTTTCGGGGAGAGCTATTAGAGGAATGGCCAGGGGCAATTTCGGTGTGGTAATGGTTTGAGCAATATATTTTCACTCTTATAATATTTGAAAAGTCAATATATATTTTACATGAAATACGGGAAAACAAACAAGGCTTATTCCCAATAGCTTTCCTTCATTTAAGGCATAATTGGAAATATTTTAGTATATATAATTGTATTCGTTTAATTACAAATTATAACTCCCGCCCTACAATATTTCCAGTTACTACCTTCATACATTTCAAATATATCGTTAGTTTATTCAACCAGTAAGTAGTCGTGTTATGCAATTTCAGATATTGACAAAGTGCAAAAAGAGGAAAATCATCAAAATTTTCCAACAAATGGCCCAATCTTATCGATTGAGAATGGATCTATTAAACAGGAGCCCAGTTCTGAACTAACCGATGAATATAATGAACCGATCGAATATAAATACAATCCAGATAGAAGCCGTGAAAATTCTAACTCCAGAGAAGGCCCCATTAAAGATACAGATGACAAAGCAAGACTAGGTCGTAATCTAAAGCCAAAGAATAGTAAAAAAATACTTCCCCAAATGTCTAAGTTTAGAGCTCGAAGCCTGTTCAATCAGCTATCTGGCTTATCCAATTTAAATCCCGCCCTTAATAGTTTTGATAAGTTCCCCCCTGAAACTGTTCTCATGCCTGCTCTTGCTACTCAATTATTTGCCGCCGAATTAGAGCAAAATAACTTGAATATAACTAACAACGAAGTATCTGATTTAACACAAACTAACTGGGAACATCGCATATTTCCCTCGCCTATTCGAAAAAATAACATAGGCAATGTGGGTAACTATCACGAAGAGACTAACGAATCTGTAAGAGATTATTGTATTAAAGAAGGAGAAAACGTTTTCAGGTGCAAAATATGCGCTAGAGTTTACACTCATATCAGCAATTTCTGCCGACATTACGTGACTTCTCACAAAAAAGACGTCAAAGTCTTTCCTTGTCCCATTTGCTTTAAGGAGTTCACTCGCAAAGATAACATGATCGCCCATCTTAAGATTATACACAAGAATCAGCCGAATATCAATGAGCAAACGGCCAAGCAAGAGTCTTAAAACCAACAAAAAGCTGTACTCCTAAAACAATTTAAAAAGATCTGATTTTATGTTAAATTCAATATTAAGTAAATTTAGAATTTGAATTTAAAATAGTCGTTATAGTGTAGATTGCAATTGAATAGGCATTCGAGCTCTAAGTTTCACAGTATATCAATAAGTTTGTTGATATTTTAGCGACACGTGTCGTTTGTTGTTATATTTATCTATTTATTTATGTTGTTCCATTTTTTTTCTCAGAGTGCTGAACTTCGAAGAGATTTAATAAGAAAATTTCTATAATTTACTTGTTATTTTGCACTCACTTGTTACTTAATTTTATTACTTACAAAAATTTCAGGGTACAAAGTAACTACTCACGGTGATCGTTAATTCAAATGTAGTCTATTCGATTACACGCAATTCTCATTGAACTGAATTAGTTAGTGTAGTTTAGGGGTTATTTTTATGAGTATACCAATGGCGGAGCCTTTTTGTAAATAAGAATGAATGATATTTAATAATATTCTGACTATTTAATACTTCCTGAACAGAGGCTATGTTATGTTAGACTCTACAGAAAGGCTACTAATGCCATTTTTAGTAGTGGTGTGAGATGCATTTTCATTTAACTTGCCTTATTAGTGATCTTAGTTTTATTATTTACAATATAACTTCTCCGAAGTAAAACTCAACACGGGCTATGATTTTATTTTGTAGATTTTGTTAAGGTTAATTTAAAATAGTTTATCAATGTTGAAATGTTTGGTTGTAAACATTATTCTATTCAAACGTAGACCATAATAAATATTGGCTAAGGAAATAGAATAGCTTAATCTCATTAAAACAAGTGTAGTCTAGTTACAGTTTCGCGAAGTGTACGCAGATTCATCAGTAGTCACAGAGTAACTACTGCATATAATATTTTCCATGTTCTTCTTTCGTTATCGAAATATATGTATATTTATACACTTATCATTATATCTATAGGTCAATTAAGTACCTTCTATAAACAAGTATCTGTCAAAGACAATATTGTAACTTAATCGTAGAAGTCGCATAATTATATCTATCTATACCTGATATAATCCATATATAGGGGGACGTTATATAAAACACTCGCGGTAAAGTGCTCTCCTACCAATTTCATGTTATAGCAGATTTATTTATGACGGAATCAGATACGTCTTTATGAAATAATATTATTATTTATTTTTTTGTAAATATTACTTACGACAACAAGATTGTTGTAAAAAAAAAGTGATTTTAGCAAGGTGCTTTGAGAAAAGTTTCAAATACTGGAACCATGAGATGATTTGTAAATTCTATTTTAGTAGAAATCAAAATGCCTTAAATATATATTAGGTATTCGTACTTATTAAATTATTTAGTTAAATTTAGAGCAAAAGTAGTCTTCCATATAATGATAACTACACTTTATTAATTTCAGTTGTTGAATAAATATATATATATATATGTGTTTAGAGACGTTTTGTCAGAAATATTGTCTCTTAGCCAAGTTTACAATTATTATACACTTTTCGGACGTGGATGAATCGCTATAGCGAATGTAAAAAGGAACTTTAAAAAATATAGATGGTAGACGATTATGGATGACTCCATTATATAAAACATTTAGCGTTACTGATCCTCCTATGCATATGAAAGTCTATTATTTATTTATTTATCATTCATAAGCGTCCGTCTATAAAAGACAAGAGAACATGATTAGATGTGGACATTAACTTTTACGTTGACGGCCCAAAAATTAAACGGTTTCCAATTTAATATGTAGTAGGTCCAGGGAACGCTTGCCTATTAGTGTGCCTTTACTTGTATATTAATAAGTTAAATCGACTACTAGGTGACTAAGAAATTTCAAAGAATATTATGTATAATTATTTATTTTCATTATTCAAGTTTACAATCTACTTTAAGAAGCTTCCTTAGGATTATAGAAACCTCTAGGCCCAAGTAGTTAAATATGACATTTATAGTTAAATTTAGGGATATCATCTCATGTTTCCCACTTTATATGAAAATTGGAATAAATTGTAATGTAATAAAAAAAACGTATTGTAAAATTCGAGGCGAATACAATGCCTAGTTAAACAATGTTAAGACTGTTGAATTCATATAAACGAATTTATTGTACCTTTCATAATCTTTTTATGAAAAATTTATCTTTGAACATAACATGGATAGGTACTTAAAAAAAAGAAATTTAGATATATATCAAGGTGAGGCTATTAACGAAAGTTATGTTAAACTTAAAAATAGTCAATTTAGCCAGTGCCTAAGCTGAACGTGAAACTTCTTTCAACTTTCCTTAATTGAAACCACGTAAATCATTCTCCTTTCAGAGTTCCTTCATTTAATTCTATACAAATAAATTATAAATTCTATTGTATTTGTTATAAACAATTATAAAATGTATATTTATGTTAACGAGAAATATCTTACTTCTATATTGATGGAACATTATTTAATTAAAGCTATATCATCAATTGGTGCTAAATTAAACTTAAGGTGACGTCACATGTGATGTGACATTAAAAATGACTTGTCCCTAAAGTGTATGTTGTTTGTTAATATTGTTATTTTAAATATCTATGTTGCCCTTATTCTGTTGTCGTTAGAAAAACTAATGATGTAAAACGGGGTACCAGCTAACATGTGCAGCTAGTTTAATTTATGTGATTACACAATTAATTATATATTTACGTACAGATGTTATTTATAGTAAAATATTTAATATATATATTAACATTAACATACAAAACATACTACATACTGTTCCATTACATTATTACTGTTCCACAGATACAAATTAGATTTTATTCATGCTGTTTCATTCTTACAGAGTATATATAAATGCTTATTATATTACAGAGTATATGCAGTTCTCAAAGATATATCTTAGTAGAAAAATATTAATACATTTGCAGAGTATAAATTATATAATATTATGATTGTAATATAACTACAATGATGGTTGATTTTATATTGTACTATTAATATAACTTAGAGAGGTGTCACAAAATAAATTCAATTCATTTTAGTAAAGTTGTTATGTATTGAAAGTTTTAATCAATTAAAGTAGGCTAATAATAATATTATATTATATTACATTGTACTGAGGAAAAGCAATAGATTTTAATTGTTACTATGAAAGTAATATCATTTTATAGCCAATCTTTGAAAATTCATACTGTTTCGATACGTTCGACAAAAAGACGAAACAATAGTAATTTTAATTTCCAAAATGATATACATACCTGTAATCGATTTACCTTTTTGTTAGCTTCACGCTATATCCCGCACATAGCAGGGAAGGCAGAGAGAACCTAATATTAATTTTACTAAGCTTTTTAGCAAGTTCAAAATAGAAAATGGGAAAAGGTCTTGTTTTTAAATTGTAGATTATCCTCAGTATTAGGTTAAGGTTACAAGCAGTTTCCATTTCAAGGAAGAAGTGAAGAATAAAGTAATAAAGACCGTTCTACACCTCTCATAAGTATCTTTTAAATAAAATTATATGGTAACTATTTTATCTCAACATGACACAGTAAATTTGATGCAAAATATTATATAGTTCTTAGCCAAATGTTAAATTCATATTTTTTGTTATTTGCACTTAGACAATAGCAAATGCAAAGTGTAATATTTAGAAAAATTAGATCCGAAAGTTACAGATAGCATTATTTGTTATTGAAAGAAATACGATCGTATACAATAAGGTGTTAATTACTATTTTTAGAATCTTTAAAGAAAATAATAAAAGTTAAAGCTAAAATGAATCTTTTCTATTAATGTTATTGTTTGGTTTTGTTCCATTAATTTTTCTTTTTATACCTTTTTTAATTTATTATGTTTTTGTAAACTTTTAAAAGGTGAATTTTTGACATTTTACAACTTTACTTTTGTTTTTGAAGGATTTTATCTTTATTATTGATGAAATTTTTACCGCTCAAAGCGCGTATTCTTAAGTTGAGTGTCAAAAACATACTTTTTCTGTTATACTTGTTATGAGTACTTAGTCTCTTTACTTCTTTGCCTATCTTAGGTATATTTCTAGCATTAATTATTGGATATTGAATATCTTGCCACAATCGATTCGTTTTATGACATGGAAATTAAACGCTACGACTTTACCTATAAGCGTACCTTTTATGGTGATATCAGCAACGATGTTTATTTTATAAACTATTCAGACATAAATGAAAATTAAACTACGTTTAATAGTAGCAAAGTAACAACACGGGTAATTAGTAAAGATTAGTTTAAGTTATTTATAATATTATAGACATAAATTGTGTTGTTTACAATGGAGTGAATTTTCTATTCTGTAGAAAACTAGTAGTCACGAAGAGAGGACTGATCAGGTAGGTATGTTGTCATATGATACTACTCTCACGTAGACGGTGTGGTTAGAGCTAGTTACGTTAACATGCTTTCTATGTTGCTCAAATTGACGCTATGCGAAACAAAGTATTTTTGGTTCAGTACAAATTGTTGCTTTTGTATTTTATTTTTAAACAATAGATTTAGATATCTTTTTTAAATATTTTATCCACTATGAGGCTATTTTATTTGGTTATGTTGAATCAAAGAAAGCAGCTATTTACTAATAATTACGTCAAATATGTTTAAAATAATCCTTGCCAGAATTTTACTTATATTTCAACCTAAAGACCCACCTTAAGTGATCTTATGAGCTAAGTTAAAATGATACGTTATTTTTATAAATGATGTACCTACACTTGCCGAAATAGTTCCAAATGCAAACACTTGAGTCCTATTTTTAACATAGTAAAAACTATCTTTTTTGTTACTTTATTTTTTTTTTATTTATTTACGTAGATTTAACGTTTATTATACATATATAGTTTTAGAAGTTTGACTTTGTAGAATCCAAACAAACCTTTGATCCAAATGTTTAAAAATCATAAACCACTGCCTAGTGTTATTCAAACGAATACTTATTTGCACAGCATATATTTTTATTATTGTACCTAAATATTTAGAAATTTTAGTGTCTACTTTTATTTTATGTTTTAATTTTTCTTTCTAGTTCGATATATATTTTGTTTAAGGAATCATAATTGGACGAGTTTGTCATTATATTCTTACTTGAACGAGCTTTATCTTTAATTTTTTTTATAAATTGGTGCTACTCCAGCAATATTAAATTAATGTTATATGACGAACTTGTCTATAAAGTAGTTTCATCTATCATGGTTTTTGTTTTTATCGTGGTGTAATTAATTTCGTCAATCAATTTGAACAAATAAATATTAATATATTTTCGTCTCTTGTTTTTTTTCCCTTTCATACATCGGTTTTTTTTATTATTTAAATGGCTAGTTTTATTTCAAGTTGATGCATTGACATTGTATTGATGTTATGATAAATCCCTTTTGCAGAATTAACAATATGGTAATAAAATACCTGATTTCAGGTCGCGGTACACCTGATTTCGAAAATAAAGACATTAAATATGTGCAATCACCTACAAATGATGGTCAAGGAAAAATCCGTATTAATCCCGCAACACAATCTGCATCCACTTCAAACGAATATCAAAACGATTCTATTAATAATAATACGTTACCAACAGGAGGGAGCCAGATGCAAAGACCGGTTGTTAGAAGACGTATAAGAAGAAGAGCAAATTCAGCGTCAAATGATCCAGCTGAGCAGTTAACGGAGATGTCAGTGCGAGGTCTGAACCTGTTCAGATATGCATCCGTTAACGAGGGTGTATATCAATGTACGGAGTGTGCGAAAGAGAACATACAAAAAACCTTCAAAAACAAATATTCATTCCAAAGGCACGCATTCCTCTACCACGAAGGTCAACAGAGGAAAGTTTTCCCATGTCCAGTGTGTTGCAAGGAATTCTCCCGACCTGACAAAATGAAGAACCATATGAAAACAACACATGACTGTTATGTTCCGAAGGATTGTGTGTATCCACCAAATGCTTTCTTTATGTTACCCGGAATGGAAGGACAATTACCGCCTGGAATAAAGTTGGAGGCAGTCGGCGCGGCGTCACCTCGTAACTCTACACCGACGCATTCGTCACCAGATCCAGCACAAGCTTAGCAAAGGAAACACGCTTAACATGTTATAAAGATTCCGGGTTATCACTATCATTTAAAAGTAATTATTATAGTGCCTTTGAAAACGCCTGTATTTTTAGGTCTATCTTTAGATCTATTCAAAATATTTTTTGTAGTGTTAGATAACCAGAGTTGAATAGGCATAGTGTTCAATCTATTTTTGGAATGAAATTTTAACGTATACTTTTATAGTAAGTATTTCCAATGATAATGGTATGCATTTAATATCTAAAGTTCTATAGAGCTCATTACGTTTTACTTGTTAAAAGTATGGTTGTGCAAATATTAGACAATAAATATACACGATTTTATGAAGGCCAGTTACGCAACTACTACGGCGTATTAAATTTAAATGTTTAGAATTTCTAGCGTTAGTAGGTGCACTACAAGTCTGAATTGTGCCTTCCATTCTATTTCTACTCTTGATTTAAAAAAAATATATCATTTAATTTGATTAAAAAAATATTTCTAATGTCTTTCATCATATCGCAAGACACCGACCAAAGACTGTAATTTACATTTTATTTGTCTGCGCACCGAACATATTTGAAAAGTATTCAAAGGGTATGATAAAATTGTTGCATCAATTCTTGTTTCCTTTAATAATAACAGAATCTAACTAAGACTACAAATGAGTAAGGTTATATATTTTATATTAGAAGGTTATTGAAGGGTTTCAAAGGATACCCTTAAAAAAATATATTGAGATAATGTTAATTTGAAAAATTACGATTGCTACGTGATAGTTTATGAATAATTATTATTACTTACACATAGGTATATTTTAAAGACTTTATATATAGATATATTTTTAAACTGTTTGAATAGTGAATAGTGAGCCTATTGTTACTTTGTATGGTTAATTCTTTATATCCAGAGGTAAAGTTATAGATTAAAAAATATATGCGATAAAATACTTACGTAAAATCTATAAGTGCCATAGCGCATATGTAAATGTTGTATAAACGTTTTCATATCTTCGTTATAGTGTTAGAACATAGGCTCTAGCTAGAGCTCAGAGACGACAATCAGCAGTTCTTCCATTGATAAGGAATTTGTTACAGACTTTGTGATTACGAATGCTGACGTCAAATTATTTTTTTAAAATTATACAATTACATATTGGCATATGTAATAAAAATTATGTTTAAAAAAAACTATAATATAAAATTGGTTTGATCAAGTTATTCGTAGTCACTTATGTCTGATTTTTAGATGTTATGAATAATAATAATCTACGGTTATAATATAAGATTAATATTAGATTATGTTTAAAGAGTTTTAATAACACGAGCAATTTATATAAGCCTTACATAATGTTAGATATAGATTATACTATACTACTTAAAATATTAATATTGAGTTTTTGTGTTTAAATTTAGCGCACAATTTTACATATATATTAAGTTGATAGTTCAAGTTTATGTATATAATTAAGTTAAACTTGGATCATTATAGATTTATTTTACCAATAAGGTATTAACAATTATAACAGTGTGATTCTTAGATAGGTATACCAGCGCCAGTCAATCGCACAAATTTTCGTAACGTACTCGTTCTAAACTTTAATGAGACCTCTCGGTCCTCTTCTTCATTCCTGTTAATAGCTATCGGGTCTTCACTGAGTTTTTGTTCGCGGTGACATGTTATTTATGTTTTATTTTCTTTCCTTTTGTAGTATTTTGTTTTGTGATATTAGTGCTAACTAAGTTAGCAACATGTTCATTGTTGTATCTTACTTTCCTTTCTAACCACGTGCTGCAAGGCAGCTTATATATAACTATAGATTATATAAACGAGTAATCGTTTTTATTAAGTATTATGGCCACGAAGTTCGTGTACCACTACTTGATTATAAAAAAATAATATTGGCGATGGTTGACGTAATTACTATTTTAAATAAGTGATTTTTGAAATTGTAGAGTTCTTATTTCATAGTTATATCGCAAAATGTTTACGGATGTAAAGTAAAATGGTTTTATATTTCTTAATATTAAAACTCTTGGGATTTTTACTTGAGTCAATAAGTGATTTTTTGTATATTCAATTCACAATTATTACATAGTTTTATTTGAGATTTCATTTAGAAACTGTTAAGAGTGGATATTAACATTTTTTTTTATTTATATTATAATTTAAAACGGTTTAAATTTTGTAATGAAATGGTTATTGGGTTGACAATATTATTTGGTTATTTTAATATTTTAATTACCCGTTATCATTTACATATGAATCAGTGCCGTCTTAGGACACCGTGGGTTTTTCAGAAAACGTAAATTTGGGCCCCCCATTAGATTTGGGGCCCTGGAACCGAGCCCAGAGCATAGTATTGTAAAGACGTTACTGATAAGAGCAAATACATTAAACCTAGAAATTAACGAAAGTGAATTTGTCAAAACGCCCTAATGTCTACATATCTTCTCTTCCTCTTAAGTAACTTTCAAGGTAGTGCAATCTTTTATATGCGTGTTGATGTTTTTCTATATTCTATTAAATTGATAGTTTACTGAGTACAGAATATTTATTATGCCGTTTCGTCATCATATATACGGTTGGTATTACTGTTTCTGATTTGTGAAGATTTTTATGTAATACGATGTTCTCTTATTTTATCAATTTAGATTCAGATGGTCTTTGCATGGGGAGCGGAAACTGTCGATAGCATTTTAAATAATCAGAGACTATGGTTTATTATTGGACTATGACATTTACTATTCTTGTAGTATTTTTACAATTTAAGCTCTAAATATACGACTAGATCTACATCTATATAATCGTTAACATTACTATCACAGTTTAACTGAATAATTATTGTAATTATTATTAAGAATAAAATTATCGTTGCAAACAGCAAAGCTTTAACAAAAATCGATGTAAGCTACGGATTATGAGAGAATAATATCTATGTAACAAAAATTAAATAGAGTTTATTTAAGGAAAAGAATCTTACCAGCGCATTGGATGTAATGCGTAAATAAATATGTACACTACAAATAATAATTCAAATAAAAAATTAAAGACTAAAACAGTCAATTTATTTAATCCTTAGTAAGAAAGTATATATATTGGTAATTTGACAGCTACGGTCATTTACTTTGTATTAATGTTGCAGTGCTAAATTCAAATGGGTAAGTGCATAAAAATTGTATGAAAAATTAACATAATTATAAATTCCGCACTTTCCTAAAAAATTCATCAATATTTTTTTGTTTCATTCAATATGTGACTTCAAAGTTTAAAAAAAAAGCATTTAAGCATTTTCTTCATATATTATTTATTTATATTACTATATTACAGAATTTCACTACGCCTACGAAGAAGACGGTGAAGGTATCATCGGCATGCCTATCATAACTTTAGAGGTTTTATCAGAATCTTCTAGAGGTGAATTTGGTCCAGAAAACATAGTGGATGTCCAACAAAGTACTTTAAGCTCTACAGAGGAAACTGGTGTACATTTTTTAACAGAACGACCACAGTCAAATGGGACTAGTGAAATAAAAGATCAGGACGATCACAAAGACATCTCAAGAGCTCGAAATGATTTCTTAGAATATTTAACAAGAAGTGACGGAAGCGTTATTTGCAAGCTTTGTGGTGAAATATTGCAGAGTCGCACACATTGGTACAGACATAAGTACAAACTACATGTTATGCAACCATTGAATCCAGCACCGTTGTTTCAATGCGAGCAGTGTTTGGTGTATTTCAAGAGCAGAAAAGGTTTGTCATTAAAATTAATATTATATTAGGAAACTACATACCTCTTATGAAAACACTTAAGCAGTATAACGGAATAGAATTAAGTTATCATTATTGTTGTCTTTTAAGAGTTTCAATAAAAACGGGACCCCTACAGGATCCCTTTGTTTTCGGTCTGTCTGTGGGTTTTTCACGAACATTTTTTGTATTTTATAAAAAAAAACGCCGCTTATTTAAAATTTTCAGGGAACTTCCCGTTGAACTAGAGTTATGAAATTTGGCAACAAGAAATTTGGAATTAACTTGTAGTACAAACAGAGGGAAAAATCCTAAATTTGGAAATTTAGGATATCCCAGAAAATAATCCATTAAAAACTTATATCTGTAGTTCATTACATACAAAATTAGTGGATACGACCACAAATTTAAGTTTGTCAATTTTATAAGGTGTATTTCCTTTAGTGGAAAACTTACAATCATGGAATTAATACAGTGCGGCGAATACTACTCGTACTTAACCAATTTTTTTAGAACAATGCGTATAAGGATACATGGAATTTAGTAATCGTGGCGTAGTAGACTAGCGTCTCACGCTGTGCTACTTAGATTTGCTCTGCATACTCTGATATTTAAGGAAAGAGGCGTACAAACGAAAAAATTGAATTTTAAAATTAAAAAATATATATATAATTGAAAATTAAAAATCACTCACTACGATATTACACTTTCGCATATAATAATAGAAATTGAACCTATAATCGTCACGTTTATAGCCAGAGCTTGTGCCGCTGACGACGGCCCCTATACAGTATTCTTATATTTATTACAAATCTACGTTTAAAAAAGTATATATATATGTATATTTTAGGATACATTGGTCACATAGCAAGCAGGCACAGCGAAGTATTAAGCGACTCTAGTCCCGTGCTTACAAATTCCCAAGCCGAAGCACTTTCAAAGAAAACAACTACTACACAAACTGAGATTAAAGAAGAATTGGATCCGGAACTAGCTATACCAAAGTCAAGTGTGCCAAATTATCAAAATAATGGAAAACACACGAATAACGTTACAACAAAATCAGCAAGCTTACCGAGGCTACATAAAAATAATAAAGGTATTTTTTTATACCAATCACATTTTTTATTTAAAAGATGTGATTGGTATAATATATATATTTAAACATATCATATCATACTTGTCATATTGTAACAATTTATTTCTTTACAATAATATATTTAATGCTTTTGGAATTCAGCCGAGTTAAGTACGAGTACTAAGCCAGATGTGAATTGGGAGGAAAGAAGATCGAAAGAGGAAAAGTTAGTTGCCGATATAATAGATCGAGTAAGGAAGGAATGCGAAGCACAAGGCTCAGGTCTAGCCGCTCGCAGGGGCTACACACGTAGAACCACAGTTATGAATACATAGCGTTAATACAGTCTATTAAAACTAAAAAAGTTCCTCATCTAGTGACTAGGCCTAAGTTAGGTCTCGTGCTCATACTGTGTGCCAATAGGTATATATGTGTCAAAAATTGATCTGTGCCAAAGTTAACCTATTTGAAAATAGTGTTTATTTTATCTTACTGTGTTACTAAAGCCAAAATTTAAAATTAATCTTTCATAATAGCCTCTAACGCTAAATATTTTTGATTCTTCCTATGTATAGATATATACCTACATAACTACATATATCATATTTTGAACATTAATTATATAACTAAATGTGATCAGTATTATAATGTGAGTTAAGAGAAGTTATTAAATTTATTACAATGTTATAGTATTATTATATAACGCTTGCGTATCTTACGTATCTTTAAAAAAAATTGTTCATCCAAAAAGTAATTATAAAAATGTCGGTTCCTATTCTGTCAGCCAAAAGTCCTGTATAATGTTTTGAGGAACTTATTGTTGATAATTTTATCAATTAGGATATTTAAATTTTAAGTAAATATATTTTTTATATTTTATTTAATCTTTATACATAATAACAACACAATCGCATCTATCTATACATAAAGCATTAAAGAGTTTAAAGATCGAGAGTTGAGACTGGAAATGTTTAAATAATTTACTTACTATGTAAAGTGCTTAAAGTTAAAATCTTTAAAATTATAGATTCTCATAGAGTACCTATCTCGAGTATTCTTAGCTTCTGTCTCTCGTAAATCGATAAGTAGTCGCTCATTAGGTCGTAGTTGTTTTTTGTGATCTGGTGAATGAACTGTGAGAATTACATATGAAAGTTGTGACTCGTATGTTGATTAAAAATCAGACGTAGATGCACATTGATGTTTCATAGCAGTGTATACAATGCCAAATAATACATTTATTATTATTTAATGCGAATTATTGATAAAATAGGAGCATCGCGAATTTGTATGTTAACTTTGCTTCTAAATCATTTTTAATGAAACTCTTTAATTGAATTTATCATATATAATAAATATTTTTGAGTACCAAAATATATTGTAGAAGCCCGATATTTCGAACACTTTAGGACTACAGTAATCCGTACTCACAGTCCTACGACTCTTCTTGTAACCACGGACTATTTTAAATCTAAATACCAATATATACTTAAGTCTTAACTAGTACGGTTAACAAGTTTAATTAAATATCTAAAATATTTCTGATACATTATATATAATATAATATGGTTACAGTAAAAATAGTGTCAACAGCAAAAAATTTCCAGCACATTCAGTATTGAAAGATTGAGCGACTGCGATATTCGACTTCTACTACTATACCTGATATATCTTCGTAGAAAAATAGAATTACGCTATTTTCTTACATCTCATGTTCTAAACTTTCTTCTTCGTCTAATGTGTATGTACGCGAAAAAAAAAATTTTCATAAATTATAGATGTACATATAATACAAGCTGTTCGTCCAAAATAACTTCGGTAAAACTTTACGAGTATGTATTTATTTTAATTTTAATATTACATGTACATATATTGAGCATAATTGTAAAGTCAACAATTTTATCAAAAAATGGGCCAAACCCCATATTTTATTTTTAAATTTGAAGGGGCAATATTAGTTATAATAATTTAGACAGATTTACAATTTTTAAATTTAAAGCTCAAAGTAAAATTTTGTGTAAATACTATATTATGTGCAATAAAGTATTATTAATTTTCATTCTAAATGTATATACCTTTAAGTATATTGTTAATACAGATAGAGTGTATTGTAATCACCAATACTTAGATGGTCAAAAATTAAAAAGATATTATATACGAGAACTGTGATGAATGTGGCTCAGATAATAAAATAGTGAGAAAATAAAATAATAGTGTGTTAATTTATTATCTATCTACAATATATATTATTATTTATAAATACAGTGCCAATGGGATAACTAAGCTACGACAATTTTATTTAAAAATAAAATATATAAATATTTTTGTTTCATAGTAACTTTGTCAGTATACTGGGTTGGAAAAATATCTATATTTTTCGTGACTTAGGCAGTTATAAAATATGCTGTATTTAAAATCTCAACTATTTACGTAGTAGTAACAAAGCAGAAGTGTTATTTTTTTTTTAACTTAGTATCTCTAATAGATTTATGCGCTGTCTTTAAAAACGTTCCACTTGCTTTTATGGCGCCACCTTAATTTGCCCGATTCCAGCAGACACTTTTTTATATACTGAGTTGGTATTCCTTACTTTTACGCATAATTCCTGACTGATTATTTTCTATTTGACCATGTGAAAGTTAAAGTATATATATTATATGCATATATGGAATAATAATTTATAAATAATAATTAATTTATAATAAAATCGTTACTTAAAAATATTAATTTTTATATCTTCAGTCACGTGACACGAAACAGTTACAGTGTAAACATTATTTGCTTATATTTTGGTATTAAATTTTAAATGCCCACCGACGAAGCAGAGTTAATTTCGGAATTCGTTCAATTAGACATAGTTTCGATTTTAGTTAGTTAAGTTAGTTAGTCCTATTCAGCTAGTTTTTAATACATTCAAAAATATTTCAATAAAGAGCCAGTCAGTAAGTCTAACTTTCTCTTGATAATATGATTTATTTTATTTTATTTTAATTGAAAATAAAATTTACATATTTCTTTATATTACTATTTAGTATATTTTTAAATTATAATTTTAGACTTAAATATGTCCTAGCGGTTTTAATTGCTCATTTAAGTTTTTGAGTCGTCGATTGAATCCCTTGATTGAATTCAGTTGACACATAACAGTTGTATGAGACATATAATTTTAAAATGCTACCGGTTTACTATTACTGTATAATCTATGACAACTTGTAAACAAATGTCATAAGTCAAAACATTTTAAAGTTAAATTTTAAGTAGGCAGTAGATTCAAAAAACCTATAATAGTATTGGGTCAACAAAAGTATTTTAGCTTAAATTCAAATTTATTCCAATAATAAGTTACACAGATATTCCAATAATAAGTTAGATGATGCCACAAATTTTTCAAGTGCTGAGATGTTATAAATGTTCTGTCTTTCAGGTAAATTATTAATTATTCATAGCTTAAAGATTTAAATATATTATATAATAATCTGAAATATTTTCGTGTTACTGTAATTAAGTAGTGATCTTTTAAACCTACTACACTCTTATTAACTAATATGAATATTATTTAAATAATTAGGTACATCAAACAAGAAAAGACAACAAATGTGTATGTAAACTATGTGGTGAAAAACAATCTGTTAAAAGACATTATGGTATAGGTACAGCCAAAGATTGCAGGTATCATGTTCAAAAGTTAAATAATATGAGGGGTGAAAAAGAGGAAATCATAAAAACTTATATATCAGATGACAGTGATTTTGATGAAATCCTTGAAAATAAAACTGAAAGTAATACAACTAAAACAAATAGTATAAACAAACAAAGCAAATGGAGTGCATATATTGATGAAACAGAAAATATAGATAAAAATGAACCACAATACCTTAATAATCTGGAAGTAGTTTTAGAACTACCTCAGAAACGAAAAATATCAACATTTAGTAGACAATTTAATAATGCTAAAAAATCCATTGATAGTGTAAAGTGTAATAGATCAATTAGTGGTTGTTTTGAACCCATAGAATTGAAAAACAGTTGTAATGTAAAATCAAAAGAACTGCCTCTGCAAGAAATTGATTCAACAAGTAATATACAGAGTAAAACAACAAATGCAGTACAGAACCTGAATTCACTAAACAGTGTTCTCCCATCAAAGCAACCATGTGTCATGAATAACTCTAAGTGGCATCAATATTTAGAAGAGGATAGAACAAATGAAACACCAGGTAGATTTATTGAAAATGTTTCTACAGCAAATTCTTTATTTTCTTTGTGTGATGATAATGACATAGACAAAATTTTAGACTTGTGACTAACATTTGTTAATTGAAATGCCTAAATTTTTTTTGTTACTCTATATACATAAAGTAGTAACTCACTCTGCTCACTTTTTTCTCTGGCTTTCCTGCCTTGCTAGATGAAGAAGATGTATAAAAATGTAAAATAAAGTTATAAGAGGATTTTTATATTTTTATTAACAAAATGCACAGGATTTGTCATAAAACAATATGTATTATTAATATTTATGAAATTAAAGAAATATTAGGCATTCTATTAATGTGTTTATGAAAACATTCTTATTTGTCACATGGCAACAACTTAATATCACTTTTTAACTCCAATACAATACATACTACAAACATACTTGTTAACTATCAGTATCAGTAGTGAATTAATAAATGTGTAATACTTTAGATATTCATACAATTTATAAATTATGTTATATTTCAAATGCTGCGTGAGCCAAACTTAAATCAATATGATTATTTTTCAAAAATTAATGAATGAAATGAAAATAATACAAAAAAAATGAGGTAGCATAGTTTATTGTCAAAGTTAAAAAGTTTTATTTGGAGGACTCAACATTATTTAGACTACTGATACTGTTTAGTGTTTACACATACAAATAGCTCTACATTATTCTATTGTTTTAAAAGATTACAAAAAAATTGCAGTCTATAAAGGTAATCTATATTATCATAGATTGTAATCATTAAAATTGCTATGAACTAACATTATGTATAATACTTTATGGTAGTAATGGAAATATCTAACCTTACTCTTTAATAAAGCAACCGATATTGGATGTTCTATATTAAGTTAAGTTTTTCAGTTAGTTACATATAAATATATATGTAAATAACTGAAAAACTTTTAAATCGAAATACATAGTATTTATATATAGAAATTAAGAACCAATTCAATTTCTAATATTTTTGCAAAACTGATAATAAGGTTAAGATATTTAAGATATTAAGTTGAAGTATAAGCTTTATAGACTATGCTCAGATAAATGATTTAACATCTAAACTCTAATGTAAAGTTACATTGATAATGGATGATTATAATAGGAAGCCCTACTAGATTCGATGTTTGTCTAACAATAATCCACCTAATACAAACATGTGACCTCAATATATTTTGAAATCAACAGTTTAACAATTAGCTTCATGGCTCAAGTTAACCAGAAGCATATACAATTTCACACGAAATTTCATATTATATAATTTAAATCGACTAGAACGCCGTAGCATGTCTGCGGCGGTGTAATTCCCTCGCTCTTGCGTATCTACGCCCATACCCACTCCATCGCCATGGTCTGTAAAATAATTCTTATATAGTAATAGCGTAAGACAATTTTTGTCGAAGTTATAAGAAGGTAAATGTGCAAAAAAATAGTAATTTACAAAATTATTTTTTCAAAAATTTAAAGAGCGGTAAGAAGCTACTGGGCGGTTGTAGAACGGCACCACGTATGTTTTATAAAAAAAAAAACAAATGATAAATGTGTGAACCTACTACAACATAAAAATCTGTTGAATAAACCCGATATTTGTATAAATTTATATAAATAAATTGTATAAATTTATAATCATTTAGACATCTTACAAGCTATATTTTATACGTTATTCCCACTAAAGTATAAAAAATACTTAAAAAAAGTACAAAATTTGAACATAGCGGGATTCCATACCACGTTAACACTCAATGCCGTGGAAACAACAAAAAAGGTCGTTCTGTTCTTTGAGAGTTTTTTGACAAGTCACTTGGACTTAAGAAACTATTTTTTTAGCTTCACGCCATATCCCGCATATAGAGTAGGTAGAGGGAGGGTTAAGACACTCCGTTCCCTATATTCCGGCTTTCGAGACATTGCGTGTTGTGAGTGGTGGAACTCAACGCTGCTTTGTCATCGGCGCGTCTACTAGAAACTAGTAATAAGTTATATTATTCAAAATAATAAATGGAAATATAAACAAATACCTTCCATTATAACCAATAGGCTTGCCAGTATTCAATAGCTCATCTTCGAATCGTCTGCTTAAGTCTTCTTCGCTTCCTGCTAACAGATATAAGTTTTTACTTATAAAAAAATCATAATATTCATTGAAATAATTTAAATTTAATATTGAAAATAGATTCAATCGAATTGTTTTTTTTTTATTTTAATATATACAGATAGAATTTGATTATGTATAACATTTATATACAGAATTTACGGCTTTATCATAGCTAAATTTTCTGTATATGCCAATATTCTATTTTTTATAGTATAGCTAGTCTCTTATTAGTAATTCACCCTACGAGTTGAACCCACGCTAAGTCATTTAAAACAAGTGATACTTATTGTTTATATTATTCTGCTATAGATAATGTACATAAGTATGTACATTTAGTTTTAAGTAAGTATTTACTCAAAAAAAAAATAAAACAATATTTGCTTACGAGATAAATTTGAATGTGAAAATCGTCTGCACGATGGTCCGCGGCAACTCAACAGCTGTTGTAATTGGTTATGGAAATATTCTTTTTCAGATGTCGTTAAATATTTGACCCTGTTCTGCGTTTCAAATGGATCTGTAACAGGAAAATTTGATCCTCTTAGCATTTTTTTAGATAACATAAAAAAATTATCATAGGGGATTCGAATCAGCGCCTCTTGGTAACACCTCTTCGACATTACCCAAAAGGACCTGGTTCACGAAAAGCTTCAAACATTGTCTAAAATAAGAAGATTCGATCTGATTTATTTACCGATGCGCAAATTGTAGTATGTAACCAATCCAGTTACAAATTCGCAATATAGCAGATTATGCGTTGCATTGATAGTCCTGACGCAGTTGTAAGTGTTGTTGGACGAGCTCATACAGAAGCAAAACGGTCCGGCGGTCCACAGCGGCGCCGTACGCCAGTGGTCGTTGTCGTGCCGGAAACAGTTCATGCGTTCCGATTCACATAATCTTTCTAATTCCGCCTGAAAGAATAATTTATTTATGTAGATCTTGGGAAAAATATATATTATTAGAGAAATTTGATATAGCATCAATTCTTTTACTAGTTTATTTATAGAACAATGGGGGTTTATGGCCTAAGGTATTTATTCATTTCCAAAAATATGTTCTTTGCACTGTTTAAACATTTTTAAAGAACATTGGTAGATGTTTCAGCTGTTTTTTTTATTTATATTTCAGACTAAATAGCTATTTTATTTCTTATTTATTTTTGGAAGAACAATAATTATCTGTTTATAAACAACTTCGTATAATATAATAAAATATCTTCTTCTTCTTCTTCTTCTTGGCATTAGTCCCAGCTTATGCCAGGGTCTGCCTTCCGACTAAGCCTACTCCACTTTGCACGGTCTTTAACATCCTCAGTGGACAATCTATTGGCTCTCATGTCTTGTGTCACGACATCCAGCCATCGCTTCCTTGGGCGTCCGGGTGGTCTAACTCCAGGGACAGACATGTCAAGGCACTTCCTTCCGACATAGTTCTCAGATCGGCGCATAACATGGCCATACCATCTCAGGCGACGCTCTTGGAGCTTATCCGCTACGTCACGGACCCCAAGACTACCTCGAATGAATGTGTTGCGTATGCGGTCGGACCGCGTAACGCCACACATCCATCTCAGCATCTTCATCTCCGTGACGTGAAGCTCCTGAGTGTGCCGAGATAATGTTGGCCAGCATTCGCTGCCGTATATAAGAACTGGTCGGATAATGCTCTTGCTAATAAAATATATATAAACATATTTTGAATTCCAAATCTATCGAAACTACGCAACAGTTACGCATATTACAACCGAATCCCACCTTTTTCTTTGCCTTTCGTAATTTCTTTCTCAGTCTTTGCTCCTTTAACTTCCTACGTTCTTCTCTAGCTTTTTGTGCAGCTTCTAAATACGTATTTGTAACTGGCTTCATTTTACTAAAAATAAAGAATTTTATTAATTGTGATTGAAAATTTAGATTAGCTACATTATGATATATATCTGGTATATCTGGTATAGCTTGGTCATAAATACTGTTAACATTAAAAATAAACAAAATGAGATAAGAGTATTCATTGTGTTTTCTTATTTTCACGCCAATAAATAGTAAAATATTTTATCATATTAAAATGGAGTGGGTTATAAAGAGAATCGAATTGCTCTGATTGCATTACATAAAGTAGATATGGAGCTAAATACATTTTTAAAATGGAAGATTTTATGCGCTGTGTATTCGTTCAATATTGTATATATTTGTTTATGTCAATATTCCGGATATTGATAGGTACAATGAAACCTCTGTTTGTGACACCGAAAGATTTGGCCTTCCACGTAGTGTTCGTACGACAAAGGTGATCAAAGCAGTAAGAAAAAAAATTCGAAGAAATTCTGTCCGAAAGCATAAGATTTTATCTTGAGAGACGAAGATAGCACCTAGAACCATATCGCGTATTTTTAAAGATGATTTAGGACTTGCAGCCTGTAGGAGGCGCACTGGTCATTTCTTCATTATAATTTTATAAAGACTACTGAAGCGTTACGCAAAGGGAGGCTATAGAAAAATGTTTACGAATTAGAAAATTTTTACAATTGAGCAATATTTTAACAAAAAAAATGACCGTATTTATGCTGAAAGCTCTAAAGAAGCTTTCCATTTAGCCCACAGAGTACAACGTGGGCACCCGACTGGATGGGGTGTTACTGAGGGTGGATGTAAAAGTAACATACATTATAAATCAACTATAGCTTTATATACTAATGTATAAAAACTAACCGATTTTCCTCGCAGTAGCACACGTGCTTGTCTTCATTTTCGATAAACAGAGGATGTAGTCTTCTTTGGAATATGTCTGGTGGATTGATAAATATTCCGTTATTATTATTTCCCTTATTCGGATTCCTCTGCTCGTACTCAGATGCGTCTAGTCTCTTTGGTCCTAATGTGGAAGTCTTTGATTTGTTTGTAGGTCTATGTTTTTGAACAACAGTGTGTATTGTAGCAGGCCGATGGGTGGATATTACTTTATCAACACTTGTACTATAATAATGTAAGGCAGTGAAGAAATCAGAAGAAGTGGTCTTCCACTCATTTATCTCCTTATCATTTTTTGTTTCACTCGCAGTATGATTATGAACTATTTCGGTAGTAATGTCATAGAAATTTGTTGTAATTGTCGGAGATGACTGCTTATCGAGTGAACTTTCAGAATCGGTGACTAGCGTTGTGGTTTGAGCTTTTGGTTCCTCTATAATATATGTCTGATTTGTTGCACTAGTGAAATCTGATACGTTTAAAAATTTAAGCACTGTTTCTGTCGATGTTTCATTTCTTATTTGTGTGTTAAAAATGTCATCTTTCGTATTAGCGTTTACTGTTGGTATAATATATTCGTTAGACTGTCGAAATTTCTTATCAAAAGTTCCATTTCTATGTTTTGTTTTTACTCTGTGCAATCGTGTTTTCCTTAATGTTTCCTTAGTATCTTTATTAATAGTCTCGTGTAGCGTAGTATTATTGTGTAAAATATTATACGACGGGCTTATTGTCTGCATTTCAAGCACTGGTTTACTTATTTTCAGATGTCTCTTAATTTCTTTTAAATCTTCCAGTTTCGTTTTCAATTCCCTTATTTGGTCTTCTAAGCTCAATCTATTAGTGTGCCACGCTTTCAAATCATTGTAAATGACCTGTGAACAGTTAACTTGTCCATCCTTTTCTATCTTACATTCCAGCGTGGATTCGTTATTGTTTAGCATTGGATCGTTCCTGTGTTTATGCTTATTGTGATTAACGTTTTGAGCCCGCCTCTTGATTCTCTTATGATCTATATTTTCTTTGGTACGTTCATAAGCTTGGAGAAACGCTTCTGTTTCTTTTATAAGTTTATCAATTTTGTGTTCGATATTCCTTTTTTCTAGCTCATCAATGGGCTCGTTTTTGAAACTTAAATGTCCAATACTAGGATTTTCTTCAAGGATAGTATCAACGGTATTAGGTTCAAAGACATCATTGTTTATTGATCTTTTATTTCTAGTTATGTTTTCCTTTTGTAGATCAAGAGGTCTTCTTGCTATTGTTCCGTCAGTTTCTAATCTTGTATAAACGAGTCCACTTGGTGTGAAACATGCACATTTTTTTGTACTCATTTTTGGCTGAGTACTAACGTCCGGCTGTAAATAAAAAAAATATATTAATATAATTGTAGGAAAGAAAATCGAGTCGGATTATTAAGGAAATAAAAATATCTATTAATTAGATATAGATTATAAAAAGAAAATGTAACCAATTATGATTTTCTTTACTGTCTATGTGAGGAAAAAAATTGCAGGTATAAAAAATAAAGAAGTTTTATATATTTTATCTACATGTTACTTAATATTAAGTGCATACCTCATATTTGCATTTATGTTTCCTCCATCTGCCGTTTACCAGAACGCATTTCCACTTTCTCCCGGTAGAACAAGGCGCTCGTAGTTCGGCTTTAGAACATTCAGCTGCCAGTCGAGCTGCTTTGCCATTTATATTTGCTTCTATTTCTGTAAATATTGAATATAACCTAATACTTAAATTATAAATAAAAAAGGTTTCACGTTTCGTTTATTGTAAATTAACCGTAAAAAATCCTTGAAAAGGTTATAACAGTACGAGCAAGACAAAAACAGCCAGATCAATTTCCTGTCTTTCAATATTTTTACTTCTACATTCAGTGAAATAACTTTTAACCTATAACTATCCCTGTCCAAGGATTCCTAATATCTCAGAGGTACGTCTATTCCCTACTTTCCGTACTTGTTTAAAAATAAAATATTGGGTAAATACATTGTTGCAAATTGCTTTAAGTATCAACGCACCTAAAATATTAATAAGATTTTAAAAACGTACCTGATGTAGAAAGATAATTATTGGCACCAGACTCTTCAGCGTCTAAAGCTTTTTCTAAACTAGCTTCTAGTATAGGATTGTGACTTTCATTGGATATTAGAGGCTCGGATGATTTATTAGTGGTTTCACTTGTTTCTACGCTTTCCTGTTAATTTGATATAGGTATTTAAAAAATATAATTTTAATGTGATATTAAAAATACTAGCTAAGCAAAAAAAAATAACGCTAAGCATATGCATGAATTAACGTGAACCACAATGAACTTGTCGCTTTGAAATTTGAAATTAATATAAATGTTGGCTTTTTGCATAACATTTTATGGAAGGAACAACTGTGCACTTATTTTAACATATTAATATTTTTAACTGTATTTAAATAAACATATCAACAAAGAATAGCTGATATATTAACACTGTTCTTACGTTATCATCAGTGTCTTCATCATCTAGCTCCAAAAAGTCATCATCAGAATCATCATCAAAGTCGTTACTCTCAGAAGAAGTTTCTTGTGGCTGTACAGTTGTAAACTTTTCGTTCATATCTCGACTATACTTCTGAGCTCGTAATCTTTCTTCCATGATATGAACTTGTGTTTCACGGCGTCCCGAGCTATATATTGCGTATATACCAACAATTTATAATAGATATTTTATTCTTTTTTCAATTTATAAATTTAGGTTTCGAACGCGTGAATATCTCGTTAAAATTTTATCTTTTTTTTAATAATGCTGATATATATTTATCATATAAATAAGCAAAATGATTCTGATCATTATTTACCTTTGTGAACTTATTATTTACCTATGTGATATTTCTATGTTTATCTTTACGTATTAAAAATAAAGCCTTTAATTTATTGTTTAATCACCTCTCAACAAGGAAAGTATCTGGCCAATGAGCTGCTGCAGCTCTCCTGCGTCTCGGTTGCAACAACGGTAAAAGGGACCTCCCATCCATATGAGCCGGTGGATCCACCCCACCCATGTCCAAAAACGTAGGAGCTAAATCAATATTTAAGACGATGTCATCTACACTGAAAATTTAATAATATTTTAATACAAAAGACTAAATAATGCTTCAAAATTATTTTAAAATATAAAACTATAAAGAAATTCAAGAAGCAGAGTTTTAAAAAAGGAAAAAATATATACTTACACAGTGCCAGGTTCAACCCCCGGTCCGCGGACTAGAAACGGTACTCTTATATCAAACTCGAAAGGAAAGCTTTTGCCTTTAACTAATCCGAATTGACCCAGATGATATCCGTGATCTGATGTGTACACAAGATACGTGTTATCTAGCTCCCCTAGAGCTTTGAGTTCCTGGTACACTCGTTCGACTGCCTGCAATTTAATAATCAATCAATCGTTCCACAGTTCATTTATGAATCTCTGCAAATATGAATTTGCTATAGAATAAATTGTCGTGTTGACAATTTTTTCTGAGGATCTCAATCCTGCATCCCTTACTTATTATCTCAAAAAACAGAGCGCTAATTAATGTTTTATAGAAAGGTGATATATCAATGAAATAAAAAATAATAATGTTATTTTATTCTCTTAAATAAAATACAATAAAATAAGAGTTTAAAGATCTTAAAAACGGGAAAATATCATTATTTATTATAATATATTGCTTACTTAATAGTGTTTAACATACCATGTCCACACTTTGCAGTGTTTGTAATCTCTTGGTCATTAGTAAGTCTGTAAATTGCCGGTGAATCGGCTTCATTTTCTCTGTTACTCGCAAAATCCATTGTTTATCGGGATTCGGAGCCATATCATAAGTAGGAGTGCTAAAACAGTAATAATTTTATTTATGTAAATAGGTCTATGAGTATATCAAGGTAATGTAATAAATATGAGATGCCATCATGGCGCAGTGTAACATTTTGACTGTAAACTATGACGATTGTAGATTCGACCCCCGCCCCGAAAAATGAATCTCAGGGAGTGTCAGAGCGGAAAAACTCGTGAAGCTCCTTTTTTTTCCATTAAATTATTTTAATAGTTTTATGCATATGTATTTACGTAAATTTCAGCATATATTATTACTTTTTATTCACGTAGGTAGCTATGTAGTACGCGTGTCTCGTTCACCACATTGCGTATGTGGTTCTAAATCGACTTGTCGATATTTAAATCACCAATGTCGACAACATTATAATGAAACCGCAAAAAAACACTGTCAATCTGTTACCGCAAAAAACAAGTCGGGATCATGTCTGCCTTTTTGTGTCCTGGCGTAAAGCAAGATGATGGTAATAAATAACTTGAAAAACATGCACGTTGCATATTTCACTTTGTGTGAGAGGCGGATAATTCATGTGATGTAACACATGAGTTGCAACAAACAAGTGTTTAATTTTCTTATATAATATTATAATAAAATCTATAAAAAATACCATAAAGTATAAAAAACTTTAATTAAAGAACTATTTTTTTTAATTTATTTTAGCTTAATTTAATATAAATCATTCAGCTATATATAGCTTTTAATAAAAATGTACTTATTACTAAACTATTTGTGTCGGCATTATTTTAACATAAACAACAAAACCTCCACTTTTGTTATATGGCCCAAAAATCTACTTTATACCATAGTTTCGATCTTCAGCCGTACCGAAACTCTGTTTTCATGACTTGCAGTCTTGCAGCTTGTTCCAGTAACAAAGTCAACCAATGTTATTATAAAATGGAGACCTGTCATCGTAAATCTCAATAAATGATAAGTTAATGTGTTTAATATTATACACAATAAAGTTAAAATTTAAAGAAACATTTAATGTATTTAATTTACGCAGGCGTTAGATAAAGTTTATTTTAATAATCAATCAATAATTATACATACACACGAAAATACATAAGACAATTTATAATTCTGGCAGAAACGTTTCGGTACGTTTATTTTAATCTAAGCGCTTTAGGCCTTATGGTATACTCTAAGCTTTTACCTCTGGTGGCACAACAACAGTGGTGGTTCAACTGAATAGTATATAATAAAAACGGGAAAAAACTTAAAAGAAAGAATATTTTTTTCTTGAAGATATTTGAAACGGTCCAAATTGAGACTAGAGGCCGAAATTTTTGTTTTGGATTTGGTTTAAGCTGAAAAGCACGTTTCGGTAGATAAGTTACGGTATAGGTATTTGTTTTTAATATAAAATTAATATACTTAAAATTTAAAGTACAGTAAATAAAAGTACCGTTTATTTTTTATTATTGCAGGCGCCTTACCCCGAGGACCTGTTAGTCGACCACACAAAGCGGCGATATTAAATTTTAAAAAGCCATCGTTGGTCCAGAGTTCGACTGTCGGCGCCGAGACGTCACATGTCGACTTGCTTAATGCAATCGTACAATAAATATTGGCACAGCGATTAATATTAATAAGAGCCCGATTGAATTTATTACTTGCGACATACTTACTTAAGTAAAAATTTTAAAAAAACTTTTATGCTTCATCGTAATTAATATACCTCTGACTCAGGAGTCGTACTACTCAGACACTTTTTACCACTACGTATTCGATTTATGTAATTTTTACCGTCTACTTTTTTTTATCAACTGAAGGCGATTGTTGATGGTTTATAATTACAGTTTTGTAATTGTAATTATAAAACACAAAAGATTCAATTTATATATTTTTTATATTTTAGAAACGTGCCGACTATGACTTTGGCCGACTATGACAACAGCAGGTTGAGTTCAGAAGATTATTATAGACAATAATCACGAAAATATGACGAAAGTAATCAAGGATTCGAGTCAACGAGTACCTTATTCCATAAATACTACATCTGACAATCAATATTGCTTTGACATATTTTACCATGGCATACAATTTATGCCAAATATGCCATATCATACCAAACAATGAGATATTATATTTGACACTTGATTAGAGTGGTTAAAGTTAGAGTAAATGTTTCATGAATTGCACCAATAATTAAATTGATCAGACCACCTGCTTGTGATATACATCTTTATGTAACAGATGAAATCCCACGTAATATATGAAATATTGCTATTTTGAAATAAAAACGGCCTATTTCCTTATATTTCGAGGTCGAAACAATGTTTGAAAGTAAGTAAGTAAGAGGAAAATATTTAGAAAAAAGCATTAAATTGCAAAATCCATTTTTAGAGATTACCAAGCCCTTTAAAGATTGGTATTTCACCTCAACTGACCTAATAAATAGAATTTAGAATCAAGACAACAAAGACTTAACGAATGTGCAGCTTTGCTGTTCGCGTCGACTACGATAGTGGTAGAATAGTAGCTTTAATGACTAGTCGGTACATCTCTAATATATATTTATAATATATTTAACATTTTCTAGCAGTAGGTATAAAAAACATATTTATCGTTTAATACATAATAGCTTCAAATATACATATAAATAGCCTCACGCTGTATCTCGTACATGGCAGAGTAGGCAGGGGAGACCGTAGGAACCTAGTGTTAAGACACTCCGTTCTCCGCCTTTCGAGACATTGAGTGTTCAGTGACGGAACTCAACGCCGCATTTTGCCTTGTTACCAGAGCGAAGAAAATGAAAATTATTCATTCTCCCCTCTTGGGAATCGAACCAACAAACCGTCGAATTACTCTTTACTCAATCTAATTATTATAATATTAAATCGTCAAAATAATATTCAGTCTAATTTTCAACAACAATAATAATTATTTATCACCGTTTCGCGTAGGTTTTAAAAGTATAAATTTAATTCCTTTTTTATTTATTTAACAGATAAATTATTCGTATTTCCAAAAACGAGTCCAGTACAGTCAGTACGTATTTAAATACTCGTACTCGTCACTCGCAGGTCGGATGAGATAAAGCACGAATATGTAAAAACACCTTGTTTTATTTGTTGGAGAAGTTTACCGCGGCATCTTTGTTACCTACCTCACATTTATCTTAAATTAATACTAATTTACATTAATCGATATACCGCCGCACGATGGAACCTCTGAAATTTCACAAAAAAGAATGGAATGAGATCCTTTTTGGTTGTTAAATATGCAACCGAAAACAAACCATCCGTCTGATTTTGGATGCACGGTTTTGACTTTCAAAAGTATTCGAAATTTTAATTATTTTTAATTATAATTACTCTCATTCGGATAGATAATTTTTTTATTTTATTCGTTCACATAATATTTTTCGTGGTAAACTAAAATAATTTAGGAAAAATTAATTTCGGTCTGGAACTGGACACTTTCAACATTGCTCTCATGTATTTCGCCATCTTTTTACCTTTTATTTAAAAATATCATTCTGAGCTCTGAAAATAAAATCAAATTCACTTCAAAATAAAATGTAAATTTCAGTTTTGACAACTTTCTTAGCGCAGAACACATTTGAATTTCACAAGCAATAACAAAGCACAGCTGGGACAATTTCTGTCGTCAGCATCGCGCGCTGTCTTCGCGAAATAGACTGTTCCCAAATGTACGAGTATTCATGAATAGTGACAAATTGGTGACAAATACAAAACATTAAATCTAGCGTTTCGAAATATGCAAATTTAAATATTCAACGTATAAATATTTTTCGTAAAATCTGTCGTCTAGCTGAGCTCGTGTATTTTATACATGAGAAAATGTAAGATTAAATGTAAAATTAGATTCCTTAATGCAACAATCATATCGCAAATTTTACCATACTTTTTCTATAAGAAAAAAGAATATTATACATGTTACTAAAAGAATAACTAAATTTACATAGCACGATAATAATGTCAATAAAAAAATCATAGTATAGACGTTGACGTGCTAAATAAAATTTGATGCCCCAAAAAATTTAAAAGCGTAGACCGTACATAATGCCAGGGCTAAACATTCTTATGAAACATAAATCAGCAGCGAAGCTGAGTGGTGGTAAAATTATTCGGGGCGCTTCGTAAGTACGAGTTGGGTACGCGAAATTTCCGAGTACCGAAAAAAAAACAAGGTCGGGCTCAAGGCTTAACACTTTTTATACGAATACACGGTTCCGTACATAATAGGTACGACGTGTCCCCACATCCAATTATGAGTGAGCAGATTCAAGATAAGATTTAAAGCGTTCAGAGCTTTCTTCGTGTCGTAGTGACTGAGTGACGTAGCATTGCTTATAACAGAAAAGATCGCAAGATTCTGGCACAGATTAAACTTTTGTAATAACTATGTTAGACCTGGCCTGATGTCTAAGCAAGTCGGAATTTTTGTTGTTTTTTAATATTATGAAGCTTGTTATATTACTATTGTTATATAAACATAACCAATTTCAAGCGAATTATTTTTCGAAATATTTATATCGTTAATCTTAATTTTTTTTAATAATATTTCTTAAGAAATTGTCTTCTGTACATTTTTAGCTAAGGATCCCCAAAAGCAAGCAGCTTCCTAAATATTTAAAGAGATATAAGATGGCCGCAACCTCAAAGAATCCACAGCAATTAGTATTTTGTTGAAATGTTTATAAAACAAGTTAGATAAAAGTGAAGTTTAATTTTGAAATATGTAAAAAATGTTTTGGTAATTAATGTATACATTATCTATACATCTGTTTCTATACATCTTCTATATATATTTTAGTTATTGTCGAGTGCATATAGTAATTTACACGTGACTTACACATTATTATTAAAAATTTTGTCTATTTGTCTATCTTTCAGATTTCTAATCTCTGGAACAGCTGAACTGATTTTTAGGAAACTTTCACTAGAAGATAGTCTTGACTGTGGAACAACACATAGGCTATTTTTATCCTAGAATTCCTGCGATGTCGAGATTTATGCGGGGAAAAAGGTTTTTACCTAGTGATTTGTATGAAAAAAATATAAGTACAATACGTGCATATTATATTAGAATAAATGCGAGAACATCCATGAAGCGAGCGAAGCCGCAAACGGGTCGCTAGTTTTGTATATAAACTTAAAATTTGCTAACTTTCTTTGACTATGGAGAACTATCTATAATTTAAAATATTTGCAAATCTTTGCCTTAAGTACATTAGTCGTATACAAAATAATAAGCATTTACTTTTTCTAATCGTTTCGTCCCAATACGCTAGTATATTGACAGTGTCAGACGATTTACGACGAAGTATTATTTCTATGAAGTCATGAAAGCAATAAAATAAGCTAGCTTGTAATGTACCATCCTTTTAAGCCTTGCTTAGGATAAGATGTACGCGTGGGTGGGTGGATGAAGCCGAGGTGAATGAATGGCATTCCTAGCAACTCCTCAGACTTGCAGGTATTTTTGAATGAGAATGCCAGTGACTTTCTGCATATTACGCTTGTTAATACTGCGACGTATTTACACCTTTCTACAAGTCATGTTTTGTTGTAGGTCGGTCTTTATACTAAAGGTTGTTGACCGAGTTAAGCTCTAAACGTTTGAATAGTAATTTTAGACGATTACGCTTTTGACCCAACAACCTTTTCTTTGATAATTTTTAGTTCAGTACAAGTGGTTTTACCTTCATGTTTTATTATTTTAAATATCTGTGAAAAATATAAGTAGGTATTTATAAAACTATAAGTAGGTATCAATTATAGGTACATGAAATTAAATAAACATATATTATATATTGAGGGAACATTGTCTTAACACAAGGTCGTCTTGTCCTTCCTTATTGAATACGAGATAAAGTAAAAAACAAAAATAAACTAATAAAAAGAAATCTATTAATTATTTTTTTGTGCAATAGGTAAGAAGTAAAAACGATGTTTTACATAAGTTACCATATTGTACGATATTCCTCTAAGGTAAAGTTAGATATAATATAACATTTAATACTTAAATAAAGAGAAAACAATACTAATAGCTTTTTGTGATATCATCATAGCATACTTACTGATGCGTTGTAACATTGAAGAAGAGATGAGAAAATTGTGGAGCAGAATCTTCAGGACCATGTGGTGCCGGAAACGACATAACCAGTAGAACAGGTTTTCTTGAAAATCTCCGCTTCGAAGCTCGTAGAAAAGCTATAGAGTCGTTTGCTATCAAATCTGGATAGTAATCCTAAAACATATAAATATATATTTTTTAAGTTTATTTAGTTATTAAATAAAAAAATTTACAACATTATTAACAAGAGATCCACATTTTTGATGGTGATGTTTTATAAAAATATTCTTACATAGATGCTGATAACAAAAGTTATAACAACCGTATTTGAAATTCTGTAAGAGCTTTTACTAGAAAAATAGAGCTTAATTGAACGCTGTTAATCCTGTTATGTTCAAGTTTTTATGGAAAATTTCAATCGTCTAATCCTCTACTAGTGTTCTGCCCGTGACTTTGTTCGCGTGTTCTACACGATTTTATGCTATTTCATTCTTTCCGTTTTAAAATAATATTTTTCCGATATCATATTATATATTTTTTATAATCTTAGCTTTGACCTGATTTTCCTTTAGAATCACTTGGTCTATTAGTAAAAACCACACTACAAATTGTCACGTAGTTTGAAAGCTACGTACGTACATTTTTGGGGAGCTACTTTTATATTATTATAAAAATTACTACTTTTATCTTATTTTTATTAACAAAATATATATTTTATTAACAAATTAAATTTATATGGACACATTAATAAACAGGTATCAAAGCGGACTTAGGAATCCGTTTTAGATTTTATATTGTAATTATTTAAGACATTATTAATGTTGATGTCATGATATGTTCGATATTGGTTAACAAAATAATTATAAATCGGTACAACTGATGCGTTGTTTAAGCGAGTTTTTTATATTTTTTACTCTTTAATCATCAATTAGGTACTTTTATTACCCACTAGCTTTTACTCACGTCCTTACTTCTACATAATTAATGTTTCTAATACAAAAATAGTATTTTAACGTGAATCAGTAATTCCTGAGATTAGCGCATTCAACCAAAAAAAGACTAAATGTGATATGATTTAATGTAAAAAAAAATCTTATACATACAAAGTATTATATTAAATAAACATATGTTAACTTATAATTAAATCATACTTATGCTATATACGCCTTTTACTAAAGAATCAAAGATTTGGGCCAACGCCAAAGTTAGTCATAATATGCTGAATTGTAAGGACACTAAAATAAAACACAAAAAGAAGACGCAATTTCATTACGAGTATAACTATTATTGGTGCATGACATTATGTATTTATTTTGTTTGTAAAAACATAAGCGTAACAACATAAAAAAAGAAAAAGTAGTACATAAAGGTGGACTTATCCCTATAAGAGATCTCTTCCAGCCAACCTATGGTAGTGGATGAGTTTTTAAGCAGCGGGTAAGAATATAGTACAAATTATTCTATAATAAATTAGAAATACATATATAATTAATTATATGTCACAAATAAATAAAACTTGATATATACAAATATGGAACTATAATATATACTAAATACTTACTTATTACAAATACATAAATATTCACAAACATAAATACACCATACAAACATACATACATATACATATATACATATATATATATATATATATATATATATATATATATATATATATATATATATATATATATATATATATATATATATATATATATATATATATATATATATAAAATAAAAAAAACATAATACATACATACATAACTGAGCTGAAAATAAGGTTATCACATTGATGACTGTCTGAAAATCAATTTACTCGTTTAAACTAGCGAGTAAGTGCTTTTTTAATTGACATTTGAAGGAAATGATGGTTGGACTATTTTGGATGGATTTAGGAAGTTGGTTCCACAGGGTTGCAGCATACACTGAGAAGGATTTCTGGAGGTATTTAGTATTACTCTTAGGTATGTCTAGTGTCGGTATGACACACGACCACCTAGAGCGTGTGGGAGTGGGAAGTAAGTTAAAACGAGAGCGGAGATAAAGAGGAAAATTTTCATAATTAAGAATTTTAAAAAGGAGTGTAAGTATGTGCATATCTCGGCGAAGGCGGATAGGAAGCCAATTAAGCTGAGCGCGAAATTGAGAAACGTGGTCAAACTTACGCAAACCAAAGATAAATCGTATGGCGAGATTTTGAAGACGCTCTAGCTTGTTTAATAGCTCCTCGGTCACATCCAAATAGCAAACGTCGGCGTAGTCAAGAATTGGCAGGAGAAGAGATTGCGCAAGCATAATTTTGGTTTTGTGAGGGAGGAAATATTGGAGACGCTTGAGAGAATGGAAAGAGAAATGCATGCGTTTGCTAATATCATTAATGTGTGAAGTCCAAGACATATTACTGTCAAAAATAAGGCCTAAATTTTTTATGTTTTTACAGTATTTAATTTCAACTCCCGAATACAAAATTTTCGGCGTTGAGTTCCAACTGATTGTACCTCTAATCTTATTACTACCAATAATAAGAGTTTGCGATTTTTTAGGGTTAACTAGTAAGCCAAATGATTCAGCCCAAAACTGAATAGCAATAAGATCCTTGTTTAGAGTTTCGATGGCCTTAGGTAATTCATTCAAATTACAATGTTTATATAACTGCAGTTTACTTGAACAGTTTAGTGAACAATAGATTGTTCCAACTATTTGATTTTAACAAAAGTTATGGATATTTTGGATATTTCCATTTATCAAAGGCTTTACTAGAAACTGATTAAACCCGTGACGGTTGTGGGCTCAATTCCTATTAAGTCGAGAATAAGTTGTTTTCATTTTCCCCGCTCTGATAACAGACACCAAATACGCCATTGTGAGACATTTCTCGACCTGCGGAAAGTGGGCAACGGAGTGTCTTAACACTAAGTTCTCTCTGCTTGTCCACAGGAGGGATCCTGTAATATAGGAACTCGCACATCAATGCTGAATTAATTATTGATGCGCGATCTCATAAAGAATCTTTGGCTTAGTGTTCAGGGCGATTGGACATTTTTGACGAGGCGCGGCTTCAAATCTCGCTAATTTAAAATTTTTATATATACTCTTTATTGCACATAAAAAATACAAGCAAGAAACATAAAAATAATTGGTATTTAACAAGGTGGTCCTATTTCTAAAATAAATCTCTTCCAGCCAACCAGTGGAAGTGGATAATTGTCAAAGAAACAGCGGGAAAGGGCAGATTTTTTATTATTTTTATTTTTTTGTTGTATTTGCTAATTTTTATACGTGTTCTAAAAATATATTTACTATAAAAATATTTTTAGACGTTAAATTTTATACTTATTCAAAAAATAATAATATATATGAAATAATAAGATTCTAAATTTGATCATGTATAATTTATAAATATAAAAAAAATATACAATAACTTGTAAGAAAAAAAATAGACTGTCGAACTAAGCTGTCTATACTCGTGTAAATTGTTTTATTTCTTAATCGATGCCAATAACTTTTTAAATTCCTTGGAAGCTTAGTAGTTCAATTATTATTCTTATAATATGTACCTACAGTAATAATTAGTGTAAAGACTATATTATATTATAGGAAATAAATAATGTAAAATCTTACCCTATTGTAATCATCGCCGTGCTTGATTTTTTTTCCATTCATGTTTATGCTATAGTTGTAGTATTTCGAATTCATTATCAAGCCACCCCATTCACGCCAACCAGGTGGTATATAGGATCCATTATACTTGTTTAGATATTTTCCAAAATATCCTGTAACAAAGATATGGTTTTATATGATAAGTAGCAGTAACAAATGGCACAATAAGTTAATTTAGTCTATAAATTTTAATATCTAGATTTTAGTCAACCATTACGTAATATCCTGTTTATTATATATATGTAAAATACTAAATATTTGTCGTTAAGAAGCAAATAAACATTACAGTAGTCATTGTTCTGGAGACAATGGACCAGATTCTAATTGTAGCCAACGAGAGTACGAATCCAAGGATTTTTAATATTCCCGACCACGTGATGAAGTGAGAGAACAATGATAGCTTAAGAATTGACATTTTGTAATACAGGAAAATCTATAAATGGATACCTAAGTCAAAAAAAACAGAGATGTATGTAATCAATTTCAAAAGTTCAATACAGAAGTGTTAAATGTTATCAATAAAAAATTAAGATAATGTCAGAGAAGTACCTACCGGTTAAAAGAACTTTATACGATATTTTTTTCTTGAAATCGTACTACAATAATCACGTCCAAAGGCGACCATAAACTTCCCAAACTATACTGTCCCATTATTATAAAAAAAAACCTCTGGCAATCTAACGTTATATATAATATATAATTATAATTACAAAGACGTAAAATTACAAGGTAATAAAGAATGTTAAATGCAAATATTATATTATAGGAAAACAATCAAAACTATATATATATATATATATATATATATATATATATATATATATATATATATATATATCTATATATATATATATATATATATAATTATATATATATATATATATATATATATATATATATATATATATCTATATATATATATATATAATATATATATATATATATATATATATATATATATATATATATATATATATATATATATATGAAGAACGCAACATAGTAAATGGGACAGTTGTAATTTTTCTCTCAAATAATCATTTTATAAATCAAATTGTTGTTTTGCCTAACACAACATTAATGTCATTTAAATATGATTTATGATATTATAAATCGCCAGAGACATATATCTTAATTATAGAACTTTTATTCTCCGCCTTTACGTGATTCTATACATCACATTTACCTCGTGGAATGTTCAATATTACATCGTATATATAATTATGTAATTATATGTAATCAGAATTGCGTTCGTTTCGATATGCTATACGAAATCTAAGATTATACAGCATTATATATTTATTCTAAGATTTTTTTTATCTGAGTAGCCTAAGCTACTGCGTGTAATACGCATTCAGTTAACTGTTAATAAGAGTCCCGTCAAAATAGCGATTCGACCGTTTCGTGCCAGAACAAACAGGCAGACATACAAAAGTTATAAAAATGTAATTTTGTTATATAAACCGTATATTTATTCATACGCATGAAGTAAAAAGCGGTTATTTTAATATTACACATAGACAACTCTTATTTAATTTATTGGTATAAATAAATCTATTTAGTCAATGTATAAATAGATTCATTAATTTATATTTTAGCTAGCATTCTTGTTAAGATCAGCTATAGTTTAATTAATAACGTTTTTCAAGAAAAACAAATTATAAATTGTATAATAAAAAAAATATGTGATGAATTAAGAATAATAGAGCATGCCCTGAGTGGGAACACGACCTTGGAAGAGTAGACCGTTTTGAAGAGATTTCACTCAGGCCAAGAATTGGTTGAGGGGCATAAATTTTCCTTTGTGTCCACGGTAAATAATTTGAGAATTTAAAGAAATTGATCACTTGGATCCATGCATGGATATGAACATTTTTACCCTAAGCGAGCAGATACTTCTACTGACTTAATATAATTTAATATAAAAACAATAATTACATCCAATATTTACAAATAACAATCCTCTTTTTCTCATGTTTCTGATATATACTTCATGACCATGTTGTTGTAAAATAACTGTCATGTTACATTAATAAATTGATCAAGATAACCATGTCTTGTGAATGATTTACTACAGGCATAAAGCTATAGTTAAATTAATCTTTTCCATATAACCAAATGTACCTGCATTCAGAGTTACCTCAGATACTAATAAAGTGCCAAGCGTTGTACACAATTCTTAGTTATTTCCTTTTGTCCATGGTAGCGAATGTGCGTATAAAAGTTAAATAATTGTTCATTATATAATACACTTGAAATGGCATATTGCACTGGTATCTTTACACTTGGACTTGGTTTCATTCTATTGTATTTTGGATTTGTAAAATTAAAATAGAGTATTCTCCTTCTCCATATTGGCAATACATATTAAATTAAAAATAAGTGATTAATGCAAGTGAAAGCGACGTACAATAGCCTACTTAAAGTGATAATCTACGAAATAAAATGAATTTGAAGGAATTTTTTCTGCAACGTAAGTATTTAAAATATATCAAAATCTCAAAATATATCAAAATCAACTTAGGTACACGCAAAATAATGTGATCCAGTGTTAATAGCATAATAACCAGACTGAAGGCAAAGCTTATAAAGCTCAATCTGGTTTACTCAGCAATTTATGTTGCTTAATAAAATTATTTTACATGGATATATAAGCATTTACGTCATTTCATATTCTATACAAACATAGGCTAGTATTTATTGTATTACTAGTAATAATATAGTGTACATGTGTAAACTGATACTTATAAAGGCTCGTAGTATATATCAACACTACACGATATATAAACACCAAGGAAATGCCTATATTTTAATGTGATACAACTCTTAACTCATAACAGTCCTGTACAATGATTCATTGTATAATGATACTTAGTAAATTCTCAAGACAAATTCGTCAACGAGACGTCACTAAGTTATCTCTCTTACTCACTTATTCACCGGAAACTATGAAAATGAGGAAAACTACTTATAAATCTAACAAGTCTATTTGTTCTGTCTTGAAACTTAGTAACAAGTCATCGAATTTAGTCTTGCTTGAAATGATAAATTCATTCCATGAGTGGACATCTAACCCACAAACATCGCCATAACACACCAGCGCTGTTTAGCTACGCGATTAGAAATAATGTAATGCCATTTCTGCTTTACTATTTATTCTTAGACTGGTTAAACGAGGGTCTCAGGAATTTCATTTAGTAAAGACCTTAATCTCCTTGGACTTTGAGTGATCCCTTTGGTGAATTTTACCTCATAATTCTGCCTTGAAGAATTACGGCCGGTAAATCTATTAGATTTTATAGTGGCCCTAGTTAATGTATTACTTTCTCATAAAAGTAGATGAATTAAGTTAATATATAATTTTAAAAGTTAGTCCTTTAGTAAACCAAGCTAAAATATTCGAAAATTTATAATTTACTAAAGTATAACTTTTAAAAATTCTCCTCAATGGTCTAATTTTAGATTTGTTTCAGTTTTCTAGTTATATTTTCTTCATCATTCTTCATATAACATCTAAGGATAAAGATGTTAATCAAATTAACTTAACCTTACTTAATCTAATAGATTTTGTACACAATGCTCAAGTGAATAGGAAAAAATCACCCTCATTAGTTTAAAATGGCAATAAATAAAAAGCACAGCAAGCACAAAAAATTATGATAAGAAAATGTAAGCGTAACAGGGCTGTACGATTACATCCCTGTAATGCCGACATAGACTAACATAAAGGATATAAAATTTAATAACGTATCAAATAAATTAAATTGTTTAGATTATTAAATTATTAACATTTTATAAATGGTAGTCTGGAATATGGATATACCAGACATGTCCGTGCAATGTAACATAGTCATTCATTTTACAAATTTGAATATATTTAGTAGAGTAATAAAAAATATATAATTTTATTTTTAGCATTAAGAATAAATGTAATAGTAATTTACTATATTATATTAAGTGCCAATTGATCATTTCAACAACGCTTTCTCCCCGTAGAGTGTTTATGGCGAGCGTTTGTGATAATAGAAATAAGTGTTATGTTTATTGAACGTGTTGCGTTATTGATATTGTCGAATATTATTATTCTGAACAAAAAATACGCAAGAAATGGTGTAAACATTTTGTATCATACAATAAATTATTATGACAGTTATAATGTACTATAATTTTATAAGACAAACTTGGAATGAGGTCGCAGATTAAATGCAATGATATCTAGACCGTATTATAAAACACATTCCATAGAGTAAACACGAAGTGAGCAGATAAATAATAAAATAAATGTACCAAAATTAAATATTACTTTTTATGAATTGCAATTAATTAGTATGACATGTACGGTGTAGGTATCTATGGCGAAAACCGTAAGTACAGTAGCGAGTAAATATAATGTGAATAATTTTTTTATGAATATCTTGATTACAATTATAATTAAAACCTATATATTACAACTATTAAATAACCATATTGAAAAAAACTTCATTTTGCAAACGAACAGTCCACTGTTATTATATGGATTCGCAACTTCCTTTATTTCAAAGAGTAGAGAGCTTTTAAGTTAACATAGGGCTCACCCTTACCAAGCTTCCAACATGTTTTCTAAATAGTAAGCAAGAAATAATTAGTATTCATCAATCAGATATACTAATAGAATCCAGTGTCCAATTAACTAGCTACAGTAATTCAGTGGCAGTAGATAAGTCGACGGAATACTTTGACTTATCGTGCCATATAAATGGACGAGAAATCACGAAATAGCTCTTAATTCACCAAGGACTTTCGGTATTATGCGTTTAATTTCCTGAGAAACCGTGAGTCACTTTTGCATTAGCGTGTATTCGGACATTTTAACAATTAGGTCAGTTGCTATTTAGATAAAATACGGATTTAGCTTCTTTGTTTTGTGTTAGGAGTCGAATATATTAAATGATTGATTTATCTCGCCTTAAAAGTAATCATATAATCATTGAAATCTCATCTGCTACTTTTATGGCCTACTTGTAATGTACATAATTGTGGTTCGGGTCCATTTTAAATCATCGGGAGGTCATTTTATCGCAATGGGACAACATTGAACTGTAAACTCGATAATCACAAATTCGAGCCCACCCGAGGCAACGCGTAAATCTGTATATTTTCATTATATTACATTAATAATACGTTCTAATCTTGTTAGAACGAAGCATTAAATTAGTTGAGTCTGTTATACTGTGCTATTTTTAATACAAGGCTTTATTAAGATTATTCTAAGCTTAATTTGTTAATCATTGTGATCAAGTAAAAACTACAATAAATATTGATATTTAGAAAATACGGTGCTAAAACATGTGCTGGAATGGATTTCTTGACATGGACGTAAACTTAAAGTTACGTAAACGTAAAATAAAATTGTAATATTATGCTCATAATTTACACCACAAAGTATTTCTGAACCAGTCTATAAATCTTTAGAGACAAACAGTAGTTTACTCCTGTGAGTCTCTCCTCTCCACTCCAGTAGATACCATTTGTTGTTTGTCGATTGCTTAATTGAATTAAGATTTTTAATATTTGTTACACAATATGAGTAGGCGTTGATGAAGAGCTTCGCCTACATCATATGCATTTATAATTACAAATCAAAATACGTTATAACGTGGCGAATATTTAAGTAGCGTCTACCTTATTAATTTTGTCATCGAACATAAAGATTCATTCATTCAAAACATAAAGTCTAATACTAAGACATTTTATATTTTTACCGCATTTATAACATACTTAGTCAATATTTTCAGATAATAATTTAAAAAAATGGGCCGACGTGTAAATATAAATAAATTTCTTGAAAAAATCTTACAAACATACGGAAATTAGATTAATAATTACATAATTTATGTATATTAGGTACCTAATTTTCAAGATAATAAGATTAAAGTTTTTTTTTTTGTATATATTGTAAAGTAATATATCATTCAAACTATTTATATTTAAAGCAATTAAATTTTATATCACATGGTAACATTAAGTACCAGCATTCGAACTTGCGTTATGAATAGCATACGTTGTGAGAGGCGCCACGTGCGACGCCCACACAGTGAGGGTTGAAAGTGTCAACCGATTTGTACCTTTACCCGTTATTGCTACTACATTGTGTGGCACAAGGCTAGCAAGTGTAGCGATTGTGTTAAATTATCGTATACGTCATAGCCAATACAATATTTTTTTGTTATTTGGTATTCATTTAGTATTAGGCTAATTTATTCTGTGATTCAAAATGGTGAATTAATGTTGTATTTTGTATTTTAAGAGTTTGTCACATATAATATAGTTGTTATTAGTATTCCGTTTGCGGCTTTAGCCTAATGTGAAATGCCAATATTATAGATGTAGTATGTCTTGAATCCCTTTGTCTTTTAGTGAACAATATTAAAATCTTTTGCGCAGCTTAAAATATCTATGCGTACATCGGTGGAAATCGATATTGTGTAAAGACGAAAAAAATGATCTCGAAAACTAATTTATTCGGATAGTCGACTCTGTGTTTATTTATTTGTACCTATCTCTTTGAAATAACAGGTATAAACTATTTTTAAATAAGTCAATAACAAATAAATGTAATACAATTAATTCTTCACCGTAGACGCTTTTATGAATAATATCGGTGCGTAGTTCCAAAATAGGCAATGCTGAAATGAGTTGCAGACGTGGGTGGGCCGATATAAAGGAGTTCAAGTCAAGGACGGGCATCGATTGACAACTTAATTAGGAATACAATGGTGCCCTGAGGACTGCCACCGATGAAAAGTAAGATTCTATGAGTTCTACAGCTATAGGCGAAGATAAATAAAATAAAACGATCAAGAACCTTCCATATGTCTATTCTGATCAATTTTCGAACGTTGTGACATGAGAGTGACATAGACATGCTCCAAATAATTAAACGTTCAACAACTGATTAGCAACCTAATTTGCTGCAATTCTAATAACCATAGTAATGTTTATTATTGGAATTGAATTTATTTATACAATACAACATTAGAAAATTTTGTTTCTAAAATGTTTTTTATATTTTTTTCTGTAAATTATAAGTATGAGTCATCTACCGTTCTTATCATTTGTTACCTTTAATAAATTAGGTATATAATAGGTATACAATCTAGTGGTAGTAGTAGTAAGTAGCATACAGTATGTAGATAAAGAAACCACAAAAAATTTCACATATTAATGCAAATTGAGTTATTCATCTATAAATACAATGTATCTTTTCAAGAATATAAAACAAAAGTGAAAGAAAATGACACGAGTTAAATTTATTTTTAATTGGATTACAACAACATTCTTCATGCCTTATCGTATTCGCTATCACATTTCTATGAATGGGCTTAACATAAGCGCGTTAACATCTCGAAAACCGTGGGCGGACCTGCCGTTCATTCACCATGGCAAATGAATGAACAGACTGCCATACGACAGCTTAGGTATAATTTGCATTTTTTATGATCAAATTAAATTTACGACTCATAAAAATTATTTACGAATGCATGCAATTATTTGATAAAAAATATTACTTTAGTGATATTTTGTTACTTATATAAATATAGGAATTAATTTTAAGATAACTCATCCCAAATGATTTTAAAACATCTCTCGCATACTAGGTACAATAGACGGATAAAGAAATCTTAGGGTTAAGATACTTAAATACTTCTGTACTTACTGCACAGACGAAACTGGTTTCACCTATACCTGAGCCCAAGACCCCTGATCTTACGAAGGCCCCAAATATAAGGGAACCTGAATTAATATATTTCAATTTCAATATAGGCCCCAAATACGAGGCTCAAAGGCCTCAATATAGCTTAAATTATTATTCGACATAGCTTACGTGATGGAAACTATTAGGTACACGTTCACAAAATTGGGGGGGTAGGCCACAAACGTCTCGTTTACAAAACGCACCTAATATGCTCTTTACGTTGAATTTTTCTAATACTGAAAGTAGTATATATAGAAACGCGGTCATGTAAAAGACTACATTGTTAATTTAACTACACAAAGCAACTATTAGCATACACCAGTGTTATCCAAATTAATGTCTATCCGGTTAGTAAGCAGGACGTCCACGACTCTAATATTAACAGAACAATTGTTTCAATTGTCTAAATGAAATTACTTAAGAAATCTTCGAATAAAGAACGTAATTATGAAAAAGTAGAATTAGATTCAATTAGCTATCTCTAAGAGGAACAGACTTTAATAAGAAGTTTTATATTTCATAATATATAATGGTATATTTTTAAAACATTCTCATATTAAACTACTGGACTAAGTGAAGCGATCTATGAAAATAAAAATACGATTAAAACATGATTTTGGCCCAAAATTAACACAAAGTTGTCTCAGTCTACTCGATAAAGTCTAAATTACTATTTAGAAAATTTGTTAAGCAATATAAACCATTTATTATTCTTCATTACAGATAATCTCACGTTTTTACCACATAGTAAGATTTATATGCTTATTTGTAACGAACTCCAGAAACTATAAAGTCCTTGTGAAACGGAACGTTGACGTGCTTTCCGCTTTACTAATTACGTTCTATAAAAAAATGTATTAACATGACATTAAGGCCTCTAAAAATAAAAGTCAAACTCTTTGGAATCCCTCTTTGAAGAGATTTATTTTTGTCTTTTTTAAAGTTGAAATCGAAACGTGCCATGGTCGCTTCGGATCATGTAACAGCATGTTGCCTGTCGTCACTGTGACAACCGCTTGTTCTTATATTTATTTAATAAAAATCATAACTTGGATCAGTATTAAAGTAACACAGCTTTATTTATAAATAACATTTATTTTAATAAAATTCAATTTAAAATAATATCGTGGCGCAGAGGCGTCTCTCTGCAAAACCTTTTTGACCGACGTGGATTCGATTCCTACTCGGGTACTGAATGAATTATTTTCATTTTCTTCGCTCTAGTTACACGCAATGCCTCGAAGTTAAAAAAAACATTTAAAGTTTAATACTCCTTTTACAGTTATTAATTACTCTTATATATTTAGCACAAAGGTGTGCTCAAAGCCATTAGACAAGTTTACAAATCAACAGTAAATACTTTAACTACTTAGCTTATCTGACCTATGCGCCCACGACCCTAGGGCCAGTAACCATTCCCCCACGCAACACTTACGCGTACATTCCACGCTACCTTTACACCTAAATATCGTTTTATTATCTACGTTTAAAGCTTATCAATATATAAACAATATATTTAAATTCAATCAATACCATTTTTCGCAGTCGACACAAATTGGTTAACAATTTCGCTATCTCATTATGTTGAATGTTGAATGTTGACTTTGGTTTAGTACCTTTTCTTACCTTAACTTAACTTGTAAAGGAGATTCTATTTTTCATTCTATAGAAAACTGCCATATACATAAAAGAAATACCGACATACATATATAATAGAAAATATAATATATATTACATAATTGTGTAGCAGTAGCATTAATATATACCTGATGGTATATACTTTCGACCAATGACGAAATAACTAATGGCTGCCACTTACATTTTTGGATGTCACAACGAACGCATTTAACATAATTTACCCTATGTTTAAATATTCTGTTACGTTTTTATAAAAGAATATTACTTTAATTATTTGAATATATTTACCGTCGTCTTAATAATTAAGCCGTTGTTTCAAAATTTAACCATTTATTACTTTTTTTTAATAATACAATTACATATTACCGATACTACAATATGTGAAGCTATTCGTTCAAATATTAGACGTAGAGATAGAGAGGTTAATCTCTTGATTCTTAAATGAGTTGTTCAATTCTATGAATAATAAAGAGAACTATAAAATGAACGTCCACGTAGAAACCTGGCGTCCTTGTATATCTAGATAAGTTGTATAACTAATTTTAAATTTAACTTTATTTTTATTTCAATATTTTTATAAAGTAATTTATCATATTTTTTAAATTGTACATACAAAACACAGGATTCATTAAAGTGTTACAAGTTTGCTTATTTTAATAAGTTAAATTTAAGCAAACCTGTTTAAAACACTATTATAGGTCACGAATAGTTAAGTAATTAGCGGCCACGTTGGAAACCGCTTTCCCTACAGCGAGATACTTTTGTGAAAGCATGCATGGTGCACCAACATAGATACTTATTTGCTGTCAATTACTTAAGCATAAGCAATTTTAAACTGTTTTTAAATGTAACTACTAATATTGACGACAAATATTACCTTGTACCTAATTCTTTAGTACCGTACCTGCTCATACATATATATATATATATATATATATATATATATATATATATATATATATATATATATATATATATATATATATATATATATATATATATGTAAATAATTAAGCATATTTACGCCACACAGTTGCAGGACTTCAAGATTTTAATTAAAATGGTTGAAATATTTGATTGACTTCTAAATGGGAATGTAATCTGGTATGCGCGGGCGCAGCAACCAGACGCAGCGGCGTCCGCGCCTACGTGCCTCGCGGGCTTGTTTGGTCAATGTTTGCTCCTATTTTGATAAGCTATCGTTGGTGTTTATTACCTTAAATTTTTTTTATTTCCCCCCTTTTATACAATCAATAATATAATTTGTTTCATATACCGTTTAGTGTAATTTTATATAATATTTATACTACTATAATTAAATTAAGATTTTTTGGACTCATATAACATTTATATTCTCTTAAATATATATTTCTTAAAAATAAATTATTACCTGTGTGACAAATGTTTAGTATATCTAAATACATACGACGTAGATTTTAGACAAACCACCATCATGACTGCAGTGAAACATATTGAGCCGCCATTTTAGATAGTAAAATGAAAAAGAACTCAAAATAAGTTAGTTTTTAAACATTAAAAATATAATTTATATCAGTTTTAGTAGTTCTACATATAAACGCAAAATTAAACTAGACAGCATGGCGGCTGCGCCTACGCATTCCAGTTCACAGTAACTTGATTGAATATCATAATAATATGGTTATTTCATCGTGAATGTAAACTAATCCAATATCGTAATAGCGTCTGAATGAAAACGTGAAGATCCTGAGTTTGATTCCCTTTTGGGGAAATTAATTGTTTTCATTTCTTCGCTCTGGTAACAACTCTCTCTTATCTCTGCAGCGGAGACTATAAATGTGAATATTTATATAAATTCTTATCTTCCGTTATAAATAATATACCATTAAAAATGAAGAAAGTAGTTGTTGTCAGAGACAAGTCTAATATCTTATCCGTTATGGAATTAAAAGACATAAAGTCTATATCATCTATATACTTAAATTTTATGTATACACATACTTACACATACTACGCATACATACATACATACACACATAGTTATCCACTATGAAGATAGGTGTCACTGAACGATATGCCATTTTACTTTAACATTTTTGTTTATTATACCTAAGATATGTTATTTTTTACAACCTTGTTTATTTTGTAGGCTCCAACGACATATTTAACTCCAAATCATGTAGCTTATTTGTTAAATCCACCTCATCATTGTAGTTTTTTTAAATATTTATACGTATATTTTTTAAATTATATATACATAGATATCTGTAGATAATTATGTACTCTTCAACATCAAGGAAAATCAAATATAGTCTTTATACAGGCTTTACAAGAACACTGTTTCATCATTAGGTATTTTCTCAAGATCTAGGAAATAGAGAACATTGAATGAAGACATGTGAACAGGGACGGGATATTTCAGTACAGCTTTAATTTATCTGAAGTCTATAAGAAAACGTGCAATGTGATTAAGCCGTCATCAGTTCTGATCACACTTCCTGCCCACTTTATTTGTAGACATGGTTTTTCTAAAACTAAATTGTAACATAGCACTTTCATAGCTACATACCTATGTACCAACCTAACAAAATACAGATACTAAAACGTAGCGTATGAATTATATAGTGTTACTTCATCGTGATGTTATCGAATAGGAGTGGCCGACCATTTGAATAACAAAGGTACGTAAGGGCCTTCGCTGCTGGAGCGTGTCTAAATATTGAAGTACTAAAATGTACTACTGTTTCATACTAGCTACTTCATTAGCACTCGTTAAATATACATTGAACTCTTGATTGTTTAATATTGAAGGATATTTATTTATAAATATATGTTATATACATTATATAGAGAAATAAATATATATATATATATATATATATATATATATATATATATATATATATATATATATATATATATATATATATATATATATATATATATATATATATATATATATATATTATTTACCGAAGTTCTAGTCAAAATAAATATTTCCCTTACGTCCCCGAATTGCACACTGTCAATAGTTTTGTTAACATTCAATCACGATTTGCATATTTAACATTGCAGTTGCACTTTATTTGAGTACGAAACGAACGACCCCTGATAATTAATAGGATAAAGCGCTCGAACAAACAGCCTTAATAAGATTTATGTGTAGAAATCTCTAGTACAGTATAACATAACCCCGTAGGACCTTCACTCAATCATAACTAATCATCATAACCTTGCAAACTATTGGTTTTACGTTGAAGTAACTTTAAACAGATACTCGTACCAAACATCTCATCCAGCACTATATAAAACGTTTCATCGAACGCGTTAATAAATTTAAATTGAGCATAAGAATGCTGTGTTGTTACTTTATATTTTACATTCGTGACGAAAATAACATCGATAGTCGAAACATAACTACACTGGCCGGGGGGAGAGTTTAAAATCATAACAGTGGTGTTATTTACAAATAATATTTAATTGATTTTTTAGTTCTTTTTCAGCTTCACGCTGTGTCTCATATATAGCACGGTAGGGGAGAAAACTTAGTGTCAAGACACTCCGTTCTACGAGACATTGCATGTTGACTGTTGAGTGTCGAAACTCTACGCGGCACTTTACCGTATATACGTTTTTTAGTACGTCTATTTTATTTAATCACAATCTCATTATTTCGCACAACAACAATATCTAAATGATATCTACTTAGTAAATATTATAACGTCATGTTATAATTACACAACTTAGAATTCCTAACTGCGTTTTAATTTTAGTTGCATATTGCATATAGACAGCAGTGAATTTGAAATAAAATGTCACCAACATCTTTGTCTGTTTATTTCACAATACGCTGAAGATAAGATTAAACCAATGAATAAAAATCACAAAAAGATTTGAAATCCACGACACTGCTATGAACCTAACTACGTATTAAAATGAAAAGAAACATTTAATAAATTTAAAGAAATTTAATACATATCCATATTGGCTACATCATTTTGTATGTGCTGCATTCTACATACATTTGTGTATCACAGACAACAACTTTAAAGCGCTATAGCGGGGACGTGCAAGATTGCACATACAAGCGTTACGAGTGCCAATACGCATACACCTGACTATTTCTGCGAACTTAATGCTATATATGTTACAGTCCACGTGCATTAAGGAGAAATGTATACAGAAATCTCATATTCTTGGAACTTCGCAGTATTACATTACTAAAAATACGATGACAGAATCTCCCAACTAACTACTTTTACTACAAATTAAGCCTGATATTCGGAAACCGGCATACCCACGCTCCCCACTTTCATCTTTCAACGGAAGTAGCAATCTAGTGATTAGATCGGAGTATCTAAGATGCTCCGGTGGGCGGGCCCTTCGCCCACATACACTCATGGCGGAAGGAAAGCACGGGGCGAATTTATGATAGCTCGTTTTGAGCATAAATTTACAAGCTAAATGGACTCTTTAACGACATCGTGATAAATTGCTGACACGTGCCGCTTGTCGCATGGGGCTCTCATTTGAAGTGGCAGTGAGAATAAACTCTATACAGAGATATTGTAAATTTGGAAGTGTTTTATTATTATCCTTATTAATATATTTCTAATCTGTTAAAGTTATTTGTTAGTTTGATAATTCAAGTACTATTAAAGCGATATTCAAGTAGTGTATAAAAGATTTAGGTCCATAATTTAGATGAGCACTTTCCGATTTAACAAAAAATAATTATGAAATAATGTACAAAGTGTTTTTATAAAATTAAGCATGCAAAGGATTTTTATATTGTATCACATTTAGTTATAATGTAACAGGTGTTGTTTCTGAAGCAATCGAATATTGTGATTGAAATTTGTAAATAATTGTATGTGAAAATTATTTTTACGGAGCTATTTTAGTAGCTCAGGCGTTGATTGATCATACATTCCGGACTTTGGCCACAAGTTACATTGTGTTGCGAGTTTTATAGACGACAATGCGACGTTTGCAAATGATGTTTTCCGTCCTGTTCAAATCACTGCTCGTCTTCGCCGGATGGGATACGATCGCCCTCCCCAAATACTGACAAGGACATTTCTATATGAATTTATTCATACGTGACGGTAATCTAGTGATGCGACGAAATAGCCGACGTCCGGCGGCCCACGTGCGCCCACGCCGCGACCTATGATACGATATTTAGAACAAATCTTTCATGACACTTATAAAATTACTCCTGTCGGCTAAGGCTTATCGGTATTGACTTATGAGCCTTTGTACTGCGAAATGATAAGATAACGACCGGACAAGCGTTAAGGATATAAATAATATACTTTAACATCTCGGTCATTTACATGCAACCACTAGTGCGTGTTTTACTTACGAAACGAGAAACCAGGTTCCTTGCAAGTTACATATATTATAAACTAAATAGGAGATATATATATATATATATATATATATATATATATATATATATATATATATATATATATATATATATATATATATATATATATATATATATATATATATATATATATATATATATATATATATATATATATATATATATATATATATATATATTCAACAAGTAAAGTACCATTTTTAAAATAATAAAATAATTATTATTATCTGTCTCCACTATCTTTGATTAACTGGTTGTGGTAGGCAGATTAGGCGGAAAAAGACTTAGAGGTCCATCACCTTTTTGATGGTGCGACACCGTATAAAAGATCATAGGCGTCCCAGTGACCGAAACTCTCAGGAAGGCAGATGATGGCAGAAGTGGCATGGGAAAAGCTCCTTAGCTCCACCAAGGCATAAAACAACGGGTACGACGTTCAGACAAGAAGACACCGACCAAGAAAGACATTCACTGTAAACAGACGTACTCCTCAGATTACTTACTAATCAAGTAAATATTTATAACCTAGTATAACATTGAATGATATTATTTCATCGTGTGTATACCTCAACTGCACGAGGTGCATTCTCAGGTGTACTGAATATCGTGTTACTAAAGGCTATGGTTATACCAACAACTCTATCTTTAGTTATTGACATCAATATTAATGTCTCGCCAAGTCTGGAATACCGCCTGTTAGTATGTAATTAGACATATTAAATTTCATTCCAATAAATCGATTAGCAATCTTATTAATATTGTAAAAATTGTATTAAGAATTATTGTTTATATTTATTAATATGTATATTTAAAAAAATTGTTAAAGTACCCTTTGGTAAAATTGTTATGGGACATCTTTGTACTCACTTGGCAGTTGAAAGATGCCATTTATATCACTAAGTTCAGTACTTTAATTATGACGTTTATAATATTCTTAATTAGATAAAATGATCTGATTAGATAAAATGTAAAATTGATTAAAGGAAGCATCAAGCATCAAGACATTTTGCTTTACGCTCGAATTCAAGTGCGTTGAGTGGCGGAACACGACGCAATGCTTTGTTACTGACTGATAATATTCAGTACTGACCATATTCAGGAGAATTGATTATTTCGCTCTATATATGTACAATATCTAAAAATATACAATTGAGTCTCTATAATGATCAAAAAATCAGTTTTAGTTCATACAACGTACCACACGATACTTTTTTTTAAAACATAACAACTCTCCATTTGTCAGATCGCGTTAAGTAATAAATAATAATCAAGGTATATTAAATTATATCTCACGCCGCTAACAGCAAGTCTTATGTCAAACCAGCAAACGCTTAAGTAACATGGCTTAACGGTTCTCACAACATGTTTCTGGTATCTTTATTAACTCATTACATCTTTACAGCTTGTGTAATTTTAAATTGAATCATTTTAAGATAGTTATTAGAAAACATATATTGGAATTGATGTAGTAAGACAGATAGGAATTTTTATTCTGTATTATCCGTTTTCACTTGAGGAGGTTACAGATTCAATTGAATTATTTTATTAAACAGAAAAAAATCGATTATTATTATAATATTTTTAAGTTTTAAGATGTTGCCCCACTGTAGTAAATGTAAACGCGATGATTGGGTGTTAGACGCAGAATCAGGAATATCGTAAAACACTAATAATGGATGAAATTTGGTTTGTTTGTTTTCTAACATATTTTATATGTTATATTTAATAATTTTATTTTAACAATTTTAAAAGTGAAGTGTTAAATATTAATAGCTGTAGTTACCTGTGCGATAACCGGCATTGGAGAGATAGGTCGCAAATGTGTTCGTCTCATGCTTGGCCTGCCACATCGGTGAAGAACAGTTGTCATTGTTAGTATACACGTTGTGGTTGTGCACGTAGACACCAGTTAATAGTGAACTCCTATATAAAATAAAACAGAAATGTTAAAGTATATAAATAATATATGAATCTACACCTTCTTGGATCTACGTTTCTAGAGCTTTAGCAAATTTCAAATTCATAAGGAATGACCATTTAATGTTAGTGTGCTAATTATATAAGAGATTATTTAATTTTTTTAACTTTAGGCTGTATCCTGTACATAGTTGGGTAGGCAGAGGGAACCGTACGCAGAAGGAACCTAGTGTTAAGACACCCCGTTCCCCGTAATTACAAAATTTTCCCGTGGAGTGTCGGGCTAGAATAACACTCCCCCATGCCTCCCCGTGGGTGTCGTAAGAGGTGACTAAGGGGCAAATTAAGATGGATGGGCAGCAGCATCCCCTCTTTTATATAAAATTAACATCAACTGCGCTCGCCAACACGCCTGCCCAGCGTGGCGAGTATTGGGCATCTACAACCTATGAGTGTGCGAAGTAAAAATAGGCCCCCAGTTCTCGGCAGACCCGCTAGACCTGACCAAGGTAGCGGTCGTGATGTCGGTGGGTCGGGGGATGCTAGGAATCTCCGGGTTACGGCAGGCTACCATAAACGACGATTTTATTTGGCAACGTATAATGGACGTTCGATGAGACTGGACGAACATCTCGCCCAACTAGAAGTAGAGTTAAGTCCCATCAAATGGCATATTCTTGGTTTATCCGAAGTCCGAAGAAAGGGGGAAGACACGATAACCTTGGAGTCAGGCAACTTACTCTACTTCCGTGAAGGAGATCAAATCTCCCAGGGAGGAGTCGGATTTTTGGTCCACAAGTCTCTCATAAGCAATGTTGTGGAAATCAGTAGTATTTCGAACAGGGTGGCTTACCTTGTCCTCAAGCTATCGAACAGATACGCCTTGAAAATTGTACAGGTATACGCGCCGACCTCGACACACTCTGACGACGAGGCGGAAGCTACGTACGAATATATCACCAAAGCCCTCAATAATACCCAGAGGGCTCACTATAACATAGTTATGGGAGACTTCAATGCTAAAGTGGGAGTACAAAGAAGTGGCGAATCTTACATTGGACCTTTCGGCTTGGGCGATAGAAACCTAAGGGGGCAAATGCTAGCGAACTTCCTCGAATCCCAGGGACTCTTTTTAATGAACTCATTCTTTCAAAAGAAGCCCCAAAGGAGATGGACCTGGCGTAGCCCCGACAATGTAACAAGAAACGAGATAGACTTTGTCTTATGAAATAAACAGCATATTTAGCGATATCTCAGTGATCAATAGGTTCAATACCGAGAGTGATCACCGACTTATACGAGGTACCTTAAATATCAACCTGAAAGCTGAGAGGACGCGAATGATAAGGTCTACTCTTCGACCTACGACGTTTCAAGTTACTAGTAACTCTGAAATGTACCAGATTGAACTTCAAAATCGATTTGACGCACTGGAAACCACCGTTAATATCGACCAGAGAGCCGATGACTTGGTTGAATCGCTGCATGATGTTTCGCCTAAATATTTTCCTGCGAAGCGACGAGATAATGCGCCGAAACTATCAGCTGAGACTCTTGAGTTAATGAGAAAGAGAAGAGAACTACCACCATCGTCTTCAACGGAGATGAAGGCATTAAACCTAACCATTAAAAAGCTGACGCGACGCGATTTCCGTCGCTCAAATACACGCGCCATTCAGGATGCGATCATGCAGAATCGGGGATCGAAAGTTTTCGCTCGCAAGTTAGGAAAGCCTCATCTGACGAAACTCAAAAAAGCGAATGGTAGAATCGTTACCTCTAGGCTTGAGATACTCGAGGAAGTTGAGAACTTTTACGAGCAATTGTATTCGTCGAAATCAGGGAAACCCTGCGACCCTATTGTTGACCAGCGAGCCCCTCTAATGCGACATTACACTGAGGAGATCCCAGACATTTATCTCAGCGAGATTAGGATGGCTTTGGAGCAACTTAAAAACAACAAAGCTCCGGGTAGTGATGGAACTACTACAGAACTGCTTAAAGCAGGCGGAACCCCAGTACTAAAAGAGCTAGCAAATCTGTTTAATTTCGTCATCCAACATGGGAAGACCCCGGAATCGTGGAGCAAGAGTGACGTGGTACTGTTCTTCAAGAAGGGAGATCGAACTCTATTGAAGAACTACAGACCGATCTCACTAATGAGCCACGTGTACAAACTGTTCCCCAGAGTTCTGACGAACCGTCTCGTCAGAAGACTTGATGAGTTCCAGCCGCCAGAACAAGCCGGTTTTCGATCAGGCTACAGCACCGTAGACCACATCCATACTGTTCGACAGATTATACAGAAAACAGAGGAATACAATCGACCGCTGTGTTTGGCTTTTGTGGACTACGAGAAAGCCTTCGACTCAATTGAAACCTGGGCAGTTCTGAACGCACTGCAGCGATGCCATATCGATTGGAGATACATTGAGGTGCTAAGATGTCTATATACCGCTGCTACAATGACTGTTCAAATCCAGAAGTGCAAAACAAAAGCGATCCAACTTCGCAGGGGAGTAAGGCAGGGGGATGTTATATCCCCAAAACTGTTCACCAATGCATTGGAAGATGTCTTCAAAACCCTGGATTGGACCGGCTTTGGAGTCAATATAAATGGCGAGTACATAACGCACCTCAGATTCGCTGACGATATTATCATCATGGCAGAGTCCCTGGAACAGCTAGCCGAGATGTTGAAAAGCCTGGGTGAATCTTCGCGGCGTGTCGGTCTCGGTATAAACTTGAGCAAGACTAAGGTCATGTTCAACAATCACGTCGTGCCGGGCCCGATATACGTAGACGGCTCCTCTCTCGAAGCTGTTAGTGAATATATCTACCTAGGGCAGACTATTCAGCTTGGTAAGAACAATTGCGAGAGAGAAGCTGATCGAAGAATACAGTTAGGTTGGGCAGCGTTTGGCAAGCTGCGTCAGATCTTCACGTCACCTATACCACAATGTCTGAAGACGAAAGTTTTCAACCAGTGCGTCCTACCTGTCATGACTTACGGTGCCGAAACGTGGACACTAACAGTCGATCTAGTCCACAAATTTAAAGTGGCCCAACGTGCTATGGAGCGAGCTATGCTCGGAGTCTCTTTAAAGGATAAAATCCGAAACGAGGTTATCCGGAAAAGAACCAGAGTTACCGACATCGCTCGCAGGATAAGTACGCTGAAGTGGCAGTGGGCTGGACACACCTGTCGAAGAACCGATGGCCGTTGGAGCAGACGAGTTCTAGAGTGGAGACCGCGAATTGGCAAACGGAGTGTAGGGCGCCCTCCAGCTCGATGGACCGACGACCTAAAAAAAGTAGCCGGCTCTGACTGGATGCGGAAGGCGGAGGATCGGGATCTCTGGCGCACCCTAGGGAAGGCCTATGTCCAGCAGTGGACAGGCTGATTTGATTGATATATATATATATATATATATATATATATATATATATATATATATATATATATATATATATATATATATATATATATATATATATATATATATATATATATATATATATATATATATATAGATATATCTACAAATATATAAATCAATATTATTCTTTAACACCAAATTATTTTATCCATCATATTATTTTTATCCAGCTGAATCGAATGTAGTCTAGACTTTAAAAGCCGTTTACAAAGCCAGCCTAGTTAGTGACTGACATTCTCTATTGATAAACAGGAACCATCGACCTATTCTACGGCACCGTGTTAAAGTGCTTAATCTTGCAGAATTAATCTTATCTGTAGGTATACTATATGAGTTTATACATAATGTAGTTCGACCCAATATTTATAGGGATTTCTGTAGTTTCTTCAATTATACTACTTTGACTGTATATTCTTTTATTTAATGTTTAAGTACATACCAAGATAATTAATGAAACGCAAATATGTACTGCTAAGCTTTAAATCTGTGTGTAAGCTTTAAACCTATATATGGATTTGTACAAAAAGTTAATTTTATTTATTAATTAGGATATAGATTGTTTATTAATCAAAATATTACATTTAATGATACTTACCTAGATGGACAACACATAGGCGTAGTCGTATACGCGTGGCGGAACTCTGCTCCAGCACTCCTTACAGCTTTCATCGTCCTCGGCATAAAATTCAAACTTCCAAGTTCAACATCCTGGTCGTCAGTTAAAATCAATATAATATTGGGTTTCTTTTCTCGTTGTTGTGGATATGGAATATATCCTCCACTTTGCCATTTATTCGACAGCTTTGGCTTGAATCTAGTTGTATTTTCTCTTACCGGTGGTGGTCGACCGGGCTTGCTTTGGTTGCCTTGTTTTCGTCTTTCATTCATTTTATCCGAGTTATTCTTCATCCAGTATTTTTCCGTTTTACGAATTTTCTCATCTTTTTTGGCATATTGATCAGTTCGATTATTGACATATTCTTCAGATGTATGAGCATCTGATCCTCTTCTCCTGTCACGTCGGATTTCATGTTCTCGCTCCCAAAATCTACGTCGGTCTCCTCGAAAGCGAGAGCTATTTCTGTGCCTCAAATATCTCTTTTCAGGTAGGTCTGTCAATGTGCCATTAAAAGTAGTCCGATTTCGATTATTCTCCTTATTTCTTATTTCTCTAGCGCGAGAGTCATCATCTTCCAAGGAATCTCTTTTTGCATTTATTAATAAAACATTCCAAGTCAACAATAATGATATTACTTTAAAATTCATCTTACATTTATATTGCTTTCCTAAATAAATTTTATACTTCTTTGAAGTTATTGCAAATGTATGTTTTCGTAAGATTTCATGATTTTTTACACAGGCCTCATTAATTATTTTATAACGTTAAGCGCCATCTTATGCCACCTGAAACAATAAAAACCAATAAAATTTAATAAAACCAAAAGAATATTCGCTTTTGTTCATTAATTTTTTTTATTTAATGCCTTCCAATAATTAAAATATGATTTTAATAAAAACAAATACTAGGCAAACGAAACGAAAACTTTTTATTGATTAGATTACATTTTATTTCTCTTATTATGGTTAAATAGGACGCACTATGCAGCATATCGCAATATGTAAGAGAACCAATCACGAATTGCTTTTAGTAGAATTGAATCGGTATGGACTGACCCTTTTCAAAATGAACTGCTCTCTTCCCTTCCATTTCAATTGATACTTTTAAACATTTAGCTAATTTAACAGGCTGAACTAAACATATCCCTCAAGTAAACGATGGTAAAGTATTGGTAGAAATTAGTACCGTTAAACTGTTATTCAAATTATTTTTTAAGTAATTGTAGAATCCCGGTCTCATAAATCGAAGGCCTGATAGCGCGGATTTATATTCGTCAGAATCGGCTTAATTTCCTGTTGCAGTACGTAGACCTTTCAAAATACGTTACCCTACTTTTGTAAATATTTATCTTTTGGTATCAAAATGCCAATCTTTTAAATTTAAGCTGCGCTTAAATGAAGAAAACAATAAATCCATAACATAATATTTCAAGAAATATGAATAATTTAACTATAACTAATTTATATAATTACTATTAAAATACATATAATAAAAGAACACGTTTCTTAAATAAATCTAAGAATCGTATAACAGATCATCATTCCAGTTTCTCACTTTAAATATGGTATCATATTTTTTTATAGTACGGATAGGTCACCACAAACATTTAGGGTCAGTAACAAGTAGTTTGTAAAACGACAACAAATAAACTAGAAATAAGAGTCTCGTATGCGTGCCTGATGCCACCCCAGCGCGCGCGCCACTGATCTTGATTTATAGCCGTGCAGACCATGACATAATTGATAGGGGCACTGCGATCGATGTAGACGAGAGACGGTACTTTAAACGATAGTCTCTTAAAATAGTACAATTAGTTATTAAATATCTATATATATTTATAAAATTATATTAATATATATCGTTTGATACTAATACAAGTTATTTACTTGCAGTTATTAAATTTTGCTACTAGCGAAATTTATTTATGTAAATATTGAGTTCAGTGACTGTTGTGTTTCCTACAACATACAATGATGTTATTGCGATCATTGCACTCGTTTGTTTATGAGAAGAAAGCACGCTTATTATTTACAGGAAGAACAAAACTCGATTCAAACATGTAAATATAACCACTGTATATAAAACACAATAGTTACCATTTGTTTCTATATTCTTGATATTTGACAATTTCTTATAAATAAATATTATTGAACTTAAATTGCGCTTTTTATTTAATGAAATATTTATTTAATGAAATATTTATTAGGTACCTTTTGTACCTTTGAGGCATAGAAAATATTTGCTATGATCGAATTCGAGACATTTCATGTTGAGTGACGGAACTCAATACTTTCGTTTTGTCTGGATACACCAAGTCTGTCCAACTGTCGTTTATGGACCTGGGCACAAACTTTGCTTTTAAGACCCTCTTTGGGCCACTCATTAGAGTCTTGAAAATACTTGCAATTAATAAAAACTCAAACAACTATGAACTTGACAAAAGAATAATAAAAATAACAACGAACATTAATTATGTTAATGACATTTTTCGTTCCGTAGACAATTGTGAAGTGACTGGAATCAGCCACTCATGCGATTGAGAGCATAGAAATGAGAATAATTTATTCCTTAGAACGGAACCCACAACCGCCGCGTCAGACCGCTGTTTCATAAGTAATTAACCAATGAGCTTACGAGTATTGTTACATACAAGCTTACTTTATTTTACAACGGGAATGTTATATTCAATTGTTGAAACATTAATAAATACTGCCTTTGTTCATCAATATAATATTCAACTCAAATAGGATTATCATTAATTTTCGTCACCTTTATCTTCAACACAAAAACAACTTTTTAATGAATGTCTGCGCAATTACAAAGACTTTCCTTTTATTCGTCATCTTGTTAATTCAGGACTGTCCCTTTCTTACTTAGGTATGCGAGCTCACGATCCACCTCTTACCGAAAAACTCATTACGTGCTAAGTGAATCGCATCTTTAATTTGAGTCTCATTACGTTTTAAGTGCACTTGTTTTATTGCGTTCGTTAACAGCCGGACGACAATCACCATTTGGAGAACAATTACTATAGTCTTCCTTGAATTTAGACGCTTTGAGCAGAATTAAATTTAATAATACTTTACTTTAAGTATTTATATGTTTGTCCTCGAAGGATCACATACGAATGAAATGCAACTATTTGCATACACAAATTAAGTTCTGCCAATCAATATTTCTAGTACTACTATAACTCCAATGCTAAGTCACGGAAAATCTACTCTAGCATGCATGTTTTATAATCTTTACTTTGTTTTATTCTTTCTATCCTTAATGTGGTTTAACACTATAAAAATCAATAAAATATTTAATAAAAATGGCATTCTCCCTTGCCAAATGACTATTCTTTTTAATAATCTTTGGGTAGCAGAAATTTGTAATAATCTCCCTACAGCGATGTACATTCTAACAACGTAATAAGGTGTAAAAAATCATATAAGATTTTCAACACAGCGTGATGAAGATCGCATAGCTTAGTGGTTAGAGCGATTGGACGGTTTCCATGAGGCGCGGATTCAAATCTCGCTGCGTTCAAATTTTTATATGTTTTCTTTATGTATTTATTTTAATTCTTGAAAAAGTATAATTAATTATAAAAAACTATTAATAATTATTGATAATAATAAAATATGTGAATATATCACAAAATAACTATGCTGTTAAAATATTAGGACCTCTTTTCGGTCCGTCCTGCCAGCGATAATACGTGAAGATAAAATTTATATTACAATCGACAAGGAATATGAGATATGTTCGTAGTACGGGCCTCTCTCTATTGGCTTCGTAGGCAGTAGATCACGATCAGCAAGCCCCTGCTAACAATACCAGTGTTTTATGCCTGCAGCAGTACCTACGTGAGATTTAAAGATATTTTAATGAAGAAAACAACGGGACAGATATAATGATCCTATCATATATAATATTCGCCTTAAGCAATTTCTCGTTTTGCCTATATAGGTACATATATATTATAATAGCTAATAATTCATTTCATAAAATTATTATGCAGCTATTTGTGTATATTTTTGTAATTGTCAATTATTATATTATCGTCGTGGCACAATTAAGTTTATGCGGTGTACTTCAGTGCACACAGATTGAAGCTGAAATTGTAAATTCGAATGCCACTTAGAGCATTCTTAGCGGAAATATTTTCGTTTCCCTGGTTTCAGTAAAATAAATATCTGGGGTTGCCACTTGAGACACATTGTTTCTGTTATAACTCGCCGCTATCTTCTTTATATTTACGTAAAATGCTAAAACTAATAACTTATACGAATAATGTAAATGATGATAGGTACCTATACCGTATATGACAACGTTACTTAAAGGGACCTGCACAAGATCAATTGTTTTAAATGAGTAAGTAGGTACTGATGTGCGGTCGGTTAAATCGAATTGTTGGTTTGATTGGATACGTACATAACTGTTACATGATATTCATATCATTTAGAGTTGTTCGTTTATGATGAATTTTGATTAGTAATGGTGTTTTTTTGCCTTTCGAGAAAACCAAGCAATGAACGCGATATTCTTTTTAATGTGGTTTTTTTATCAACATGATCAGATTATTAATCGGTACAACGGTAATCAATTTTAAAATTATATATTTACTTGATATCATTCATAAATATATTACAAAGGTATATTAATTTTCTAATAAGCTTTTAAAAGGAAATCTATCATATTTGAATCGGTGATCTACTGATGGACAATCAGTGGTGTCTGGCCAACAGAAGGCACAAGTTCGATCCCCACCTTGAGTCATGATTATTATTATAGTAAGTAGTTTTTCTGTGCCTGGATATTAATTCTAGGAAATAAATGAAATGTATATATTTTATGTTTTTTACTAGAACTTAATACTCGGCCTAATTTGACTTTCTTTCTTTACAAATATCAATATCGATTCATTATTATATTAAAAAAAAACATTTTTTTTTTGTTTTATTAGTCTCACTTTCTCACGCTGTATCCCGCACATAGCAGGGTACGCAGAGGAAACCGTAGGTAAAAGGAACCTAGTGTTAAGGCACTCCGTTCCCTACTTACCGCCTTTCTCACTCACTTCTCACTCACGCACAACTCAACGCTCGTTTATTATTATTAGAATTATATTTAGATTTAATTAATTATAAATTTTTTATATATCACAATATTATTTTATATATCACAATAATAAATTAACCATCCACTTATTCTTATAATTGCACACAAATAAAAAAATATAGAAATGTGCGAACGATACATCGGAAGAGTACTTACTAATGTGGGTGAAGAGCTTTGAGGTCGAGACAAGTGCATCGTTTGATTTATCTAAGATCCAATACAATTTATATACATGGTTTCCCATAAGTCTTTCATTAGTTAGTAGGGAATATAAAAAAAAAAACCTTATGATGCAGGTTTCCGATGTTAAATTGATATATTTTTAAATCATTTATATTGGACTAGCACCGCATTTCATTTAAGCTGACCAGATAACAATCTAAATTATAAATATGTTCCCCAAGTTGAATTTCAATCCACCACTATTTTTAACAGACAAGACCGACAGATTACCACTGAACTATGCTTAAGTATGACGGTAAGCCCAAAACACTTTAATTAACGATTTCCATTCACTACCAAATTTTATGTATCGAATACGTTTTGAAATTAATTAAAATACTTTTTTTTATGACTGTTGATATATTAACATATTAACATAAATGCTTAATGTTTGACGAAACAAGTTCAACTATTATTGGAAAACTTCAAGGTCACCATTAATAAATAGGACTTACAAATGTTATGTTATAGCATTTCTCAATTAATACTAAGATAAGTTAAATTAACTTAAGTTTGTAACAAGTATAAATAAAAATGTATTTTAAATTGACATTTTATTTGGACAAAGTAGTCGAGGACAAATACACCAACAAAGCTACCTAAGCAACTAACAACAACCAAACGGTAGCAAATCCTATCATAAACAAAATCAAGCACCACGATTGGCCTCGGAGATATAAACGAGCGGATTCCACGCGATATTTTCATTAGAACATGGCGCAGTGTCACCATAACCACGATAGTGCTATGTAATAGAAACTAGGTACAATACGAGTATAGATTTAACATGTATGTATGTCTGTGTCAGAAATAAGATGGAATTTAGATTATTAAGTTTATTTTTTAAATTATCGTTTTTAAATTGTTACAACTTTTAGAATTAGTTTCTTTTCTAAAGTGACTAAGAAAATATAGTATTTTTTTGTATGCTTTATATATATGATATGATAAATAACAGAAAATTCCTCAGTTAGTACCTACATATATTTCATAAAATTCTAAACTAATATCGCAACATTGTATCAACTATATTTTACAGCTCAGTTACCTGAACGAAAACAAACTCTATAAATAATACTGTCTATTAATAAAGTGACGTTCGTTAACAAGCTATTATGAGACATGTTAAATGCTGTTAACGAAGCCTATCCTTAGTATATCTCGTTAATTTAAAAGCATCCAGTTAGTATCTTTCATTAAGCTGCAAATGAATATTACGCCTTTTTGCTATTTTAATCACTTTATTTTAACATCATGAGATGTTACATGTTAAAAAAGCAATAAATGATATTTGTACAGAAAAAGTAATTGTGATAAGTTAATAAACAATGAAAATATCGTCAAGTGCGAGTCGGATTCGCGAGCCGAGGGTTTCGTACCAATTTCATGATTGTTGGCCAAGGGGAAGAGAAACTTATAAAAGGTGGCAAATTGAAATTTAAGGACTACACAAAGACTACTAGTTACATGCACTCATTTTATATGAAACGAACTACAAATATAAGTATGTAAGTATCTTTTCATATCATAAAACCACACCTATTAATTTCCAATTTTCATACTTTCTTTATATAAACTGTACATAATACTGTACTTTATAAAAAACTTTTTAACAAACTTTATAATTGAAGGTCAAAGGGAAGATCCAATAGGGTTTGATTACGCGGCGAATTTCGTTGAAAATGGCATACATAAAACCTTGTATTATTTCTGTACTCCATGGATAGTTATTCGTGGGTATTCGATGTTAACATCACCTTGTTAACGCGATGCGTTTTTGAGAAAAATGGTGACAGACGAACAGACAGACAAAAAACAACGAAGTGTTCCTATATGCTTTTCTGTTTGTTTTTCTTTTCAGGAACAGAACCTTAAAATAATCATTATGAAGTATTCAATTTATTAATATTAAAATATTAAAGTATATCATTTATTTCCCACATGACAGGTTGGCTGGTAGAGAATGCTTTATTATAGCGTTAAGCCCGCCTTTTGTACATTTATATATATATATATATATAAATATATGTACATATATATATATATATATATATATATATATATATATATATATATATATATATATATATATATATTGTGCAATAAAGGATAAACGAATAAATGTTTATACTTACAAAAAAACACATTTATATATAATCAAACATATTTAAATTTTCATATTAAATACTTTTAAGATAAAATTTAAACATTTCATTTAATAGATGGACGTTGCAGAAAGTGGTTAGTTCGTTTTAAGACGGGCCGGAAACATGAAGAGTATATCATAGAAGTAAAGCTACCCCAAACATTGCTTCAAACTCAGTAAAAGCTTCGTGACCTACATTGGCTTTTAAACTATCAGTATTATGGTTAAGAACAAGTTTGTACGAGCTCTCTCAAAATGAATTTTGTAGACATTTTAGGTGTATTATATAATATTTTCTTTATAAAAAGCAACATCACGCTTTTTTCTTAATAACAGGGTAAGTAGGTTCTCTTTGTCCACTCTCCTATGCTGGACTAGTGTCAAGACACTCTGTTTTCAGCTTATCGCTCGTATTTATTTCGCGCGTTAAAACTAATAAAAAAAATAATATCTTTGAGTGGAGACCTAACTCAGTACCATCGCGATTATAGCCAGACGCTACGATGGCCTCCAGATCAAATTATCATCCTAACCTGATAGTTGAGTAAGTTAATATCTGGAATGACCTCGTATATTATACTGGATATTTCAATACACATCACGGCATTAAAAATTATTTGGTGAATCTTTTAAATAATTAAAATGTAACATTTTAACACGCATTGCAAAAGTTCACTTATCTTATTTTTATTCTTATCAATCGTCATTGCCTGGCACGTGTATATAAGATGACCGGCTTCAAGAGGATATATATTAATTTCTGTAATTAACATGAAAGGACCGCTCTTGCAATGAAATAGTTTTTGTATGGCTACTTGACACTTGTAAGATTAATACAAAAAATCTTATGACAAATCTATCGAATCTAAAGTGTGTACGCTTTATATATATATATATATATATATATATATATATATATATATATATATATATATATATATATATATATATATATATATATATATATATATATATATATATATATATATATATATATATATATATATATATATATATATATATATATATATATATATATATATATATATATATATATATATATACCCTCAGAGGGTGTCTAGCCAATTATCTGTCCGATATTTGGTTTTCGGCATACGGGTACGCGACCCCGGGGCCTCGAGCCACCACTTTCATAACCCTATCCAATCCATGTAAGTGGTGTCCCTCCCCTATACTCCAAGTCTTTCTGCCTTTTATTCCCTTTCCTTTCTTGGTTTCTCCCAGTAATGGGTTTGGAGGTCAGATGGCAATCGCTCCACTAAAAACCACTTCGCCACTAGTATGGAACGATGTAGAAAAAAGCTGGGTATGGCTAGGGCGTCGCCGTTAAACGACGCGCAGGCACATCGCCCTACACCTGCGATAAGTGGGCAAGGGCTACCGTGTCAAGTACGGGCACGGCTAACGACGTCAGTACCCAGACGGAAACTCCGCTTTGCAACATGGAATATTGGCTCTCTAACCGGACGATGCAGAGAACTCGCAGATGTACTCATGAGACGTCGGGTCCAGTGTGCTTTCATTCAGGAAACTCGCTGGAAGGGCAATAAGTCTCGTAACATCGGGCAGGGTTACCGCCTTATATACACTGGGTCACCTACGGGCAAAAACGGTGTAGCGGTAGCGCTTTCTGAAGAGCTTCAGAATGGGCTTCTTGAATTTGACCGTCGCTGCGACCGCTTGATGCGGGTAAAGGTACTGATCGAGGGCGTAATCACAAACTTAATCAGTGCTTATGCTCCCCAGGCGGGTTGTAGCGCGGCTGAAAAGGAGACTTTCTGGGAGCAGTGTGAAGAGGTCCTACTCGCTATACCGTCTACCGAAGCAATCTTAGTTGGGGGGGACTTGAACGGTCACGTGGGTAGGGTCGCTGAGGTGTATGAACGTGTTCACGGGGGTTTTGGATATGGTCTTCGCAATGCAGAGGGAGAAAATATTCTAAGAACCTGCATTGCGTCTGATCTGGCCATCGTGAACACTTTCTTCCAGAAGAAACCTCAGCACCTTATAACGTATAAGAACGGGTCCCACTCAACTCAAATTGATTATTTGCTGACTAGACGGTGTCATACAGGCAGGGTGACCAACTGTAAGGTCATTCCCGGCGAAAGCCTGACGGCCCAACATCGCCTCCTTGTCATGGACTATAATGTTACCCCGAAAAAGAAAGTAGCCGAGAAACGCAAGCCTAGACTTAAGTGGTGGTTGTTGAATGGGCCGATGCAGACCGACTTCTTGGCGGAGGTGGAGAATCAGAATCTACTGACTAACACCGAGACCGCTCAGACTGCATGGGATCGAGCTCATTCAGCAATCATTGCGGCGGGCAAGCGAGTTCTTGGTGTTACTAAGGGTGGGCGTGTCATCGACAGGGAGACATGGTGGTGGAATGACCAGGTGCAGGGGGTGATTCAGGAAAAGAAGGCTGCGTTTAAAGAGTGGCAGCATTCCAACTCTCCTGAAGACAGACTGGAGTACATTGCAGCGAAACGGGCCAGCAAAAGAGCTGTAGCCAGAGCCCGCAGAGAAAGTTTGTCGCCATTGTACGATAAACTTGAAACTGTGGAGGGGCAGAAGCTCATATACAAACTGGCTCGTGCTCGAGATAAAGCGACGCAGGATATTACAAAATGTCTTTGCGTCAGAGATTCTCGGGGCACGTTGCTTTGTAGTCATGCCTCTGTGAAGGAGAGATGGAGAAGCTACTTTAAGGAGCTGCTGAACACTCAGCAGTCTTGTAGTCTTCCTCCTGAATTATCTCCTAACCTCGGACTTGTTGCTCCAATAACCCGTGACGAAACTCGTAATTGTCTTCGACGCATGAAGAACGGAAAAGCGGTAGGACCTGACGACATCCCAATCGAGGCGTGGAAATCGTTGGGCTCTCTTGGTGTGCTTATACTTACTGACCTGTTTAACCGTATCTTGAATACTGGAAAGATGCCACATCAGTGGCGGCAGAGCTTTATTATCCCTATTTGCAAAGGAAGGGGCAGTGTTCAAGATTGCGGTAGTTATAGGGGCATTAAGATTATGAGCCACACCATGAAGCTCTTCGAGCGCATGATCGGCCTCAGGCTCCGCCAAGAATGTACTGTCTCTGAGTCTCAGTATGGGTTTCAACCAGGATCAGGCACTATGGATGCCATTTTTGCCCTCAGAACTTTGATGGAGGCTTACAGGGAAAAAAGGAGAGCTCTGCATGTGGCCTTTTTGGACCTGCAGAAGGCCTTTGACTGTGTGCCACGTCAGTGTATCTGGTGGGCATTGCGATCCAAGGGGATCCCTGAAGCCTATATTGAGGTTATCAGAGATATGTACAACGACTCCGCTTCAGTGGTTAGGACCGCTGTTGGCGACACCAAGCCCTTCCCGATTACAGTAGGGGTTCACCAGGGCTCAGCTCTTAGTCCGTTCTTATTCAATGTAGTGCTGGATACTGTCTCGGCTGACATCCAATGCCAGCCTCCGTGGCTGATGATGTATGCCGATGATATAGTACTCATCGATGAGAACCGACTGATGCTGGAGCGTAAAGTGAACGCCTGGAAGGGTGCGCTTGAAAACGGTGGTCTCAAACTGAATGTGTCGAAGACCGAGTACATGGCTTGTGGAAGCCCGGACTCGAGCACCATCCATATCGGGCCTGAGCCAGCCGTTAAGTCGGAGAAGTTCAGGTACCTTGGAGCCGTTATGCATGAGTCTGGAGGCATCGACCACGACATCCATGCCCGTATAAACGCTGCCTGGGCCAAATGGCGGGAGGTCACTCGTGTGGTCTGCGATAGCAGAATACCGCCCAAGCTCAAGGGACTGATATACAAGAGCATTATCCGACCTGTTCTTATATACGGCAGCGATGTTGGCCAACATTATCTCGGCACACTCAGGAGCTTCACGTCACGGAGATGAAGATGCTGAGATGGATGTGTGGCGTGACGCGGTCCGACCGCATACGCAACACATTCATTCGAGGTAGTCTTGGGGTCCGTGACGTAGTGGATAAGCTCCAAGAGCGTCGCCTGAGATGGTATGGCCACGTTATGCGCCGATCTGAGAACTATGCATCCACCCGGACGCCCAAGGAAGCGATGGCTGGATGTCGTGACACAAGACATGAGAGCCAATAAATTATCCACTGAGGATGTTAAAGACCGTGCAAGTGGAGTAGGCTCAGTCGGAAGGCAGACCCTGGCAAAAGCCGGGACTAATGCCAAGAAGAAGAAGAGATATATATATTATATATATATATATATATATATATATATATATATATATATATATATATATATATATATATACATATATATATATATATATATATATATATATATATATATATATATATATATATATAATATATATATATATATATATATATATATATATATATATATATATATATATATATATATATATATATATATATATATATATATATATATATATATATATATATATATATATATATATATATATATATATATATATATATATATATATATATATATATATATATATATATATATATATATATATATATATATATATATATATATATATATATATATATATATATATATATATATATATATATATATATATATATATATATATATATATATATATATATATATATATATATATATATATATATATATATATATATATATATATATATATATATATATATATATATATATATATATATATATATATATATATATATATATATATATATATATATATATATATATATATATATATATATATATATATATATATATATATATATATATATATATATATATATATATATTATTTTGCTATCAAAAGTTAACGTAATCGATTTTCCCTTAAGGCATATTACAATATTAATATAGTTATGTTTTTTTATATGATTGATAATTTTTAACCAAAGGAACCATTCCAGTACCGGTAGGTAATAGCTGTATCGGAAGAATGAGTTTTGATTCTCCGCTCGAGGATCCTTATACTGATGTAAAAGGTAAACGTCTCCTTTTATCCAGAAATATTCTCATATTTTTCAAATATTTAATATTTTTTTTATAGATAATAAAGATAATAAGAAATTCATTATGTACAATATAATAAAAGAGTAAAAATTATGTAATGTTAACGTTCACACCTTTTATGAAAAAAAATTAAGTGTAAGGAAAAAGCATGAATCGCAAACGAATTTATGTTTTTAAAATTTTTTTTTTTCTCTGTTGATGCATATACATTTTTGGAAGTATTGGCATTTGCATTTGAGTAATATTTTTTGTTATGAGGCTAATAAGCCTGAACGGAATCTAGTGACTAGTTTAGATATTTCAAATAATCTACTATACCTAAATAGTAATGTTTAACAAGTTCCCACGATATGTTCGGCCGCAGATCGGCCATGTGGCGCCTGCGTTTTGTTTCCTAGTAAGCTATATGTATAAATTTATTTTATTTGCCAACAAAAATAAATGCGTACAGCCACCGGTACATTCCCGCTTGACACGTTAGACTAAACAATACTAGTACAAATAGGCATGTGACGTGATCGGGTTTTTCAGAATAATGTAAGCGGCTTATTAAATAAAATGCTGAATTGTTGTTGATCGACCCGCAATCTACTAATTTGCATATGGTATATATATTTTTATATCATTTTATAATTATGTAAATTAAAAAAAAACACAGTGTGAAGGCGCCAGATTGAAATTTCAAGAAGTTAATTATGTTACTTATAAATACCAATTACGTCATATAATAGAGATATATATTATAATCAATTCAGCTATGACTTTTTTTATCTTAATAGAAGGAATTTATTCAAGATTGATTTTTTGTAGTTGCACTTAATATTTACTAGTATAACTAGTTATTAAACGTAACGATTAAAACGGGTCAGGCAATCAAAATCTCATTATCGACCATTGAAAATATTTAGAAAATTATTTTTAAAATTAAACTGTCTAGAGTCTAGACTTGTCGACTTTGATGTTTAAGAATTTCTTCGAACGAGTAGCAAAAAATATACATTTGTCAAAAATGGCATTCAATGTTTTATGGAGTTTTTATATTGCTATGAACATAATTGTAATGTTTTTTATGAGATTCTTAATGATGACGAAAAAAATTTAAGATACACTATAATGATGGCCTACATACACTGTAACGATTAAAATATTTTTTCTATTAATAATATTAAACTGTAGTTTTATCATTTATATGTAGCATTTTATCATCATCATCATCTTTATTAGCATACCTATCTATAAGCCAATGTTTTATACGGAATACAAACTGTAGCTGAGAAAGAAGTAAAAAAAAATATAGCTCTAAGCTAAATAAAACTCTAAATTCTAAGTGTGCAAAAGGTTCTACAATTAACATAACATAACTTTCGATATTATTAATAATTTAATAATATTTTAAATACATCACACGTTTTAATAAATTGTATATTTATTTAAAGTAATTGTAATTTAATAGTATTGATATAAATTACAATAAATAAACTTACAAATCTATGAATATATTTTGTTTACTACATTCGGATTTCAGTTTCTAGCTTCGCAGTTCAGTCAAAACACTGAAATACGCATTTAGATCAGCATATGGCTAATATTAGATTGTAAGCGACTGATGTCAGCTACACTATAACAGTATTTGGCGTTCTCCTGGCTCAGTTATATCCTGTTAGCATGTCGCATAAAACAAATGATGTTACTATATTGTAATAAAATTAAGATTTACCGCCCCTGTAACTCGATTGCGTCGAATTTGCAATTCTCTCATGGGACAGTGTGTACGCATTTACAATAGGATCCCAGAAAATGTCCGACAATGTTCTATATCACAATTTTAAAAAATTGTGAAAGGACGTTTGTGTGTTAAAGATTTTTACCTAATTAATGATTTTGCTCGCTGTAGTCTATTTCAAAGGCATCAATATTGACAATGAATAATTGTAAATTTGAAAATTATCTTATTAAAAAAAAGGAGACATATAATATCCCGCTGAGTTTGTCCAACTTTAGGGAACCGGTGGTAAAGTTTTTGACGTTCAAAAAATGAATCATATATTCAATTGAAATTATTTAAATTTGAATAATATCAAATGTTATATATGTAGTAATTATTTATATAAATATACTAATCTAGGTACAATGGTTAAGCATAATTCATACTATAAAGCAGAAACGTTTTCTGTGTTCAGTAACTACCATATTGTAAAATTTATTACTTACATAATATTTAATGTCAGCTTTCTTTTCTATACTCTACAATGTGCACAGTCGTTTGTTTGCAAGCGTATTTTATCGTGACTAAACCCTTGGTACTCCAACCCGGTGACGAACTCGCAGACTACGCCAGACGGGAACTTATAACATGGTATACCAACTATTATTATAGGCTTGTACTATACTAATATTGAAATTTCGAAATATGTGTGTAACACGTGTCTGATCTAAGGTTTCGGACCGCTTTTCTGAATTTATCTAATGGTCAATTACGCTCAAAATTATATTCGTAAACGTAAAATTATAATGTAATAAATAATTCCTAAATTCCTCATCTTAAACCTGTTATGTATGCCGCAACCACGCCCAAACAACCACTGTACATTAAGTCATTAGACTGACAGAGGCGCCATGTGAAAATAGCAGAAACGATTAATAAAACATGAAATGACCCAAAATTGACCTTCCTCCGAATATCTTCACCAAAACAAATATATCACAAAGTCAATTAAAGTCTCGGGGTAATTTGTTTAATATATAGGAAAATTTTATTGTTATTTCAAACATAAATCGATAAGCACTGAGCCATTTTTAATCGTGAACCTAACTTTATATTCTGTTACAGCTTTCCCATGTCAAACAATACGTTGGGAATAATAACCGCAGTAGGGATTAAAGGAATGATAAAAACTAAATATGTATGAGAATTTTTCTAGAACACAATAAATATTGTACGTAGAATGTTTTTTTTTTTGTATGTACTGTAACCAAAATAATAGATTGATTATTTATTATTATTATGTTATTGGTGCGTTATCGGAATACATAGGCGAATCTAAAAATGACTATGTAGATCTAATCAACACAAATTTTGATTATAGTGACTTTAAAATATCCGTCAAGTGCGAGTCGCACTTGTGCACCCAGGGGTTCCAATTACATGATTGTAAGTCAACGGAAAGTATAACTTATAAAAAGTGACAAACTTAAATTTGCACATATGGACTAGACTGCATATGCCCATATGCAGTCCAGTCCATATGTTCTATTCCAAGCCCAATTTCATAATTGTAGGTCAACTGAGAGTACCCTATAATGCGACGCATTCCATACAAAATGCGCCAAAATAAACGCTCGTTGCATATATTTTGATTGGGTTCATTTAGAACTTTGATATTTTATGTGCTCCAAGGGACTATCATAGATATTTACTTCACTGGATATTTACTTCATACCTTAACGTGATCTTGAGAAAAATGGTCTTGACAAACAGTCCGACAGGCAACAAAGTGATCTTAGGGTTTGGTTTTTCCTTCTCGTTCGGAACCTTAAAAATGGCATCACATTCTTATCATAAGGGCATCAATAGCTTATCTCACGAGGGGCCTAAATATAAAAACACGTAGACCCAGAATACGTAACATCTGCCAAAGCACATCGTTGTTGAGTGTGCCCAGGGACAACTCGGGGCGACTGCTGCTGCAACTAAGCTGACTTCTGAATAAAACGCAGACAGTTATATAGGTAGAGACATATAGGTACTATTTACAAGTTAGTATCTACAGCTATTGTTTCAGGTACATGTTTTACTTAAAACCTAGAATCTAGCTTTGTTCCCATGGCTATTATCTAAGCACACCACATCCACTCGGAGTGATAGACACATAAAATAGCTAAGTTCACGCAAATAAAGGGTTAGGGCGTGCCACATTATAATTACAAATCTTTCTCAGTGCTCTAGCTTTATAACTTAAATTGTTTTACTTAAAATGATCGTCTTATGTTGGGTACTTATGTTATATGCTATCTGGTGTAAGAATACATGAAATCATCTACCACCGAGATGTACCTGAGTTGTCTGGCAGTAGCTTATAGATATGAAGAACCAATGATAATGGATCCAATTCTTATTTTTTTTTAATTATAAAATTCACTTTTGATTGCCTGATGCCTTTGATTACAAAGAAAAAAGAAGAGAATTCGAAGTATCGTTACAAAGTGGGAGATGTCAGATGTGAGATGCGTCAACCTCAAGTGAACGCCTTTTGAATTGTAATATTTGCCAACAAACATGATATAATATTATAGATTGTTCGTGAGATTCGTGTCTCGTAACTCGCACTCGGCCTAATTAAGCGGATTTATTCTTTACTTACGGAATTCGACAAATTTAAAATATTTAAAGAAGGAACTATTTGTATGTAGTTTAAAAAAACAATGTCAATAAATGCTGGTATTTATTTTAACACTTTACCTGTTAAATAATCCTAAGTATACACAAGTAAAATATATTTTTAACAACACATTGAGCAAGCCTGTTAGAAAATGGAACGGTTAAACAAAGATGAGAACACGCATGCAACATACATACATATACATATGACACTGTACATGCAATGTATGAAATAATCGAGGTCAACCAAATTATATTAGTTAAAAACATTTTTTTTTCATATCTTGACGCTATTTCCCTAATATAGCAGGGTAGGCAGAGGGAACCTAGTGTTAAGACACTCCGTTCCCCAATTTTTGTGACATAATGTATTGAGTGGCAGTATTTAACGCCGCGCTTTGTCTTGTTACCAGAACGGAAAATAATAATACCAGCAGAAAAATTCCCCAAAAGAGAATCGAACCTAGAACCGTCGCGTTTACAGTCAGAACTTTTTCATGCTTCAAGTATTTTGTTTTATGAAAGCACTATCGTCTGAGCCTCTGACTCTCTGTTGAATATAATTCATAACACTTTGTTTCAATGTAAATCTGACAGTGATTAATAGCGCGAGTTCTCGTTATGCTAATTAAAACTAATCTAGGCGCCAACTAAGCATACGAGTACATGTATAGCACATCATCCAATAGCTTTTTTATTTAATCTTTAACATCGCAATTACATGTTTTTAGTTCATTTTTTAATCGTAATTGATGTTATTAAAACGGTAGTTAAATAACTACGATTATGTTAAATATTTAAATTAATTCTAACCATGTTTTGTCAATATTAAACATTTTAAAAGATTTATAAAGTTTTATTAGCTTGACGCTTACCGTCCCATTGTAGACGGGCTAAGTGAACCCAGTGTAAGTGACACTCCGTTTTCCACTTTCCACCTAAAACGCAGCGATGGACTCAAGATAACATAAGATTCTTATCTTTTATATACTATATATATTACAAAATATTATATGGACGGTCAGTTGTAGTCTCCAACTAGACTACATGTTTTAGCGAAAAACATTTATTTTGTAAACATCATACCTAACCTGTATTAAAATAACTTTTCGAAGCTTATTTTTAATATAACATTTTAACTTGTAAAAGATACAAAATGGACGTGGGTAATGGAATATGATATTACACAGCCAGCGCTATGAATAAGCAGCTAGCTGGTTATATTTTGCTTATATTTCACGAGGGAAACCTTTGGAAGCCCTCCAAGACAACGTGGCATTTAATTTCTGTCCCGTCGTTTCGCAGTCAAATATTAAAAACTTTTACCTGCATATGTTATGTGCAGAGTTGACATTTGCTAAATCGCTTTCTTTATTTAAATATGTATTACACATAATATACTATATAATTTAAGTGAAAAATAAATATTAAATTTAAATTAATTTATCCAGATAATATATTCTTATTAAAATATATAGTAAATAATTTATTAGCTTCACGCTGTATCTCGCTCATAGCAAGGTAGGCAGAAGGAACCATAGACTTTCGAGCCGTTGCGTAACTCAACGCCGCGCTTTTTCCTTATTGTCAGACCGAACCCACACACCGCCGCGTTTACAGGCAGAGGCTATGCCTCTACGCCAAGACGGTCCTCTTATTAAAATATATTTAATTAAATATTTTAATAAAACCTTTTTCGACTGTAAACTTTTGAAAATAAATATAGATTACAAAAATAATTAGAGATTTTTATACAGATACGCTATTTTTTGTTCTCTCATTTCACGCTCTGCCCCATTATAAAAGTCTAGTTTCCGTATTATGTCGTTTACTACCGTATAAACACTGCCTGTCGCACTAAGTTAATATAAATTGGTCCTGATACTAATATCGGAGGACGGAAAATGACTCTCCTGGGTCTACCATTGAACCAACATAAAAATTATATTTTTGACGTAATTGATTTATTTCAAAATTAACTAAAACATCTTCAAATAGATACAAAGGTATGTTTAAGACTTTAGAAAATATATTTCAAATACTAGTAATTTTTGTACATCTACAGCTGCAACTCGCATAAAACGGTTTCTTAGGAGCCCAGCCAAGAATGCATCTAGCGGCAAAATGTGCGTTGCATGTACTAAATTTATGTCAAATCGTAAATTCAATAAAATTATGTGAAAATTATTTTAAAAATACATTTAATTTTATATTAAAGTGTTAGTGTAGTATTCGTTACAGATTTTTTTAAAATTCCGGGCGGTTAAACGTTATCAGTCTTTATAATGCAAGGTAACTTAGCTTATGTAAAATATTATTCACTAGAAGCCATAATTAAAAGTATAAATGCAATTATAATTATGTACATTTTTATAAAAAAAGAAATCTTTCTAGTATTTAGAGAAAGTTACAATTTCAATTTTAATAACAATCAATAAATAAATGCATATCTAAACGTAATTTGTTTTAACTAAGCCATTGCGACGTACCTACCTACCTACTATCGAACAGATTTTCCTTATAAAATTGGCACGTCATAAATTACGTCAAGAGACAAAGCCAAACTTGAAACAATTTGAGGAAGTTCCGAAAACCACATATCCGTTCAATTTACAAGAAATAGTACACACACTGTCTTTATGTACATACTGTCTTTATGAATACTAATTTTAATTCTATGTAACGACTGTATTGGCTACTAGCTCATTAATATGTGTATACTATGTTTTCATGCGGTTTTGTTAAAGTCGCCTCAATTTATATTTCGTTACTTATAGTCCCCCTGTATTTCTATAGTCATAGAGATGATGAACTCAATATATAAACTAATCTAATCAAATCGGAGAAAGATAATGCGGTGAAAATGTGAAAAAAATTATAAATTCAGTACATACTCCTTGGTGGAACTATAATTATATTATCAACTAAATATATTATAACTATAAGTATATTAATTTTTCTATTTTCTATTAATTATTCTCCCGATTTTCACAAATTCAGTTAATGTATAAAATATGCTTTGAACATAAACAGTATTTATACATACATATATTAAAACGCAAGTTTCAACATAATTAGTTGACCTCATTAAGATTGCGTCGAAAATTATGAGATAAGCTGTCACTTAATTTCCCTTTGGAATTATTTATAGAATTGTCACATTTAAATTAAAACAACCATTTTAAATCTTCAAAAAGACGTCTGATTATCTGCTCCTCCCATCTGTCCCGCATTAACCATTTTTATCTCTCATATCAATAAAAGAGCTGTGAAAGTGATATAATTAAGTTTTCATTCATACAATATGTTACTATTCTTGGATTATTTATAAATTATTATAATTTATTTATATACTTGTTATGTTTGAGGTCATCATGGCGCAGTGAGACAGTATCTGATGGTAGATGATGTAAGTGGTTGGATAGTTGTGTTTGATCTCCTATCGGAGGAATAATTTATTTTATTTCTTCGTTGAGCTACGTCATTCAACACGCAATATCTCGTATTCGGGTGAAATGCTGAGCGCAGATTGTCTGGACACTAAGTTAAATTAAAACAAAGCGTGGCGTTTTGTTGTGCTCCATTTATTTTTTAAATATGGAAAAATACCTGAAGTTGATAAAAGTACAATATTATCATTAATAAACTTAAACTGAAATTAATTCAATATGAAGGCCGAGGGAGATTCGACTCCCACGACATCATCAACAGTCAAACATTTGGTCACTGCGCCACAATGGCATCATTAATACAAATTAAATATTCATTATTCAAACGTATATTAAAAAAACAGTATGGGTCCCTGACTCATCTGAACATTTATTTTAATACTGCATTCAAATGGCATTTTTAAATTATAAGTCATTAAATTTAGCAAAGCTCAAATAAATATGTCAATTTTATTTAAATTTATTAAATAAAATATCTAGTACGCATCTTGGTACGCGTTGATTTGTTGAAATACCTGATTAATTAAATAACTTGGAAACCGATCTTAATTATATGTTAAGTGTTCATACTAATAACATAAATATATTTACTAAACCAACAAAAGTTGTTTTAATATTTTATCTGTCATATATTATTCCATACATTATATTAAGGAGGCAATTGAATAAAAGTTGTTGTCTTTGCGATCAACATGTTTGTATTTATTTAACGACTTCAAAAAAACATGAGCACTGTATCCTTAAAGTTATATTAAATGTTCCGTTAGTCCGTTAAAAAAGACAAAAGGTAGAAATTTTATATAATGAAATAAAGCAAAATTCAACGTTCAAAAACATCAGTAAATCTTAGATAGTATGTCCGTATAACTATATATTTTCTTAGATATTGCTTTATTTAGTTCTAGCTTAGTTATTTAACGTTAACAGGAATTTTACTTTGTTACATAGTTCATATAACAAACTATAAGAAAGCAATCAATTTGTGCTGTCAATAAACTTAAGTAAGTGTAAAACAATGACGCCATTATATGCAATCGGAATTTTTACAACACTATTTCTCAAGACTTCAATAGAAGCGCTTTTAGTTTGTAAGTTTTTTATTAATTTCTATGATAAAATATACTATGAACAAAAGAGTTATTAAATTGGTTCTCCTTTTTTTGTACTTGTTAGTAAAGTATTCTATTTATAAGCCCACACAGGCTCAGAAGCTAGAGCACAAGTTATATCTATTTTGAAATTTATGTTATCACTTTTTTCATTTATAGTTTGTAATAAAGTATTCGTATACAGAGCTCTTTGTTACAGTTACATTGAATTTTCTTTCTTAACTCACAAGTATCTGAAAATCACATACCTACATATTGTTTCTTATAGTTTAAACCTGTCCTAACTTTTCTAACCGCTATTGTATAAGAATTCGAGACAGTTGTATGTTGAGTAACGGAAATGATAATAATTCATTCCCCCGAGTTGGAATCGAACTCACATCATTGCGTTTTTATTTGCCTCACTGGGCCACGAGAGCCAATTTCAATACAAATTTCCATTTATAAATATAATATAGAGATTGATAAGAGCGTATATAGCTCTTCATATTTATAGAAATCAATCAGAATAACTATGAACAACCAATTTCTAACAATAATTAGAATTATGTATAAGCTTTAGATTATAAGTATTCTAAACTTCTGTAACAGAGTGCCAGCCACGACCGGCAAGAGTAGTTTTCGAAAGCAACATAAAAGCGTCAGTTTAATCGCATTTCGGTTGCCGGCGTAGAAGCGACAACGCTTTTCCATTACACGCGAGCTACATCAACGGGTCGTAAGGGCTCACTCATAATAATAGTTACATTTTCTTAACTGCCCATTTGCGTAAGTGGAAACGGTTTATGCATTTTATAATATAAATCACATGTAGCGTCACCTCACTCCATCCTACGATTTCCGTTCATGTGGATAAAGGACATACGTGAAACAGTTCGTAATAGCACATATTGTCATAATCTCGACGTAATCAACGCGAATAACGTCATAATATATGACAAAGTATTGTTAAAATAATGTACGGAGCTGGGGCCAATTGTCACGGAGATCCTTGAGGAAGGGCCTTGCCTATAGGAAGGCTGTGGTTTATATACGAAGGCTGTGATGGTGATGATGAATATATTGAATATGCAGTGCAGTAATCGTTGCAATTTATATACGATACTACGCATAGAAAGATATACTGCTAGTGATAACTATAAAATATACAATGTATCCTGCATATAGTAGGGAAGGCAGAGAGAATTTAGTGTCAGGACTCTTCCTTCAACACTTTGCACTCGAATTTTAGACAAAATTGGATTCGACGGCCCGCTTAGTCTTGTCAGACTGAAAAAAAATATTATAATTGTATAGATTATATATCATACTATTGACAAATTCCTCCGTTCACATTTACCTACTTGGTTATACACAGATAGAATTATGCTACATTGATACGCTCGTTTAACCGGAAAGACTTTTGTTTTCAAATAAATGCAAAACCTAATGATAAAGACGTGGAAAGATCCATAATCATTCTGTATGTGAACTAAAACATGTTTGTATGGCGTAATTGTTACAAAATTTACTTAATACGCACTAATTTCCTATTGCGCTGCAAATACAAAAAAGATTACTTAAACTACTTACTCACTAGCACTTTACAAGCATCTTTACTAAAATCAGTCTAGCGATACAACACGCATTCTTGTTCTCACGTAGTCATGGTAGGTATCGTTTGTAGTAGATAAAATTTAAAGCAAAATCATGTAAGCTTTTTAATTTGACGAAACACTCTGTCTTTGGATCAATACTAAATGATAAGGCATAGCATTGTATATGGTATTACAGATAGATTTGCAATGGAAAATGGTATATGGTGGTCATATTTGATATTCGCTATAATATCGAAGACCCCGTTGACTTTCACTTTAAATATGAAATATTACAATAATCAAAAGCATCTTCCCAATGATTCCTATAATACTACTATCTACCTATATTTAGAATCGTCGCGTTTATATAAAAAGAAAAGCTTATACGTTATCATGTAGACAATAAACTTAACAGAAAAACATGACCACAAACAGCGTTGAGTCTTCGAGTAATAAATTATACTGTAAAAGGGCACTAAGCCAACCTTTACAGATAGATTATAACCAGAAGTAGATTTACGCATGCGATCGCTTTCCATGTAGGCTTTACTTAAGCTAGTTAGACAGTTTTAATAAAAATCCATATATATCTTAGGATATAGATACAATATGTGACCCAGCACATTTTAAACAAAAACTAAAAATAAACTGGATTGTTTAAGAGTTTAGATCTACTGTACCATTGGAATGATCATATATCTAACGAAAAAAGACATTAAAATTAGTACTAGTAATTAAGAAAACAAAGAGACACTATTCTATTATAATATAGACGTATATAATATAGACGTATAAGAGTACCTTACATGTATTTAATAAAGTATGTGTAATTAAATCAAAATTTGCTTGTTGGCTTCGTGAGCGCAAATAAATTCCAAAATGCAAAATTTTAAGGAAATAATACATTGGGAATTAAAAATAAGGAAATAATAATAACATTTTTGACGCAATAGAGTACAATGGGATCTAAGACGTGTTTGATTAGACGTGATGATTGTGAATTTATCCTACAATGTTATATATATTAACTTAGTCTGTCCAGAAATAGTGCAACATTGAGCGCTGAATGTCTTTAACTGGTTTAAATGTATATGCTATATTCGAAAATATATTTGTAAATGTAGGTATTAAAAAACGCGGAAAAATGTCTTCAAAATATTTTTTATAACAGAATCATGAAAATCAATGATCCTATCAGTAGAGTAGAGAAAATGTTAGCAGTGACTTCTCAGTGGCTCGTCTTTCTCCCCAATACCCAGCAATAAGCGAGACATAATAAACAGCTTGAATAAAATAAAAAAGCATAATATACATCAGGTTAATATTTAAGCAAGACGTCAATGTTATCCATAGTGTTAATATTATCTTTAAATACATATTTTATATGATTAAAAGGACAAATTGTGAAACTGCTAAATTAAAAACACAGTTAAATACATCCCTATCTAATTACAATTATATGTAAAATCATGAATAAGTTTGTAAATAGATTCAGTAAATTATTGATCCTGAGTAAATTTGTCATAATATTAATGAAAATCTAATTAAGATTTTCATTAATATTATGACAAATTTATTATTATTCGTTTAAAGCTGGTAAAATATTAATTAATTTACAAGATTGATTTAAAATTAGATGCTAGCGCCATTTTGAGATTATAATGCATAATTTTTATCTTCTTACAAATGTCTGTTTCGTACATCAACATATTTAATATAAATAACAAATATGAGAACCAATTTTTCAATTGTAAAACTTGTAACATTTGTATCCACTGCGTTCTCTTGATGGTGTCTTTCAACAACTACTAGAAGAAGAACGTAACAACGCAAACTATAAATATAATTAAATGTAAACATTCTTCCGTCACATTCCAATGAGACGTCTGTAAAGAGCCAAGTATCAAGTTTCCTAATTAGATAATAGATAGAAAGATACTCATCTCCCGTGCAATCATCCGGCCAACTAAGCACGTACTTGCGACTATCATTATACCATTTAAATCTATGCCGAGGACTTTATTATAGGGAATGCATTCATTAGACAACAATCTGTTGATCCCTATTTGGGTACTTCTCCTGGATCACACCTTATATGTCACCCCCGTAGCAACCTTTATATGGTCGAAGATAAAGTCATCCACATAAAGCAGAAAATGGAGCTTAAAAAAACAAGCCGACCATTACACTCGTTTTTTTAAGATATTATCGTACTTTTCTTTAAAATATAGTTATAACTTATAATACACAAAGAATGTGATCATGATTAGCACATAATTTGTTGATCTATAAGGTAGCCATGCAACATATACCTTTAGATATTTGTTTTTTTTATTATTATTGAATTGCTCATAAAGTATGTAGATCTATGTTAAACACACTACTGTCACTTGGGACAATGCGTGCAGGATGGTTTACATTTCTACGCTTTCATCTTAAGCAGACCGGCTCGGCTCAGTGGATTTGTATGACCAATTCAATTGCAAATTTCCATTTCCTTGATTTTCGTTTTAAATATACTTAAGAAATATCTATAACCTTACATAATATATTTTCGAAAAAAAATAACCCTACTGATCAAATTAAAGGCCCTTTGCATACTGATTGAGTTAAGGCAAAGTAAAATAATTTCATTTGGAAATTCTACCGACCAATATGGTCTTGTATTTATTACTACCACTTTAATGATATTATTGTCAATTGTCGCCGTATCTCACATTTTAACGCTTCTAGTGAATGGAAGACAAAGAACGCCAGTCATTGAGGAATTCTTTCGTTTCTTTTGTATAGAATTGCTGCGGGTGCTTTGAGGTGTAGTAAAATAAGGACGAAAGCCCCGTCAAGTTACGGTTAAATCTTAGTGTAGGTACCTGACCGACTCGAGACGTTTGATCTCTATATACAGTCGTATTTTCTTTTACGTCTAAAAATAAGAAAATTTAAATAAAAATGTCAAAAATTAAAATTTTCGTCGTTCGTCAATGTTTCATATTTTAAACCTGTGTTTGTATGTGACTGTAAAAAAGACAAATGCATGTTTCATAGCTACACTCAGAATAAATACATAATACTACTTCTATACATACATAGCATATATCAAATAATTTTTTGACCAGTAAAATTTGTACTGTGTAAAATACTGTTAATAAACATTACAAAAACAGATGAATGAAGTAATTAATCGATTTATTTAACGCCCTCTCCTTAACAAACGCCAACACCTGGTCACCGGCCTGTTAACGACTTCTTTTATGACTCGTTAAAACTGAATTATTTTAACACAATGCAATGATGAAAAATTATATTTTGATAATTACTGTTAATTACTGACAATTCTTATTAATTTCATAAAGGTTCCTTTAAAACATTTCCAAAAAACAATTAAAAGCCCCTTAGAAGGAATTTCTTCCAGCTAAAAATTCTTGGACCAGTTTATATCGCATTATAACAGACAATAATCGATTCTCTTACCGAGAGATTTTCATAAATGTACTCAATTTTTTACATAAGTTATATATTATTACCTTATTTACAACATTTAATATACCTATCCATATACTTTAGTGTCTTTATTTATGATTTTACATCCGAAGATCTTACCATTGATAATTTTTGTATGCTTAAATTATATTTATATGATCTTATATCTGTTTATTTCTAGATTATAGTTAAATTAAAAATTTGTAACAAAAGTATTTGGATTATGTATTCATGTATACAGTATTTTATGTTATAATAATTTCGTACGTACGTACCTAATATAATATGCATAACTTCCCAGTGTATGGAAAGTCATCAAGTCAGAAAATAGCGAAAATGGGTTAAAATACCTTTTAAGTTAACCAACATTAGTTAATTATTATGTAACCGCTACTTTATAACTGTTCTCGTTTGTGATTTACAAAATGTGAAAGTAAGTAAGTTTTTAAACCCCTACTTGAGCCCTCAAAGGCTAGTCTTTTTTTATATTTTTAAGAAACAAATTTTACGTAAACAAAAAATCAAATTCACAATCAATTAAAATGATTTAAAGATATCTTAAAATTAGCTGTCAATGTCAACGAATTAAATCACACGTATGTTTTCTTACACTATAATTTTTAATTAGCTCAAGATACGTCATATACCTAATGTATATATATTATTTTAATTTCTTTAAAACAGTAAGTACTAGGTAAAAGTGTCAGACTACCTAAACAAAACGTCTGATAAGTTGGTTATCTTAGAACTAGATTGTTAGTCTTTGGTACGATAGGTATATCAATACGAAGCAAAATCTTTTATGAAACTTGGGCGGACGGAGGAGTATGAAATTTAGCACACTTATAGTTTATGTGTAGGCCAATAATAATAATAATGCTTATAAAGTACATTAAATCAATAAATAAAACATTACAAATACTACCATATGATTATCAATCACTACTACTAAACAATATAATTTTTGTATAAAGTGACATACACGTTAATAGTTTTTGTATTAGAAGATTTTATTCGACAATGTTAACAATTTTAATTTACATTATAAGTTAGCTCCACTTGCGGTCAATTGACGTGATTTGAATACGTCAATTTTTTTTCCACGGAAATTGCATTAGCCACAGATGAAAATGATTGTTTATATATATATATATATATATATATATATATATATATATATATATATATATATATATTTTCCAATAGTTTTTGCTTAATTTGGCAGTAGACGGAATAAAGTGGAATGTCTTTTTTATATTCAATGCACAGTCTATTATGTAAACAAAAGAACAATTTCTAAACAGAAGCCTTTTATGTGAACTTGAATGATTGAATATAGAGTGAGAAAATATCTAGCCTAATATGTCATACGTCATAAAAAGTACATAGCGATGCTACTAAGCATGGAGTTGAGGTTTTGCTAATTCCTTTTTAATGAACTCGTAGAACCAGACAACGGCCTAACTTGTACGTTATATACTCATACATGAAAAGTTAATCCCGCCGGCTGAGATTTCGGATGCCCTTAATACCTAATAGTAACTTGAGGAAACATGAATTTAGAAAAATGCATTTTATTTTTCACACTAAGGAAAGAAAAAGCTTTTACTTTCCTAAAAACCAGTTTTTTACTGTAACTTCATCACGTGGTCAAATTTTCAGTTCAGTTCTTTACTTATGGCGTTCCGAACATGCCAGTTGAGCACAAATCATGGTCAAATGTTAATAACTAACATACGAGCTGTCTATGACAAATGACGAATTATATAATATCCTGTAACCTTCCTCGATAAATTTATTATAGTATACCAAAATATTTGTTTTGTTCGAAACTTTTCAGTTTTATAATATTAATAATTAAAATAATTTTAAATTATTCAAAACTTAAAAAAAATTTTTCAACATGATAAAACTAATTGTATTTGTTAGGCTATTAAATACAAATTAAACTACCACTAGTCAGCAGTTTAAATGTAAACAAAAAATAAATAAAGCTTCTACTAAGTTCGTCTTAATTTATTACAATCATTATCGTAAATAGTTAAGTATTTTTTACTTCTGTGATCTAACGTTGGAGATGTTTGTCATTTGCAATGTCACACAATTTTTATAATGTAAATATAAAAAATAAGCCGTCCACTAACATCAACGTTGGTAGCTTCCGTTCATCTTTACGTGTCAACTAGAGATTTAAAAGATTATGTAAACAATTGGAACATATTTCAAGACTCTTGGTCTAACAAAAATTTATTTATTAATATTTTTATTTTAGAAATGATTTAATTTTTGAAATCTTTATGTACATAAGGTTCATTAAGCGCATCTCTCCGCTCTAGCAGTCAATGTCTCGAAATTAGGCGGAAAGCGGAGAAAGAAATCATAAATCTAGAAAATGTGTGAATAAATAATGAGTTTAAAGAGCATAAAGGAAGCTCGTTTCATAAGAGTTAAAGGTATTTCCATAAGCTAATACCCCGATATATTTCTAAAAGTTAATATATGTGCATAAAAGATGTGCACTCAATTATTCATATCGACTTTACAAGTTCTTGCAAATTGCGTAGAATAGCAAAAACTTGACCCGGCCATTGCCATCGCTTCGAGGCCGTAGAGCTAAGTATTTTGTTAGTTTTATTTAGACGACGGTTTATCCTAGCGCACGAATACGTTTATATGTGAAGCGTTAACTGCAGCATTTCTGACTTACGGATAGAAGTTTTAAAATATAAGTACAAAAAGAAATCTATTTGTTTATGAAACAATTTGGCCAAAACATATTTTTAAATAATTATTTGAAAGTGTTACCGCTGACACTTTTAATACCGTAATAGTAATTAAATTCTGTCAAAGTATATCTAAATGAAGCATTTAATAACCTAAAAGACCATGACAGGCAATCTAGAACGACTACAAAGTAGGACAAGTTGAACATAAATTAATTTATTTTATGACAATAGTTCCATTGTATATAGGAAGGGAATATACAAAATTAACTTGTAGAGTAAAAAATAAGTGTGCATTTTTGAAGATATTCTGTGTACTTACTTAGTATATAAATGTATTGTATGAAGAATAACAATAACATAATAAGTTAATTTCATCATTTTAGTACTAGATTATTTCAATATTAACTAAATAAAGTTTTGGCATCACTGTGTCTCCGTAAATGTTGGACATGATGATCGAAGGTACGAATATTTTTTTAGGGATTTTTTCAGCGTGATTATTTAAAGCTAGGTGTTAAGTATTTTTAAAATTTATTTTATATACATATACGAGTATATATGTATATCTATAAGATGCCTGCCTATTATTGAATAAATTAAACGGCTATTATTTATACGACTGATAGTTGAAAATGAGCAGTAGTTAGGTGCATTCGCTAGAAATTACAGATGTTATTTGAATTATATGCATTTATGCAAAGAATTGCATGTAGTAGCGTTCTACTTACATATATATGCCAAATGGCTAGCAAGATACTGATGTTTAATTAATATTTCATTCTTAATATGCATGCTTTTATAATCTCAGGCCTAAAGTGAAATATATTAATTGATATAAATCGTACCGATATGAGTCTACTTACGATCACGTCGGGTTTTCTAATATGTATTTCAAATATTAAGCTATATATAGCTATATATAAGCTATACGTGATATATCTGGTTAAAGAGTTTCAATTTACGGTGTGCAAATCATGGCATGTCCTCATGAATGTGAAAAGGAGTAGTAGAGAGGAGTTCGAGAAATTCAAACTACTATTTATTTGGTTTTTTGTTCTTAACGAAAGTATGCTTCATAAATTTTTACGTCATCAATTGTGATGAAAAATTTATTCGATACATATAATTGCTTAGTTAATATATATTTTTTATTCGTACATAGGGACACATACACTTAGTAAAATCAAAATTTTTACAGAAATAAATAAATTTATGTAAGAAGGTAAAATCACTAACTAAATTATCTATTTAAAATAGTTTTAGGTATTTCCGGTAAAATAAATTTATTTTATTACTGTGCATGGCATAGACAAGTTATGTCTGACTCAAGTCTAAAATAACCCAAGACTCTTAAGCCATAAAGAACTATTCTAGAAAATACAATTGTAATTTCATAAAGACATTATACCTCATTCACTTTATGTCATATACATTATTAATTCAAAGAACTCCAATAGTATAGAATGAATTTATGATCTTTTATTTGACAAGCATTAAACTTTAAAACAGCATCTCCTAGCAGCCCGAGGCTGATTTTAATAGTTTCAGTTTAATATTGAATCTTTATCTTTTGTTCTTTTTTTTTAGTTAATATATAAGTTAAAATTAAATTGAAATTAATGTCGTACCCTAAAAAACCATTGAACAGAGTATCTTAATACTAGGTTCCCTTTACCTAGGGCCTATGCCATTAAAAAAATATTAATAAATATATTATACACAACAATGGTTTATAATCATTTGATATTTAAGCGTAATATACAATAAATTTCAAATTAATTGACTAACAGTTTTCGTACTAATCAAAAAAAGTAATTGCATGAAGTAACTTTTATTAAAAATAAAAATTGTCTAACGCATTTTATATGTAAATATAAGTACTATATTATATTATATTGTTTTTAAACTTTAAAAATCATAATTTAATTAGCTTAAAATAGTATTTTCAACACAAAGTAGTAGTATTTTAAACAAAAAAGTATTTTAAATTAAAAACACAAAACATTTTGTTTCTTTACAAACAATTTCATCTATACAAATGTTAACAAGAAATTTCCGCCAATATTTACCATCAATCATAATCTTGTAGTTAGTTATAGTAACAACACAGCTAAAAATATCGACATCTCAGATTAGCTTGTTTAGTCAGTCTCAAAGTTCAAAGTAAACCTTTCATCAGATATTCATGGTCCACTTTTTGTGGAATAGACATATACAGAAACTTAATATTACCACACAAAGCTGCTCCTCTTCTCGCCCACTTGGGTTCTTAACACCAAGTTTTTCTGCCGTCTAATTATTTCTATTTCTCCGGCCTGGTATAGCAAATTTGGCCTGGCCTTTTAACACTAGGTGCTAGATTTATTTGCCTAAGTGTATTTCCAATAGTGCTTTCATCTTTGATTGTTTCGATTACAGTTAGGATTTCTACTAAAAAAATCAATTTCATGTTGACCGGTTTTTATTTCATGGTGCAGCAGAGCGCTGGACCGTGTACCATTGTCATTCAATCGGCCCCATTGTGCCCTTTGTCGGACCCCACCATCATTCGACATGGGATAGTGAATGTTAAAATATCATGTCTCCCTGCTCCCATAAAAAAATGATATTATCGTCATGTTGTTATAAATATTTATTTTTTATGATTAGGAATTATATTTTCATTTAAAATACTTTCCAGGGATTTATTTCTATGATATACATATTATATTGTAATGGTTTGAAATGTAGAATTATCTACAGTTGCCATATTCAAATGAAGTGCCTAAGGCCTAACTAAACAAGCCGGTACAACTAAAGTTTAATTGCTACATACGAGTACGTCATAAGGCTACGAATTTAAATAGGATGAATTTTTTACTAATATATATGTTAAACTTGTTAATTAATTAATTAATTGTTAATTACAACTTGTTATCACACAGTTGTACTGTTTGCTAAAGGAAAGTTAACTTGATCCTTTCAGTGTAAATAAGTAGCCCATAAAAATAATTAAAATAATGTTTAATTTAAAATTATGCTTATATTACAATAAATGAGAGGTTGTTATATATTATTTTAACTATTGTTAGATATAAATAAAATTATAACATTATTTCGTAGGTATACATTATTAATTTCTACAATATATATATAAATAAACTGAATTCGGTAGGCATTACATATGTAAAAATGAATGTTTTACGTACATTCCGATAGACCAGTTATGTTCCGGTAAATTTTGCGGGTAGCCTTTGTTAAATTTATAAAGAGAACTGGTCAATATCTTATAACAAACGTAAATATTCATTAACTTACATTATACTGTAAATAATTATTTAATTCAACGGTGAGTTTGGTTTCGAAACACTTAAGTACCGCCAAAGACTATGCATATCTTATCTATTCATTAGAGATAATAATATGAGACCATCCATCGTCATGTTAGAATATAACCCACATAAATATGTTTTTTTTTTTTCAAAAAACAAATATCTTACCATTGCCGAAGGTGCAACAGGATTCACCGTCTGTATGCACTAAATAACTATACTTTTCACGAAATATATAACACAAAACAATTTCAATTTCAATCTTACTTGAAAATACTAATACTACTATAAGAATAAATTATAAACAACAGAAGCGTTAAAAACAAATGTTTACATGCGATATAGCGATGTACGTAAAGTTTATGACGCTCAAGCGTGACTAACGACGCGAGTACGCGAGACGGTCGACGGCTAGCCGTGCCGACGCAAGACTGTATGTACACCAGAATTCCCGACTCTCGCAAGCTTTCGGACTCGCCAGAGAACACCCATCCTGCTCGCGCAACCGGTCACCTGCCGCTTAAAAAATAAGGATCTCAACATTTCGGCGAAACTCAGACCAAACTAAACACCACTTTCTATACGTAGACAGGTATGCAGGATCCTCCTTTATCGGGTTGCATTGACATCCAGAGCGCTGAAGTGCGCTGGTTTAGTTTAAATACTCTCACGCACACGTTAACTCTAAGAGAACAAACCGTTCGCACGCCGCAAGCTGTAATTTGAAAACATTATCTATCATTCAAAATCTGAGAAATTGCAGTGGGAACGAAACGGAATATAGATACACCGTGATACGTGCCAAGAAACTGGCGCCCCGTTGATAACGAATGTATAAACAATGAGAGCATTTTAACACCCTACGCATAATAGCTGCTACAAACCAAGTGAGGATTTTAAACCACATATTCGGATTCAATTTACTGGTTGTTTCCGTGGTTTATCTCGGTGTACATCCTACGTCAATATTTATGGATGCAAAGTAAAGAAACTTCTCGGTTTGTTTGTCCACCCTATTGTACTGTTGAGGCAACATCTCGCTGTTATGCTACCAAGGATTATCCTTCACAGATACAATATTCTTGTGCAAATGAAAGACCGTGTTGTTAGCAGTGATAACAAAGGGATATCTTAGCTCAACAAGTCGAATACATCGATGTCCGTACTCTATAATAGTAATCATACCCGTCATCGCTTACTAAGTAAAATTCACTTTATCTAAGTAAAATTTACAATGTTTTGCTTATGTAACATATTTAATACTTAATAGCATAATAATTTATTTTAAGAAAGTATCTAGATGTACGATATTAAAACAATAAATATCTATATTTAAATTAGAATGTATGTGGTATATTCTCTTTAAATAACAGTGTCTCAGCATGCGTACATTTTATTTTGTACAGTAATATAAATGTTGTAAATGTTTTTCTTCAATATATATATATATATATATATATATATATATATATATATATATATATATTGTGTTTTTATATATTAATATCAACCCTGCGACTTAGGAGCGACATGGCAAAGCACTCAGTTGGTAAAGGTTTACAAAGGAAACTACTTTCCTCTTTTAACATCAGTCGTCATAGCATATTTTTTATTGTATGCAAAATTAAAAAATAATTAAAGCTTACAAAGTTAAAATATTAGCACTGGGTTTTATTATTTTTTTAATTACATATATATTCGAAATTATAGATAAATATTACAATATAAGATTATGTTATAATGATTATTTGGGATAAAGCTCATGTTTATTATATATCTAATAATACACATAAACCATATTCTTTATGAGAATAATAAAGTCTTACTTTTTATAGAAAAGACCTACATTTATAAAAAGTTCATAAATCTACAAAAGTACAGTATCTATAAGAACATGCAACAACAATTTAAATTTAAAACTTGTATTAAAATAAATAAATTAATAACATAAACATAACGTACCTACACAAATTTCTCGAGTTAAATTTACTCTTTCTAACTTCGTACTTTATCTAACAATATGTCACCATGTGTTCATAAGTTTTCTTCGAAAAATTACATTCAATCAATATTAACTATAGTTCTACTTTAAGTATAATTCTACATCTAAATTAAATAAAATTAATAATGTCAATTTTATACTTAAACTATTAGCAGCTTCACTCTTTTTACCGCACCGAAGGGCAGGCAGAGACAGTAGTGTTCGAGACATTGCGTGCTGTGGTGAGCTTGCGGCGTCAAGTTTGCCTCCCAAAGGGGGAAAATGAAAACTATTCGAATCCCATCCCAGAAAGTGGTGATAAAAGCCATAATAATCATGTTTACAGTCAGACACTGACCCATTGCGCCACGGCAACCTCAAATATTAGTAGGATTAATAAAATCATTAATACGTCATCAATAACTCGTCTTCTAGACGGCGTATCAAGTATTTCTTGTTTATTATTTATTAATAAATCGGTTTCTAGGCCGCGAATCAGGTTCATCTTCATGCTTGACATTCACTAGATTTATCAACTTTAGTTAAATATCTAAATATAATATTTTCATATGATGTCTGTGTCTGTGTGTGTGTAATCTGTGTAGGAACGTTACTCTAAATAGAGGTGGAGATAGTATAACAAGCAAAATAAAATAACAAATATTTATTTTATTTCGTTAAATATTATTAATTAATTTGATAATCATTTTATATATATATTTTTTAAATCATCCATAAGCATAATATAATTTATATTTTTTTAGAACTTTTTCCTTTAGTCTATAGACAATAGTTTATGAAAATTTATGAAAAATATATGTAGTATACGTGTGTTTCGATGTTTTCTAACCACTTCTGATTTTTCGCGGTTTTCCCATGTCTAGTAGACAATTTGCAGCCTACGTAAATTAACAAAACTTTTGTCTACGAATAACACATGAACCGTTCATCGTTCTCATTTTTAGGTATTAAAAATAAATAAATAAATGTCCTTATAACTTGTAGTCGCTTAAGCAACCAAAAAGGAAATTCTCCTAATGATGATATTCAACAATGCTGTAACGACTAGTGCATGGTTATGATACAAGCTATAATTACAAGCGTAAACAAGTAACAGTACCTACTAAATATGTATATCGTTCTGAATGTAGCTAGGTTACGATTTACAAAGGAAAATGTAAATTATTATTATGTTTCTATTTTATAATAATTTTTTTTGCAGCCATACGCTTTATCCCAAATAAAGGGTAGACCGAGAGAATCGTGTTGAGATTGCATAACCCAACTCTGTATTTTATTTTGTTAGAGTGCAACAATGAAATTAATTGAAATCATTCGGGGAAGTCCCCGAGAGAGTAGAGGGGGTTCGGTCTTTACACAACTGTCATACTGTTTGGTTGTCCCACTGCGCTACTATAGCCTCGAAATTATAAAATAGTAAATATATAAAATCATAATTATTGAACAATTAAATATTATCAATAAGTGCCAGTAACCTAAAGGACCTATAAATATTATAAAATTGCTACTAACTATAAAAACTAATTTATTTGATTTTTTTACTCTCCCCCCTTTGAGCTTTTGCTAAAATATTAACAAAAACATGCGAGTAGCATAGCACTTTAAGGTCTTCCGGACTTGAAACAAAAATTTTTTTAGTTTCACATAAGTGTTTCCGCATATAGCATGTAGCGTATTAAAGGGTAGACAGACAGAACCTAGTGTTGAGACATTCTGTAATATTGATTTGCAAAACTCAACACCGCGCTTCGCAAAGCAGAGCGGGAAAATGACAATAATATAAATATAATTTTAATCCACAAACACCAAAGTATAAAATATTAAAACAAAATACGCTATATTGTTTTATAAACAAATTTGTATTTTAATTTGTATTTTAATAAATTTTAATGCATTATTACTTTTAAATTGATTCATAAAAAAAATATTATTCCAAGTTTGTAAGCCGCGTAGTGAAAGTTAAAACGACCACCCGAAGCTTTCTGAGTACACCTGCTTTTAAGCATCCTGTTTGCTCTTTGTCGTCGCTTAGTACCTACTTGCATGGAAGTTCTTATTAGACTTATATATTACAGACCCTTACAATACGCAAGGTGAACCTTTCACTTTATTTTATTTCTTAATTTATGTTCAGAGGTAATTATCATATCCAATAAAAATAATTCTGAATGGAATATCTCCTTGATAACTTCAATTTTGCGTACGTACCTAATATCCATAATAATAATAGGTCAGGCCGCCGTGGTCGAAGTGTTTAAATACTACGATGACAGCGACGGCGATCATGGCGCAGCGGCACGGTGTCTGACTGCAAACGCGACGGTTATGGGTTCGATTACCATACGGGGAAATAATTTATTTTTAGTTCGTCGCTCTGGTTATAAAACAAAGCGCAGCGTCGAGTTCCAGCCACTCAACACGCAATGTTTTGAAAATTCGTCAGAAAATGGAGAACCAACTATAAAGACTAAGCTTCGTCTGCCTACCCTACTATGTGCGAGATAAAGCGTGAAGCAATTTTTTAATTATACATATATATTTTTTACTAACGTGTTACAGTTTAGGTAGAAATTTCTCTTCGTAAAAATTTCCAAGAAATTATTATCGCTTAATTCGATTCAATCGTCATGAAATAATAAAGTAATATAATTTTGTAAAAAAATTAAATCTTTTAGCGTAGCTATTAAATCTTTTTGTTCACAAATCCATATTAGTAATTGACGTTTCAATACGGTTATTATGTTTGTCATTCTTCATAGTTACAGCAAATATGTTGCAACCGATCATTTGTAATATAGTATTTTGAATTGTTTAGTTTACTATAATATTTTTGAGTAATATATTTTTGATCGATAGAATTTGGCAAAAGTCTTACTGAAACATGGCAGGTGTGGTTAATAAATAAAGGCTTCAATGGAAATTGTATAACCTGACTACGTTACACAAGTTATATTATGTTCATTGAAACTTGTATTATTTTATATATACATTCTTAATATTATTTATATCGTTTATTTGTTTTGTTTCTAGAGTTAATCGCTTCATTTTTAAATATCGGTGATATGATTGATCTGGCTATTGGCACACCGGAGGTAATTACATTCAATATAAGTCCCAAACATCACCTTAACATATCTATTTATTTATTGTCATTATCGTTGCTTAAAACTAGAAAAAGGAATACTAATTCACTATATATTACCTAATACCATTGAATTTAAATTGTATAATTAATGATAAAATATAATATTATTAAAGGTGGGCGTTGTAGATTTTGGTATGCTGCATACAGTACTGCACTGTCTTGCACAACAGTTGCGTGTGTTAGACAAGAACGTGGAATTGCGAGGCAGTGCGGCGGTGCTACCCCCTGGGAAAGAAAACGTTCGCACCATCACGATCAACGAATATATAGTAGACACAGATGAAAATGTAAATATTATTTGCCTATTTCAAAATATTGTTACGTTTGTCCGGGTTAATTTCCGGAACGCCTGAACCGTTTTTATCGAACATTCACTGAAAGATAAAGGAGGTTATGGAGCAACATAATTAGATATATAGGTTTATAATTTTTTCAAAGTGATTCGAAAAGATAAATTTAAAATACTTATATATACAATACAAGCAAATTAAACCACATAACATCAATTAGGCTTATCATAAAAGGTACATAATATAATTTATTTAACTATTTTAATACTGTGTCATACACATTATTTCTAATTGTGTATAGCTATTGGCCGAAAAGGGTTCATTTAGAATTACATAATAAAACTAAAATGTATAACTAATATATTATAATTGTATAAAGAAACTTATACTTGTTTTTTTGTATAAAGAAACTTTTAGTTTATTTATACCATTAACTAGGAAACCGATTTTTTTTTATTTGAAGCCTGCGTTATTATCAAATTAACAATTTAAAAACTAGTTAACGGTTCATATTTATCTCGCCTATTTTATAATATTTATCTTATATTTCTTTATCTCATCTTATTTTTTATGTAATTTGTAAAGCTTTTATAAATATACTTTTTCATCTTTGTGTTCGATATACATCGCTTCATTTCACATAAACGGATTGTGAAAATATTTATATTTAAATAAAATTTAAAAAAATTGTAACATGAAAATAGAAATAGAGATCTAAATAGGATTTCGTTCATACCTTGATCGGTTATAATGCAACAAAATTGTTATACACAGTACACAAACACAAACACTCATAATCGGATTATCCGGATTTCTGAAATGAATTTGTTTTTGATCCATGCAGTTGGTATTGCATTTAAATTTATATATACATTATGAACGAATGTAGTTGTTAGTTCTTAAAGTTCTTGTTATTTAAAGCTTGACGAGCATTTTGCGAGAGATTTTACCTAGACAGAATACAGAAAAATGTTATATTTTTCAATTTTCTTATATTAATAGTAGTTAAAAAGGACTACATTCAATATATTTTATACATTATACTTAAAAATAACTTTAAGTAAAATACAAACTTGTACCTTATCCGGAATTTGAAACTGTAACAAAGCGCTCAATAATCAAGTATAAAAAGATCACTGCTGTGCTGTAAAGACTTTATTAATAATATTCTTTTATATAAATATTATTTATTTACAAAAGCAGTACATCATTACATATTTAATGTATCTAAATTATTACATTATATACTCGAAATGATAACATAACTTAATTTTGCTTATCCATTCAGAGCAGCTTGTGAATTGTGACGATTCAGTAATTTCGAACAATTCGTAAAGGTCGAACAACTTTCGACTGTATTAATGGGAAATTGGTTTTACGTATTAGCTCATTTTAAGGTTGACGCACCGGTAGGCACAGTGGAAATTCAAAATTATATTGCGGATGATCAATTTCGTCGTTGTCTTTTTATTAATAATACTTTAACAGTTGAAGTTATATCCGAACGTGATGTCCTTCGTTAACACCTATGTATCTTATATTATTTAAATTCTTGTATTTCAGGCCAAAGAAGAGAAAGAAAAAGTCTTAAAAAAAGCTGAAATTGGTAAATTTCTTTTACTATTATGGAATATTAAATTTAATCAACATATTATTAACAATATTCTATTAAGTAGTTCTTGTTTTCAGCTCCTGGTCCTCCACGTCCGCCCGATACACAGGATACAATACTTGTTGGTTAGATAATTAATTCTAACTAGGTATATTTTTTATTTACCACAAACTAGAGGAAACACAATGGAAAGTCACTTTGTAGTTAACTTTCCGTTACTTGTGCCTATTTGTTAAACAAAATGTTATTTTTTTACTTAATTACATATTTATTTATCATTTATATTGGGTTTTTAAAAATCTATATTTTTTATTACAGTGGAACGAAAAAAGAAAGCACCAGCCAAAGGTAACATATACCAATAGTATGTTAATATAGTTTTTCTTTAAGTTTAACACTTAATTTTTTGCACATTTTATAGATATTGATTGTTTATTGGCAGACTATACAATATGTATATATTGTATAGTCTGCCAATAAAAAATATAATAGAATAGAGGGTGTTTTTTAATTTGGTAAAAATACAGGTCGCAGTCCACGCACACACTCTCCTCCATTTCCTATGCCTCGTGATATCACGTCAACAGAAAGATTATCTCTGGTCACGATAAGCAAATTTAATATTCTCGAGAGTACCGTTGAAGATCTCAAAAATCGTGTATACGGTGTCATGCCGAAAAATGAGGAAATCTTAGAAGAAGTCAGGTATAAAGACTCAATTGTGAGTAGAACTATACGAACCTATAACGTGAAAAATCTAACAAGACTATTTCTCCGTAAAATGATTATATTATATGTTATTGAACGTTACTGACTATATGTACATGTGGCTGTAATAACTATAACTTTATCATTGGATAATTGAGTATAATAATATATTTTCCTTGTAAATTTCCCCTCAAGTGTAGATCGATTATAATACCGATAAATTATATCAGTATTATAATCGATGAGGACCGTTGTGGAGCAGAGGCACGGCCTATGCCTGTGAACGCGACGGTACGTGGGTTAGATTCCCACACGGAAAGAACAAAATCATTTCATTTTCTTCACTCATCCAACAAGGCAAAAGCGCGGCGTTGAGTTCGGAGGAAAGCAGGGAACGGAGTGTCTTAACACTTTCTTAAGCCTACGACTCCCTCTGTCTCCCCTGATATGTGCGGAATACAGCATGAAGCTATATATATAATTTACCACCATCGTATTTTTTATAAGACTTGATGTTAAATATAAAAAAAAATCTTTTCATATGAAATATCTTAAACCTTCAACATTTATTTACATTACATAACGTAAACCGTCGTCAGATTTAGCGAATATTCACAGATCACAAACAAACCTAAAAGCCATAACAGACATGTGGACGTCTTTAAATGTATCGTCAAGATTAGAAGCAGCTGAAACTGGTATCTCTAAACTCAGCTCATTGGTGCAAGACGTGTTAACGAGTTCCACGACTTTAGGAGATTTACAACAGCGTTCAACTATTGAGTAAGGCTTTTATATGACAAAAACAAACAACTTAAGTTTTCTGTCCATTTTTTAAATCTATAAGTGATTAAATATTATTTAAATAATTTATTATTCTTATTACCATACGACAATTCAGAGTGATTGCATATAATTACAAATTTGATTAAAAAAGTGAGTAGATTACTTTCATCCTAAATTTTGTTAAAAATTTAAAAAGTACATTTTCAACAGACCCTCGGTCTTAGCACCTCCGTCCTCCGTAGCACCTCCGTCCTCTGCAGCACCTCCGTCTTCCATAACGCAGCCATCAAATATAGCACATCGTCCTTCAACACCAGCACCAATAGAGCCGTCACAACAAATTTCAACTATAGAGGATTTATCGAGCACAGAAGAATTGGCAACTATGCAAACACGTTTAGACCGTATACGAGCAGACCTGGATAACTTAGCTAATACGTTTTATACCGCGTTTGGAGATTTACATACTGGTTATTTTTCCAGATATATTATTTTTTTTTAATATAAAACATATATTCTAATGTTTGATATTCGGAATGCTAAGAAATGTCGGGGTGGCAGGGGAGACCTGATACGTTCCACTTAATGACAAACCCTGGGATATATGAGAGTCAACTCTATGTGCTGTGATAGTCGAAGAACTTACCGATGACTGTCGCAATTCAGCACCATTGTGTATTTTAAAGAGTTTAATAGACTCTTTCACTTGAAGTTTTTCCCGCACATAAGGAATTTCAAGTTATTATTGAGTGCATTAATTACATTATGTGCTATTTACAATAGGAGCAAGAAACTTGATAAATTGAAAAATTTACAGGTTCTGCATCACGAGCTGAGGCTGTCACTCCAGCGACTCGTCCTTCTGGTAATGTGCTTTCATGATCGATTCCAATATTGTCATTAAAATTATTTATACTAATAAAATGATCTGTAGTGAACTTATATGAATGTACGGTCGACATAAAATTATGCACAAGCATGACATTGTGCATTCTGTGGTGGAACTCAACGCCGCGCTTACCTACGTAATAATTGCTATATTTAATATTTACATAATGTCGGGTTTATGAACCTACTTTTATTTACAATCTTTTGTCATAAAAAAAATCATTCAGTCTATTCTCCTTTTTACACAAATTTAAGACAGCATGTTGAGTGGCCGAACTCAAGGCCGCGGTGTTACTTACCCAATCGGGAAAATAAAAATAATTTAAATATAACTATGCCGTGGGCCGAAATTGAATCATCACTAAACAACTTTCGCTAAGACAAATTATATTTATCAAAGCAAAGCACGATGTTAAATACATGTCTCAAAAATTTGGGAACGAAGTGACCTATCACTAGGTTCCCTCTACCCTGCTTTGTGCGGGATAAAGTTTAAAGATTAAAAAAAAAACATTATTTCTTATAAGGTTTTTTTATCTTTAAATTAAAATAAATTTTAAATTATAATTTGGCTAAACTAACACGGTTGTATTTTTTATTCGATCCTCTAAGCCTTGGCTAATACGTGAATATTGATGAGATTAAAAATATGTACAATAAATAATATTTAATATCATCAATACCTAATAGAGAGAAAACAAGCTGAAGCTCCTCGTCGGACTTCTGCAATAACTTCAAATCTAATGGAAAGAGTCGCGGAACTAGAAAAACGCGTTTCAGAATGTTGCGATAATATCGGAAAGAACGAAGGCGTAGTTCAAGATCAGGTACCTACATTCAACTGAACAATAGTTGTTTAAAAGCGTAATATAATCTACTGGTTGAAATGAGAATTTCTAACATCCTTTTGATTTATTTACATGCTATATATGGTCATGTATATAGCAATTATCTATACCGTAATAGGATATAAGCAAGTAATTTATTATTTGTAGAACTATAGCTTTCGTAAGGGTGACCTTTAAGTTACAATTTGTCTCTTATGTCAACTGTATATCAGAATACCTTCATGCGAACATATTATGAGAAACATATTATATGTATATCTAGGTACTTTTTGCCAACCAAAGTAATATTTCGAATGAATATATTTCAAGCTTTTATAGAAAAAACTTGAAAATAAGTAAAATTAAAATTTCCCTAAAAGAAAATCTTGATACATATATGTGTAGGTACTTAAAAGCTATAGTAACATACATGTACCTTTTATGATAAATTATTTGTATATATTATATATAATATTTTATTATATACGAAACATTCCAACAAATAAAAATTCTAATAATGGGCAATATATATTCTAGATTAATTCGTTCCAAGATCAATTGGAATATTTAATTAAACAAGTGGCAGCGCTCACAGATGAGCTGGCATCTGGCAAATTATCACCTGACCTTATAAAGGATTTGCAAGGTATGATACCGATCATATAATAACGGCCAATTGGTGTAATTAATTACTTAAGTTTCTCTTTTACAAATTGCTTATTTTAAGTAAGTAAATTACAATACGTGTATATCTGTCTAATGTTTTGTACTATTTATAATGTTTTAAAAATATTATCAATACCAACCAACCGTTCATTATTTTATTTTTTTATCCTTATGTATTAAAAATAGATAGAAGGATACTTCTAAAAGATCATTGACTTAGACTAGAAGGATCTTAAACTTAAATATTCCCACAAGTCTCATTGAAACTGCGATGTTGATGCCAAATCTATACTCTCTCACAATTTTTACCAGAATATATAATTTATTTATACAGAATATAGAATTTAAATTTAGAAATAGTTAATTAAAATAACGGGTACATACTATAATAGGTTTAATTGAGAACTATGTACGTATTTGTTTAAGGTTTAATGACGCTTTTCCAAACCGTACAAGATATGCAGGAACAATTAAAGGAAGTGAACGACACAGCCCTTCAATTAGCTAATGAAAAGGAAGATCGACAAACTCACATGAACGTATGAACTCATTTATTCAATAATTTTAATAAGATGGCCGTGTATATCATTCCTTAATATATCATAGAATTTACTTAAATAAAATCACATATTTCTTAGTATAAAAGTAGATAAATAATATTTTTAAACAGATTCATCTTACTTACAATTTTTTATGTGGTTCCCGCGGGACAGGAGTTTTCCCTACTTGGACATATTTATTTATTGTTATGTGTACTTACCGTTTGTTTATAGCTTTGTGTATGCTATTTTTTTTCGGGATAATATAGTTATAAACAAAACTCACGTTAACACTTTGTTCATATTGATTTGTATAGTATGTTTCTTGAGGTGCAAACTTTGTGAACTAACACTGTTTTACTAAACTATAATATACTTGAAATAAATGAATACATGATTTGGCCTGTAAATATTAAATAGATTATAATTCTCTGGCTTTACGTTACAATACATATATGCACGTATATTTTTCCCCTGTAGGCTCTTCTAGAACAAATAGAACTATTGAAGACAATTAAACTGGATCGTGAAGATATGATAGAGGCGATGGCTGAGAAAGCAGACCTACGTATGGTTGCCCGCAAGGTATCGCACGATCAGTTTGAACTGGCATGCGACGATCTCTCGCGAGGACTCGAGCATACACTCGGAAAACTTAATACACAGGTACGTATGTGAATATATAATAAAATAAAATTGCTCCCATTTTTTTAAACGATATTTCAGTATACCATATAAAATAGTATATCATATGTAATATAAAATTTTAGGAATCATTATGGCAACAAGCTCTAGACGACATACAAAGAGAAATAGAAACAAAACTGGATAAAATGGAACTTTCACCTGTCAAAGACTTCTTTAACACGAAATTACGCCTCTTGCAAGACAATTTGAAAAAAATGGCTTCTTTGCGTAAAGAAGTGGAAGCTGCTGGCACCAAGCGACGATTGCTAAGGTATTTACAAATGAGAACATAAATAATCACTCATACGGCTAGTGCCTCTAATATAAACAGTAAAAGGTTGAAGTCTGAAAGGTTTAAAGTTAGGGGTTTCCGAGGACGATCATGGACGAAATGGGCAGAAGGATAAGTATATACTCATCACTAGACTCATTCATTATCCAAAACTAATCTATAAAAACTAAAAAAAATTTGGTTGAGTTAAAATAAAAGTAGAACGTAATTGCACCTTGTGAATAAATTTTAATAGCACTTGATTCTTGGTAATATTACATCTTGCCTGTAATGTGGTCTCTTTTCATATACTGACTAGCTTTCCACTGGCTGCAATGCCCGCGTGGTGTTCAATTTACTCATGAGGTATTTTCTCATAATAAAAAGTAACCTGCTATCTCCAAAACAAAAATCAATTAACACTGAATTTATTGAACAAAGAATTTGAATGATATTTATTAACTTATATAACAGATAATAAATATTTAAGTGACAAAATTTTTTTATATATATTCCTTTTGCATTTGAAAACTTATAATTAGACCAAATAAATCTTCATAATAGATACTTTTTTAGACGTCCACAACTCGATACACTTATTTATAAAGTGACTTACGTTATTTATTACCGACTTCCGTATGAACAAGGATTTCAAAGCGATGACTTATACAAGGCTTAAATTAAACAATCAATGTTAACGAGCTGTTAAACTTTTTTTAGAATTAGAACTTAGTTATTTCTTAACTTCTTTCGTTATTATATTCCTGTAAATTATCGTAACTTTTTATATTACTTATCCCACAATTATTCTTTCCCGTAAAAAAAATTGCATATAAGTAAATTTAGGTAAGTATTGGTAGAGGTGACTATTCCCGACTCGGCAAATAAATCATTATTATTTTCCCGCTCGGGTAAGACAAAGGGCGGCGCTGACTTCCGCACCACAGAATGTATTCATATTATGTATTCATGAATGTATTCATATATGGGTGGAAAGTGGAGAAGGGAGAATCTTAACACTGGATTCCCTCTGAGGCAAATTGCCCTGCGAGATAACTTTAACACTAAAGAAAAATATTTTAATATAGATGAATTTACTGTTTAAAAGAATGATCATTTATGGTATCCTTTAACAAACAGGGACGTGAACTGTATATCATGCGACGCAAATGCCGTAATGCCGATAGAGGCGCCATCGACCGTGCCTGTCCTCAGACCTCTGCCCGCTAACATATCTATGAAGCCTTATCTCAGCTATGAACTGGGTATGTGTAAAATTATAATATTTAATTACCTGTAAGTAATTATGAAACGACTGTAAACATTGTTTCTAATTCAAAAACAATGAGTCGTAAATTTTATATGTATAGAACACTATTATTGATGTTTGTGCTTGTGAAACGTAATACCCTGGCAGTCTCTTCTCATGATTTATTTTAAACCACTTCGGACTTCAAAGTACCTATGTAAAAGTGAGTAAAACGCATTTGCTACGTATAAGTTAGCCCTACTGCATCACAACAGGTCTATTTTAACTTGTAACTACTTAATATTATGTTACCGTTCCGATATAACTCTCCCATAATAGATGCCATAAGGAAGACGCAAGCGACGAACGTTCCACAGCGAAATTTGCACGACTGGGAGAATATTGACAAGCAAGTGACGCAACCGAAACCACCACAAAAACCTAAGTAAGTAGTTGGTATAAGAGTTAGTTGAATACTAAGTTTCATGAAAAGTTATTTAAGTATAAAAATTATAATTTTAATAGTTTCAATCTATTTGATTTTTTTTAAAGAACCCATTGTAAAGACACTCTTTTCCCCATTATCAAGACATTGCTTGTTGAGTGACGGAACCCAACCCAACTGTCTTTGTCTTCTTAAAAAAGCAAAGAAATGAAAATAATTCATTCCGCAGAGTGGAAATCGAACCCCCACTCGTCACGTTTACCGTGTCATAGTCTTACTGTGAACATGCTTAAATAAAATTCCAATCAAGCACATCATAAAACTGAATTTAGCTTGTGTCGGAATGGCTGTATTTAAAAGGGACTTTCAATGCAAAGCGTGGCGCTGGCCACTATTTCCTGAACGTACATTTTTCTGCGCTACTTAATAACGACGCTTGAGAAACAAAACATTCTAGTGATTGTTTATTTAGCTTCACGCTGTCACGCACATGGCAAGGTAAGCAGAGGAATCGTAGGCAGAAGGAACCTAGTGTTAAGACACTCCGTGCCCCACTTCCCACCTTTCGAGGCATTGCGTATTGAGTGGCGGAACTCAACGCCGCTCTTTTTGCCTTGTTGCCAGAGCGAAGAAAATGAAAATGATTAATCCTCTCCGAGTGAGAATCGAGCCCACAAACCGTCGCGTTTACAGGCAGACGCTGTGCCTGCCTCTGCGCTACGACGGTCCTCTAGAGATTTGAAAATTTAAATATGCAAATAATTTAAGTTTGTGTTAAAAGAAAAATAGAACGTAATTGCACTTTGCGAATAAACTTTAATAGCACTTTGTTCTTCTACAAACTTTTAATAGTAACATTATTCTGTTACAAGTTCTAATTGCGTTGAACTCTTAACTGTCGGAATACCCATTGTGTAGTTGCCAGTTAGTCGCGAGAAAGTAAGACTGTCTTTGTCTGTGTCTTTTACAATTTAATTAATCGATTGTGTCTACCAGTGTCTTAAAAACGTAGCTTTGAAATATACTAAGTAAATTCTATTATGCCTTTGAAATTGACAGTCTTTTTTTGCCTAAATTACGTTTTGAGTGTTGGTAATCGCCTCTTAGTCGTGCTAGAGTGAAGATAATTCAAGACAACTGTGATAGTGGTATCACAAAACATATAAAATATTGAAATCCCTCCCTATGTGTGGACGAAGGGAGGTCAATATTTTTAATGTCTTGTAATACTTTAGACGTTGAGTCATTTGTAATAATATAAAAGATCAGACTCAAAACACATCTGCAACCGCTACTGCGGCGGCTCTCACACGGTCACGACGGCCGCACAGCGCGTCGCTCGTCTCGGACACTTCATCAAGCAATGGGGCCCTGACGTCGTGCCGCTGTCCTCCGGCCTCGCTGCTGGTGACGATGGACGGGTAGGAACTTCCAATATAAAACTACATAAAACAGAATATCCTTTCACTATTCACTGAAGATATATATATTTTAATGTTTGGATGCTCAAGCAGAGGTAGGGTACATATTTATAATTCAATAAGATTTAATGGCACATATTTCGAGTAATTTTAGTAAGTACGTACTTTATATCTAAATATCAGACAATTATATTGATTTTAAGGATAATATTGTTAATAATAAAATTATATTATTTACCAATTTCTTTTCTTACTGTTTACAGCTATATAAAGTTACTCAAGCGGTGGATGAAAATATTGACACCGGTAAGTTATATTAATTATTGTTACTGTAATATCGCTCATGCACACGTATATTCTTTTTAAAGAGCCTACAAACATGTATACGCGCTCCACGCTAACTCTTAAATATCAAATGTAGCTACTAAAAATGTTATTAATTTCTTGCATAGCGTTAACTGCGCCAATGGAGTTGAATTATAGAATTAAATCATATTTGATATAAATTTTGTACGTAAAAAATATTCCTCGTCTCCTAAAATACGGTGGACTCCTTCTCCACTAATTTACCAGAAAAATAACTAAAAAAAGATTAAGCATTTCCTTTTAAAACTCTTAAAACATATGTAATATAAGAATAAATCAAAAATAATGATACAAAGAAACATTAACAGCCATGAACCTTGATATTTCCTGTACCCCGAGAGCAATGAAGAAGGGCGACCAACCGAAACAAACACAAAAGCCAATATTGGTTAGCGCAGTAAGTCTTTTTAATATATTAAAAAATAACCATTAACACAGACTATAAGCGTGATAATGGTGGTGGTGGTCATTTCCCCGTTCTGGTATGACAAAGCCGGCGCATTGAGTTCTCCCACTCAACACGTAATGAGCTAATTTGGGCGAATGAACGAAGCGAAGCCCAGAGTGTCCTGACAATATATTGTTTGCCTTCATAATATACACATACAGTTAAAATGTTTATTTGCAACAATTGAAAGTAATTTTATATATATATATGTGTATAATAAATATAAAATACATTATGTTTCAGGAAGAATGTCGTTGTTTGGCTGAAGGTTAGTTTGCCCTTTTAACTTAGTTCCTTATTTTGATATCCTTGTAGAATTTGTAATTTTCAATTTATTAATACTTTTTAAATTGCATATTTTAATTTTATGCACAACTTATTCTAATAAATATTATAAATGAGCTGTATAAGATTCTACACGGCTATTACGTCTTTATTATTAACACAATAAAGCTGTCTAAATCTTCCATATTTTTTCAGGACAACAAACAAAGGGATAACAATATTTACATGTTATGTTTATATTATTGTATACTTTGATGTGATTTACTTACTTGTTACATCTGAAATAAAAAACAAACAAACGAAAGAAGTTTAATCATTTTATTGGTAAGTCTATTACCACAATGACCTTACAAAAGATTGATACACTTATACAATTCTAGTTATCTAAATAGTAACAGAATCATCCAGGATCCAAGTATTCTTAACTAAAAACAAATATATTCGCAAAAAACTTAAGCGTTAGAAAAAGACTAATATTTACAGATTGAAGAAATTATATTGGAGTGAAGAGTTTTATTAATTTAAATGCTGTATAATTTGACACTACATTGAATACTAATGATTGTTGAATTTTTAATCTATATAATGTGTAAACGACCTTACTGTATAAATGCGTAATTTACAATAAAAGTTTAAATATTTCAAGTATGTGAAAATAATTTTTAACTACTTTACTGAAGCATTGCCACACCAAGCGTTGGCAGGACAAGTGTCATTCTATACTAAGCTCCATTCAACATTTACAAGTACTACCTAATAATTTATATTACCTCTGTTACATGATATCTTCAAACATGCATAACTATTTTACATTATTTTATATATATTAAGATATAATTGAGTTGTTTTGATTATGTCACTGATACAGTTTATTTCTTCTACTTAACTGTTATTAGCTACACAAATGTCTCATATATTATGAACAATGATTTAACACCACGAGTGCAAAGTTTCATAAGAAATATGATGAGTTTAAACTTATTACTGGAGTTAATAATTAATAATTTCACAAAATGCATTCCCCACTTGACTTTACGTCACTAAATATATTGCATAAGCCAATTGGTAAGTTGGAATTATAATACTACAATATATACAACTGATCTCAGAATGTTAGAAATAGAAAGTAATATAGATTAATTTAACTATAGAATATAAACAATATCAGCTTAGATGGCCACAAGTAGAATGACAACGATCACACAAATTGATGTATACTGTCACAGATAATACAAGTTTTTTGTCTTACACATTCCAAAACTTTGTCTTTTTTTATAAACAATCATAAATTGCCAAAGTACTGCTATTTTAGGAAATTTATTTAAAAATGTACTTGAAATATATAATAATTTAAGACAATACCAGTAACTGTAAAAAATTCAAATATACAAATATTCAACTTTATATAAACTGAACTGTCATTAGAAAATCGCAGGTTTAATTTAAATGAAACACAGCTGTTACTTAAAATCTAAAAACTGCCTTAATACAAAATCTACATATCTGTTGAGAGAGTTATTAATTATACTTTTTGTTACTTCCAAATCTCACTTGTTATATACAATAAACACAATTTTTTTTTAACAAAAGTAGTGGTAAAATAATAAATTCAGTAATATTCAGCTTCACACTTTGTCCCGCATATTCAAACAAAATGTGGTGACAAGACACTATTCTCCACTCTTCACCTGAATTCGATACCTTATTGAGCGTAGTAATTGGCTTAACTCAACACCTTGGTTTATCTCACCAGGCTGGAGAAATCAAAATAATTTCAATATAACCATTCTCCAGGTGTGAGATAGACGCCACAATCATTGCGATTACAGCTAGATGCTATGCCACCAACAAAGGTGATGATAAAATAATATTAAATCGCATACATACATACATATCCGTAACAGGTGTGAATAGGTTGATAATTCGACGTAAACATAATTAGCACTCTCATACTCTTTTGAAGAGTTATTTAAGAATTCACAAGTCTGGTTTGTACAGTAAAATAGATATATTGATTTAGTCATATTTTCATCTTATAAATAAAACAAATCTAATGCTAATTATTATATCAAACTATTCACGCCTGGTACGTATATTTTTTTTAAATTAACGGTGTCTCCCTCTAGCGCTGTAATGGTTTCCGTCCCGACTGTACCGTCGTTCTTTGGGATCGCGAGCGCCTCTGGACCGGTCCCGCCGGTCTCGGTCGCGGTCGCGGGATCTTTCCTTGTCTCGGGATGATTCGTGACTCCTGTGGATACATTGAAAAATATTGTTAATTGTTAAAATGTATTCAACATGTTATAATATAGCGCTCGGTGTCACAGACGGCACAATTTTATATTAATCTGACAGACGGCCGGGCGCGATGTAATGCTGAGATGAAAGATCGCGTTACCGGCGACGGCGAGTTTGATTTGTGATTGACTCGCGGTTCCAACATCGATTTTATAAGTCGTAGGATTAGTTATATTTTAATATGTTAATATAGTTGCACTTATGTTTCTATCATAAAATATTAGTGTTAGTTATATTTAAATTAAGTTAGTTACGTCTAACTAACACTAAGGAAAACAAAAAAATCGTAATATTTCCATTTGACAAGGCGAGTCAAACCTCACATAAAAGCTAGTACGTGATACCTGGACTCTCCAGCGGACCGGCTGTCCCGCGACTTGCGGCGCGGCGTGCCGGCTGAGCGCGAGCGCGGCGACCGCGACCTCGACCGCGACCGCGACTTGCGCGTCTTCGGCGAGCCATGCTGCGACTCGCGCTCGCTGTTTAAATTAAAATCGTCGAACCTATAACATTGTAATGATAATGGTAATACCCTAACTAATCTAAATTGTGAATGGTTTTACGCTGTCGTGACGCACAATGCCCTCACTGCATTTATTTCATTGGACATTTTCAATACATCATTACAATTTTATTATACATTTAACAATACTTACTTATTTTTGGGAGCTTGCGATGAACTATGACTAGAACTTGAGCTTGACGATGAAGTGGATGATGATGATGAACTTCGAGATCTGAAAGTGTAAAAAATATATTTGTGATTAATTTATTACAATAATATTTATTTATTTATTCATAGATTTTAGAAATTATTCAAAATTCTTGCCTTTTTCTGGCTTTTGTTGAGTCTAATTTTCCATTTTTATCCACAGTATTAGACGAACTGTCTGTAGGTTCTTCTTTTTGCTTGTCGTCGTTATCTGAAATAAAAAGTAGAAAACAAGTATATAAAAATGTCCTATAATAATGATGTAATAAATTTTTTAAAATCTAAACGAGCTTAAATCTACACCGCTAACCCATTTTAGATGAGTTGCCTTCCTCCCCGTCGCTGCCCCACAGATCATACTTAGAGAGGTCAGCGTCATCACCCGACTCCTCTTCGTCCTCCTCCTCCCCACCCTGCTCTTCTTGTGAAGCCGATGTTCTAGGCTGAAACAAATTTATGTATAACAACAAAGCCTTTAATACTTGCAGACATATTCATAAAACTTCATGCTGTACACAGACGGAGAGATATTTTAATTACAACTATATTTGTGTGATATAGCATGATGTATTAAAAATAGGTCTTTACTTATTTGTGTAGTCAATGTATACAAACCTTTTTGGTTCTTTTTCCTCTTCTCCCGTCCTTGACGCTCTTATCGGTTTGCTTAACTGTTAATTTTAACCTATTCAATAAGATTGGTTTGGGAAGTGCAAAGCTTTTAAAGTTCCCTATCACAGGTGCGTTTTCATTTATATGTGGTGTTTGATTCTTTTTGTTTTCATCTGAGCTTTTTAGATTAATGTTTAACTTTTTGTGTATTATACTTGGTAGCACTACTGGACCTGGGTCGAAAATATCACTTAAAAAAGGAGTATCCCCGGTGTTTCCATCTAATTTTTCTAGCTCCCTTTCTATGCTTTCATCTATATTGGATTCTTTTTCCCATTCTTCATCATTTGTTAAATTTATTGTTTCTACTTTTTCATTACTTTTATTGTTACAATCATCTTGTCCATTCAGTCTTGTATCGTTTTGTGGAATGTCATTAGGCTTTTGAGAAAGATGCTGTAAATTTTGAAGTGCTAGTAGCAACGTGTTTGTGTTTATATTGGAGAGCAAGTTCGAGATATCGATTTGGGACGAAATTTGACTTAAATTATTGTTAGTATTAGTATCAGGTACTGTAGATCCCTGTGGCAAATTACCTTCTTCAGGTTGTTGTTCGTTCGCTACGTGGACTCTTTCAGTATCATGAGGCAAAAAGCTGTCCTGCATTTGGGCTTTATTATTCATAGTATTATCACTTATAGTAATTGATTCTAAAATATGTACTTTCTTTGAAGGACTTATATTGTTATGAGAATTTATTGGTGGATGGGTATTTCTGTTTTCTTCATTAATGCACCTTATTTCTTCAGATAGAGACGTGGGGATCGGTGGTGGTTTCTGAGTGAGACAATTAATGTTAATTTTTAGCGGACTTGTTGTACTTTGTTGATGTGTAACTTTCGGTTGCACATACGGCATACTTTCACATTTAGATATTTTGCGATAGTTTGTTTTGTTATGTAACATCTGACCCAGACAATTCTTTTCTCTGGTGTCTTTCATATCTTCCAGTAAATCTAGCAACAACTCCTGTTTATTTTTAATAACATTTTGATTGATTAATTTAGTGCCATCATCTTTTTGTACATCGCTGGTAGCATATAGCATATCTGTGGTTGGACTTTGGGTCGTTAAAGATCCTATACTGGGAGGTGACGGTGTGCGTTTTCTTTTTATATCTAGAGGCATTTCTATTGAATCAGAATTTTTGTAAAGGGCGTCGTCATCTTCATCCCATAAAGCTTCGTACCTTCTTTTAGCAGAGTAAGCAGTTTCTAATTCTTTGTTTCTCTCGGTGCTATCTTGACTTTGTTCATTATCTCCAAATATATCCATTATACTTTTGTTTTTATTAGCTGAATTCGACTGAACTATGTCAAATACGCGAAACGCATTTTCAGAGGATTTATTGTTACTTAACATACCAGCAGATTTATCAAATGGTAAGTATTGATCGACAATAGCGTTACTGTCCACCTCATCTTTAGTAAAATCTTCAGGTCGACTTGCTGTGTTGGGTATTTGTGTTGAGACATATCCTATGGGTTCATTCTCCAGTGGGTCAGTAAAATAGTCATTAATTTTACGTGAGATTTCCAAAGGTACGGTAGATACTTCTACTGTTGTTGCAGTACTATTATTATTAGGTACATTACTAGAAAAATTACTACCATTTCCTTTCGCCCAAAAACCTCTTTTCTTTACGTTATTTTTGAAATCTTGATAGTTTTTCTTAGCTGTGGCTGCAAGTCTTGTAGGAACATATTCACTGGAACAACCGTCAGGTTCCGATACATGATCATTTTCTTGATGCCTACGTCTGTCTATTACGTTCATATTGCGTAAATTCACTGTGTAAATATTACCTGTAACTAATGGTGATTGTTCTGAATTCTTAATAGTATTGTAACCTGAATACGATTGACTATCATTAGATAAATAAGCTGTTTGCGATGCTGGATTAGATCGTTTCTTCACTTTTCGCTTTATTTTTCTGTCACCAAAAACGCGCGATCGAAAATCTACATCATCACTGTTATAGGAATATGAATCTGAATCTGATTCATTGACTGAGTGTCGAGTTGTATTTGACTTTGGAGGAGTGCTTTTTCTTCTATTTAAAACTTTAAGATTATTCTGGTCCAAATCGGAGTCTGGGTAGTTAGAGTCCTGACTATCACGAGAACTTGATCTGGTCCGACGATGTGTAGATGCTGATTGACTTCTTCCTTGGGACATCCTATCATCAATAGAGGAACCTCCAGCAACTCTTGCTTCTGAATCTATACCACCAATAAGAAGTGTGTCTGTACTAATACTCTTTTGCCTTAAGCCATAAATAGAATGATTATGAATTTGATTATTTTTAAGACAATCATCTTCAGTATCAGATATTATAGCAATTTCATCAGGATTTGATGTTTTTATGTTTGTTTTCTTTCTATTATTGTTATTCATTTTAATATTTATAATTGAAGGTGATCTCTCTGTGTCCTTTTTAGTTGTGTCTGAATGTGTATCAATCAAACATCCAGTAGATATCAATCTTTGTCTCCATGCAAAAATTGTTTTGAAGTCTGGAGCGGGTTTATCATACATCATTTCAAATTTATCAGTACTAATTTTACAATTGTTGTATACTATTGCAAATGCTGCGGCTTTTACTCTTTCTTCTAGTGTATATGTAACTTCAAAATCTTCAGCTGCAGTTTGCCCCGTGAATTTGTATATTACATCATTATTTGTTGAGGACACTCTATTTTCCATAACTGGATTATAAGTCTTTAAAGCTGGGGATGCACTGTTATCACTTCTACCAACCTTGGAACTAGTTTCATATCCTGAGGAACCAGTTTGATCTTTGTCTCCTGTACTAAAATAGCGTTTACGAGATGTGCCATTTGTCTTGTAAGGAGATGTAGCTATATCAGCTCTGTAATAGTTAGGTTGGGTTTGGAATTGATTTCGCCGTAATGCAATTTTATTGAGAGGAGGCAGTTCACAGATTGAGCCATCACTAAGACTGCCATTAACTTTTTCAATATCCTTTTTTAATAGCATAGGCACACTTGGAGGTGGTACAGGCATCACAAGATCCGTTTTTATTTCCTCCTGCAGCATAGCCGATGGCAACTTTTTGTTTACAGGTCCTTCAGTGATGCCAACCTGAAGGCAGGAAAAATTATCTCCACTTTAGTAATGATGTGCTTCAAAATTTATTTCACTTAGTAGTTATAACATAAGTCTTCTTAGCTTCAAATTCCATTATCTGCCATTTTAATAAATGTTTATTTTTTAATAGTGCCAGGAGTAAAGAGTACATAACACTGTTAGAAAATAACATATCTCATTGTTAAAATATATTGACATCTTGAAAAGTAGTAGATGTAAATAATTTCCTTACCTTGTCATCCGATTCTGATCTCCGTTTACGTTTTCTACGCCCAAACTCATCAAATTCATCATCTGAAGATGGTTCTCTTCTGCGATATTCGACAACACCTCTTTCATTGTAGCCTCCTCCATAGCCGGTTCGAGCCTCGACCTTAAATGTTGATACAATGGTTATCCGCATAATTCATTTATTATTTTTATACCCATAATCCGTTTATTATTTATTTCATTATAAAAGAGAAAAATAAGAAGAATAAAATTGTTGTACACACCTCACCAAACTTTGGCGCATTACAAACATTGCACGTTTGACGCCGGGCCCAATTGACATTCGCGCATTTGTTACACTGCCAGTCATCGGCATTAAAAAGCCCTCGTGATTTTTCAGCTGCTGATTTTCCTATTTCAGTACCAAGTTTTTTCTTGTAGGGTTTTCCATTAGGTCTTTCTTTATTACAGCGATAGCAAGAATTTCGACGTGCAAAATTGATATTGCCGCAGTTCGTATCGCTACATATCCAATCTCCGTCGTTCATTTTGTTTTGGCAGATATTTGCACCTTTTAAATAAAATACATTATCATGATAGTTAATAAAGACACTTCATTCAAACATTAAAATGTAAAGCACGCCGATATGTAAATAAAAGGTAATTTTGACAGAATCACAACTTTCAAAGAAAACCAAGCTCTCTTTCGTAAGAAAAGAAACCCAAATCAAGCTATAGTGCCAGCCATGACATGACGCAAATATTGCACTTCCTGCCATAGACATTTCTAAAACTATATCCGCAAACTTCTTTGTTGATGTAGAATATTTGTAAAATATTTTTACTTGGTTAAAATAATTATTTTCTAATGCATAATTAAATATTAGATAAGGAAAACATATTTTTCTTACAATGTAAATATAACATTCACTTTAATTTCATTAATCTGATAAGTGACAATGACAGCCGACGAAATGATGTTTGACATTGACAATTAATAGATTTGGTAGAGTTTTTCTTGTTTACGTTTCAAGAATCAAAATCATTAACAACAATAAAATCAGAAGAAATGGCTGAAAATATACAAATTGACCTTTCAGGAGAGATAAATGCGAAAGCGGAAAAGAAAGGATTACAAAAGTATGTCAATGAAATGGAATTGTAAGTCTTACTAACATATCTCTATAATGCTACGTGGTCTAACAATTTCTTTCGTTGGCGCTGATCAGATCACTACTTACATCCTGCTTGTATTAAAAAACATTTGTTATCACGTAAAAATGTAATATAATTACTTTGAATAATTTACAATTACAATTTTTAACAATTTATGAAATATCAAACAAACAAACAATTATTTATGAAACATCATATTTTCAACTTATTTAAAAAATATATATTTGAAACTGTTTTGATATCATCATGCAGTCTTGTTGTACACCATTGGCATGCTCGGAACGCCATGACCAAAACTCTGAACTGAACTGTCTTAGGCTATAATGATAACTAATGTGCCAAACTCGATTTGCTTAGATTACATCTATATTTTAAAAAAAGTATTACTTTTAATGCTATATTGCATATTTTTATTTCTATAACACAATAACAGAAAATATATACACATTTTTGTTTTTTTATGTATCCAATATTTACTTTTATGAAAAAACAATAGGTACCAAGAAACATTTATTATCATTAAAAGGATAGAAAAAATGTAGGAAAGAAATATATGTAATATAGTTGGAATAAAGTGTGAACTTGATAAAATATGAGTTGTACTGAGTAATTACTATATTAAATAAATTTTATACATTTAGTACGGGTTTCAAAGGGCAAGTTGTCAATTGTATATGTTAGAGATGCAGATGCTAATGATTTTTTTTAATTTAAAGTAATTTTAATTCATGTAAGTTTATCGCAGATAATTAAAATATTTAAGAATAATGAACTCTCTTAATGAACAGAGACTTAGTGTAGGTAAAATTGTAGAGTTGATACTTGTGGGGGTTGTATTCTACACATATGCCACAAATACAGAAGCTGTAAATATGGCATAGTGGTTTAAAGAAGATATGTTCCAGGGTACAAAAATATTAAGAATTTCTATCAATTAAATCGCGAGGTCAAGACCGTAGTGATGCAGCGGCCCAGCGTCTGGATGTAAATATGACGGGTATGGGTTCGATTCCCACTCGGGGACAATGAATTATTTCATATCTTGCTCTTGCTTGTTCTGGTAACAAGACAAATTACGGAGTTGAATTTCGCCACTCAACACACAATGTCGTATAATTGGACAGAAAGTGGACAACAGAGTGTCTTAAGACAAGGTTTGCTCTATCTACCCTGCTATTTGCTAGAAATAGCGTAAAGCTATACAAATATAATTATTATTATGTAATAATTATTATTATAATACTTTCATTTTATAAAACAGATTATGCTATTAGTATTATTCCCCACTCGGTCTTTATGAAAATGTCACAGAATAAAGCATGTGATTTGTCATACGATCTGGCTAATCACAGGCGCTCTCTGGCATCCGGGCCGAAATGTGTAAAATATATTACCAAAGATACTACAAGAGTCAGACTCCTGTGGCTGTTAATGTTAGTGACAAACAAAAACTTATCCAACAAGCTTTCTAATCCAGCTTATTTATAAAAATACCAAGGAGTCACTCCATGAGGAATCTACCAAGCTCTGATGATAATTGCCAACCAGGCAAAGAACAACAACTGAAAGTATTATGTAGATTATCTGGACTTGATATATGAGCCTATGGAACACGGAGAAATAAGAAACAAACGCAAAAGAAAACTAATAAACCTCCTCCTATTATATTATATTATATGGCATTAAATATGTAAATAAACAATTTTTAAAAATCTCAATTTTTGCAACAAAATAATAAAAAAGGATCAACTTTAAATTAACACGATAGATGTGAACGAAGATAAAAAAAAAACTGTTATTTGTGAAATAATAACATTAAATAAACAGCTACTTCGAACATAAACGGACAAGCACTTAACAAAAATGAAGTAGAAATTTTACTTACCGTACACGACTTGGACATCTCTTTATCTTGGAATCACATTTCACCTCCAATAGTATGATAAGAATTGACATTACGCAACATTTACGCAACAAATCAACATGCTACCGCACATGGGAAAACCTGCATCGTAATTAGGAAGACAATAAAATATCATGAACGAAAACAGTTGAGTATAGAACATCTAAGCAACCACAGTTGCTGTAATTGTCAACACAACACGAACGTATCTGCTCTTTATTACCCTCCTAAACATAAATAACAAATTTTAGAGACAATTTACAGAATATTATATTTTTCAAGCTATTAAAGTTCTTGGTAATCGCCTTATCGCTGAAGGTGAATGAAATGCGAAACACTTCATTCCGCAACCGATCCAAACAGACTTCCTGATATACTCAACTTTTACATAACAAAAGGTTAATCACAGCAGTTCTTTCAGAAATAATCGCGCCTGGATGGGTCCTTAAACCACATTCCAGCCATTTAAGAGAAATGGAAAAGTGCTTAGATTTGAAAAACGGTACAATTGTATAATAAATGATGAACTGAACTGATTGGCAATATTTTATTTAAATAATGGAATAAACCATCCATTGGAAATCTCTTCAGAAGATATTGAGGACTGCGACGTGACGTGAGAACTATAAGTCTCCTATATACCTTCATTAATCAAATATCAGATTTTAGGAAAAAAATAAACAAGTAATCCATCCAGATGCCAAGAAAGCATTTAATAACGTCGTAAAAGAGGTAATCAAAAACCTTAATATTTAGACAACAGAAACGCGCATAGAATCATTAGATGCCACACATGATATTGGTTACTCTTATGGCGCATTAACAAAAATGACATCCAACTAAATCCAACCCTCTTCTTTGAAAATGCTGGGGCACATGGACACGATTAAAACAGGAAAAAATCGATGGCTTTGCTAAGCATCTCGCGTCTGTGTACCAGCATGATATTAAATCGTAATGTGATTATATGAATGATCTTCTTAGTCAGGACCTCCAGCTTGATCTTATTTCTACGATCTGTAAATTCTAAAGTAATATTGAGTACTATAAAATTTTAGGAAATATAAAAAAAACACCAGCTTTTAACCTAACTTATAAAAATGATCTTAAGAAACTTCCAGATTTGCCAGATGAAGGAAATGAAATATACCACCCGTTTATATGAAGTTCTAACTGATGTCCCCCAAGGTCCTGTATCAGGACCAGTGCTCAATATAACTTACTCTCATGATTTACCTCAAACCCCCGATGTAGAATGTAATACTTGACCTAAAAAAAATTAAGTGCCCTCCAATATCGCTTAAACGCAATCTCTCCGTGGTTGGCGAAATATATAATAAAAGTGAATGCAACAAAAATAGTGCAAGTGAACTGAAAGAGTAAACTCTTAATAAAGAACATTTCTCTGTAGTCACAATAAATGGTAGATGCACCAAAAATGACAGTGGCAAATACCTTTGGAGTACATTTAGACAGACAAACAGAAAACAGTTTATGCTAAAATATAAATGTCTACAGAAGTTGCTCGGAAGAAATCCTAAAATATCTATTGACAACAAACTTGTTATTTATATGACGACCTTAAAACCAATATGGACATATTATGGTATCTAGCTTTGGAGTACTGCATCTGTCACTAATACCAATAAAATTCAAAGGACTTTATTTTAAAACAAATCTCGTCCAAGTCTCTGTCCAATGTTCATACAAATTAAAGAAATACATGATCTTCTAAATATACAAACGGTAAAGGAGAAGGAAGTACATACCAGAAGTGCCAACTACAAAAATATGAGACGTGGCCGTCATGCTAGACTGTTTTCATAGAGAAGACGCTCCCAATGGGGGATTGTATTCCTGAAAAGACACCTTCTCTTCCTAGTCCCAACACATCTGCTTATAGTCTCATGACTGTTGAACAAATAAAAGTAGTAATAATAATGATGTATTCATTTCTTATAACTGGAAATATTATTTTATGATTTTCACTGTTTTATTAATATTAATCGGTATTTGCTTTACGTTTGACTGAAGAAGTAATAAATTTAAATGCCCCTCAGTTCTATACTATTTGTACTAAAGAAACTTTTTTATTTGTATTTATTTAATCAGTAGAGACATGTCACTTGTACTTTTTAACAGAACCTAGTACCAAGATCTAGCAAGACATTGTGTATTGAATGGTAGAACTAAACACTAATTTATGATATTTTTTAATTATCGATAAGTCACAAATAAGTGACTGAAACTATTACATTGGTTAAAAATAAACAAATATTGTAACTGTCAAATAGATTGCTGCACCATGTTCGGAGTGGTGCTGGACCCGCTCTCGTAATGGGGGTGCTGTCTTCCCGTAAACCATGGACACAATTTGTGGCCACTGAAAATTTTAAGGTATGTCAAATGATTGATGTACCTGTATATAATATACTTATTTTTCAGTTATTAAGGATTTTTGTTTATCATTAATGATGTTTCGAATTATATTCATATTTCGAAATACAATGGATATTTATTTATATTTTGTGTTACTATAAAATTAATTTGAATAACAGCAACTATTTTGTTATGCAGGCTCCTGCATCCATACCAAGATTATCCAGAAGATTTTATAGAAATGTTGAATACTTTCAAGCAAACTATTTAATTGTATTTCTGGGCCTGTTTGCATATTGCTTGTAAGTTATTTATAGATTTTTTTTTAAATAGTAAATTTGGTACTTCATATTTTAATAGACTTTAATTTTATAAAACATATTATTTAATACAAATATATATTGTGTGGTAAGCAACTACCACGCAATACTTTAATTTGACTATTTAAATAATGAAAGAAAAATAGTAATAAAATTTATATAGATTATAGAGAACATTTTACAAAAGTTTCATAAAGCAGAAGTAGAGCAGCACCTCTTAATATGCCACTGGGGTGACTACCAATTAGTAAGTAATGAATATTATTATTCTATTTCAGAATCACTTCACCACTGCTTTTAATTGCAATGGTTGCAAGCTTTTTTGGCTACAAGAAATTAACAGCAGGACCCAACACTTGGAAGGTAAAATTTATAAATGACTAGATAATCTTTGTAATACAACACACACACACATATACACCCATACACACGGTGATATAGACATGGACGAATTCGCATCAGCAAGGTCAATTTTCTGTCAATCCCAAAATCTGTCCAATAAATCAATCTTTACCAAACATGCTTTGACGCCACATAGTACATACCTACTCAAGGTAGAGCAAAAGTGTAACACGCGGTGGGAGAATATTGAAAAGCATGGAGTTTAGAAAAAAGGTTTTATTTAAACAAAAGTAATGTTCTTCGGTTATTTTCTTACTAAATTCCTCTAATAGTCTGTGAAGAATTGGCCAATATGTTTTAGGTTTATATGTCAGTGATTTTAAGTCTGGCGGCATCGCATTTAAAGTGGCCCATTTCGCCCACGCTTAGCTACTGATTTTTTTATGAATTGAATGAATTGTATCTATTTAAGTGCTAGAACCACTTTGTGTATTTAAAAATTATAACACTGCATTCTATTGTTTCAGCCGAAAGTAAGTTTTATTTTAAGTACATATATTTGCACTGTTTGCTCGATGTTTGAGACAAATACAAAATTACTAAAAAAAATTGGATGTGGTTGTGCAAAAAAAGAAAAATTGGTCAAAAATATTTGTAATAGTAGAAAATATTTAAATGCATATAATAAAATTACTCTAGCGTTAACGTTAACAATGTTTAAAACAAAAAGTTTTGCATTACTACAGATTGTCTTTTCTTAATATTGCCCATTTTCTTAAACATAATCTTCTTTCTCATGAGAAAATAATTACATACTTTAGCTAAGCGACGAAACTGTGTATTAAGTCATTTATTTATTTATTCTTTATTGTACATAAGACTATACTACATACTAAAGGACTAACATACATACACAATATAATACGTACTAAAATTTAAACAAACAACACATACTAAATAATATAAATATATAAATTCAAGCTATCACGTAACTAAATTACAATATTGCCTTGTTTGGTAAGCAGTTCTTTCACCTGTCGTTTAAATGCCTCACGCGAGGGAGCTCTACGGATGGTCTCGGGCAAGTCGTTCCATAGCCTGACTCCTGCTATAGCAAACGAATTAAACATGAAACAAGAGGAGTGGCTAGGTGAAGAAAGCGTGAGATTCGTTTTAGATCGCAAAGACACAGAGGATAGATAAGACGAAAAGTTGGGATTAAAAAGGATAGAATAAACTAAACAATCTAAACTCTTGAATTTCTTCGATCACTTACAAAAACCCAACCAAGCCGCCTCCTATAAGAAGATATATGATCATACTTGCGCAGGTCGTAAATAAAGCGAATGCATGTGTTTAAAATCCGTTCCAGCTTGTTCATGAGTTCGTCATTCATTTCCAGGCAGCAAACATCACCATAATCTAAAATAGCAAGCAGCAATGTTCTAACTAACTGTATCTTGGTGCGTAGATTAAGATCTACCTGATGAAGTAACTGATTATTGAATATTCAGTTCACTTATCAGTAAAGAAATTCAATCAAAAGATTCACTGCAATTCATTATAAGAATATTTTGTTTTACTTAATTATATTATTAAAATTTTAACTAATCTCTAAAGTCCAATCTACCTATACATTCTACATTACACTGTCATTTGTGTATTTGTAGATTCAATTTTATAGATCTATTTATAAAAAAATATATTGCCTTGTTTCCTGTGTTCATAAATTTTGAAACGATAGAAATGTGGCGTAATTTTCATTATTACGTATTAATTTATATTTGTAAAATTTTAAGAATATAGTTATAGGTAGGTATAAAGGTAGGAATATAGGTTTATTTGACTAGTCGTCAGTTGCGGGAAAATCTTTTCTTAGTTGAATTCGCTTCTTATATTTAAGTTTAGGCGGAATTTTCAGTGAGATTTTTGTTATTTTTCTTTGACTGTAAAGATTTTCACAAACCGTAAGGATTATCTTCCTGGCATCGCTTCTTCTGTGCTGCTGCATCGGACAACCATGCCGTCGCAATTTACGAACGAATAGTTCAAGAAGTGAACTTTTCTGTGACTTTTAACTTCGAGATTATATTTCAATATCCTCAATTACTTGACTGAAATATGTGAAATACTAGTCTGCAGAGCGAGCTTTTTTGAGTGCAACGATTTTTAGAAAATCGCTCTCGGATTATTTTTACATAGCTCGTGGCCGATTACTTGCAACGAACATGTCGCCTTGTACCGTTTTATTGTGTAAAACACAAAGATGTGGGCCGTACCCACATACAATTTTCTATTTCGCGAAAATACGTACGTTATTGTTTTGTTCACGTCAAAATTTATATATTTAAAAAAATAAACTTTCTAAATCCAAAATTTAAAAAAAAATAAAGTCAGTACTATAATGTTTTATTTTTCAAAACCATTATTTGTCTCAAAACTTGTAAAACTGCGCGAGATATTTTACATCTATATGGTACTCATTAAATTACCAATTTTCTTTTGTTTTGAAAACTTCCATCTAAAATGGCTTTTTGGGGACACTAAACCCGTCACTATAAACTAAACTATTCTACTTAAAAAGTAAATACAACTTCCTTCGCTACCCACTACACTTTAGATTGGTGGATGGGAATTGACGAAGACTCAGCAGTACGCGGTGGCGGCGGCGGGCTCCATGGCTGTCTGTTGGTTGGCCGGCGCTGGAGCTGTCCTCTTTTGGGTTCTAGGTAAGATGGCACTTCACGCTTTTCCCTCGTAGCAAGATAAATAGAGTCCGCCGCACTGTCTTATAGAAATATAGATCGTAAAAGACAATGATTTAGTTATTATATAGTTTAACGTGTTATCAAGATCTGTATCAATATAATTAATTTAATAAAAACCTGTTAATTGATTATAACAGTACAGTACAGATAACATAGTAAAACATGATATTTAAATAAAATTTCATTTCCGAAAACAAAAATGTAGACTATTTTAAAGTGGCCTATTGTAAGTTTGATTTTATAGGTATTAATACTATAATTAAATTAATAAATTATTAGAATATACAATTCTTTAGTAGATAAACTAAAATTACTATAAATAATATCTTAAAAATATGTTATTTTGGAAATATATAGAATAAGAAGTCAAAACATACAAAATATCAAGGCAATCTCCAGTAGATTGAATTAAACTTAGTAGTATTACTGTTATCATATAATTTTATTAAATAATAAAACAATTAATGCTATATTATATTTTGTTATTTGTCAACAATTACTTTCAGGTGCGACAGTAACTGTAGTGGCTCTGCACGCCAGTTTCTTCGACGCAGAAGCACTGCCGCCGTCCGAAGATCCCGAACAATTTCCAATGGTAGAACAGGTGTGACACGGACAGTTGCCTCTATTTTTGCCCTTGGCCACCAGATTAGCCCACCTGCACTTTGGTCAACATAATATTGTAAATAAATGAAAATTAAGCATAATAACTTTTTTTAAGTTTCCTTTAAGTATGAGGCTATCACAAAAAATAAATGATTGTTGTATAACAGTTGTTGTTTGAACGAAACTGTTTTATTCTATACGCATGTTATGAAGACGAGTGTCTTAACACTTAACCTATTTGTACCTACACCGGGAAAAAGCGTTTCTATAATTCTAAATGGATATACTCAGTTATCAAGTATCATATGTTATTTTTCATTTCATTCATTCTTTAAGGCATATTAATTTTATTTAATACATAATGTACCTATATTTTGTTTGTTAATATTGATGAATATATATTATACACCTATTGAAATATTGTAATTTGTAATAGATTTCAAGAAATCTCTTGTATATGCATTATGACTACACTTTTTATAACTCGTATTCTTATTTATACAATATTATACTAGGTAGGTACCTACTTAAATTTATAATATACAGCATTGCCCGTGTTTCCAGCCATAATTTGAAAAGCTATTACTTATACCTACACTAAATTAATATTTTAAGATGGGTTCGTAAGTAATAAACATGTTAATTTAAAACAACACAGTGATTAAAAATATTTAGACATTATTATATATTAGATCTATTGTGTGGCAATTAGGATGTCGTGAACACACAACTACGTAGCTCTACATTAAAATTACTTACTACTAAATATATTTTATTTATGGAATATAATTTCCCTGTTAAGTTAGACAAAAATGTGGCACTTATGTTATTCAGAATACATTGTATAACATTATTTAAAGTGGTTTAAAAATATGAAAATGATGATAACCGAAGCAAAGTATGTAAATAACAGCACAATACAACATTTTTACTGTATAATGTAGATAAAATAAGTTAAGAGTGACCCATACGTTACTTTTTGATTTTCCTTCTTATTTATATCTAAATAAACCATAACTAAAATTCAATGCCTGTTTTATTATATGTTCCGGTGGTTGACCAAATCTACGTATGATTGATTATTATAGATGAAGAAGGTTGAGGCCGTCGTAGCTCAGTGGGACAGTTTCTGTGCTGTATGCGGTGTGGGTTCGTGTTCACTTTAGAATTCACTTTTGAATTTTAGCGGAAATCCTAGAAAGGATTTTCTTGATTCCAGGTTCTCTTTACATACCCTGTATGTGGGATAAAATATGAAAAAGTAGCTATTATTTTCACTAATAGGTTATTAAAAATTTACCATGGATGGTGCCATGAAAAATTACCGTGCGGATGCCGGGCACATCGATTGTAGAAAGCAAGGTAAAGCAGCGCCTGGGACTTGCGACCCAAATGTAGGTTTAAAGGTGCTCATTTAAAATGAACCTCACCTCCAATGTCCAAATTCCTCCTACTACCTAACTAAATATTGATTCTAGTAATGTCACCTTCGAAGTACGTTCTAGAAATTAATTAGTAATAGTTCTAGACAGGCCAAGATCTTTCAGCAAACTAGAGAGATTTCGCTGTTATACCTCTCGCTCCTACTTCAACCGCATATAAATTAACTCTAAACATATTCCTGGTCAGTTCGAATTACTTGTTAAGTATGAAGTTATCACTTCTAGGGATATTCTACTCCCATGAGACTGTAAGTTTTACCAGTGCATAGGCTTCAAGAGTAAAGAAAAATATCCAGTCTAGACGAAACACCAATATCCTCAGGGATTTTATATTATTTTTCATACGTGTCCACCATTAGTCTAATCAGAAGCTGAAACTAAAATTGAGAAAGGCTGTTGTGTGGGTTTTTCATAAGAGATGAGATGAGAGAGATTTCATCTTTCACAAACTATTAATTGTTTGCTGGTTGTTATGTTCACATATGATTTCTAGTATTGACCACTATCTAAGAGCTATGATATACATGATGTATGTCGTCTGTGTATTAAATAAATATAAAACGCTTAACTCTCTCTGGATTTAATTTTTAACATCTCTTATAATCTGTAAGCAATAACCATTGAGATTGTAAATACTAAACAGTAAGGGTATTGGAATTGTATGAGAAATAAAAATTAATCTTTAAAATCCAATAATGTATTGTTTTGTATACATGTAACTTAAAATAGTATATAATAAAAGCAACTTTGATATATAATTCATATAATCTATCAAAGCTTACATGTTTTAAATGCAAAATTTTGTTTCATTTTTGTCAAAATGTAGTAACATTGTTATAATAGAAATAAAATCACGACAGATACTTAGGAATCATAATAATAAGTATTGCTTACTTAATTGCTGGTGACTATCAGTCCTAGGGCTCCCAGGGGCAATCTATTGCTTATCAGTCACCCATCATATTATAATCGTTCCATTTTTAAATAATCATATATATCAGTATTTATTTGATGTTAAGATTGACTAAGCAAAATAATAATATATAACAGTAAAGTAAATCTGCCCTGCTGTGATAATTTTGTAAATATTCATATATTTTTTTTTATAACTATTATCTGTACTACTTATGTATGTGGAAATCTCTATAATATAACAATAAAGATAGCAAAATAATATATTAAATCTTAACACCCTTATTGTAAAAAGGTTAGATTATACAAAAGGGTTTTTAAGATATAATAATCAGATTCAAAGCATTAATATCTTTATATAAAAATATGTCTCGAGCTTTTTTAAATAACATTAGGAATTAATATTGTATTAGTATTTTATATAATTCTTAGAATTACAATAACATTGTGTTAATTGCACTATAATGTCTGTGACAAAGATAAACCTCTGTTCTCAGCAACATATAATAAAATTTATATAATAAAAAGAAAATATTTCATACACTTATAGTCATAAGATATTTCTTTAAATAATCCCCTGGAAGACAAGTACGCAAATATTTGACTTAAATAAACATGTTCAGTCAAGTCCACTTATATACACATTAATTCAGACTCAATTTTGCAAATTTGCCAATATTAAATATGAATGGCAAGCATATTCAACATTAAAATGTTGTTGGTAGTTTCACAACACTATTCAATATTATCTTGGTATAATATTTAAGAGAACAATTAAATTAGTTTCTGTTGTTGAGATCTTAAACCATAAAAACTCTAGTAAAGTTTAACGTCCATTTTCAAAACAATATGGATCTCCCATATAGAAATTGACTTTTAAATTATGTATTAGTAAAATATAGCAATTATGAGCATAAAATGTTTGTGGACACAATATAACATAAATATAAAAATCACACAACAATTCCATTGTTAATCCTATTAAGTTCCATATCAGCTACATGAAGAATTTCATCCCACTTGTGTGATGGTGTATGGGGCGGGGTAGTCAAGCCAAGTTTTTCTGTGCATACACTTGGTGTTGTAAATTCTAACTTTCTTTTTGACTTCCCAGAATACACATGACATGGTGTCATTTGCTGGGCTGTAGCTATAACTGAAACTGGTGTAATGGGAGACGGTGTGTGCAACACAATCTTCTCAGATTTCTTCATCTTAAAAGGTCCTACATATTTAAAAACTGGCTTTTTTAAAATTAAATTACCTGAAACTTTTTCTATGAGACCAATTGAAATAAAAACATTCGCAATGTCATACAACCTCCTTACTTTAGACTTGTGTTGCCTATCTAGTTGCTCTGGTGAAAGATTAGACTTATTTTTGTTTGATGTGTCTATAAGTACACTTACTGCCATTTCTAAGTTTATTAATGTATTCTGAAAGAAACAATAATTATAAATGAGGTAAAATATTTTGATGTTTTGATTGTTCAACAATTAAATATTAAAATAATACTTACAGGAGGTTCAACCAGAAAGAGCATTAAAAATCTCTGTGCTAAAACTCCTAAAGTCTTGTGTTTTGGTGCTGGTGGTTTAGGAGCTTTTCCTTTGAGAGCCTCAGATAATCTTAAATTTTCACCCTGTTTCTTTAACATCTTCAGAAAAGAGTTTAACCTTGATCCACCATGCCATAAGTAAGTATTTTTTCTTTTATGAACTGCACATTGCATTGCCTCTAAAATATTTATAATGTCATACATTCTTCGTTTTTCGACTCCAAGTCGAGCTGCAGTGCTATCAAGCTGTATTTCTACTGTACTATTTCCTTGCAGTGGATATAGATTAAGAAATCTGTAAAAGAAAATGTTTTTACCAACTGCTTAACAAAATATATACAGACAAATGCTTTTAATGCTACTAACTTATCACATAATATTTGGAGTGACTTTTCTTTTCTGTGCACCGTGCTCGGAGGCGGCGTGGGATATTGAAGGGCCACATTAGTTAGTAACTTAAGGTTAGCAGTTGGAGATACGTAACTACTAGCATTTGTAACTTCACTTAATGCATATCGCTTAGGAGTAGAAATAATGTTATCATCTTCATACATTGTGTGAGAACATTATGCAAAAATCTCAAGACTCAAATATTCGCGTAATTTTTGACAGGCATAACAAATCTAGAAGGTCTTCTTGAAAGTATTTTATTTGCTAATATTAATTTAAAGTAAGCAACATGGTGTTATTTTGTGCATTATTTACTAAAATTTTATATTAAAATTACACTTTATAATTATTAACCTAACAATAAACAACTTTGACAGAAGCAAATGCGCGCGATCTTAGCAAATAAAAAAAATGTTGCGCTTTGTTTTTGCCTGGGAAATAAGAGGTTAAAAATGTTCATCGAATTTATATTGAGCTCTCTTAAGGAGCTTTATTTTTATTTAAGACTTATTTTAAAATATATTACTTATTTTTTATTTATATTTATATTATAATTAAATGTAATAAAATACAGACAGAAATAAATAATCTGTTGTGCTAGTTTCGTGAGCTTACGTTTTGAACCTTTGACAGCTTGTTTTGTTCTACTGTAAGTATTATTGGCCATACTTTGTCTTCATATATATTAAAGAATTAATTTCAGATAATATTAAATATCAATGTACATTGTTTTCAAACTTCTATTAAATCACTAAAATTCTGAAATCAACGAGATTAATACTGCAAAAGGGTGGGTTACTATTATTTTATTACATTTTCTACTTATCACTTGCTAAATTATTTGGATATGAAATTATTAATAATTACAAAATCATATTTTAGTTAATCGTAATGTAGACAATTGTCTAATATTTAATTTGCTCTTCACATTGTAACAGTGCTTATTAAATATAGAAAACTAATAATGATGTGTGTTTAGTATTATGAACCCTTTATTTTGAAGTAATTACATATCTTATGTTCTTTAACAATCCTCATATGTTTATTGACTGACTAGAGATACTTCAAATTCATTTATTCTAATAATATGTTTTGACCAGACATTGTATGTACCAATATGGGATGCGACTTGATTTTATACTATCTAAAGATTCATCTCCTTCATGTTTTCTAATATACCTCAGAAATAGTGATTTTCAGATAAAAAAAATTAAGTCAATGTTTGTACATCTCTTTATAACCAATGAAAAATAGTCTCAAATATTTCTAGACATAATTTAGTACTTATGAAAAAATTCAGGTAACAAAATTTTTGTACCTTCAACCATAAATAATTGGATTGGTAGAGCCTTTTGATATTTTTTTGTAATGGTATCCCTGATATTACCAAAATTTCAGCTATGCATAATTTTTTCTTTTCTTATTGAAATAAATTAATAAGTTATTTAATGTGTTTTATTCTTATTGAATTTTTGTTCCAGGTTAATTCTTATTCAGTTGTAAAAATATAATATAGTAATGGGTGATAATGAACTTTCTGCAAAAGATAAGGAATTCTTAGCAAAATGTGAAGAAAATTTAAAAGATAGATTTACCGAAAATGATGAAGAATTTATGAAAGTTTTTAATAGAGAGCAATCCACTCCACCAATTGTGGAGAACTGGCGCTCATTTAATTCTGGGCGCAGATACGACAACAGAAACAGAGGGAAGCCTTATGACCGCTATGGTAATAGAGAAAGACATAGAGGCAATTACAATCATAGAAGATATAATGACCACAACAATACCCATGAACGAAATCACTCAAGTTATTCTAATTATTAAAACTATTTATAATTAAAGGTTACATAAATAAAACATAGCAGTTTTCTTCAAAAGAATATATTCTCAGTTATTATGGCTTGATTTACATTTTAACAACTTAGAAATTATATAATATATTAGATCACCAGAACGCAATGTGGCTACAGCTTCAATTGAATCATTGAAATTATAACATAATAAATAAATATTAAACATCTCACTGCTACTCAACAAGTGATTATATATTTATAACATTTAATTATGCCGATAAATAGATCCGAAAACTAATTTTCACTCCTACTGTCTGATGACAAACAATAACAATATTATCCAGTTAGACACACTCGCAACTTTCATTATAAATAATTTGCTTCTACTTTTTCTAATTTATTAGTTGAATGCTTGCGAATTTATCCACAAAAATATATTTCATAGTAATCTCATAGCAATAATAGGGTGTATATATTTTATCAGGAATATTGAAGATAATTCAAAAACCTATATTTTTGATTAATGGACAACCTCCACAACCACTAAGCAACAGAACAGTGTTAGTTAGTAATAATCATAGTAAATACTGTATCATCCATCAGATATTGAATATTTCCCTTTAGTTTTAACGCACTTACTACTGGCCTTGTTACGATGCCATCGAGCGTTCATGTACTGAATACAAACGACAGTAATCAAACGCATAATATTGCACTTTTTTCATATCATTAATAATACCTAAGTGTCTCCATCTTGTCTCTGTATTCAACAAATGTACGCTATCCTGAACAGCCGGCGCCTGTCGTTTAATACACTAAAATATATTTAATAAATAACAATACGACCAGATAAAATCTGAGTAACATCATGCTAAGTGACACAATTGCTAAGCACAATGACGATTACACTCATCAAGCTCTAAGTAACTATTTTTTTTATATTTTTTTCTAATTAATATTATATTGTATCGGCTACTTGTTTAGGTACTGAAGCGTTACGTCGTAAAATATTGGTATGCTTTGTTTAATCAACAAATATAACTGCATAATCATGTCGAATGTACTTGCCTAATATAAATCTTCACTAACTGTTATAGTGATATATAAAATGTAATCAAAAAAAACTCTACTAATCGGGATCGGTCAACTAAATAAAAATATACTTAATAGCCACTAATTAGTAATTACGTTTGAATATAATAAAATGCAACCATAATAATCAAATCACAGTGAAAGTATATAAATTATGCTCACTAACACTAATATTACAAACTAAAATACAGACACATAACCAAATGTAAGAAGTAACATTAGTTTATACTGCGTATCCCGCACTCGCTCACCACTGGAGCAGCAGCTATACCAAATAATGCGATTACATATTAAACATCGATAACTGGGCTACACCAATCAACAGACTGCCGCTAAACACAATAATTGATTCGTTAATATAAACTTCTACGTAACATTACATGATGAATAATTAATCGATTCGTTACAAATATGTTTATTATATTTATTTTTTTTATTAAATTTCCTAAACAACGTTCAGTTTAAAAGAATTGACACGTAATCGTTGTCGCTATGGGGGCGGCAACTCACCTACGAACGACAATTGACTAGTTTGGGTGCACTCGCTCGCTTCGACGTATACCAAGACATTAGTCAACATACGAAGATCTCAGTACATGTGACTAGAACTTTTAGACGGCGAGTGCGTAGTGTCAAATCGTAGCAAATATCATAGTATAGTTTAAAGTGCCTCAGGGGGTTCAGATGAAAGTCCAGCACTCCATGATCTTGACGACGAAGTCCTCGCGCGTGGTTAGCGGCTCGTTGCTGTACGTGGTGCAGCGCTGCGTGCGCCCCTGGTACAGGTCACCGTCCAGCCAGATTCCGAACTTTCCACTGGACAGATATTTCAATATAAATAACATATTTATATATTACCTACACATCCATTGATGTCACATTGCACATGATTGTGAGTTCTAAGCTAACGCGGGGATATAATATTTCTTCGGTTAGAAGTTGTGTAGGATTTGGCAGAAAATTTGGTTCTAACATGGACAGAAAGTAGAAATGAGTATTTAGTATTTACCTATAATTATTTATTTTTATTAATACTTTTTTGTCTACTAGGTAAAATGTGGAATGTGTAAAAATTAATGTATAAAAAATAAATATTTACCATTAAGTAAAAAAAAATAATAATTCAATAATCTTAGCTAAGATAGACCTAATAATTTTACTTTACGTAGACAGAATTAAAAATTAAAATCAATAAAACACAAATAGATATTTCAGAAAAGTAGAGAGATAAGGTCAGGTAAGGGTTACTAGTTTGTACTTTAAAACAAGAACATTTAATTACATAATAAGAGAAAACTAATAATTCAATAAAATACTTACTCTCCGGCGCCGATAGAAATATTATCGTTACTGCCACGGATGAAGTACATGTTGTCACCGGTCCAGCCCCAATACTTGAATTTCGTTTTGATAGGTGCTGTTTGGTCTGAAATAAATTATAATTATTTTCGTTAACAATGCTCGGGTTCAGCTAAAACCGGTCGGTGATCTTCTGGAAGGCTTGTGTGACGTGACATAGTGGGTAGTGTTAGTACATAGAGGATAAGCAGCAGTTGTTTACTTCCCAATAATATCTTATGTTGCATTCACTATACTATAAGACTTCTCAAAATAAGTTATTTTTAAAGACACAACAAAGCATAAGATTTATTCGGTGAAATATCTTAGTGTATCAGGCAATTATCTTATTCGATTATTGAGTTAAATGATATTAAAACGAGAATTATATATTACTATTAAATAAATTGGAAGATTCCTATAATTTCAATTGCTGCACCCAACATTTAGCAAGAAGTTTTTAGTCATATAACTTTCATTCTTAGTTCAATGGGTTATTTATTGACAATCACTAAAAATTTAATCTATAAAATTTATATAAAATCTTACCGTCTTTATCTTCCTTCTTCTCATCTTTCTCGTCTTTGTGTGCAGAGTCATCAGGTGAAATCTGCGATGCGCGGCGTTCCTCTACGCGCTGGAATGAGAACAGCAGAGACTCGCCTGTGCCATAAAAATGCTCGGAAGGCCGCAGAGCACATGAGGTGAGGGCACCGAATACCTGCGAATAATTAACGTTGTATTTTAAAATGTCAGAAAGCTACATTTTAAATTATGCAAATATTTTTGCTAGTGGGTCGAGTTTCGAAAGAGACTATTTCGATATATCTGTCCAAGTTTAATAATTATATTTATTATAAAATCAAACTGGACATAGATTTAACCTATCTATACTATAAGAAATAAGTAAAAAATTGTGTTTGTACATTGAATATTATTATGAAAAAATTATGCAGGGCGACGTAAAAATAATAACTGAATATGTAATAAATAAAAAAATATATAAAATGTTTGTTTGTTTGTACACGTCTTCGGACTTACTAGACGGATTTAAATGAAACCTTTTTTGTTGTATATCAGTTGCGTCAGGACAAGATCTAGACTATAATAGATATTGAAGACTAGCATATAATTGGAACATCTTATGAAGGAGAATTATTCCACCTAAACTACACCACATCACGTTAAGCTAATGTAAAAAATAAGAAAAAGTGTATTTAGTAATAATTATTGAGTTTTCGTTGTCATGTAAAAATTTAACATGAATCTCAATACAATAAGCTAGCAGTCCGCAGGGTGGCAAGCATCATAAGAAGTCACGCCGACGAAGTTGAGAGCTACCACTAGTATTAATAAGATTAATCAAATTTAAATAATTATCTATCCTCTTTGAAACGAATAAAGCGGTTTATAAAATGAATAATTAATCAAATTATTATCATTGATTATCGCGGACTGTAGGTTATAAAATAATATAAGAACAATTCAATTATGTAAATTAGTAAAAGAGGAAAACTTACTTATTTTAACTTTAAATTATTTAATTATATATATCACTATATATATATATATATATATATATATATATATATATATATATATATATATATATATATATATATATATATATATATATATATATATATATATATATATATATATATATATATATATATATATATATATATATTTAATTATATATATCACTATATTATTAATAGTAATACTAAATTAAAATCATTCTATATTTGTATAGCATATTGAACTGTTAAATGAAAATAAATCTCAAGTCTTAATATATCATGGAACAGTTAACACAAAAACGATAACATTAGCCTTCATATTATTTCAATGACCTCAATATAATAAAGAGTAGAAAATTATGTTAATTAATAATATAAAAGTTGTTCAACAAAATGTTCACGAGCTTTAAATACAAGCACGTGGTTGCATATACAAATATATTATATCATAAATACATAGCATAGTAAAGTGTTTCGTATATATTGTATACCTATATCAAACTCTGTAAAATTTTGAATTTTATATAAATGTTAGATGTTTAATTGTTAATAAAGTACGATTATCAAATTTTTACTTATTATCATTGTATTGTCATGTTTCAATCAATAATTTCAACACATTCTTCTCACAGTAAAGTGACGAAGTAATAATTATTGTAACAAGAATTTAATCGCTTATTGTTGTCTGCTTAAGCTTTATTATGACTACATGTTTGTCTCTAAACAATGTATTTCTTTCGTCGTACAAACATTTGAAAGTAGCAGGATCTTATTCAGCCACATGGTATTATTATATTTTTTTTTATTTTCAAGCAGAATCATATAATGCAATTTAAAAATATATCAGTCAAATGCGACTCGGATTCGCGCACCGAGAGGATTCTATACTAATTTCATGATTATAGGTCAAAGTGAAGGGCAATTTATAAGAGTTGTTGTGGCGTATACACTCATTTTGTATTTAATGAACTACAAATATAAGTTTGTAATTTTGTTTTTCTGTGATAAGCCTACAAATATCTCATTTTCGGGTATTTATCTTTATATATATACGCGTACGCATTTATTTTTATTTCAACGACTTAGAAGTTTACTTGTTTCTGTGCAAAGGACTACAGAAATGAGTGATAAGATGGTGATGAGTGTATGATGTTAATTTCTCATTTAAAAATTGTCTTGACAAAAAAGTGATCCTCTATGGGTTCCGTTTTTCTTTTTGAGGCATGGACACCTAAAACGACAGTATATCCTTATTTGATAATGAAATATATAAAAGTATTCACATTGTTATCTGTATCTTGTATAACAAGCAGCACGGGGGTGTCTACACGCTGCATCTTGCGGTACATGGAGGCGAGGGAGAAGCCGTGCTGGCTCGTGCTGAAAGCCAGGGACCACATGTAACCCTGCGCACGCGCTGGCAGCACTGTGCATAACTTCTCTCTGTAAAAACATAAAATATTGCTATTAAATTCTAAAGCGATAGGATTTATTTGTTTATTATGTTATTTAAATAATAAAATTAATAGTTTATTTTAATATTTTATTAGTTCTCTAAATGGGTTCTCATATCTAACGCTTTAATATACATAATTTATCGCTCTAATTTATATTTTTATTACATACATATATGTAAAAACTTAAATGTATGAAATTATATTTACCTGTCTTTGCGTATTTAAAAAAGGCTACATGTAATATGCATGTAATATATTGGAAGTACTTACAGGTTGTACAGACCTCTTTATTATGCTTAGTAACAAAAAGTACGAGCTTTTTGTTACTAAGCATAATAAAGAGGTGGTTATATATTAGAATACATATTTGGCGATATTTTTTATTATAATATATTTATTATATTATATACATATTCTGCTAAAAATTCATACTACGTCTCATAATCGTAATAAAACTCATAGAATTTCTTTACAATACACAAGCGATTGTTTTATATTGCATCCCACGAATTCTTGTCGCGCCGAGGTTTTAGATAAGAAATATATAATGATGTATGCGAGAACCATTTCGTAAGGAAAATATATTTTTAATAGTAAGCCGTTGTGATTTAATTTAAAATGGTCTCATGTTTGAATTTAAAAAGTAATTTTTTAAATTTTTCTTCAGTATAATCACTTTTCATGCCACTGCAAAATATTTAAGATATTTACTTTAATATGCATAAATAAAATTAAAATTATTGTTTTTACATAATTTGTAATTGTAATATGACAAAATATCAAAGTATGCGATAATTAGTGCAACCAAACAGGTCTTAGTGATGTCAATGCAGTTACCAGTGTTTATTTCTAATTGGAATGCTAATATATTTACAAGACGGAAAACTGTTTGTTTCTAATGTACCTTATAATTTACACCTTTATTAATAATGCTAAGTACCTATATGTAAAGAGGTATAAACTTTATAGTGTGTAAATAAATTGTGAAGGGAAGATAAATAATCTATAGGATATATAAATTTATTTATGTACTTATTAGGTACATAAATAAGGCGCAATATCACAAATGAAGAAATTGAAACGATATTTGCTTTAATCATTCATATTATTTAGTAATGAGCTATTATAGTAGCATCGTAACTTTTTTGCAATACTTCATTATATCATAGCTTATTAGATAATTACAGTAAAGCTAGTGGCAATAACTAACATTGAACTATACTATTATTTTTTATATATAATTTGAATTATTTGTGACTAAAATATAGATATATAGGAAGTTATACTTTACCTGTGCTCCATGTTGAATATCTCAGAGGTTCCGATGAGGTCAGGTGGTGAGAACTCCATGTCAACAGACGCGCCCGAAGAGTACAGAGCGCGACGTAATTCATCGCTCATCGACAGCACCTATATAGTAAATTATATTTATACCATCCACGTACAATACAGGTTTGTAACACAAGAATAAGTGTATGCCTCGATGTCGCTATATTGTATTATTTATGTGTTTGAGTTAAAAGTATAACAAACTAACTGTAGCTATGTATGTACATGTGTATTTCATGACAACCAGTAAGTACAGTAGTCTGTTACTGTACTTACTGGTTGTGAGGAAATATTGTTAAGATATTGAAATGAACCAGTTTAAATTTTTTGTAATATTTATTTACATAAAACTATTAATTGATAATAACTATTTTTATATTGGTGTAGTTTCGATTTTCAGTCAAGACTGAAGATACTATAGTGTCTTACAAATTAATAACACAAATAAATATATATAAAATACATTCTTAGTAGATATATACGATAACATTAGGTACAAGAAACTGGTAATTTTAAGAAACATACTATAATTCATAAAATATAATGAAAAGTTATATGCATATTTATCGTAAGTTATGGATATGTGCACCATGCTTAAAAGAGGAAGTGACTCGTTCCCCGGATGTCTGTATAGTGTACGGTGTACAGGTACCTGATATTAATTGAAATAAAATGATTAATGACAGTAATGATAGATTGATTAATTATTACTAATGAGATGATGCATTCCAGATATCTACATTTCACATACAACATCCAGTGAGGAGAGGCGAGGGCGCGCGTGCGCTCTACTTACAGTAAAGAGTAATAATAGTGTGAGCAGGCTAGCAAAAAACTATAGTTAAAATAGAACGAACAATTGCCATGCCTACTAGAATGTTTAACCTTTTTATTTGTAACATTTATAATACACAATTGGTCTTAAAATATCGACACCTTGGTTCTTTCATTTATCTATAGCTAAATATTTATTAAGAATATTATAATATTATTAAATTAAGAAGGTTATATGTTTGTATCCGCCGCTTACCTCACAAACACAATGTAATGTTCCTCTTCGACATATCGAATGTATAGAGTCCCTTTTAACGGCTACTTTAAACGCTCTACTGTCACCTCTCCGTACATGTTTAATTACTCTTTGCACTGCTTTGCGTATCATTTTGATCTTTAATAAACTTATGATAAAATATTTACACGGTTTATATTATGTATAATCCATAGAATTTGGACACTAACGTCAGCTAACGTTGCTTAATAAATGATTAGTAGACTAAATGAAAAATTTTATCTTATGACAACTCTATCGTAACGCATTTACAATAAAAAGATATAAAAGCCATAAAAGGATTATTGTAAAACAATATATTTTAAGTAAGTAAAACAACTTTGGCATATTATTATATTGTTATGGTATTGTATTTAGATAGTAATGTTTTAAGTGTAATATAAGTTTACTTTTAAATTATTTGAATTTAAGATTGAATTTTATGTCTCTACCTACCTACTTCATTTATAATTTGTTCTTAATTTCACACTTTACCCCGCATAGAGAAGGCAGAGATAATCTTATACCAAGTTGGGATCTAGCCAACGACTATCAGGCTTACTGTGACATGCTTTCCCACGCAGTGGCGTGACGAAATACTCTTTTTTATAATTGAAGTCTTCAAAATTGTTGTTAACAATTAAATTGGTGTATTACGTAAATATTACAAATATTGCGTTGAATTTCTTTGAAACATTAATTGTCATGTCTGTAACAAAATATCACTATACTTTTTACTTGCTTCTCCAAGAACGATGTTTAAGGTTAACGCTCTTTCCTCTCAATCTATTGAGAGGAAAGAGTTTGATTTAATTGGTTCGATGTAAAATGAGATTTATATCAAAATAATATGGGTATTGATTTCTTATCAAATTTGAAGTCACGTAGAGTTAGTTATATATCACGTATAAATATTTGACCTATAACGTCTTTTTTTTATTACAATATTAAAATTAATATTTAATGCATATACGTTTAAATAATTATAATATATCGTAAATATCATAATATATAATGTTTTTAACTCTATATAAAGATAGCATTCAAGATTAATAAACAAAATTAAAAAAGTATTTTTAATAAAAGTTGTCAAGTGTTTTGACTCAACAAGTATGGGACTCGACTACATATACATACTCGTACATAAGTTGAGACATCAACACAATTTAGAAGTATATAGGCAGGTATCTTTTTTCTTATGTATTTAATGAATCGACCTATCACGTACTAAGCGGATATTATTTTAAGGTTAAAGCACATACAGCAGGAAATGTTTAATTTACAATAGAACTACCATTTTATAAATTAATGATTTTTATTGGATATAATAAGGTTTTTGTATTTAAAACAATATTTTCTTACTACATAAATTTATACCTAATGTTATATTTTTTGCTTCTAATGTATATAAATTATAGTACTTATGTATTTATTTGAATTTTTTAGAAGTATTTAACAATATCATTTCTCGCATCCCACAATGCAATTGCAATGGTAACTCTTGAATTTATTGCTCCAAGTATTTATTCTTTGTCTTTGTTCGATTTAATCTAATAATCTTGATAGATTTTTTAGTACTTATATGAGAGTAATAAAATTTTAGATATGATATAATAAAAATAATCTGATATACACAAATGTGTAGATGTGTATATATTGCATATAATATGGTAGACGTATTAAATATTATTTTGTACGGCATGTCAGTGAGACGATGACGTATAAATAACAAGACGTGTTTATTGAGCGTAGCTTTATAAAGTTAAGATATCATGACTATAGAAAGATATTAGAATTTTTTACCGTTATTTTTCGTCTATATGGCAAAAGCATTCTCACCTTATCACTGTCGAAAGTTGCAGACCTTTCCGGTGACGTAGGACCAAGTCGCACCATTTCTATCCATTTCATAGTCTGCATTTGTATTAAACAAGTTTTTCCACTTCAACATTCAATGTATTGCTTGGCTTAACACACGTTGCATTAAAACATGTGTGAAAACAACAACACGGCACGCACGTTTGTCAGTTTCCTATTTAAATCGCCTACGAAGATTACGTGGATCCAAAACTTGGTACTGAACTAATCGTGACGAATGTTAGTTGATTATAAACACACGATACTGTTTTGTGTGACGTTGTCCTTTAGCGCATTAAAGTACAATATTGACGGAAATTGTTTTACTGCAATTGCGTTAATGAGCGGTCGCGTCGCGTTAATTGACGAAGTTTCGAGTGTGTTCAAACTTCAATGTGCAGTGCGTCGAACAGACGACTACAGCGGAGTCGCGCTGCTGGGGGACTAGCTAGAGTCTAAAGAAAGGACTGTGGTTACAACGAGCCGGCCGACCCCGCCGCACCGATGACAAAAACTGTCCGCTCGTTTTAGCGTAATGTTTATAGCAAATTTTATAATTAGACAATTAATATGTGTACCTCAATATTTGTATTTGTGTTGTACGCATCGCATAATTGTGATTTGACCTCTTAATATTGAAATAATAATGACCATTTAAGTACAAGGGTAAGTTAGTAAGAATATAGCAATGAACATTGGTATTGGTTTTGTTAAATTTATAAAAGCAAGCAAGTGACCCAGCGCGCATTAATCTGCTGTTGGTTGACGTACTTACAACGTAGCCGGACGTGTTCGGTTACACTGCTAGACGTATTATATATATATATATATATATATATATATATATATATATATATATATATATATATATATATATATATATATATATATATATATATATATATATATATATATATATATATATATATATATATATATATATATATATATATATATATATATATATATATATATATATATATATATATATATATTATATATTGTATATATATATATATATATTATATATATATATATATATATATATATATATATATATATATAAGGTCTATAGTATTAGTTTTAAGCTAAAGAGGCTAAGCCATTGCGTTGATATTATTTTATATTTTAGACAAGATGACATCATCATATTTCATCAAGGTTTAGTTCATTATGGTAACTAAAATGTTTTATTCATCAAAATAAAAATATATGATGAAATTCACATTTGCAAGTAGACGACGACTTGTACCTACTTATAAAAATATTTTCAAACAAACATCTATGTTGAGCTTTATGACAATTAACAGATATTCCTTATTACTTAGAGTTTATTATGCTTACGTACCCTACATATTTTTAAGTATAATAAAATGAAATATGTATATGTCGTTCTCTGTTCAATCAATATGTTTTGAAACGGTGGATATGATACAAGGAAATCTCTCCTACATACATATAGAAGAATTCCTTTTTCTATATTTTAACATAAAGCGATAACTTTGCCCGAGGATAACAAGTTCCATACGATTTATTGCTCTTATAATAAACTTGTTAGGATTACTAGATACACTATAATATCATATGGATCAAACAAGTTTCACGATATAGAATATTAACCTATTGGTATTTGGCTGGATGTGAACGACATTTAGTACAGAACACATAGTCCACATTACCGATAATCATCCTAAATAATTAACATATGTTATGTAAAGCAAAAAATATAAAAAAAAGAAGTTTATACCAAGAAGTTAAAGTCATCTGCCCCAGAAAAGGGGCAACCCGACAACCCTAATGTCGCATGAAATCGTTACACTGTACGACTTCTTAATCTTTTGCCTACATTCTTAACCGGTTAATATTTTTAACACTAACCGAAACATGAGTTATTTTTTCTTTCCGTAGAGCTTGTAAGGAAATATGCTTGATCGCAACAATTTATGAAGATATTCAATACAATTTGCATTTACAGCACTGAACCCAAGCATCTCTTAATTGAAATGTGTCATTAGTGATAAGAAAATATCTACATTAAACAATCATGGAGATTACAACTGTATTAACATAAAATAAAAAAAGCAAACGAATCAATTTGTTTGTTAAATATAAATGATATAAAAAATAAGTTACAAAAATATTAAACATTAAAAATCTAAGTAAGTAATCGTATCGTAAGTAAATGATCTAAATATAATAACATATCCCGCCGTTTTCGCTGGATCCAACCAGTGTCATAATACGATACGTTATAAAAGGTTTTAAAAGGAATGAAAATATGGCCTCCGGTCCTCCTTAGTTCCTTCCTTAAGCATATTTTTAATGTGTTAAATAGAACCGTCACATCATGAATTTTTCAAATTAAATTTCAAAATATTTATTATTCAATTTAATACTTTTACGAGCACTTTTGAATCGTCGAGTGAACAAAAGGCTACCACCGGTTCGAAAGGCAGTTCTGTTAAGAAAAGTCGGCAAGAAACTCAACAGCTGATCTTTTTATCAAAATAATACCAATATTTATAGTATATAACCCTTCATCAAGAAATAAATGCCTACCGCACGGAAATGACTACAAGAAATAAATTTTAAGTTTAAATAATGAACAAATTACTATTTTGACTAATATATCACTATAAGTATTTACCTTATATTGCTATCGTTAATGGAAATTAAAATCCGTAAATAGAAAACAAACAGCGGAATAATCCCAGAAAGAAGGACAAGGTTGATTTTCTATAATAAATTGATTTCTGTTTAGTTTTGTGTAGAGGTCTAATGATCGCAGTGGATAATATGCTTTTACAAAAATCGATACAGTGACGTAAATTTTCCATTAATTAAAGACGTTCAAATATTTAAATGTTGGTTCTGTATATAGATGATAAGATTAAATTATAATGTGTTTTTAATATAATTATATTTATATGAATAGTAATTAGTTTTTATCACATAGTCAATTAACTCAACTAACTAGTATGGTCGTCATATACCATTTACCATATCACTGGATTGTAGCGAAACAGAATTTGATTTCCTAAATGCATTAGTGAAACACGTATCCGGAATTTCCACGTTACTATCTAAAATACTCCTGTCGAGCTATTGAGATGAAGTAGTTACAATTTTTTTTTTGAAATGAGGATAGTATTATTTACATAAATATGATTTACAATAGTAAGTATAAGTACATGTATATATGTCTACATAGTATGATGAATAAAACTCACTATATTAATGAATTTCATTAATCCCTGGCATGGTCTACCCCACATCAGTATCATGTGAAGCCTATAAGACCATCTAAAGTTACAGTGTTCAATCAACTGACAATGGCAACACTCGGATATCGAATATTGTCAGGTTATCTTACGGAAGTGGTACATTTAACGCAAGAAGCTATCTATGTCTTGCAACATCTGCTACTCAATACAGTAGCAGTTATAGTTGGTAATTATTCGAATAAATTTTATTATCAGTACATTTATTCGTAATCTTAATAACTAACTTGCCTATGAATAATTTCCTTGTGAATTTTGAAGGCATAATATTTCTGTACACGACGTTTGTCACGTGTTGCCGACATTTTTTACCGTTTCTTTTGACTTATGTGAAATTCATGTGGTAAGGTGAAATTGTGCCATTATTTGCCATTGCAGTAATTCGGTTACAATTTGCCTGAGTACTGGAATTGAATGGAATAATAGAGCTGATGCGGAAGTATCTCAATATTTTGCTCAAGATGATAGTTCTTTGTTTGATTAGTTTAATGTTTAAGATTGTTCTCCAGAAAGAGAATGTTTGCCTTCATCTTCATTTGTATAACTCGTTTTTTCTTACGACTTAGATAAACCTATCTAAATCAAATATATTGTCTGACAACATATTTGAAGAAAGAGAACTAATGGAAACGAATAACAAGAACTTATCACAATTGTAAATATTTGATAATGAAGTATAAATAAATGTTTCAGATTTATTCATAAATTTGTTAGTACCCGCGACTTCATTCGCTTGTACATTGACATTTTTCTATGGATCATTTACACTATTAGAGGTCCAATTTGGTAAGATGTTTTAGACATTTGTTTTTTATATGTTATTGGATATGCTCATCATGGTAAGCAATATAAAACTGGTACTACTAACTAAACTAACTTTTTAAGGCTTTTCAATATATTTTATAGTTTAGCTATTCTCTTAGAGTTCCACTATATATTGTCCGAACCCCAGACATTTTATGTCTTAAGCAAATAATTATCACGTTAAATAAAAATAATTAAGAAGATATTTTATTATTTCTTATAGTTTAGCCGGTCTACTGTAGTTCTACATCAGGTATTCCAGCCTTTAAAATGACCAGCCAATACTGGGCCTAATACCTATACAATAAAAAAGGTTTGATTTAAATCTGCCTAGTAGATTAGAAGATGTGCGTGTACAAACATTCACCTTTTACTGTTTTATTATATTAGTATAGTAGTTTTATTATATTAGTATAGTAGTTTTATTATATTAGTATATTGACTGCAATTTGTATGAATAAATAAAATTATTTATTATACGTGAATGATTATAGTCACTAATTATTTATTCGTCATTCGAATAAATTTTGACCATCTCTGGTCATAGTTACAGATAAATTCACCATATTTTTTTATTATATTGCTATAACGCACTGTATTTTTGTGAGTCGTTATAAATATGCTTGACATCTCGTTCAAGCATTAACATACTTAATGGTTTTATAGTAATCTGTTTTATGTTTGTTGTATGATTAGTTCTAGTTGGATGACATACTAAATCATAAAAGAAATTCACTTTATAAATAAATACACATTGCAAACTCAATTAGAGGCGGGTTTCTATTTAAGTGAAGTCAATAATTGCGTCAACATTGCGTAATTTATTATAATTGTCTTATTGAAAAATCACCAAGACGTAAAATAATATTAGTTAATTTGCTTTATTGTAAAAATATTACTAAAGTACACTGTGAAGCGTACTTTTTTCAGTATACTCGAAAGACTGATTAAGTACAGTCCTCATCTGTAGAATAATATGTACCTAATATATACGAATATGCAATTTTTTTACGACAATTTATATTTAAAAATGAGTACCAGTTATGCTACGTTGTAAAATGTAATATACATAATATTAAAGTACCTATACACGAATTGGCCCGAAGGCAATGTTGTTTTGGCAACAAACTTATTATTATCATTCTATAGATGAAAGGCCTACAATAAATATTGACACGTATATTCTTCAGTATTAGGTAAATGGTATGTAAAAGGAAAAATTATAACATAGTTAATAGGCATGATAACAGAAATACCAATTATGGTGTAAAGAAGGTCGACCCGTATGATGTGCTCCAACGTGACGCACACGGTACAACGCGTCTTGCAAAACATTATGCATCGTTAATGCTTCAAATATAATACTTTTTGACGAAACCAGTCTCTTATTGTACGTATTGGATGTTATAATTAACGCATAATTTGAGTCTGTAAGTCTGCAAGTAGGGACATTAAAGCCAGAGGTTCTAAATGTTTAATTTGAATACAATTTTTTTATAAAAATATTAATGATTCGTTCTAAAAACTATCGAAGTTAAGTACCTACTATCAAGAAATATAAAAGTGCAACTAAAAATTTTAAAAAATTTTATGACGGAAAACTCTACCACAGGGCACAAACAATGTCATTGTGTAATGGCGGCGGCTGGCACCTAACAAGAGATGATTACTCGAGCCTGTATTACATGATAGCTATTGTTTGCCTTTCCTTCTATTGTACTACAGCAGTAACATTTTGCACTGTAATTTTTGATCTGCCCTATTAATTTCAGTAGTTTGTCAGTAAAAACTTCGTATAATTTTATATAAGAATAAAAGAAGCTGTCAGGTAGATATAAAAATATTCAGAATTACTATAATTACAGTGTACGTAATACAAAATAAAACGTTGTGATATTTATTTTACACCTTCAAGGTAAAGCGCAAACTGCATAAAATTTTTCTTTTATGGCTAGGCACCTATCACACGCTTTGCCTTTATTGTCAGTTATTTTAAGCAGTAACCTTTTGCTAGTGTTGATATGTTACTTGTCTTTCTTGGCGATCTTTATTAATTACTTATAAAAACAATGTTGAGAATCAATTAACCGAGAATAAAAATATTCGTAAGAATTACAAAATGTAAACGTAGATAATTTTTTTATCAACATGTCAACATCTGTAGCTTAATTAATCTAGTACAAAAATATAATCTTCTCTAAAGGTTGTGTGCAAAAATATGAATCATAACGGGTGCACATTTTGCGCTACAACAGAATATTGCACATACCAAACGTGACTCGGCATTTCCCCCTTGGAAGTGAAACACCGATTAAATATGACACATAATAAAAAAAAATCAAAAAAATACAAAATATAAAGATATGTATAGTAAAAATAGTGACCATACCCCACATAAGATTGCTAATAGTGTTGAAAAATGATCTAGATATCAAATGAATACGCAAGTCACGTTAGTATTCAGCCGTCATTTAAAATACATGCAGTGCAAACTCTAGGAACATTCAGGAATCTACATTTCTGCATAGGATGTAGCCGCAAGACACTATGTGTTTGGTGTTTCGGTCACTATGTGGGTAACACAGACACTAGAGCTCATGGGTACCTCAGGCTGGGGCTCCTCGCCGAGGGAGTCGCCCAGGGCCTCGGCCTGGCTCTTCATTATAGAATATATTTTCACATACGGCGCCTTCAGCAGCTATGCGCAATGGTTAAGTTAGTATTTTTGCACATTGTTAGGGTCAAATCTTATAAGTTTCGCGAAGTTTAAATTTTATATTTCATTTCAAGACGCCATTTTAATTTATCAGTGTCACTGCATTGCAATTGAATAAACATATTTTACATTAAATAAATGGAGTGCAATAAACACATTCATATTTCACTTATTTAAACGAAGGTTAAAAGATTTTTAACCGAGATATGTTTACTTAATAAAACTTGACCCAGTGTAGCTGATGTATAGTGAGCGTGTGTCTCTTCGTAGAAATAGCGTTGTCTCTCACAAGTAATATTAATAACAAAACGATTTTTATAACAGTGCAATAAACTTTATAATTTAAAATTTATATATATAATCTTATCGTAACTTTTTGCTAAGCTATTGTCGCTTGTTTTAAAAGACATACTAATAAATCGTAACGAAAATCATACTACGACAATTACTGGTTAGTCACCTCAATTAATGAATATAATTTATTCTTATATATATTATGCAATACAAAATTATATCACTACCTCCGAGTCCATAATTCGAAGTTATCAAGAGTAATAATATATTCATTTGGTATATTTTAAATATTTATACTGTATTTTAGTGATATTAAATGTTAGATCCACGTGTTTTACATGTATTGCGTCATGATGTGAGGTAACTGCGTTGTCGCCGAGTGTATTAGAAAGCGCTGTTTTAGAGTGAATTACAAAGATTAAAATATTAAACAGACTTTAAAGATCAGATTATACATTATGTGTGTAATAACTCACCTCCCACGATTCTCTTGTGATGTCCGACACGTCGCCTGTACTTCCGGAACGTTCCTGAGAAATATATTATATGAAAACTATTGGTTGTATCATTTTCTAGCATAAATATATAGCTTTACATTTTAAATGAAACAAGTTTCAAATTATTTCTTATATAAAAAATATAACATCATAATATTAATATATATCGATATTTTATATAAACTAGATGAATCATAAAAGTTTTGAAATGCTACTTAGAAAAGAACTATATTTAAAGATTTTTATAAATAGCTTATTGAATGTAAAGTATTAATTTATTATTAAAGTAGTTACTAACTTTTAAAATTAAAAACATACATGAAATATTTCTATTTATATATTACTAATCGATATTTTAATGCATTACTTATATACAAAAAATCCGCTTAATTACAGTACATAATGGGCTAAGTCTACAGAACAAGTAGGTATTTCGCACTCTTAAAATATCTTATCGAATGTGTGGAGAAGATACAGATTAATATACAACGTATAGTAGTTTATACATAATTATAGAAAAACAGGCTGGCTTTATCTTGATGACTGATGATGGAAGATATTAATATGACACACAAAATATGTACAAATCGTCCGTGTGCACTACAGTACCTATATTAATAAGTCTATTTGCAGTTTGTTTAAAATAATATATATCAAACGAGTGTTACGCTCGCAGCTTTGCTCGTTTTGACTATACTAATACAATATCCTGTATTCTACTCATAAACTTTTCTCTTTAATAATCAATATTCAAATACACATGATATGTATTCTCAGTATATAAATGCTATATAAAACAGCCTTACTGAATAATTTAGTGATGTTACGCAACTGATACAAATAGTGACGGGATAACAAAAAACTACGTTTATCAGATTATTTTTTAAATGTTTAATTTAACGACCAGCCTTTTTGTGATTTCTACTGAAAAAAAGAAATAGCATTTTGCCTTATCAGAACGCGAAAAGAATTCACTCCCCCGAGTAGGAACCAAACTAAAAATTCATCACGTTTACGTTTATTCTGACCACGCATCATAAACGATCATAAACGAAAAATGTTTATACATTTTTGCTTAGATGGGATTCATGATCACCAAAAATTACGTGAAGTATGTCACGTCCCACCTGGGTCGTCAGAACTCATAGTGACTCAATCTCATAATCGTTTAGTCTATCAAATATTATAAATCCATACATAAGTTTCACAATTATCTACAGAACTACTAGAACATATTTTAAATTGAATAAATTAGAAACAGGTTCGTAATTATATTGTTGTGTTTTATAAATTAAATATGTATAACATTAAAATTCTGATAAATATATTTTTAAGCTTTGTCTGTATCATCTGATAGTAAAATTATTAGGATAGCTTCAAGATACTGTGGGCATGTATGTATATGGATACATAGATGTATATTCATGCCTACTGTATAGATGCATTTACAAACATATTTATTTATTTATGAGAACATACATATAAGTATGGGTGTGGCTGTAAGATGTTTCTAAGAGATTTACCAAATATTCGAATATCATCAATTTTTCACTACAATCGTAAGAAAATAGAAGTAGTAATAAGAAAAATATAAATAAGAAAGTAATATAAAATTTAAATTTACCTTCTGTCCAGGCTTCGCATCATCATCGTCCCATTCAGTATCGCTATCAATCAGCTCATAGCCGTGCGCAGTGACGTCACGCAGCGGCCCGTACCGCTCGGGCACCCAGTGCGTCAGGAATTTGAACAGATCGTCCACGCTAAAGGTAATATAACATGTGAATTTATTTTAACATTTAAACCGTATCACGCATAAAGCAGGATAGGCAGACAGAAACTAGTGTTAAGCACTTTTTGAAACGTAAAATGGAGAATACCTTCCGCTAGAATTCAAGATGTTACATGTTAAGTGGCGGAATTTATCAACACACTTTGCGGTGCAAGCGGTAACGTAAAAACTATACATTCCCTGAGTGAGGATCGCCAACCATCATATACAATCATCGCGCTTTCCAGTCCATTCGCGTTTACAGTCGCTATTTCACCGAGATAATTTCATAATTCAATATGTATGTGATATAATAATTTATGTTTACTAATATTTTTCTGATGATTTAATTAACTTATCGTCAACATTATGTTGAAGTTACAAGCATTTAAATATTTGTCTCATAGGTTAGTGTACGTTATCTTACACATACAACATTTAACGTAATTATACTATTAAATATTCCGTTTTATCATTAATATTGTTCCGCATCTAGCAGCTTTTAAAATTTGACAAATATTTAAAATCATGCTACAATAATGTATACTACTATTATGAAAGTATAAGAACTACTTATGTAATATTATACGCTTACACATACATGATGTTACTGTACCGTACCTGAAGCCAGCACTCAGGGCGCTCGAGCGAAGCTACGAGAAAGAGCTAGTATAATTTATTAGATGAGTTGAATTACCGATTACGTGGAATTCCGAACCAATATTCGGGCTTCATGCGCTTACGTCCGTACGACATGAGCGGCGTGGAGCGCGGCAGGGGGCGGCCCGCCGGCTTGCCCATGCGCAGACGGAGGTACAGCGGTGGGTCGTCGCTGGGTCGGGCCGGTCGGGGGATCAGTTCTGCAAGTGGTTCTATATTCATTATCTATTTTCAAAACAATTATTTCAATAATTGATGTAATAATATAATGACATTAAATTAGAATACAATATTTAGTTGTCCTGCTACTGCTACTGCAACAACAAAATATATTGTCCACTAGCGACCCGCTCGCGGCTTCACCGCGTAAGTAAACTGACTTGCGTTAGTTTCGATATATTATACGAAATCATATTGTACATGTTCAGTATACTCATATTAACAATTTATATATATATATATATATATATATATATATATATATATATATATATATATATATATATATATATATATATATATATATATATATATATATATATATATATATTTTTTTTTTAATATATATATATAATTTTAATATTACAAACAGACGCTGCAATTTAATTTTTTAGTATAGATTAGAGGCAGAGGCAGCTCGTGTTGGGTAGTGACATCTAACTCGCAGCGCTATCTTACCAAGAAAATAATTATATGCAAATATTTTCCTGATTGGGTATCGTAAGCTATCAACAGTCATATATATAGTCTGATTGCACCTAATGGCTCATATTTAATTAAATTAACATAACATCATTAGATAATTTGTGGTTTTTGTTTGTTTGTTTATTATTATTATAATAATATTTACTAAATACTAATGACTTTTCGATCCTTACTATCAAACGAAGCAAAGAGATCAGGCATATCATCCACTGACACCATGCTGCGGTAGTCGAGCCGTGGTTGAACAGCGCTCGGCTTGGCTTGAGAGCGACCGAATCCTCCGAGAGAACTCCGCCTGTATAAATATTGTATATTAGTATAGCGAATAACCGAGAACTTCAAGCTGTCGTCACTTTTATCAACATCATTTAATTTAATATAAAACATTTCTGCACCTGTAATATAAAATCAAGTTAACATTATTCATAAACATTAATTTTCAATATACATACACGTTACATAACTAAACATGCTTAAATCTGTAATCAATATAAAAAAGTGCCAGTAGGGATGAAGATGAGTGAAATTATGATACAAATCACAAGTGAAGACCTCAACATTTAGTACTAATGTAAGATGATTTACAACTGACATTAATCTCCTTAAATCCTAGCGGTAAGCCGCAGGACGGCACGCCACAGCGACAGGACAAAGAATTACAAGTGTCGAAAACAGACTCATATTACTTAGTCTTTTATTTATAAATAAGTTATTAATCATTGAAACTATTTACAATAAATACTTTTAAAGCAATATGTGTCAGTTTTGAGAAGAAAGATTCAAAGGAATAATTAATCGACAAGAACAATAGCTCGGTCTAATCTAGTAAAGCGTGTCGGATCGTCACACCGCCAGTGCAGTAACAATAACAATTGTTAGAAACATGATACTTTCTATACAACTCTCTAATTCCTCATATTTACTAACTTCCTAACAATTATATAACATGCCATTGAACTGTTAATTTACATATTATATAGTTTGAGAAGTCAATTGGACTTGGTATAATGATTCAAAACGATTATCTCCTTGATGGAGATATGCATATTTTATATCACTCTATGAACACATTTAGCATTGTAAATCTTTGAATTCATCAAGAGTTCAAGATTAATTAATGTTATATTTCTTTCTCGTTTCAAAAAAGAGATAAATAATTATACTTATTGTATACTTTCGGTATCCATATTTTAAATTAAAAAAAAAAGAAACAATACCAACTCTACATAAACAAATCACAAAACTAGAACAAATAAATTTATATGCAATCTAAATTTGTAACCAAAATTTAACGTACACAAGACAGTAATAAACACTTGGTGGGACCTAAGAACAATATAAGTGGTACAAATAGGGGACTAAACACATGAAACCACATTGACACTACAAAATATTATATATTGAAAGTATTCAAAAAGTAACCAAAATTGAATTATATAATTACTAGTTATTATTATCGCATTTCATGTTGATGTTTTCTGTTTGGTCTCTAACACATATCTGGAAAAACCTTTGTTTTCCTCAATCTTCTTAAAGATAAAGGTATAAATCGCTATAATTTACTAAAACTTAAAAAAATATATATCGTTACTTTTAGATAGTTTAGGCTAAAAACTTGCATAGTATCCTTAGTTTTTAATAATTAATACGTTTGGGTATGTTTATAACAAAATATAAAAATAATAACAAACAAATAACGTGTCAAAGTGGTTTATACGTAGCCATCAAAGGCAACACATAACACGATCTCATTGGCACATCGAACTGCGTCGCGCGCACGTACCCGGACATGACATCAGGCGCCTCCTCCGAAGGCGTTTTACTCAGGAACAAACCCGTGCCAAACTCCACTAGGTTCATTGGCGAACTAGTCAATGAAAATAGGGAGTCGATTATGGTATATCCCGGTTAGCATCCATGGTAGCAAAGGAAAAATTTAGAATGGCAATATTATTATAATTTTTTCTCATGCATGTGTGCAGATAAGTGACTGATTGGATTGTGAGGATAACCTGGGTGTACGTGAGAAAACACAAACACTTGTTGTGGAGCTTGATGTGTTTAAAATAATCGAGTTCATTACACAGTAAATGAGAATGAAGTAAATGTTTTGTAACAATGTCGTATCATTATCTGCAATGTAAGTATTACATATAAATCGTGTGAATTAGTTAATGACAAGACGAATCGCAATTCGCATTGAATACATTTTTTCAGTTATATTCAAAATAATATTATAATATACAATTAATTATATATACGGCCACCGTTATATTCTCAATTCACATTTTGAATGTCTGACATAGACAAGTTTTAATACTAATATAGTTCATTTACACATAATAACAATATGTATAGTAGTAGTTGGCTCACCTGTTGAATACTTTGGAGAAGACAGAAGTAGAGTTTTGTGTATCAGCAGAAGATGGTAATGAGTCACTTTGGGAGGTTTGTGGTCCCTGCCCTCCCTCGCCCGTCAAACCTTCTACCCAAGACAAGGGATAGGACAGGCGTTTTAACATCTGTGACACAGAACATGTTTTTAAATAAAAATGAAACAGTGTTGATTTTATATAACGAAATGGAAAAATTGTGCACTTTGCAGCCATTTATTGGATACTCCTAATAATAGTGTTCGATGGAGAGACATATAACAATATGTGTAGTATTTTATACAACTATATAGCATATAATATAAATTTTTCAACTGTTTGAAAGACCGTGCATAGTTTAGATTTTTTCTTGTATCTCTATCAAATATTCATACCGAAGAGCCATTTCTTATATATTTCGGTACATATGATATAAACAATTGAGCTAATTATAGGGTTGGTAGTAAAATAACAAAAATAATAAATGCACATACACGGCTAGTTTTTAATTTTAGCCACTTCCAATAGACTATTTTTTGTATTATATATTTTATTATTTGTATGAAAACACGAGCCAAACTCGATCAGGAGAGTCGGACTTGAGTACGATTGTGGTTCAATAGCAAATACAAGCAAATAAGTTTTAAAAGTTGAAAAACTTAAATGGAATAACTTAAATGGAATAACACATAAGACATAAATAAATTTTTCACGTAAACAAAGAATAATCTTATACCAACTACTTATTGAACTTATTAACCTGTCATTACTGAGCCTCAATATTGTGATTGTGCTATTAAAATTAAATATTTAAAAAATAGAATTACATAAAACAACATATATAATAGAATATATAATAGAATTACGTAAAACAACACATATAAATAACATTGCCATCTAACATTTACTGATTTTAAACTATTTTATACTTTGCGTGTGTGTTTACAAAAAAGACGTCAGCAATTCAAATTGGTCCAAAAGCTATTGATATTATATATTATGAAAATAATATAATTAATAAAGTATTAATAAATCTTGAAGGTTTTTCTAGATTACACACGCACATCGTTACATTGTCATTAGGTTTGATTAAATTTCGTTGGAAATTTTGGCAAAGTAATTTAACAAAACAACTGCCAAGCCGTCGGCTTTGCATTTTTTATATATTATAGTAGAATTATACATTCAATTATTATGACGTATCTACATATATTATATCTATATAACTATGTGCTACAAGTAAAAAAAAATAATAAAAATATACAATAAGGTGTTAAAATCTCAGCTTCAAAGAGGCATTTTATGATAAATAAATGAACTTAATAAACCTATGAGGATTTGTTTTATTGTTTTGATGAACAAAACCGTAAAAATGAATGTATGTTTCAAGAAAGAATATATTTTTGTAAAATATAAATTATAATTCATCATAAACTGAACTTAATATAAAACGACTAAGCCCTCAAAAAGAGAAGACAAAACAACAAAAAGGACATGAATATTTTTATAATAGGTATAACTTTAAAGTAAATGAACTTGCATTATGAAAATTATAAATTAAAATAACTACCTTATTCTTCTTATCAGGTTTTCCCGGATCTTCCTTCTGATTGCCATCAAGAGAGAAAGATACAGCCGCCTGTTTGCGAGGCGCGCGCTCGTTCTCGCCGAGCGGCGGCGCTGAGAGCGGCGGCTCCGCGCGCGGCAGGCACACGGGCGGCACCCAGTCCGCCGACAGCACTATGTCGGCGTCGCTGTATACCTGGATGGACAGTTCAAGCGTGAGCTTCCTGGGCGGGCTCAGAACGTTCTCGTTAAAGACGCCAGTGGATAAGACTGCGTTTCCCCTTGTATTGTGATGATATATGATATATTTTCAAATTAAATTACTGGGAAATGCATATGTATAGTAACTGTATCCAAATTATACACTATTTGAACATAAACTTTCAACAAAACATTGTAGTGAATGGCCATGAAAAGAAAAGACTATCGACACCGTTGAAGATAACGACAATTAAAAAACATCCTGACAACAACACCTACCACCTTGTGTTTTAGAAATCCATAAAATTAATGACAAACACACAAGAAAAAAAAAACAAGAGATAAGAACGAAATACATGTACTGTAAAGGTATCTACAAAGTATAACAGAACATTGAAGGACCATTCCAAGTTCCTTAAAACCAAATCGTAGTAACAGTAAAAGTAGTAAAGAATATAAAGTCCATTGACTGACTCCAGATTTTCCCGACTGACACAACCAAGTACCAAATCATACCTCGTCGGTGGAGTGACAAGTAAAATTGACAAAAAGACAAAATGACAAAAAGTAAAATTTTACTTTTTCATAGATTTTTATGTGTTAATTATAGTTAATTTTATGGTTAATTTATAAAGAGAAACAATCTCAAATTCATTCAATTCAAACCAAGGGTATATTAGTATCTTTTTAGTAATACAAAATGTCAACAGTCAAATACCAACCTTCTTAGAAGTATTAGGCGTGACATGCAGCAGTGGATCACGTATATCAATGCCGGAGTCGTGGTAAGACAGTTTGACGAGGTGCGCCGCGTCGTTCGGGTCATCGGCCTCGCCCTCTCCCTCGGCAGCGCTGCCTGTGCGGTCTGCCTCTGAACCCTCGGCGATGGAAGCTTCTAGGCTCTCTTCCTTGCCATGGTCTGCGCTTGATGATACCTTGAGAAAATATTATAGATATGAGGCCTATAAGTCTCTTAGGATTTTAACTCTTGTTTGGTTTAGCTATGTAATAAAATCTATTTACTATACTGATCTTGTAACAATTCTGTGACAAAATATTTTAAAGGAGAATTAAGAATTTAAAATAACAAAAAAAAAAGATAATTATGTTAATTTACAATAAAAATTGTTAAGCTTCACGTTTTTAACGCTTTATTCTGCACACGTATAAGACACTCCATTCTTTTCGTTAAATCCGGGTTATAGCGTGAAACGTTGCACATACGCACACTTTATCATACGAAAATATTGTTAAATGAAATTTAAGATAAATTTCCACTTATCGACGTAAATATATAAAAAAAAATACATGTATTCACCTCGCTGCCTTGATCGATTGACATCCTGTCCTTGCTCGGGATTGCCCAGTGATGGTCTAGCAATGATTTTCGCCTTTCATCTATAGTTTGTTGCTAAAAATACAAAAATGAGATGATACATAACACATGAATTGATTTATTGCCAGTATTATTAAATTATTGCAAAATTTATTTATTTATGTTAACGGACATCATGTGATGACATGACGACTGCTTATGTAATACTAATGTAGTAAAAGCAGCTTAAGATGAGTTCATAAAGACCTGGCCAAAAATTCGACTTAGGCGAGAAAGCGTATAACGGGGTTGTAAATGCTACATAATATTATAGTGACTACTTTTATTTATATGTTATTTAGAGTTATCAGTAATCATTTATTTTTGTTTAGTGCACCTTTGTTTTAATTCAAAGAAGCTACAATGCGTCTAAAATCGCAAATTGCTAATACTAACTTAGCGTTTCACAAAATAGTAGTTGACTCATCTTCGTTTACTACTCAAGATAAAACCGTTCAATGTCACTGTTTTTTATTGCAATAAATGTCAAATCATTTGCTTACTTAAGACAGTTATTATGATTGGTTCTAGGCTTTGCTATGCACATGCTGCTACAATGTTTATAATCGCATTATCCAACTGAAGGGAGTTAACTATCGTTAACTTTCTTTAAGATAACGATGTAATCTATTCTAAAATAAAACAGTAGTAAAATTGTGTCTGTACAATGTAAATCACAGTCCGATAGTCTGTTTGTACATGCACATAATGTTTGGATTTACTGTAAGGTCTAGGCAGGTCTGATGTGTAACCAAATGAGTCCAGCTGAATTACAAGAAATAATGAATGCTGCCGAAATAATAAAAATATTGAACATGAAAAGCAGTTATCATGGACATATAAATATATAGGATCAAGGTAGACCTACAATAGATCAGCTAAACTATAAGAAATAAGAAAATGGCTCTTTATTAAAAGTTGTTCATGTAATGAGCAGTTTTCATTGACATATGAAAGTCCAAGATCTGGAACATCTCATGAAGGACTATAGTGTTCAGCTAAACTATATGAGATAAACAAATTATTGTAAGTGATGTACATTTTTCTAATTTGTAATTTAAATGTATAAAACCAAGAATCTGGAATCTGGAACACCTGATGAAGTGGTATATACAATAAACAAGCTAAACTAAAAAAAGTAAGAAAAAAAACGGTGGCAAGGATAATAACTACCACGCTAATGAATATGTACTAACGTACATAATACATGTATTGCGTGAGGCTAAGTATAAGTCGTAAAACACGAGGTGACGATCGTATTTACCGCTAATGAATATACACTTAAAACTGAAATGTAATATACTATATTCTTTCAATATAACTAAACAAATAAAAAATACATGAACAATACCTGCAATGGTGTAGGTGTAACAAGATCTCTATCAAACGCCTTCGGGAATGCTGCTCCCCCGCGCTCCTCCGCGTCGACGGAGGCGGGGCGCTCCCCGGCCTCCCCCGCGTCCGGCGCGCCCCCCTCCGCCTCGCCCGCAGCTTGCAGCTCGGGGAATGTTTCATCCTGTAACATTTGTAGAATTGTATTTTTAAGGCAATGAACAATTACTACTGTTAAACATAATAAGCACGGCAAGTAAGTACCTAATTTATTCATTTTAATTAAATACATATATTGATCACTTCATTCATTTAATTAAAATGAGGAAAAATGTTTTTACAATTACATTTTACCAATTACATTCTACCATATGCAGGATAAAGCAAAATCCAATTAATATAATCTTAATAAATATAAAAACAAGCAATCAAATTGAATTACCTTGACTAGAAGAGAATCTTTGCCGGGTGAATGTTCAGATTTATTCATGTAATATATTTCAGCTTGTTCCACTCTGAAAAACACATATACCTATTTACTAAAGAATTCTCAATAGTGTAATCGCTCTGTAAGGCAGTTAATATTAACGACACTGCTCATAAAATTCGATTCGCTTTATGTAAATATATTTAATGTAAAACAAGTGAAATTGTTACTTTCTGCACTAAAAATCTATTGAATTAAATCAAAGATACAAAAATATGAATTAATTATAATTGAACTTTGCTTAAAATTTAAAGCAATAAAATGGCACATACTTGTGCGCATTGTGGTCCGGTCCGTGAGTGCGCATGTGCGCTATATCGTAGAATATAGCTGCGTTGACCACGTACTCCATGGGCGCTATCACACCATACGACTCCGGGCCATGCTCCATCACGAGCGTATCGGACACGTTGGGGTCGAACATCACTGCGTTCGGTGTAACCAGGAGCACTCCAGAAACGACGCCCTGTCACGAAACATTTTATTGAATTATAATAACGACAACAGATATTTATACAGACAGTACAGATACAGTAGTGCAGATACAGTAGTACGAGACCTAAAAATATATAATACAATTTTAATGTGTTATATAACAAAAATACGTAAATAGAACAATTAAGGCTAAAAAAAATAGGAGTGAAGGCTCCTGAAGAGGCGGCTGAAGTGAATGCTTGGTGCATGAATAGTCATTTTGATTGATTATTTTGAACCCACGACGTTTTAGTTTTAGTTTATTTGGTCTACGACCAACGTGGGTAGTAGAGAAGCAATATACTTAATAAGTGGGATGATTTGATTTTAGTGTTATGATTTAATGTTTTCAAGAAAAGCAAATCACTTTCATAACGTTCTGTTATAACGATAAGCAACATTACCTATTCACTTACCATTATTACCATTTTTGGTTTATCAGTGTTAATAATTTGCAACGACATCAGAAATTAATTATTTACATGGCTCGTTTATCTTAAGAAAATTTTCAACACTCATATGCTCATATGCATATTGCATACTCGTATAATAAATTGTTAGCTATTCGTCAATGTTTGTAACAAAACCTGGCAAATGAAGGTCATTTTAGTGAAAATTATTGTAACAATCATTGCATTTAACAATGGTTTGACAATATATATTAATTATGATTATGTAGTAATGTAACTAATAACCAAAATTATACAAATTATGACTTAATAACATTGTACATTTTAAATTGTATTAAATTACGCACAGTTTATGAGTATGAGTAAAAATCGCTACGATAAATTTCTTAGTCGAACATATGGCATTTCAAGTCAACTGTGTATAGATAAGGATATTTAATTATTTAGACTTAACACATATCCTGTGTATGTATCTATGTGAAATTATTTGTTAAATCTACTTTTTCCACTCCAGAAATTCATACACACTAGTAAACGATTTGTATTTACAAAGCATCGTAAGTATGTATTTTCCAAGATTTTCGATTACATTTATAAATAGATACAGGTGACGCTAGTAAAAACGTGTTAAAATCCGCTATAATAATAAAAAGAACGCACAATACCTGTCCATCAGTGATGTGTCGTACATTGATCTTTAAAAAGCGTTGTGGGGCGCTGCTGGCCTGGGCCTCGGGAGACACTGGACGGAGGCTGTCCAAGATCTCTGTTGATAACATATATATATATATATATATATATATATATATATATATATATATATATATATATATATATATATATATATATATATATATATATATATAAGTATATATATATATATATATATATATATATATATATATATATATGTGTGTATATAATTTTAATCAAGCACGAAGCAAAAAGAACATTTAAAATAAAAGGATTATTAATACAAGACTTGTACAATGTGTGTAGGTGGATCTTTGATATAAGTTTCTGATTAATGTCAATGTTTAATAGTTTATTTCTAAAAAGAAGTAACTATCACTTAAAGATTCATTTGATTTACAATGAAAGTAATAAGCATGAAATATTTTTATGAGGATAGGTATATGAAATTTGAAGATATTATCATTTAGTCTACACAATTTCCGATGATGCCAAACGAGTAATTATTTATCATAGATCTACTTTATAAGTATAATTAGGTACGTACTTACGGATAAAATTATTTCTTTGAAAATCTTTTGTTATCAAATAGAAAGCAAAATTCGATAGCTGAATTTATCAAGATATTCAAGGTGTGATAAATACAACATATCTATTATGTTGATAAGTTGAAACTTTGATTGGTTTCCAGAAATTTTGTACCTCTCAATTATTTAAGAGTGACATGATTAGGTTTAGAAGACGTTTCTTTTACAATTTTATCAGATCAACACGTTAAAATCGTGCTAGTATGAATAAGCCGAGATTACATAAAGATCCTCCGATAATAATTATTGAAATGTCATTGCATGATTGCAAAATTGAACACTAAAAGGAAAACACAACGAATCCGAAACACATTAAGAATAATAGTAATTAGTGTAGTTTCTGTCTGCATTATAAGCTACCAGTCTTACTACACATAAAACTCTGGTACGGAAAATATAAAATTGTTAATTGTTAATTTATTAACGTAATTATTCTAAATAGCGAGAACGGCAAAAAATTCAAAAACAATAGACATGTATACTTGTACAACATTGAATGTATTTATTGTAATATTACTACGTAAATTACAGTGCTGTTCTGATACTTTTAACATGTGAGCATACACAATACGTCATAGATCTTTACTGCTGCAATGCTTGTGTGTAAATATGTATGTATAAAAATAATATATAGTAAGTAAATCGTGTGCATTAGACCAGATGTCGACTCGTTTACATTTATCTTTTAAAATTTATATTAATAATAAACATACAATATGTTATGTGTACTATTAAACAATATATTTTATACCTTTCTCCTGCGCCGGCTCGCCGGGTGCACCTTGCGTAGATTCAGACGTGTTATCGCCACTTTCTGACGGCCCATCAGAGTCTTTATCGCCATCTGAAGCAGCCATAACAAAACGCATTTATGAAAACCAGGTCAATTATTCACAGTACAATAATAACATACAAGAATGTAAACAGGCCATTCAAAATATGAAAATAAACGTGTAAAAGCCACACCGTGATACCAGCGTTTCAGGAATTCAAAACTGAACATTCTTGAACAGCTGTACTAATACAATGTCCATTATATCGATACACTTATCGCACTTGATAATACATTCATATCGCTTCAATTAGGGCAGCATAGTTCGTTAGAAGAGTCACCGGCGACGTTTTAATGAGTGCAAACCAATTCAGCTGGTTAAAATTAAAATAGAAGTCAGTCGGCGCGAGAGCGACGCGGCCGCGCTTGCAAGATGCTTGCTACGACTGTTGTAAGTCTTGTTTGACGTGCAAATAAAGAAAAAATGTTTCATGACAACGTCACACGCGATTACCAAGGTTAAATATGTCTTGCTTAACTGGGATTAAATAAGGTTATCTTTTGTGAGGTTATGTTTTTGTTTATATGTTTATTATTAACGTTTTTGTAAAAAAAATGAAAATTTAATATATTAATGACATAAGCCTAAATATATATATATATATATATATATATATATATATATATATATATATATATATATATATATATATATATATATATATATATATATATATATATATATATATATATATATATATATATATATATATCACAATGTTTATTTCAAATTTACATTGACAGTGCCAGTGACATTCGTAAAGCAGATATAAATTACATAACTAATTACGCATTGGTACACATTCAACGGTGACGGTGATAAGCTGAACTTTACCTACAAACATTAAACAAGTTGAGAAAAAGCAGGAGCTTATGTAGGCTATAGTTTGTTTCAGTACCGTGTACCAAATAATACAAAAATAAATATAATTTTATTATATTTGGAGAGTATGATTGCAATCATTGGTAAAATCCAACAAGTGTGTAATATTACAAGAGACGTAATCGTGGTTGGTACCTAAATTAACAAATATTTTATTATAAAGAAAGTAATATAAAGTTCGCAATAAAATTATTGGCAAAGCATCGGCGTGAAGGTCAATGGCGCAAGACATTGTCTCGTTTGTTTGATTCGACATGGTTTAAACTATCTTATATTGTAATTATTGACTAATGAAGATCGTAGGGATTTTCGATAGTGGGTTAAGTACTGGAAAGTAAATGTGCTGTAAGCATATGAAACTATTAACATAATATACATTATTTATGATATAGTCATATAATCAACTGATTGTTAAGATATTGTAATGTAGAAAACATTAATATATGTGTAAATGGTACACAAAAACTTATGGTAAAGTATTAGTTTAATTTAATAGTTTCTATAATTTTTTATATATTCCTGAAATTCTTATTCTTATAATAAGAAGACCTAAGGAGATAATTTAATTTCAAAATTTCTTCAGGCGCTAGTAAACGTCTCAGTTAAAATATTTTATGGTATTAATGTTGATTTAAATTAAAAGTCAATTTCTTCATCAGTCACATTGGTATTGTTCTACTTCTACACAAATTTAAGTTGATTATTTATTCAACTAAAATTAAAGCTTTTTTATATAATTAATAATAATGAATAAATAACACATAAAATAACACGAATCTGACATTTCCCATGTCCTAATAATTATAATAAAAAAATTTTGTTTGTATATAAGGTTTAAAGTTTATAAAAAGGTTAATTAATAAAGTAGAAACATTTACGTAAGTTGATATTTCATATGTGTTAATATCTCATTACAGTAAGTCTAGCCTCTACGGATTACATATATACATACAACATTGGTCTATGGCATATATGTTCGTTATAATTATATAATATAAACTTACCTTTCTTCTTATCGGGTACGAGCAGAGTCTGCCCAGAAAATATGAACTGCGTGGCGAGTCGATTCAGCTTCGTAAGTTCTGAAGGAGTCGTGTCGAAGCGGGCGGCGAGCGATGTAAGCGTGTCTCGATCGCGTACCTATAATACATAGGTAGTATTTATTTTATTAAGAAAACCTTAATTGTAACAGAAAGCTTTAATTCACTTGTCACGTTGTTATCTTTAGCCCATCGTTTTTCATTAGATGTGATATTGAGTTGGGATCACAACATGGTAAAGTGAATACAATTTTCAAGTAACGAAAAAATTAATTATATTTAAATAATTGTTTATGAGAGTATAATTTTTCTTAAAAAACAAAGTTAAATTATTAAATTGAGAATTACATTTTAATTAAACGTACTTTTATAATTAATTTACGTAGTTATCTTAAAATATATTTAAACAACATACTGTGTACGTCACTGTCTTGATGGGCGGCGGTGGAGGAAGTCTTTTGGCTTGCTCGTCGTCATCTGTAATAAAGAAATACGTATATAAAGAAGAAATGAATGAAACTCAGTGGAAGCAAAACAGTATGAAATTTCAAAACACATTTTCATCAAAAGTACCTATATGTAACATATCTACATAAAAGTAGTAAAGGTATGAAATTTCAACCCTGACCTTTTATTATTTGCGGAGGAATATTAATATGCTGGCTATATAGTCAAACTGTTTTCATATTCGTTCCCCGAACGCTAGTATTTAAACTTACTGATTGATGGACTTCATTCGCAGATACATAAGTAACAAACAAAACAATTATGTATGTATTCATATACATTTGTTTTTATCGCCTATGCAAAGATGTCTATAAATCGTAGTCATCGATCAATAAATAACTGGGGGGTTAAGATCAATAAATAACTGGGGGGTCAAGGGTTAAAAGGAGTACCTACCAATATATATAAAAATATATATATAAATTTGCTATTTAATTTTCAAGTTTACTTTTTTAAAATATATTTAATTTTATTCTATATTTAACAACAAATTGTTAGCGTCAAAAAATTTCTATTTATAATCAATTAATTTCCGATCTGGACTAAAGGTCACGACATGATTTGGGGCGCCCATTGCCAATGACACAAAATCAATACATCTGTCACAGTGATATTCAATATTAACAGTTCAAATTTTAAACTAGTAATATAATTTAATATGTTTGCATAAAAACTTGAACCTGGGCTCAAAACGTATGTTATACATATTTATACACCCATTTGAACTTTAATAAAATCAAACTTCGTAACATTTTAGTAAAAGTAGTTCAAATGATGTTTTTAAGTGCCTACAAAATTTTATAAGCAGTTGTAATGTAAAATATTTAGCAATTTAAAATATAGTAGCAATTTAAAATATTTTTTATTTTACATTTTTTATGTGGAAATACACATTCAGTCCTAGAACTATCACTGGTACAAACAGTAAAATATTTTTTTTTTCGAAATATACGTTATAAATGAGAGGTACCTATTAAAAATTAAATATAATAGAAAAATCATCAACAACAACAAATGTATATTTTATAGTAACGTGAAAATACTTATTCCTATGATGTAATTTTCTTCTTATTTACCTTTTTATTTTTTGAGAAAACATTCACATGTTTTACATGATAATAGGTTGACAGATTTTCGTAAATACGGTAGTTATTACTTGTATCATATCTTAGAACACTAATATGCTTATTATGCTGGAAATATCATAGTCAAAATATTACATTTCATTTTACTTTTAATATACAAAAATTGCTATATTGATTTGTTTGTTAATTAATTAATACTAAATTAATTCCTATGGGTTTATTTTCTATTATTAGTATTTTTAAAAACAAAAAAAGTGCAAAATCTATCTAGAGGTAATATACTACGAATACGAAATACGAAATTCTTTATATATTATATTATTTATTGGCATTCTGATTTTATTTTTTCTTCAACCATCAACCTGATTGATACCTGCTGTATTTATATCTTATAACTAACAGCAGAATCGTATGGTCTTTGTTGTAAAAAAACCAAAATTGTAATTACAACGTCTTCTGAATTGAAATAGTCAAATTATTTAATAGGACAGTCTATTAATATGTATATTAAAAATGTAAAACATTCAAAAAATGTTCGAGGTTACTTTGTTTCATAACAAGTACAGAAAGATTACTTTTTTACGTAACTTATTGAAAGAACACAGTTGCTCAACATTATAAACTTCATCTAACGAAATATGCAAAAGATAAATGGATAACAGTAAAGGCAAAGACAGCTATGGACTAAATATTTACCGCACGTCTTTATTTATAATTATACTCTTGCACATAATTTTCCTTATGACATCGGCCTTAAATTTCAACTCTTAAATAAACTCCTTAGTCACTAACGGATGGGATCATAAATTACCATTAAAATACATCGCAATAATTATATTGGGCATTCGGATATTTACATCATAAATAAACAAACTCTAAACTGAAAAACAAATACAGGATTTTGTAAATACATAAGCCCGGATACTGTTTTATCACTTATATAAATACACATATATATTTTGTTGTAATGTTGTTGATGCAGTGTTTATAAATGGATTATCCCGAATTAAATAAAAAATCATTTAATAAATAGTAAACATTCTCATTACATAGAGGTCTATAAAAGTTTATAAATAATACTTACTTGTTGATACTTAAATAAGTAGCGATAAAACGTCCTATGCATACCTACGTGTATTTTTATTTTCAAGATACACAGTACATAAAAAGCAACATATGCCATCGTTCGTACCATCTACGCTCTTGGAACGAATATGAAAAGATTACTTTGATTTCTTGGTCTAGTAAAACAAAGCGCGACGACGGATTGCACCACTTTACTTCCAATAAAATTTGTCTCAAAAAAACGGATATAAAATATTCGTCTATTAAAATTTACCTTTATTTACAGCGTCAAATCTTCCTTCCACTTTGGAGCGTAGTGATTCCAAGTCAAATGGAGCTGCGAAGCCATGGTCTACGGAGCGACTTTTCGACCTGAAACATTGAAAAGCTATATTATATATAGAGCTCAACTGTTGTTAATTTGGTATAAAGTATATTTACTAAAGGAAAATTTTAACATACGCCTTAATATAACAAAGTGTATTTTTTATAATTAAAATATAATTTTTAATCAATATATTTACTAAACATAGCATAAAATGTATTTATTGCCATAACAATATTTGGTATACTGATAAATTATATTATACTTTTATGCTATCCTAACATACCTATTGTTATCGTCCTTAATATACATTTATATTTATAATTATGATTGTATATCGCCTAGGTCTCTTATGTACTAACACAAATAGAACAATGACAAATGTGAATAGAATAAAAATTACACAAAATGAAATCAACAGCAGAGTATTAATCGCCAGATACTTCTGCAGCGACGGCCATTTTAACGAACGCATATTACGAAAACTCCCAAAAAAAACTCAGTGTGACTGTACGAATTATTGGCAAATGACATTAGACGCCCTAAATAACTTTGCAGATCTGTTTTAATATATACAACCAGGATCAATCAGCATGTCGTGAGTTTATCTTAATTTATTGCGTTTTCAATGATTCGTATATTCAGTATTCGTACACATGATGAGTGTGAGATAAATATACTAGATTGCAAATTTATTTTCGTATCGAATGATATTTAAATAACATTTATAGTATAATGTATAGCTATCGATAGTTCTAAACACACATAATTATTAATTACACATACTATGTTTACGAAATTAACGAGATGTGATTATATATAAAACGACAGTATTTCCTGTTGACATTGAGCGTTTCCTCCAGATATTTCCATACTTTCACATGTAGCCTTACTTATCGTATAGATACTAGAAGCGCAGAAATATATAAAGCTTATAAAAAATCTTACATACCTATTTATCATTTCCGATTTGTATGAAGGCATTGCTAAATGTATATTTTACCTTTTGTAGGATTGGTCGATGCTTTCTGCACTCCGGGACAGCTGCTGTGAGGCACGTCTAGACCTGCATGCAACATAACACTCGCTAGCACAGGCTATGCATGCATTCACTAATGTTATAGAGACAAATTTGACGTAAAATGATGTTTTTATTTAAATATATTTTTGTAAAATTTGTCTATATAACTATTCAAAGGATTTAGCATTAGTATTTACAATTTAAGTAAATTTCTAATTTACTTGTGAACCCCTGGAGTAATACCTAGTAGCAGTAATCCAATGCTACATCCTTACTTAGCATAAAGTGGCGTAGAAAGAAACACTATTACAAAAAAATATAAATGAATATATGAATTTCCATGCGATGCGATTATATAAAACAGGATACAAAGAACATTTATATTTATTGACTTAAATGTTTCCTGTTTAATGCTTACTTGTTAAGAATATCAATTTATTTAATATCAATTTGTTTATTTTGTGTGTATGACATTAAAAGTAAAATGAAATAACGTAATACTTAACTAGATAACAGTTTTTTTAACAATAACAATAATTACCTAAACGTAGTATAAAAGAATAAACACAATGGCAGCGCTGTTTAAATGTAGAGCTACTACACTAATTAAAAACATAGGGCTGATTAAAGTTGTATATTAAAATCCCATGATAAAAATTACATTTATTATAAAATTGGTATGTTTTAATTGAATTGAATTAAATTATTAATACTAAACGTGATATACGAAATTGATTATGCCGAAACATTAATAATGTGCGAAAAAACATAAATAATAAATTAATTAATGGAAATTATAATTAAGAAGTTGTCCGCAGAATGTTTGTATGTTTTAGCAATTTATGAGGTGTAATAAATAGATTGAAAAAAAAATACAAATATTACCAACTAGTCTTGAAATATTCCACTATGGTTAACATGAATGTTGTCACACAAATGCACCCGACTTTCTCAAAAAAATATTATATAATAACGACAGTATAATACTGTTTAATGAGCGATAAGTGAACATCTAAGCTGAAATAACTGGAGTTCGTTATTATATAAATGTCTCGTGAGCGGTTTAACTAGAACTCGACCCTTGAGGGATAAGAAGCCAGATATGAGTGGCCCGCGCCATTTCATTTAATCATCGCTATATAGTTTAAGTGAGCGTGTGCTAAGAGATCTAAGTAAAGTGGGCGCGCCCGAGCTAATCGCACAAGTGGAGGATGGAGGGCCCGTCCTTGACACCGACCGGGCGCTCGCACTTCTATATTTACAAACATCGCTACGTCTGCTTTGACTTGATTAAATTATGATTGCTTATTAATGTTGTTTGGTACTACGATAAAAAGAAAACATTCTATGAGATTTATTATTTTAACTTTAACATATATATTATGGACTGTACATACACCAGACATTAACACTAATATCTTAATAAAATCGATTTTTTATCATAAACAATCAAAGTTATATAACATACCTACTGAATTGATTAGTAAAGGATAAAATAAAAATATATATAATAGCTTCGTAAAGGTGGAAGTACATAGTTGCAACGTAAACTGTTGCTATTATTACACAGTCGACTTCACTTGTTTTCCTTTCGTCGTAACTTTCGTATTCATCGAGTACCCGACTGAGAAACCAGTTCTGTGGCGTTCCTACTATACAGTTTAATTTAAATACGTTTGTAAAATACACAAGCCTGCAGCGTTAAGCGTATAAATTAATTCATGTAAGTAGATGATTTTCTCCAAAAATAAATGAATGAACAACTGTTTACTAGTTGTTTTTTAATAAATACACATAGCATATACTCGTACATATGTACATACTGTATGTATTAGTCGTTAAAATTAATTTATGATGAAGGATAGGAAGGAGGATAAATAACTTAATTAAATCTTCATTAAGACAAACCTGACATAAAAAATATTAGTCTGTAGTGATTTTTTTATCACTAGTGCTTTTTATAGTTATTGTATAAAATAATAATGTTTCTCATGATAATTAATAATTAAGATTTTCCGCTGAGTTACTTATTGTGAAACAATCAATATCCCATGATAAAACAAGATTGTCCAATCAATTGCACGCTATACATATCAACTAGATAAAAAATACTGATACAACAAATCTCATATTATGTAGTACCTATATCATAAAATAAATATCTTACAGCAGATATTTATAATAAGTAATAAGTTCTTTTAGATATATTTTGACATTTATTACTAATTTATTTACATATTGTACATAAACTTTGGTAATTTTTTATACGCATAACTTTACCATTTTAAACCTAAAGTTACAAGCTCTTTAACGAATGTACGCATACGAATGTATAAGAGAGGCAACTCAATCTTAGTCGTAAGTCTAATTGTTTGTATAATCTAAATAATTTGTAGGTTTAAATTAAAACATATTTCAATTTTATTGAAATATAGTTATTAAACAATACTAGTTTAAAACAATGTAAACAATAATTAATTGCACACAAAAAAATAATTTATGCATCCAATACTCAACATTTTAATACATTATACAAATAAAATACAGGTTTTGTCATGATAGCATATTTATGTAGATACGGAAATGTGGATATCTAGTAACCTACAGAAATCCGAGGTCGATGGACTAAAGTTATTATGAAACTGCCTACGAGCACAATCACACGCACGCGGTGGGCGATCACAATATTTTACTATTGCACAACTACGATTGGGCCTTTGTCATACAAAGAGCTTAACCAATTGTTTAGATGTCTTTTTATGAAACAGTGCAGACGTGAGAAAAAACACATATTAAGCTAAAATACATACATAATATGTAGGTATACACATACATAAACTTTATATGAATATATATTATATATATTTCATTCCTATATTAGCGTACATTTGTATGTCACAAAGAAAAATTAAAACTACTTTTAATTTACAAATTACAGATAACATAATATGTAGCTATATTGAACTTATAAATAGGTTAAGTGTGACGTTGATACGATGTAGCGACAGGATAATTTTAGCATACAGTGTGTCGACATGCTAATAATTAAAAATGTTGTGCAATTCCTACCGTTTGCTGAGTTAAAGCGAAGAGCCTACAATTCAGTAATGCAGAACAGAACACACTCTCTCTCTGATTGCGTTGAACCTTGTACCGCTTATGCAATATTTTTTTAAAACAAAATATCGGCACAAATATGCAACATCTTAATCTATAAAATGAATACTATACCATTTAAAATTATACATCTAAAAGTATAAATAAGAAACACCGAGGTTATTGAGTTACGCGGTGGTTGGCCCTATGGCAACGTAAGCTTTATAATTCACTATCATTTTATGAAAACAAAGCAATATATGACTGCTGTCCTACTTTTAATCCTACTTAGAGCACTGCAATGTATTTATATGTTGCCGTTTGTATTCTCTTTGTTGTATATATTAAATTATAGAGTTTGTGGTACCTAAGTAATTTCTTTCAGTGCCAAATAGTTTGTAATAGTTTAGAGATAGTATAATTTTAATAAGTGGTCGCTTTGATTTGTTTAGTGTTTAAGAAGATAAATAATATAAGCTTAGGAGGAAATGTTTATAAAATCAGAAGTGTGAGTAATCAGTTTTCGAACTTGGGGATTGCCGCGCGTCGCACGTTATGGGGTTTTACAGGACCGATCTTCTTATAAATTTCATGTGCCTAACCTATGCAGGTTTCTTGTATTTTGATGCCATTGATTGATTTGATCTTTATATTTTATATAATTTCAATGAGAACTTGATACTAAATCTCCATTTTTATATATACATATATATTTTGTAAAGAATAATTTATTTGCTTATCTGTCCAATTGATATGATTATAATGTAATATTGCAATTAACTGATATAGCAATATCTGCACTAATATTTAGGTATAAATTATATTTTTTTATTAGTAGTTCTGGTGTAGAAAAAAATAGTATTTATATTTTATCAGTAGTACAAATAACAATAATACAGTAATTTGTTACATTGGTAACAAAAGTATGTTAACTCTACGAACTAACTACAATTCATGAAATAGAAACCAAATTATAGTGTTAGCTAATATTTATATAATGGTATCCTTTTCAAATTAACAAGCGAATATTAAAAACACCGTAAAACTGTGATATCGGTTACAGTTATTAAACGTTTCATGGCTCATTACATTGAATGCCACGGACAAATGTCGTGAGGTGCGCATTCAACTACCTATACTACGATACTAATTGCGGTGTTTCTCAATTATCAGCCTAGCGCACAACGAGCGCAATTGGGAGGAAATGGGCATCATTGAACACACTAAGCCACATCAAAATAATTATTTTAAAAACATGTTTCATATACGTTCTATTTTATAGAAAGGTAAGTAGTGAGCAACGTTGATCGTGCTCAAGGCAAATTAATTTGCAATAAAAATAAATATGAATGCGCTGCTGACTTCATAGACGTTGGATTTGTAAGTAGAGAATGCGGCCGTCCTTGCATAACCACATTGTCACAACACTACACACTACACAGTGCATCGCCACGTGGATTTACTTCTAACTAAATCCATTTGTTTTGAAGAGGAAAGACAAGTCTTATCGTAAATTAACAAATACCTACAATATAACCGGGTCACAGCGACTTACACACAACCTAATAATGTGATAATGTTTATTTAGTATTTTATTTTGTAAAATTGGCCTAATTACAAAAACCTACGGAAGCGCAAATATCTAGTGACGTCTAGCAATAAACTATAATGAGTATATATATAATGAGATATTAAGTGGCTCCACAAATTTTAAATTACACTATATTCCATTTTTACACATTAAGCAAACTTGATGCATAAATAAAAATTTTATTTATTATTTTTATTTACAAAACTTAGGTATAATATTGATTTATTAAGTTGTCATTATCATACAAATCTACGAACCATGTAACCATGATAAACATGCACATATTATATTGTTTAAAATAATAAAAATAAATTAAAGGATTATTTATTCTCATATATCTGGCTTCATCCATTGTAAAAACTAAATAAGATTCCTTATACTCGCTAGATTATTTTATAATATACATATGATTTATTTTTTTAAATATATGATCGTAAATCACTTAAATATTACTACTACTTACTCACCAAGTGGCATCAATGGAAATTATGTTCAGTTCTAAGTTTGACTTAAGATGAATATAAAAAAAAACCGTAGTAGTAAAAAAGTATTTTTTTTATCTAAGCCTCACAATATTTAAAAACGTACATTACCAATGCATTGAAAACATAAAAAATAGAAGCATTAAACATTTTTATAACTATTTCCGATTATAACCGTTCTTTGTAAATAAAAATACGAGAAAAAATACTATTTTCATGAAAGTTAATGTTTTGTACCTATGTTGAATGATATAGTGGCGTCGTGGGTACAATTTGGCGACGCGTCGCGTCGTGTCGTCTTCGTTATTTGGCTTATAGCCAATCTTATAAAAACATTGTATTTTCAAAATAGCACAACCATGTTTTTAATCAGCCCAAACAAACACTGGGACTTGTGTGTCAAATTGTCAAAACAAATCACATATATGATATGATAAGAAAGTGACAAAAGCATTAAGTTTCATCAATGACTTCCTTCAATAAGAGGAATCCAGATCAATATCAAATAACCATAAACGTATATACCATATTAAAACTTGGTATTCGCTATTTTCAAACATCCATTGCCTTGTCCATGTAAAATTTGTTATAAGTTATATAAATATATATATATATATATAGTTATATATATATATATATATATATATATATATATATATATATATATATATATATATATATATATATATATATATATATATATATATATATATATATATATATATATATATATATATATATTAAAAAAGAAATTGTTTACGACTGTCGTTATTCGCCCACATTAAACTTATCCACTGTAATTTTACTCACAAAATATTCCAAAAATAATAATGTAGTCTTCAACAGTACTTAATTGCAATGTTTACGATTGAAATGAGTCATCAGTGGAAAAGATTTGGCATAAGTATATCATGTTGGCCTGCTTCCCACATTATTAATAATATAATTATTCTCTTTACTATCTATATATGTATGTTTTTTCTATTGCCACAACTTGTATTGACATTCAATATGTCATTTACAAACCACAGAATCAGCAATATCAGTTTTACAAAACATATTGAATTAAAATGAATGGCATATGGTACTTTGAATCAATAATATAATGACAGCCGCTTAAATTAATGTCAGTGCAGCTTACATTACTAAATAAGATTAGCGTACGATATGTGAATCGGTATTAAGTAGCATAGGTTTTGCACAAAGGAAAAGTCGGTTCATTTTGTCAACTGATTAAATAGCAGATGTACAATAATAGCATATATTGAAATGTATAAACAAATATAATCTTAATAAATCTATGTTCAATATTAATTTACAATTTTTGTCTATACGTATATTTAATAATAACAGGAAATCAATGTTTTTACTTCCTGTAACTGATATTTACTTCACACATAATAAAAATAATTAGAATCGGAAATACAAAATTTACATTCGATGAGTGTGATATGATAACTGAAATTAAATATAGTATTTAATAAATGTAATTGCTAAAATATTCTGGTGTCATTTCTGACCTTATTTTTAAGGATTAATTCGAGAACCAGGTGATGTTCTAAATACCTGTGATCAGCTGAGATCAGCCGAGATCATGAGACATATCAAGCAGCAAGTGGTTGCAGCACAAAGGAAACTAAGGTGAACGTACGATTGCGGAAAGAAACTCCGAGGCCATGTTACGAATGATGAAACAGTTTAGTCCCATGACGTGTCACGGATACCGCTAGCTACCTACAGGTACTAACTAAATCATTCAATATTCTATATATTTAACATTACATACTTTCCGGATATAAGAGTCTGTAATACCATCTACCTTAAAAGTGTACCTATTTTGTTGCGGAACTAATATAAGTGGGCAGTGGAGGTCTATGTAAATTAATACCAAAAAATGTATCTGCTCGTGATAAGCCATTGACCTTGCTTTATTTGACTAGTTCGATGTCAGTCTTTACGAAAATATATAGAATGAAAGTAGGAATATACAACATATTGTGCTTCTTATATAATTTAAGTGAATAAAACAACAACATAAATAATAATATTGATAAATTATCCATCCGATTAACGTATGTATATATTTTCTTATATTTTTTTACTGTTGCGGAACAATTTAATAATTTTTAAGATAAATATATTAAGAAATTGTTTACTTTGTGTATTAAGCAATAAACTGATTGTGATTTATATGTACTATGATGTGTGATATGTGTGATTACTTCAATTTATAACATTTCCGTTACGATAAAGTTCATGATACTGAAATAATACATATGAAGGCTTTATTAATATATAGTCAAATTTTAAGATATTGAAAAATTTTGTGGTCTAATTTATAAATATGGAATTAATACGGAACTTAATACATTCAACGAGGGCGGGTCAATAAGTCCGTGACTTTTTGAATTTCTGACCTCTTTACTGAAACAGCAACGCAGTGTTGCTGTCAACAGGCATCTGTCAGTTGACTCCTGTCAAATTTGAACTTGCTGCGTCAGTTAGTTTGTGTTTGACAGCCATCTTTATCAGACTACTCACTAATTTGCGGAGAAAATGGAAAAAAGTGAATTTCGTGTGCTTATTAAGCATTATTTCTTGCGGAAAAAAACCATTACCGAGACCAAGGCTAAGCTTGATAAATACTATGGGACTCTGCACCACCGATTTCAATGGTAAAAAAGTGGTTTACTGAATTTCGTTGTGGCCGTACAAGCACTGAAGATGCCGAACGTCCTGGACGCCCAGTTGAGTTCTCTACACCCGAAACAACCGAAAAAAATCACGATATGGTGTTGGCCGACTGAAGATTGAAAGTGCGAGAGATTGTGGAAGCTGTAGGGATCTCGCATGGCTCAGTGGTTTCAATTTTGAATGATCACTTAAGCATGAGAAAGCTTTCCGCAAGATGAGTGCCGCGTTTGCTCACAGTCGCAATCGTGTAACAACTTCACAGGAAGGTTTGGCGTTGTTTAATCGCAATATGGAGGATATTTTGCGCCGTTTTGTAACCGTGGACGAAACATGGAGTGGGTTTGTCAGCCAATAAAGTTATGGCGACTGCTTTTTGGGATGCACGCGGGATAATTCACATTGACTACCTTCAAAAGGGAAGAACAATCAATGGGGAATATTATGCCAACTTATTGGACCGATTCAATGACGATTTGAAAAAAAAACCGATCTCATTTGGCCAAGAAACAAGTTCTTTTCCGCCAAGACAAGGCAAGGGTGCACACATGTGCAGTTGCCATGGGAAAAATCCATTGCTTCCTCATCCACCCTATTCTCCAGGTTTGGCTCCGAGCGACTACTTCTTGTTCCCAAACCTGAAGAAATGGCTTGGTGGAAAAAGATTTGACTCCAATGATGAAGTCATCTCGCAAACAAACGCCTATTTTGAGGACCTCAACAAAACATTTTTATTGGAAGGGATAAAAAAATTGGAGAAGCGTTGGACAAAGTGTATAGAGCTCAAGGGAGACTACTACTGACTACAGACTACTCATTTTTTTATCAAAAAATCTGTGTTTTATTCCAAAAGTCACGGACTTATTGACCCGCCCTCGTATAATTCAAGCGCAAATTAATGAAATAATCAAACTTCAAATAAATTTGTCTGGAAGCTTAATCAATATATATATATATATATATATATATATATATATATATATATATATATATATATATATATATATATATATATATATATATATATATATATATATATATAAATTTTTAAATGTATAATAATTCCATGCATCATAAGGGAGACACGTAAAAAACTTACGTAGAAAAATAATGACTTATTAAATTGTTATACATACTACAAGTATTCTATGCATCGGATACATCAACATTTATTTACTAGAATGTTTCTGAGCTATAAATTTTAAAAATCCAAACATTTTTGCATTGTACCAAATTCTAGATTGAGATATATTGTTTAACATAAAGAAAACAAACCCTGACAACCATTAAAGTATGTCTACGTAAAAACAGATAACGTTTAAAGATAATTAAAACATAAATTTGTCAAATGTGTACACAATTTTCTTTGCATAAGAACCGCTAAGAATTTGATCATGGAATTTTTTAGTTTGTTTAATTTTTATAAGATTTATTTTGTAACTCTTTTATAAATATGTGCAGGAGTACTACTACGATGGATTCTTGAAAGTTTGTGAACTGAATGCGCCGGGTGAATAATTATTTTATTGTATTTGGATATTTTTAATAGCATAAAATTAAATATATATTTAAATAATACTCTGGTTCTGAAAGTTGCATAGAGATTAAGAATGTTAATAATAAGAGCTTAGCAGTAACTAGGTCAAGGAAGTCCAGTGTCAATGGTGCTATATTTCCATTCTAATGTCATACACACATTTACAATAGAAACATATGAATCTATCAAACGTATTCCCATTAAAATAAATTTATTATAGATAAAGGGTCCCCAACTCTTTTACTGTATTACGCCCCTGGGACGCACAATTTAAGAAACACTGCTATAATAACGCGAAAAAATATTGTAATTAAATAAAATGCGGAAAGTAAATGCTTATACTTAACAATACCTGTGCTTCAGCATATTATCTGGGACGAACACGTTCCACCAAGAGGGTCTTTTTTGGCGTATGTAAGATGGTGCTTCGCCTTCTTCATCAGTATCATTTCCTCCGGATTTTCTTCTCTTTTTTCGCTCTAATTGTAAGCGTGCTGCCCATGAACGTCTGCGTCCTTTATCGCTTGGTCCGAAACCGTCGCTTCTGACGGAAACAGCCAGAGATGCTCGTCGAGGTACATCTAATGGTGGACTATCAAATTCAGTTAATTTTCTATAACGCTCAGCAAAGTTAGCATCAGAAGCTCTTCTTCCATTGGAAGCAGAAGGAGAAGGTATATTGACAATGGTAGTATCAACATAAGAATCCTCGTCGTCCGTTTCCGGACCATAGGTTTCATCGCTGAAGCGTCGTGGGGTTTCGTCGATAGCTTCTTGTAAGCTTGCGAGTGGTAGACTGGGCCGGTGTGTGCGCATACCCCGAGGCAAACGCCCGGGCCGACCCTGAAGGCGCGCTAAGGCCAGCGGCACTGGTGATTCTGTTAATGTTGGTTCGCTCCCACTCATCTTTTACCAGAAGCACTTCACAGAGTTAACTTTATTTGGCACTTTTAAAAATGTCTCTATTTAATAAGCTCCATTGATATAGAGAACTTTTTCACTTTAAACAGCATAACGAATACAAATGCTTACTTTTTAATTTCACTTGTGTACAACAAGTGAAATCTACATAAATGACAGATTAATTAAAAATTAAATACTTGTGTTGGATTGCCAGTAAACAATAGATAATTAAGTACCACTAGATATTCACTTTTGTGGCCGACAAAGCTGGATAGATAACTTTAAGTGTAAAATAATAACTTGGTAAATTTATTCATCTGTAAAGAGAGAATCATGAATTGCAAAAGCTTTGTATCTAACGTAGAGTAAATGACACAATTTATGAAACAAATTATTATTTTACTAATCGACTGACTTTTTTACTATACATTTATAAATGATATAATAATATCAAATGGTAAATAAAATAGTATAATTTTAAAATGAATACGGCAAAAAGGTTGCCCATTAATTAACAAGTGTTGATAGAAGGGATAATCTTGTTCCAGTAGTAAGTAACAAGTATCGGCGCTATTCCATTTAAAGCGGGAGTAGCTTTCGTAACTACATACTCGTCATCGACTCACGCGCGACGCTACGGGGAAAGTTGCCACCGGTTTTTATGAATTGCTATCTCACGTTGCTAAGGTCGATTTCATTATCACTTGATGGTATAGTCAGGCAATTACTGTGTCAAGAACGTGAAAAAGTATGTATAAAAGCGAAGATTATGGGCACTTCAAAATATTTTTATAAATAGTGTCTGGTAAAAATTATTTACATTGGAGGTATAAATTATTTACATTGGAGGTATAAATTATTTACATTGGAGGTATAAATTTGCAAGTCTGGGAATCTGATGTCGCGTTCGAGTGACATGTGCTCGCTTGAAATAACTAGAAAAAACAATCAGATGTGGCGTCCAACATACTCCACCAAGGTCGCACTTCAATTGAGTTAATTAATTGTCTCTCATTGACTTTATAAAACGCATTAATATAAATAGCACATTCTGTTAATTACAACATCAACAAACAAAATATGAATATATAATATAAAAATATTAATTCTTATTTTGAAAGTTAAAGACTTTTGTAACTAAATATAAGAAATAAATATCTGCTACTTTGAAGTAACTGTATAGAATAATGAAATATAAAAGTGAACTTGTAAATGAATATTTTCTATTTTTAGAATTACCTATGGTCAAGTTACATAAAAGTGCTACTAAAGTTTCTTCTTGAGCCGATCTAAGGTAAGCCACATAATGGCCTTAATCAACGAATATACTAGTTACTGTCAATGTCATTAATGATACCGATATAAACAGGGTCTATATCGTGCATACAACTTTACAGATCATTTATCTGTTTATTTCTGTTATTTTAGATTATTGGACCTCTAAGTATATATAAAATAACTTAGGAATTAGAAATAAATGAATAAATCATAAAGTTATTTCACTGTAAATCTTACTCCCGCGAAAATTATACTCCCATAGAAATATTTTAATAAAAAATTTAATTTTCACTGACTGGCGTAGTGATAATAATTTAACATATTTATTCAACAATATTTTTAATATCTTCATATATTTTAATGCCCATCTTAAGAAAAATGACGTAAACTACTTTATTATTATCAAATAATTCTCGAGCATTAAATAGGTAAATATTCAGACATTATCAAACAATAAATCGCTTTTAAATTATAACGCAGAACATTAATGCTTTGCAACATAGTCATAGAAATAGAAAATCAGTGCTGAAACGCCACAGGGTTTATGGTAATAGTCTAACGAATGATAGAGCACGCACAATCTCTCATAAATGCACCAGCGTGTTACTTACGCCGTGACTTTTATTTTCTTACTTATCGTATTTTTACTACGCTTTAACGTACCTTGTATAATGTACTTCTACAAATATCTTGTATTTGTAGATGTCAACAATATATGTATACAATACCCTATATTGTAGTAGACCCCTATTAGTAACGTCTCAGTTTTAATTATGTTCATTTGAAATTTAATTATGTTCATTTGAAAAACATATTTTAGTTATAAGCAGTATTTTAGTGTAGGAACTACTCAGAATAGAATCTTGAAATTCCATGGAAATGGGTAAAACGTATTTTAAGTTTTAGGATCATAATGTCCGCGCAAGCGAAGACGCGGACAACACCTTAACATCTAATAGAATAAAATTTACAATATTAAATTTTAGTCTAAATAAAAAATATTACACATCACGTTTCTTTAATACATGTATCTTACTAATAAAGTGTAAATTCTACGAGCACGATTCATGAAACATTTTGCTGATTTTAACATTATTTGATTTATATAACAAATAGATTAGCCAATATGACTACGAAAATTGATTTATTTTTTTTAAATTTAACACTTTACTTTTTATTTTGCTTGATTATCGGACTTTGTGTTCGCTAAAGAGAAAATCATGTCTAATCAAATCACTTCTACGGGTCTTAATAACAACAACAATATTAGGATAAAGAAACATTTTAAGTTATTTTGTAAATAACATGGTCTGTTTGTTTAGGGTTTGCATGGTATCAAAAGTAAAGCAGTATTAGTATGTTCATAGAAAAACGTGTCCACATAATTTACTTGAATTAAAGTGAATATATTATCTGGAGCGAGATCTATACATGTCCACAAACAAAGACAGTCGGCGAATGCAAACAACGAATATTTAATGAGTCTCCATAGCTAGCAGCTGAACTGAATACAGATTAATTGTTTACGACAACAAACTAGCATAAGACAAAGAAAATCGATCTCATTGATATAAGTATAATGAATAGTAAAAGAATAACGAGTGTTTATGTATTTTATGTAATGTAGGGAACGCATAAGCAGGTAAGTTATCTAAGCGCTTTTCTTTAACAGAGTTACCGTTGTTGGGAAAAGTATTATTGCTTGAGTCATGTATAATATATACAAACCATAATGTTATTAGTCTGTTGTTATTCTTAAATTATTAAGATAAACAAATTCCTTTAATCAGTATAGGTATGTTCATAATTTATACAAATGTATAAAATCTGGTTAACATTTATGTATAAAGCTTATATTAGTTATTAATGCAAATATATAGTATAATGCAAGACAGAGTATAATAACGTAATATACATTATATACAACAATAGAATATAATATCCCCTAAGCTATAATTTTTTTTATAAAAGTTTAGAGAAACATACAAGCGGTTTAAATGGCATATTAAATTATACCTGGCAATAGTACCTATCTAAGGTAATAATTAAGATGCAGAGAAGAATTCCTTTAGATAATATAAACGTTCTAATGCCTCTCATGTAGGGAGGCCAAGTGGAGGCAAGACTCAATCTATTATTATCATATCAATTTATAGGTATTTTATATTTACTTAAAAATTATTTAGTTTACGTATTAACATAAAAACATTTAAATATTCACTATAACTTACACAAAAGACCGCTAACCGATCCTAATCGAAATAAATATGTGCCGGTCTGGCAAATCATGCTCAATAATATTATTTTCTTTTTAATCACATTAATACAGCCTTTGACCTCATTTTTTCTGGTCATTAACACAAATAGCCATCGTACTTGATTTTACATAGCTTAACCATGCACCTAGGGTTGCCACCTTAATAATGCGATAGTATTTAAATATAAGCAGGAACACTCGTATATCGAGTGGTCATTATGTGTTTCAATATCAAAACATAATTATAGAACTAAGTCTATAGGACAATGGGCAAAAGTCTATAATTTTTATATGTCATTGGGAAATTCAAATGTACCTTAAATATTTATGTTCCTGAAAAGCTATTGATTATTTGTCTATTTAATATTAATAGTATTGATTCAGCAGATGTTGCGGCCAGCCCTGACATAACATAATTCTCAAGTTACGTCTATTGCTAGAAAAATGTAGGTCGTGTCCGATTTCAAAGCGCAGCGGGACTTGCATAATGCAAGTCTCGCCACGCCAGCCGCCAACGACTTTCAGTGACATTGGATCTACAAAATTGACCAGTATTTCAATATTATTTACCTATCCGTAATAAGTGTTTTTTATTGATAAGATAAAGTGTTCAATCATACACTGATTGAATCACTATAACTTATCTCTCAATGTCATAATTTATATAAAACCACACGAATTATTATATTTACTAATACAATGTTATTTTAATTTACATGTTGTATTAAAAGATATAGAAAGGAACAAGACGCGAAGCAAGCCATCATTTATTGAACAACTAAAAAAATATATGAATGGTCTATTCGTAACTTAAATGAATCGCTTATACATTTGCAAATTCATGAGTCCCAACCACGGTCTCCCAGACAATATCGATCGATCTTTTGGCTAATTTGGCATACTGCGTAATCAAAATTATGTCAGTTCAAGTAACTCACGATAGATTATTAGATATATTCCTTGTAAGGAATGTAATCTCAGGTCTGAAATGAAATTAATATTTTTTTTTTCAATTGAAAGGTAAACGATTATAATTATTACATTAATAATGAAATTTAATCAAAAATGACATTCTGTTATTTACTATTTATTTCTTTTTTGTTTAAATTCTATAAATGTGTCATCACAAAAGTTATTTGTATGCTAATTTAGCACATTCTTATATCCATATTTTTCCAATGAAATAATGTTTGTCCTTTTTAATTTTGAAATATGGTTGATGCCATTTACCAACAACGGAAACGATTGCTTAATAGTGCTTAATTGCGTTTAGTACATATATGTATGAAATTGTGATGTGACGTCTCACAGTCTAAATTAAATTGCAATTGTCTACGAACCGCGTAGGCATTCGTAGCATATCTAATTAAACTTTATACAAACAACAAAAGTAATACTAATAAATGTTCAATAAAAATATTGCAAATGATGGTAGTTGCACATAATAATTATAATGAAAATTTAAGTCCGAAGGTATTGAAACACAAAAAAATATTTATATTAATCAAAATGTGGCAAAACAACACAAGTACTAACTATACAAAATAAAATTTTTAACACAAATCGCGTTGGTCTAAGTTCTTACAGGTTGGGGCCACGCACCGACCTCCTTTCCCCGTTGCACTGGCGCAATGGACAAATAAAATAACTAGACGAAGATGCCGGCGCACGAATTCGTAACGTAAAACTGCGCGTGCGACTTTCACTGAAGTTATAAATGTACGTGCTCGGATCGCGGCGTCCGAACTTCGCGGCGCTGTGAATGCTACTGAGTGATGGTATGGTAGGCATCACCGTCTTGGTGGGGTATTGCATTACTTAGTATTTTAGATAATGCCATCACCTGATAAAATCTGATACCAACCCCTTTTGATTTTGCGTCACATCCTTGTGATTGACACCTATTACTCATTTTTAACATTACATTTTTTCCCAAATTTAGAAATAAACATGAGCATGAGGTTATTGATTCAAGGAATCGAAACCTTATTTAAATATTTAATAAGGCAGTAGGCAGTACATTACTTTTCATAAATTAAAGTGGTACTTATTTGTCAATTTATAATCAAATTTTACATAAAAATAATATATACCATCATATCAAAAATGTATTTGAAATATACATTATAATTTCACCCAAAAATACATATCAAAGATTATATTATGCTAATTGTAATGCAAATATTCTAGTAGTAGCAGTTAGCCCACAATCGTAGCGATCAATCCAGTTCATCTCAACAACATAAAAATTTGTAAAAATTAAAGATTTAACAAAAATAAACAATGCTGTCTAATGCGGCCACTATATATCAGGAGGAAATGCGGTTATCACGAATGTTTACTTGACAAAAGTAGATCAAGAAGCTAAATTATAAGGAAAATGAGAATAAGATGTAACAATTTTTAAAGATAATATCTTCGCGTGTGTGCACATTGAATGGGACTGATCCTTGTGAATATGTGTGTATTATTTTTACACACGAGTACGTATGAACTCAAGCATCAAGAGTTTCGTACCAATTTCATTTTTTCTGTCCGTGTTTTTTTTGTTGATTTACTTATTCCCGTTGTGATTTTGGGAAAAATTAAGTTTTCTGGGTCACAGTAATTTAAGATTCTATTCAATGTTTGGTCAATAGCTTCATTCCATACATCGGTGTCAATGTTCGTTCGGTTGACGGTTATTGTCGATCACGTCTCTATATAGTGTTGTTCCAGTTGGTTTGCTAATGTCCTTATTGCCTTCTCATCTCTAAAGGAGATAGTCCGTTTTGATATTGTGTACATAAGTCACGGAACTCTCCTTTGCCCGGTGAATGAACCGGCCGATAGCGCCTTCCTCGGCGTCAGAATAGTATATACATCCTTTAGGTGGTCTTAGTTTGGATGATCACACCGACTCGTATCTTATAATTGTGAGTCAAAGAGAAGTACAATTTATAAAAGACGTTCATATCTTTTGATTATGTTGACTATTTATTTATTTTTTCCTGTGCATCAAAGGACTGTAGAACGAGATATTTATTTTAATTTTCGCCAGATACTTCTACGCAGTTTTAGAAGATCTTGACAGACGGACAGACAGACAGACAGACAGACAGACAGACAGACAGACGGACAGACAGACAGACAGACAGACAGACAGACAAAGGAAGACAACAAAGTTTTTCTATAAGGGTTTAGGTTAAATTATAATAAATTATCATACTTAAAAAAGGCTGCTTACAGAATTTATCTTAACATCCGCAGATACACGATCATCTATCATACTGAAAACAAGCAGATAAAAATCAAACCTCTAGTAATAAGCAATGTCACAAACCTCTTATCACAAAGAAAATCTTAAATGGATCATAATAATAATGAAATTAAGAATATCTTACCGCAAAATATCCACGTCAGAATCTTAAGTATAATCGTATTGCGGCAGATCAACCTCGAACTCTAAAGAGCGATTAAGTTTTAAACAACTCAATAAATCTTATAAAAGTTATGTAACAAGTATTTTAATAAAATAGTATGAAGGTGGCACTCGTGTGCCACCCTTCATACTTTTATTATACAAATACAAATTTATACAAATTGAAACATCATCGGTCTGGCTAAGCAATACCTTTAAAATGCTCGGCAAGTAGAAAACAGAGTGGCGTAATGTATCACAAGCGATAAGAGAAACTAAAATTATACCTAATTATTAACTATACAATACCTCATTATTTGTAGTTTCATATTTTTTTTAAATAATCTATACTCACAAATAAAATCGGAGTGTCTTTTTGTAATATTAAAATAACCGCTTTTTGCTACATGCATATGAATATATACACGGTACATATACCAAAATAACAGTTTATAAAATTTACAAGTGGCTAGTATTTTAATTCTACGCTTAATGAGCCCTTGCGCCATGCTTGATCCTTTCTCGAACTTGACATATGCTTTAAATGCATGATGTAATAACCATTCATACATTAATAACCCCTACATATATACATACCAACCTTTATAAATCATACTACTGAATATTTTACACGTCACAGCATATATCATCACGTCAAGATTTATCGTGACAATTTACATTTACATTTATAGTCACATCAAGGCGCTTGTTTATCATGATAATGATATGAAACACTTTCCGTGAAAAAAAATTATGTAATGACAAAATGATTATAAGATTACCGATCATAAATGGTAAGTTAGAAACATAAAATACAAACAAATATGAAATGAGAAGTAATTATCCGGTACCTACTCGTACGTAAAATAAATATTTAAAATATCTATTACAAGTAAAAATGTAGAATATTAAAAAATTGTGACACTGAATTCAGATGTCACTCAAATGTAACCTCATTTTAAACTACAAGTTATTAATGTCATATGGATTGATTTTTTTTTTATTATAACTAAATAGTAAAGAATACTGTAAAACAAATTCGCATCATTTCAACATGTTCTTGTAAGGACAGAGCATTGTAATTGCTAATACCGGCCTGCACTACGTCTTACAATGTATAGTGTACATGTAAGGTGACAAGAGGCAAATGGCCGATAAAAAATAGTAACGGTACTTACTTCAACTGCTCCTAAATACAATAATATGGCCAATATCCAATTTAGACATAATAATGTAACATTGATATAAAAAAGTATATCACTGTTAAGTCTATTACTTTATACGTTTAGTTTCTTTTGGTCTGTCTGTACGAATATGCGTGTAAGTCTAATAATAATAGCTGGACTGATTTTAGTAACTTACATTTAGATGTTTTTAATATGTATTTTTTTCATTTAACAGTAAAAAATTGTGGCATTTTGGCATTTTTAAAAATAACGTTTATAACGTTTGAAAGGAAAGTAAGTGCCTCAATTTTAGTATGGTATGTAATAAAAAAAAAGATCTGTAATTTTAACGCCTCCAATGGTTTGTTGGCTAAAAGCGTGAGACCTAAAATAATATTTAAATTATGTCAGTATTAAGAGTTAAGACATAGATAAATATAAAGTATATTAAGGTATAAAGTATATTATATTAATAAGGGCCAACTAAATTAATATTAATTATATCCCTCGCCATCTATAAATTTAACGTTTAAGTTGATGTTACTGCTGACTTCTCAGAAGAACGGTCTTGACGGACATATGCATCAAATTATAATTATTTTATTTGTTAATAGCGACCAGTTTGTTCAGTTACGTATGGATTCGTTGTACAATAAATATTTTAGCCTGTAGAGATATACTTATAGAAAGAAATATTTAAAACGCATTTCTTATTGGCTCACATTATTTATTAATAATTATCACATTATTTATTAAGGTTATTAGCTTTAATGAAAAATATATATTAGGTATAGGTATATTGATAGCGCTTTTCCTAGAAACGGGAAGATGTGAGATATTTTTTTTAATGTGCACGTTATAAATGCACATGTTTCTTCTCCTATAATCACTGACTAGAATAAGGACATTAAGTACATTTTAACGAAAAAAATTGTGTATGATCACATTAATCATTGCAATGTAACCCCTGCTACTACCTGCTATAAGAGTTGCGTCGGGCACTTAGAATATATATTATAAGTCACACATAAGTCTTAGTTACTTCCATTTGGTCACGCAAGCGAAGCCGTAAGTGATACCTAGTCAAGTTTATATGTATTTTTTCTACTACTTTTCACTCCTTTTAAAAACTTTAATATATTTTGCTAATAAACTAACCTACAAGATTCTTGTTAGTGACGACGTAATATAGATTTTATAGATATTATTTCATAAGTTTTAATATATATGAAATTCAATTTCAAATTCTACATCATCGTAGCGTAAATGAAAAGTAATGAAGGATAACGATGTTTAATAAACAACATCCAGCTGCGAGTCATCTGCCGGCTCTGTTGCGTTTACAACTGCACCAATAACCAAGGTCGTAACTATTGTTTACATCATATTAACTTTTATAGTCCTTCCTGCATTGGTACTTACAAATAACACTATTCAGTACTTGTGAATGTCAGGGCTATTTTAAGGCTTTTAGACACAAAATTAGATAGCTACGTTGGAAGCTTATAATGAAAAACATAAAATGTCCTCCCCTATACTAAAAATATTATTCAAGAATTAATTAAAATAACAATATTAAAGAGAAGAGTTAGTACATCTTCCAAGAAATATGAAAATATCTTCTCAAAATTGTTTGTTTCTTATAATGCTAATAATAATAAGTACTGCTATCCCTGATCCCCATACTTTTGATTATTGTTGTAATGAAACTTACTTTACTTAACTTTCGTGATAATTAAATGTTCCATGTAAAAATGAAATTTTCTTATGAATATAGTGTATTTGTTGCTGTGTATGTATGTTTTTAAAATATAATTTAAACAGACACTTAAATTTACTTTCTAAAATTGAACATTACACTGTTGTAAACAAAATCAGTATTCGTTGTATAAACATTTCGCGTTATCTTGATAAAGTTTACCTGCTTTCAGTGAGACAGCAAACATTGCTTCCGAGAAATAAGATTGTTAAACGTTAAGATAAAACACGGCAATAATTGGAAGTGACTAAACTTTATAGTAAATAACAAATTACGCTTCTATCTTTTCTAATAACACGATAATGCGATCAACCAATAGCTTTAATACAAAGTGGTTTATTAAATAGAGTGGAATAAATAATACTTATTATTATTTTACTTTATTATATATTTAACTATTATAAATAATACTTATTATTTAACTATTATAAATGAAATATAAATTTTATCTATACCAAACATTAAAATTAAAATCAAATAATATATTATATATAGTCTTATAATTTATATTTTAGTTTCTGAGCAACAAGGAATATGATAACGTAGAAACCAGCGTTTCCCAAACTGTGTCTCGCTCTGATCCTAACAACTACTAAAATTAGTTTACAAACTAAAAGCTAAATGCAGCAATACAAATACATTCTAGAAAAATCATTTTGTGTGTATTTTATCATAGTTAATTAATTGACAAGTTCATAACACTTTGAAACTATTCGCACGTTGTTGCGTTATAGTAATATATATCTATCTATCAATTGATGTAAGTAAATGTTTTGAATCTAGGATAACTAAACTCGTGCAACTTTAGGGATAAGTTAAGCAAATAACCTACATACATTCATACATAACTTCAAGCTTTATCACTAGTGGGGTAGTGAGAGAGAACGGAACGCCAAACGTATTCGTCTCATATATTATCTACTTTTTACTTTATATTCTTTCTTGTTTAAAAAGTTGAAAGCTAATCAAATCAAATGAATATATTTGATCCAAAAAGATTCTTCTTGACTAGGTCGGCAACTTTTCTCTATATAAATAATAATAATAATAATATCTATTTGCTTTATGTAACGCTAAATAGCAAACTTATTAAGTCTTCTAATGGCTTCATCTTAAGGCAGTAGTCTGCATAACAGGCTTCAAAAAATCGATTTTTCGTTTTTGTCTTAAATCTATTCCAAAACTATCCAAGAATATGTGTTCAAAATTTTAGAGGCCAATTCGACATATTTTCGAAGCTACATCAATTTTAGTGGCCGAGCGTCGAGCAGGTGCGAATGCTCGGGCAGACCCGAGCGCGCGCGCTCCGCCCCTTCGTGTATTCTATTGTTTGATTACACTCGTATATACCTGAAAAGATTGGACGGTCCTTTGAATATTATTTGAAGGTTCTAGAAGGTCTGTGTTGAGTAGTTGTTGGGATAACGGTATACAATATAACGGTAAACTATAGCTCTCGGAATCGGCCTCTACACTGCTATTTATAGTGTCAACTTTCAGTTTCATTTTGTATTTTGTCGAGCGCACATCGAAATGTCGAGCTACCCGAAAGGTGATAGATGTAAAAGACAGCGTGCTGCGGAACCGCGAAAGCGAAAATTTCACGGCAATCGTTTTACCAGTGTATCATCGGACGACGGAGACTTACATACGAGTCGCAGTGAACAAAAGTTGAAGGCAGCAAGCAGCGATGATATCATTATTCATTCATCGCACTGCTACCGCATTATTGAATTCATTTCGTTGTTTCTCGCTCTTTCGGAAATCGCAATTTGCAGATCATGCAAACAAAATTAACGTTTGCAGAAAGCGCGTCATCGAGGCCTAGGATTTAAAATTGTTGTTCAGTGTATGTGTGGTCGACGCGAAATCCAGTCAGGACCATTTATAAATACCGGCTACGAAATCAACAGACGGATTGTTTTTGTTATGAGGCTTCTTGGTATCGGACGAGAAGGGATAAACGTATTCTGCGGCCTTATGGATATTTGTGCAGGTTTTACAAAATCTACTTATCAACAAATCATTGAGCATTTGTACGCAGCGTCGAAGACACTGTTCGAGAGTACCTGCGAAAAAGCCGTCATGGAAGAGAAAAAAAAAAACGTTGAACATGGAAGACCTGCGAATCATTTGAATTTTGGACCGAAAACTTTACAGCCCGTTTTCTCGAGTTTTCATTTTTACAAGTTTTGGAAAACGGTGCCGGCGATAGCAAAAGCAATATATGTCCGATCGAAAAAAACCAAAGTGATCTAGCTTCAGTATTGAATTGTCTTCTATTTGAACTAAAAAGTTGGACAAAAGTACTATTTAATTACTTGTTTTGCAACTTAAAGTGAATTTTTTTTTTCAAAAAAGGGAATGTTTTTTCCAAACTTCGAAAAAATTTGGAATTTCGTCATTTCTTCGGTATTTTTTTAGTTCATATAGAAAAGGAACTTATAAAAATAAAAAAAATTTGGTTCCACTGTTTCAGATGCATCGCACGACCTCCATCACCGGCACCGATTTACGAGTGCACACTCCAGGCCCCCCAGAAAAATCGTTACAACTTGGCAAATTTCAATAATTTGTAATAATAAAAATTGTTTTTAAAGCTTGAATATAACATACTATCGTCTCAAATTTTGTTTACCGCAATCATTTCCTTCCCATTCAAAAAAAATGTTGAAAAAACGCTTTTTTTTTCGGCTCCTAAAGCAGACCACTGCCTTAATTGGTTTAAGTATATTGTGGGAGTTATGAGCAGTAGAATTTTTTAAAATATTTAAATATATAATGGTAAATAACTACAAATATATATAAATCTCACAGTTGCAGTTTGATTATATAATATTTGTATTAATTCCTTCCGAGTTTTGAAACTCGTAATGAATCTTATTCAGTAATCTTGTTGTTTATAGTCAAACGTTACAAGTAAGTTGTAAGTAATATTATGAAGACATCATTTACAACAGTAATACCTACTTAGTCTAATTAAAGGTACATAAGCATGTCTAAGCTATGTGTATGTCGTAGTTACATCGTAGAATAGATTATTTCGTAAAATGACTAGGTAAGGCATACGATTTTGTCATTAGCATTTGGTCATATAATAATGAGACGAAACTACCGAGCATTCCATGGATTCACCGTGCGCGTGCCGGACCCATAGGAAGAGGAGCTCAGAGCAGTGCCTAGGATTTGCGCTGGACCATTGTATGAATTATTCGCGTTTAAAATTATTAACAAAACTACCAGTTTTCGTGTTTTACCACAGAAACTATTTATTGGTTCCTTTACTCAATACACAGATAAACAATAATACAGATAACAAATAACATATTTTGATATTAGTTCAATACCCCCACTATATCAAAATAGAACTTATAAAAAAGAAATAAATAAACATTACTTCTGTTGCACTCCCATTACATTTACAAATTTATGATATTTTACGTGGCTTAAAGCTTTAGTAAGTATATCTGCAGGCATATGAGTCGTTTTCAAATACTCAATCTTAACAATATTATTATTTATACATTCTCGACCAAAATGATATCTAAAGTCAATATGCTTTGACCTATTATTAAAAACAGGATTATACACCAATTGATGAGAACTTTGGTTATCATTAAATATTACAATACACTGAAAACAACCAGTTATTTCCTTATTTAAATTTCTTATATAAATAGCCTCTTTACAGCATTCAGATATACCTACATACTCTGCCTCAGTACTTGACAATGCAACATTCTTTTGCTTTTTACTTCCCCAAGATATAACACCATCCGAGAGAATAAAACAGTACCCTGTGCAGGATTTTCTATCTAATATGTCATTACCCCAGTCTGAATCTACATAGCCTACTATTCCCTTGTTAATATTATCATCTGTTCCACAATATTTAATACAATAATTTTTTGTTCCTTTAAGATACTTAAGTATACGCTTAGCATGAATCCAGTGCTCTTTGCTATAGCAATTATTAAATTGGCTCAAATAGCCAACTGCATATGCAATATCAGGACGGGTTAGTATTGCTAGATACATTAAACAGCCAATCAATTGCTGATAAGGTAAACTTTTATCACAACTTTTATCCTTAGTCAATTTTAAGCCACATTCCATTGGGGTTTCTACAGTTTTACAATTAACTAAATTAAATTTTAATAACAATTGATCAATATTTTAACTTTGATCCAAGGTTATAATTCTATTTTTCTTATCATAACAAACTGACATACCAAGACACTGCTTTATTTCCCCTAAATCTTTAAGTTTAAACTGAGATGCTAATAGAGATTTTAAATTATCAGTTTCCTTACTATTGTTTGAAAAAACAAAAAAGTCGTCAACATACAGTGCAATAACAGTAATATTTTTACCTTCATTCTTTAAATACAAACAAGGCTCATATTTTGACTTTGAAAAACCATTACCAATTAAACAAGTATTCACTTTATCATACCACATTCTTGATGACTGCCGTAACCCATATATGGCTTTCTTTAGTCTTAAAACTTTACCAGAATCTGAATTATTAAACCCTTCCGGAAATTGCATATATATGGTTTCCTTAAGGCTGCCATTCAAGAATGCTGTAACTACATCTAAATGTACTATGTCTAGTCCAAGTTTCACTGACAAAGCAAATAACAATCTTAGTGTACTATGTTTTACAACTGGTGAAAATGTCTCATTATAGTCCACACCAAAATGCTGGGTAAAACCTTTAGCCACTAACCTCGCACGAAAACGCTTTAATTAACGCTTTATTATCACACTCAACTTTTTTCTAAGTACCCACTTACACTGCACAATAGTAGAGTTATTAGGAACGTCTACTACCTCCCAAGCATCATTTTCCTCGAAACTTTTTAATTCTTCCTGTACTGCCTGTAACCAATGATTTCTCTCAGGTCCCTCTAGTGCATCTTTAAGTGTTAGGTCAGTTACACAGGCTACATTGTTCTCTGTGTAGCAGATACCGCCAAAGCCATACCTGTTTGGTGCATGTTTTACTCTTACAGGTCTATCACGTAGTTCACCAGTGTTCTGAACATCCAATCCCAATAGTCTGTTGTTACATAGTCAGAATCTGAAAGGCTGCTCACTGTTTCGTCTATCACTGTTGAGCTTGTGGTATCCCCGACTGAATCCTGTTGAGTCTGATCTTCTGATACATTCTCTTTGGTTAGACATTCTATTTTACTATCTGCAGATGCAACATCCATCATGACTGATTGCTTTTCCATGATTATGACATCTCTGCTAGTAAATATTTTCCTTTTAATTGGATCATATAACCTATATCCTTTGACATTGTCAGGAAATCCTAAAAGTATAAATTCAATAGACTTTTTATCCAATTTACATCGTTTTTCTTTATTAATATAAACCATGACAGGTGAACCAAAGATTCTTAAATTACTTAAGTCCGGTTTAACTCCAGTCCATAGTTCATATGGTGTTCTACCATTTAGATGATACAGTGCGATTGCTTAAGTACACTGCTGTAACAAGCATCTCTTTCATATTTAATTTATACACTCCATTTGTCAAAGAAGCAGTAGCAACTAAATCACCACAATTGTTGTAGATGTAACAACTATTCTGTGTAAAATTTACCTTGTTGCCTTTCTGTATTAACTTGCTTACTAAAATGAGATTCGTTGTCAAATTTGGAACGCAATACACATCTTCAATATTAATATCCACTTCACTGCCTTTGACTAATGTGACTATTTTAACATCGCCGGCACATGTAACTGAAACAGTTTCCTTATTTGCTACCATTATTTCTTGTTGAACTTTACGATATCTACTGGTGATCCAATCTGGATTAGCGGTTAAATGAACACTAGCACCCGAATCAATGTACCAGTCATGTTTATTAAAACTGCCACTTAAAAACACAGCTGAGAATGCATTCGTTTTGCTACTATTATTCACTTTAGTTTTATTTATGTTCGGGCATTGCGTTCGATAGTTTACATCGGTAGCATCTAACATCAACAGTTTAATGATGGCACTACTTGACTTGGAACCGCCATCTTTATTGCCACTCATTTGTTTGCGTTTATGTTGGCTATTAATTTTTGACACAGCAAATGCCCTTCATAATTACTAATTCCGATTCCTGGTTCCATATCAAGAAGCTTGCTTTTAATGGCGTCCGTTGTTACTTGAATACCTGAATGCTCTATAGCCATTATCATAGGAGAGTATTTTTCAGGCAATCCAGCTAGTAGCAAGGAACCAATCCAGTCGTCATTAATTTCAAATCCTGTTCCACAGAGCTTCTGACCCGTTTCAATTATCTGCGTAACGTACGAGGTCATGGAACTGCAACCCTCCAATCGAATGGATATCAAATTCCGTAAAAGACTTATTCTTCTAGTAAATCAGAATCATCAAAAAGCGACTTGAGTTTGTTCCATAGCTCTTTCGTAGTGTTTACATTCTTTATATGAACATATAACGATGAGTCTATTGTAAGTATTAATTTCGCCTTCGTCTTGGCGTCATCGGCGGCCGATATTTTACATTCAGTGCTTTCATCTTCCTTAATACACTTTATCATGCCCTCAAGTATCAAAAAATTTTCTGCCGCAAACACCCACTCGTCGTAGTTTTCTCTACCACGTAACTTGGGCACATTTACAATATAGTTTGCCGCCATTTTCTAACCGGCGACGAAACACGTAAAACTTTGAAAACTTTTTGTTCTGTATGTATACAGAAATTTGCCGAACTAATTTTGCGAAACACGATAATATATCGAACTGTAATTACTTAACGTTATTACTTTCACAACTAAATCAGTCTAACAGGCAAGCGTGCTGGGCCCATAACCTATTAATAAAACTACCAATTTTCGTGTTTTACCACAGACTAACTATTTATTGGTTCCTTTACTCAATACACAGATAAACAATAATACAGATAACAAATAACATATTTTGATATTAGTTCAATAAAAATTTTATGATACGCTCAATGATTTCATGAGATTGTCAATTCTCCAATATTACCACGACATATATAACCCTAACCATAATCTTTAGCATGGAAACGGAAAGTGTACTATATCTTTATTAGATTAATGTATATTTCTGTGTAATTATTAATAAACCAAAAAAATTGACTTCAGAATTTAAGTCTATTATTATTTTGAAATGATTACTTACGAACATTTGTTATCTAAATGTAGAGGGTAATTATGCTATATGAATATTTTAGATGAACTAAAGGCACAAGGTTTAATTTCAACACCACACAACTTCGGCATTACATTATTAACATATTAATATTTATGGACGGAGGTAGACTAATTTAAATTTGATAATTACACCTGCACTCTTAGACTAACGAACAAGTTTATGTCAAATAAAAGAAACTTACCCGAAAAATTCGAACAAATTCATTGGTCTATTCGTTTCAAGCACTTTAGATTATTACAATTTATTGACTATAGTGCCCATAATACAATATTGTTGTATGGACTTTGTCAAAAAATAATTCTATGGAATCGCAATATACGACTGACATTGATATCAAATTGGATATTAAGAATTATCACTAAGATATAATGTACATACGTATGTTGCTAATTTTAACTTATGATAATAATTAAAGAATAGCTATCTTTACCAATAATAATTATATCTAGTGTAAATTTTTATTACAAATAAAAAAAATGAGAATACGCAAACGCATTTTCATATAAATACGTAAAAATGTATGTACATTTTTACAATGAAAAAATTATATTTAAATGACTCGATGATTCATTTCAGTTTTTTGTATATTAAGTATGTAATATCAGGTACCTTTAGTCAACTAAATTTATATTTGCGAAGTTATGGATGTATGACAAATGTGCATACATCCATTACTTCGCGTGCGGTCGTCGTTTCTCTCAAACTTTAAACAAATCATTAACTATTATTAAAAAATTACTACTGATTATTTAGAATAATCACTACTTAGTGATTTCTTGCAATGCATAATTTTTTATGTTTATTTACACTCAATCTTACAATTATTTGAAAACAAATAATAATTACTCAAAAAGAAATATTTATAGGTAAACGTTTTAAACAACCATCACATATTGTGAAATATTTTACATTTGACAGGTGAAAATTATGGCATTTGACTGTAAAAAGATTCAAAAAGGACACCGCAAAGTGCAAGAAAATATCGTTGTCCAGTATGCACTATTTTAACAAACAAAGCATTAAATGTTAGGTAAGTTCTGCAACGGACGGATGTGCCTGCTATATATCATCTCAAGAGGTGTCCAGCTGGCGCCGCCGCCAATCATTCAATTATGATGTTCTCATTGCACTGCCACACGTATCAATTATAGAATGAAGTCGAATTATCCGTAGATAACGCATACTTTACAGTAACAGTAAACAGAGACCATTTATAATTCATTCCTTACTTTGTTGTTGGAAGTAACGCAAAATTTACTGCATGTTCTTTGCTTTGGACTCACCCAGGAAGGTAATTATAGGCTATCAACTACTTAAATTATTTCGATGACACCCATAGTGGTCGACCAGCGGTCAGACTACCTTCAGCACTTAGAATGTGCCATGTGTGTCATCTGAAAACATGGGCAAATCCGTAAGTAGAAACTAGTGTGTTATATTTTTAATACACCATAACTCTACTAGATACACATATTATATGTATGTACAATGGATATAAACTAAAACAATCAGTATGTTTTTAACTTTTTGTGTTCATAATAAATATATCTTATCGGTTTTCTTTGTCAATCAAACAAAGAGAACAGGTGATCCGACATAAAAGTGTGGGCTCGACTATCCTTATTATCTCAAGCAACCAAATTATTATCAAGTTTTATTACAATTAAATTTTAATTAAATATTATGCCGAATTCAACAAAATAAATTATCATTACATAATATAAACAAATTGCATTTTTTCGGAAAATCTTTCTGATTTTGTCAGATCTAACGATATTTTTATAACTTGAAAATTCAAATATCCTTTCACTTTAGAAATATAGGTTCATATATTTTCTTTATAAGCTCTATAGGCGTTTTATATTTTTTTCTGTTTATTAAATTAACACATATTTTATATGAATAATCCATAATAAATATTAATCATAAAAATTTGTTTCAATTGTGTTTAACTATTCCTTTGTATTTCTAATTGCAACGTAAATAAATACATTATTTTAAGGATGACACGACCATAGCCATTTGGTTGACCTAAATAGGGGAAATGTCACAAAAGTTTAAATTGCTTTCTTTCATACGACATGTTGTAACGTACCATGTCCATGTGATGTATCTGTATATAAATAAGAGCATCATGCGTAATTCGATATCTATCTAAGCTGAATAGATTTTCAATCATATCAGATAAGTATTGACAGCGTTTAGCATTTGCTAACTACGCATTCTCCTAATGTTTTTATTTTCCTCTGATGTAAAACAAAGGTATCAATCAACAAATTACACAATAACATGATGAACAAATATGCAAATAAGGAAAGGGAAAATAGATCGAGATGTGACAAAGAGGTAAGTGTGAAATCGATCGGTCTTGGTAGGTGGTCGATGAGGCGGTTCGCTTTGTGCGCCGCAGGCCGCGCGTGATCGCACTGTTACTCGCTTAATGTGACGAGGCCTCGCGTCCTCAAGATTGTCACGATTTTAACACATATGGACTACAAATTATTAGATGCAAAATATCAAAAATACGTAAAAAGTAGAAGTTATGCAATATTTGTTAACAAAAATCAACAAATTTTATAATATTTGTGCTTGCCTACTAAAAAGTTTACTAATTGTTAAGTAAAGTAAATTAATTTGTATACATTTTTAATTGAGTAAATATAAGGAAGACTTATTTTGGAATGTAGCACTTGCAGAAAAAAGTAATAAAATAAAAAAAAGTAAAGTTAATTGTTAATTATTATCTTATAAGATTAGCAAGTAAATTTTATACATCTTAAGCGCAAGTTTTAATTATGGACTAGTGACCCGGTCGCGGTTTCGCCGCTTAAGTAAACATTGCCTTCGTTTCGATACGTTATATGAAACCACATTGTACATGTTCAGTAAGCTCGTATTTACTCTAATAAAATATATATTTTTTCTAAAACAAAAGTAGCCTAAGTTACTGTCAGTAAAAGTCCCGTCAAAATCGGTCCAGCTGTTTCAGAGATTTTCAGCCGGTACAAACCGAATATATATATATATATATATATATATATATATATATATATATATATATATATATATATATATATATATATATATATATATATATATATATATATATATATATATATATATATATATATATATATATATATATATATATATATATATATATATATATATATATATATATATATATATATATATATATATATTCATATTCGTGTAGTAAAAAGCTGTAATTTTAATATTACAAACAGACACTCCGACTCCGACTTTATTTATTAGTATAGATATATAGATATTACATAAGTAAATAAAAACGTAAGTAAAACCTACATCCTTTGGCTCAAGCGGTCTGTACTGTGACGGCTCCCCGTAGCAAAAATTGTAATAAACTAGTGTACTTGTTCATTTGACATTCATTGTACTTTACCTTCATTCTACACAAAATGTATTACATTTTAAGACAAGTCAACTAGAGCGGAAGATGACTAATGTAGGTCGAATTGCGAATAGTCGAGAACTGTCGTAAAGAGACCAGCAATATTTTTTTGCCTCAATCGTAGCTCATTTGTGATATATATGTGTATATTCATACGTAAGTATAATGGAGATCGGGACAAAGGAAACAATGCCGCTGATTCACCCTCATACTTGCTAACGTCTAAGCATTTTATATCGGCCAAGGACGCCGTGACATATGCACCACACTGGATAACGGAACAGAGTGACAAAGACCCTCATACTAATAAGTCCCGCTAATAACCTCACAAATTTAGTATTTACTAAATGCTTCTTATACACAAATGCCTAAACTACTTGATCTCCACTAGCCTAGTTTCTGCCTCTGCCATATACTTGAATATATTAAGAATCTGTTCAGCCGCATTCGACGCCTATGTAAGATGTTATAAGCTAACTGCTTCCAAGAATGTTATCTTTATATTTTTATAATTTCACTTAAGCTATCACTTGATAGCTTAAGCGCTAGCGCTAGCTTACGCTTTAAGTAGTTTAAGAAAATAGTTGCTTATATTTTTAGTCATTGTAGGTCCCACCACTAAGAAGATCAAATTTATTTATTTATGGTATGGTAGGTATAGTTTTCTGGTAAACTTTCAGAAAGTGATTCATCATACAAAATATTACATTTTAAGCGAAAATTGGTGGCGAAAAAATACTATTACTTGTTGACAGTTTTAGGTCTAATATTTCGACTATTGAAATAAAATTTAAAATATTATAGTATAAAAGAAATAAAGCTTTAGCTTTATTGTGAAATACTGTTTTATTACGATAGCAAGTCAAGATTGCGCGTTTTTTGTCACATAAGGTTTTTTTTGAGAAACTGTTAACAAAATGGTTGGCCTCGGGTAAAGGAGGCTGTTCACTAAGATAAAGGACTGATAGGGTGAGATTATGTACACACACAAGATAGTGAATGTTGCATGATGTAAATATTTGCATTACGCCGAAGCACTACATAATTATAAATATAGATTGTAGGTAGATACTACTTTGACAATAAAGTGTTGGTATACGATATGAATAATGTACCTACGTCATTAATTTATTTTTTTATAAGAGTTCTATGCTGGATGTACAATAAAAATAGTGTAGTGTCTACATGACTATACACTACGTATAGTTACAACTTATGCTATGCTAGCTTATAATTAGACTTTGGTTACTAGTATAGTTCGTTTTTGATTAGATCTGTAAATATTATATGACGTATACTATCATTTTTATATAATATATATAGGGTATAGTAAAACTTTTTTTTATCGCTTAATACGTTTTGTAATCTTTTTTTCCTGTTTCAAAGTCAAACTCTTCGACAACTGAGCTGGTAGACAAATTTACCAGCTACTTAATATTTGACGAAACCGCAACGACAGAGTGCAATTTCTTGCATTTTGTTAAGACAACGTAAATTATCGTCATTTAAAAACATATTATCTTAATTTATAGAATATTTTATGTTCGTTGCTGCCACTTCATTTTCTATCAGATAATGTCTCTTGTCGGCCACGTGAATCGGCTGATAGTTTTAACAGGGATTTATTTATATATTTACAAAATTTGTTGTTTATCCGCTAGACAAGGAGCATGTTTCCTATCTGGGACTACATCAGGAAGTGGTGAACCGGCTCTAAATATTGTAGCAGCATCCAAATAAATTACATCTAAAACTTGTCAAATTATTTAAGAAAATCAGTTTCAGAAATAACGTTTTTTGTGCTGTGCTGGGGATTCCTGGGTGTTATTTCATTGATTACAATGTGGTTTTACAATATTCAATCCATTAAAGATTTCATTAAAAGTGTGAATACTACACAAAAATACATACTAAGTGATAATTGACGGAGATTGAGAGAGAGGTTGACTCAATCTCCGTCATTTGGAATTTTGTCAAACGCCCAGCAATGACGACGCTATATATTAGGCCAAGACACTGCAATGTATAACTAAACCAAAATATTTTGAAAATCTTATATTTGCTAATGGATCAAAAAAGCGATACTATAAACACAGAGAGACTATTAACGTACTATAATATGATTTAATAAGTTTCTAAAAGCTTTTTATAAGCATTCAATATATATTAATAAAAAAGCTTTTAGAATAGAAATTAAAACATATTTCGTTAGAAGTTTTTCAATTTCACAGTATATAATGTTTCGGGCTTTCGACGCGTTTTTAGTGAGGTCCCTGTGATGTCGTCTTAAGCTGATTTATAAACGTACACATATTAAACACTACAGTACACTTTGAAAAATAAGACTATCGTAGCGCAGTGAGACAGCGCTTGACGCGCAAAGTTTCAAATTCGGGCGGAGAGTACAGAATAGTCTGAAAGCAAGATTTTCAATGACTACTCTACTTAAAATATGCGGGATAAAGCATGAGCTGCTGTTTAAAAGTTTAAAAAACTTACAGAAAAAAGACACGGGCACTACCAAATAAGTTAAAATATTACCTGTAAAGCATTTAAATTATGTATCATGCATAATAAAAAGCAAAAAAAAACCGTCGAGCAGGATACACGAAAATATTGCTATAGTAAAAAAAAGCTTTAAAGCAAAAATTTTAATAACACTTACTGCCAGTGAAATGGTCCGGTGATTCCATCTTTGAGTCGGTCCTTTAGGGAGCGTTGTCGAGACGGTCCGGGGCCGGGAGGCAACATGCCCGCCCCAGGTGGCACTGTCGTAGAAGGTGCACGCGCGGGTGACGACATCGCGATTATTTATTCGGTGCGCCAGCGCACTACCACTTCCCCCCTCGCATTAAAATGACACCACTCAACAGCCAAACACCATTACAAACGGGCGCTGCAACATAACAGAGACCACCAAAGCCAGATAAATAAACAGAAAGCGAAGCGATACGATATAAACGAAAATATAAACAATAAAACACATGCCTAGTGAAAATGCGGTAGATAATAATGTTGCAAAACTAATTAAAGTTGTGATAGACATTGATAAAAACAGAACTTGTGGCAGAAAATAAAGCGCTATCAGTACAAATATGTAGGTAGTAATCGTTTAAGCACCCTCTCTCGGATAGTAGGAGTGATTGACTATACCACAATTAATATAGATGTCTTCTTGTTTTCTTGAAATGTGCTACGTAGTTACGAATGTCCTTTACTATTCCTTAAATAATATTTAATATTGAAACTTAACGAAACTGTTAACGTGGCTACGTGATCATTGCGATCCTGTATATACCTAGTGAAACCTGTATATATCTACTACATACGAGTAAACATTTGTAATGACAATATTAACAAATTACATAAAAATCTAGTACTGCTATTTTTTTCGGTCAAGTCACAACTTACAATAAAATAACATAATAGTTAAGCGATCTAGATCTGTTTACCATGAAATCAAAAATTATACTTTCTATTTCTACTTATACTTAAACCATATTTCACACTATATAGGACTTAATTATTATTATAATTTAAAAGTTAATTTTCAATATCGGTTAATCTCGTCATAACGCCTGTGAGTAATTTGGTCCTGTTTTCTAGTCATTGATTAAAGGAAAGTTGCTGTTTAAGAATGAAATGGCACTATTAAACTATTTGTGTTTTCACAACAAGTCAATCTGTGTTATCATAACGATAAGCTCGTAATGATTCATACTGTCATTTTGATGTACTTGAAATCTAATTTTTGCTAGCTCCGCGCTGTATGGTACGTACTTCCTGGGGTAGTCTGATATCATTTAAATATACAGTGATTTTATAAATTATTTTGTTTATATTTAATTATTTATTCCAAATGCAATGGTTCCTCTCTTAATAATGTTATTATAGTACAATTTCGGTTTCCTATCTTATAGTTAACGTAAATAATATGATAAAAGCAAGGCATTATAATATTTACGAGAAAACGCTATCATAATTTATCAGGCGTTATGTATGCTTATCAATAAATCGCACTCTAATTGGACCAATATTGTCAAATCGCTTTACAGAAAATAGCAGTAATCATAATAGCAGAAACGTCTATAGAATAAAAACCTGGTTACGGGCAAGTGCACTTGCACTTAAGGAACAAATGGCAAAAAAATATATATTTAATTATATAAAATTTACAAGTAATACCTTTAATATACACAAACTACACCTGTTATATGTAGAAACATTATAGAAATTGTCACATAATAAACACAATAAATGAAGAGTTCCAGTGACAAATTCAAATAGTACTATGTACATCATTGGCATTAACCACTTTTTACATATTAATTTAAAGTATTTAATAGCATAGCGACGATACTGTAACTAAATAATAAATACAACTATATATTGTTTTCTTTTACAAGTAAATCCTATTATAAATGTTAATACAGGATAGTAATTACTTCCTCGTCGTAACACGAGACATGTTGAATAATATAATGTAGATATCAGATTGAAGTAAAACATATCTACCTATATACATAAATAAGTTAATTATACTGGTTTTTTTTTTAAATGTTAATGTTTTAGTCATATATTTTACATTAGCTGGTGGGTATTTTTTAAATACAATTTACACATTTTAATTCACGTACCGTTTATTTGATATTTTACTATATTTGAGGATTTTCTTGTACTGGGACTCGCTACCCAAATGTAGGCTTAAGGGACCCTTTGAAATGCGCAATAAGGCTCACCTCCACCGTACGAGCACTTCTCCGTACCATACCAAATTCGAAATGATTCTCTTTTTTCATTCTATAGAAAGACTTCGGTGTTCCCGCTTCTAGTACAAATGCACTCTAAACGAAATTCGATTCGATTCGGAATTCCTATACCACTAAATCTAAAATTCGAAGTACTTGTTATCTTTGTATTTAGGATTTTTAGTGATGTTTATTTACCACGGAACTTCCTTATTCGCTCCTAACCCTATTCTATTCGAATGTGCTACTTTTAAAAATGTATTGTGGAATTGAAGTTTTGACTCAATCTTTGGGGCATTTCTGTCTTTTGGAAGTGATGTTACATCATCAAGTTGCTTTCCCAGAATATTTGGCCACTCTTAGATGGTTATAGTGTTCCTATAGTTTCTTTTATTGAATTAAGGTTTTCACCGGATGCGCCCCAAACCAAAACTTCAATGTTTTATGAGGCTCGCTACTAACTTCTCCAAGAGGGTTTTATTATATATATTATATACGAGGAAAAGCCAATTTAGACCGTGACGTTAGAAAATTATCGTAAATCTAAGCTTTTTTTAACATTACTTAGGTATGGGTTGATAGTCTACCCTATGTGTCTTTGTAATCTATTTTCTTATCAAGAAACTTAAACGTTAAGCCACTTGGAAAAACTGTAGGAACGCAGTTATTTACTACGTTCTGTCCTCGTTCCTTCCACGTACAGAATTTTGAATAAAATGACGCCATTATGTTCCCAACTATAGAAGAAAACTTATAAATTACATACCATTTAACCGCAGATACATTATACCATGTTGTACTGACCCAAACGCGTTTTCTAAATCTATTTATTATATCATATAATTTAAATTCATATTAATAAGAATAGAAGATAACTATAAGTTATAAAACATGACGATAAAAAGCTTTTAATATTTTAAAACAAAAACAGTTAATGTTTGTCGAGGATGACATGATACAATCAAGTTGAGTCGCGAATAACGTCAAGGCAGAGCGACATGAAGAGGAGAAAGCAGGTATCGATCGGCCCTAACCTCAGCCCCCGCCCTCGCTAGCCCGCGTGCCTTACGTAAGTCCAGCTGATCGCACCCACCCTGTAACCTTGGCAACGAGCTCTATGCACACGCTCTTATAGTTTTGAAAACATTCCTTCATTCAAACTACATAAGCATTTAGTAAATTATAAATGGATTTTACATAAAAATCAGAGAATTACTAACGAACTTTATTTATACCAATTATATATTTATTAATCATTTAATTTAATTACAAACGTTAAGCTAAAAATTGGATATTATTATTTAGAAGATTGACAAAACTAAAAAAAGAACTCTATTCCTTTTAAAGCTAAATATTAGACTACAAATACAACACAATATAACCAGAATAATAACTTAAGATTATTATTAATTATAAATGCAAAGGTATAATAATTTGACTAATTTAACTCTTCAGACATGCTTAGAAGTCAGCTGCCATGATGCTGCTTAGATGCCATGTCAGAAGAGTTAAATTAGTCAAATTAAACCTATAGATGAAAAAGTAAAATCTTGGAATTTACAAGGTTTCATATTCTTGTTATATTGATGTTATTTCTTCAGATGTTTTGATTTAACCTGTAACTAATTAAATCAGTAAGCGAACAGAAACAGAGGAATTTCAATCTAATAAAATAGATATATAAACACCTTAGCAACATTTATTACATATACGTATTCACCTGTGTTTAATATTTATATAAACGTATTCAACTGATGCCCACGTTTTGAACATACAGGTACTCATACTATAGTTAGGATTTGTTCCAATTCTAGAATAATCAATTACAAAGCGTTGAAAAAAAGAGAAAAATCTATGTATAAAAAAATAGCAAAAATATTAAGATTAGAAAACGCTTTGCTTATCAGATTGGTAGTTGGTTATTAATCATCCACTTAGTTACGGATCATTCATTTGCAATTTTAATAACTTGATCATTAGTTATTACAAGATTTATTATTGCAAAACTATTCACTTATTCATATTTACTTATGATACACAACATATATAAAATAACGCGTATTACACTTTTTGTCTATATGATATCTATATGACTGAACATGTTGCAAACTAAACGTACAAATAAGTCTAACGTTACTAAGTGACGACAATGAGACGATCACTATGAAAATAAAACGATAAATGATGAATATATCCGTATTATGTAAGGGTGATTTATGATGTGCAGAAGCATCTAATGTGGTCCATGCATCGATGCAACGAACCAAAGTGCCAGATTCGCATGAAGAAGCGCTGACGGTGGGCTAAGTGACATATCGCGCACACGTCTACTTCGCTGGCTGGAAACGTGCAACTGTACCACATAGGGGAATGAGCGGTGCGGGGCGGTCGGCGTCCGACGGTGGCGCCCAGCGTGGAACCCCACCCATCGTTCAGTGATTATGAAGGAAGTGCCAGAGGAGGCACCTCTGTATAATCATAGAACGATTTATTGACACCTTTAAATTTTATAGTTTCCCAAATAATAACTTCAAAGAATCTTGTTGTGATGAAGACCTAAATACCTATATACTTACAGTAAATGCAAAAAACCTCTTAAGTATTTTAGGTGTGATTTATTATGGACTTTTCGTAATTTTACTAATAAAGCCAAGTTTTTAAAGCGTGTGGTAAATAGGAATACCAAACTGAGAACATTTTAATAAAAAGATATATTTTATATGAATACCTCAGTAATAATATTAGCGAATATATTTGGATAACAAAGATCACGAACTCACCAAAATCAAAAATTTAATATTCATACAATATACCATATTCATACAATATACAATATACCATATATGTATCATACATATGAATTTATAATGTATCAAACGTATGCCGTCTATAAGACTGATACACGGAATTTCTTATTGGGTCAGTAGTAATATCGATTTTTAAATTACATTGCAGTGCAATCAATGTTTTAGTAGCTTTCACCGTTTATATAATCGATTTCTTTTATTTATATTTATACTTGTTAAGTTCTAGAAAGGCAATATTAAAGTTATAGAAGGAGCAATATAAAAATAACACGCTGATGTAGCTGATCACATCTTATGCTTATGCGTCACATATATTAGGATATTTGAAATATATGGATAAATTTGGAAAATTGTAATATTTTTTTATTTTTTTAATTTCTTCATTTGTACAAGATACCACCATAAATACAAATTGTATAGAATATGCTACCTTCCTAATCGTACCTAAGTTTACCCGTTCTTCGCTTTCGTCCTGTTTACAAATATACATGTTTTGTGACTATGCTTTTAATATTTAAGTTGATTATTTACGATTAGCTACTTCGTTATAACAGAAAATAGATTCTTGCATCGTCATTGTTGTTCTTACGGCCACAAACCAAACCGCGACCGCAAGGACTATGAAAGAAAATACAAGTAGGAAAAATATAACAACCTTAAGAACAATAATGATGTATAACCGGACTCATCTACAAGCTATTATGTACATACGTTTATATAATGATGACAGTTCAAACAGTGTTTCATTTAAGAATACTTATTAATGTTTAATTGAAATTCGTATGAAGTTATCCGCTATACTGAACAATTTTTACTAATTCGCCATTTGTTATATTTTCTTAAGTATTTGAAATTCACTTAAAATTTTATATGTAAATAATCTTAATAAAAAAATTTATTCAGCATTATGCTGGATAAATTTCCAAGGCGTTATTTAATTATCTCGTATAGTTTATCTGTTGACTAATATGGTTCTTCATTAGATGCTCTTTAATTTTTATGTGTCAATGGAAAATACTAATCATTCAAGTCCTCCAGTAAAGTTGAAGGTGTGCATGTACAAACAGTCAAACAAAAATCTAAAATATGGATAGTGGTACATTTATATTCTGCTATTATGTTTTCATACTAAATTACTACATTAGAAAAAAAATATTTAAGGGCTCAATTTTCCTAGTGGTTCATTGTAGTATAAATAAGAGCATTTCTTCACTTTTTGTTACCCAGTAATGTTAATTTGCTAGTAATGTTAAAATACACAAGCTTAAGCTAATAAATTGTTAAAACTGCAGGCTGTTTAAAAGTCTCTTTTGAACATCTTATCACTAACATTTTGAACATATTATTTAAAAATACCTACAAAGAATAAAATGGAACCCTTATAGGGTCACTTTGTTGTTTGCCTGTCTATTTATTTTTCCATTTAACTGTCTGTCCATCTGTTAAAACAATTTTTCTCAAAATCACTAAGAATTATCATGATAAAGTGAATATTAAATATTTAGGTCTATAGTCTCTTTGATAACAGATAAAATTAAGCTTCGTAACTAAGTCAATGCAATCAAAAGATACTAGCATTTTTGTTTCGTTTTGTTGCAGCATGTAAGGCATTTGTGGCATAATTAAAACATACAGGGTTCTGTTCCCATTGACCTATATAATAGAATTATTAAATTTAGCAAGAAATGAAGAACTTATAATGCAAAGAAAGAAAAAAATAATATACAGGTATATTACAGGACAAAGCCATTACAAACTTATACGTGTAGTTTATCGCTTACTAAATTAGAGCATATAGACTTATGCTCTAATTTAGTAAAGTTAACAAATGCTCAATTTTAGTAAAGTTTGTCAATTTTTATAAGTTGTACTTCTTCTTGACCTACAATCATGAAATTAGTACAGGGAATAATTGGTGCACAAGTGAGACTCACACTGGACCAATATTTTTTTATTATTTAATATTAAATGCACAATTAAAAACTCCGTGCTAAATAAAATGTTCCTATTATTCTATTTTAACAAGAAGCTATTAACATCTTGATCAGTTATGAGAATATATCATATAAAACTTATATATGCCTTTATGTTATATTATTATTAAAACATACATATTTTCACACAAAAAAATTTACATGAAAAATGCTGTTTTGACTTTTTATACAATATATTATGGAGTTTAGGGATAACAAAACAAAAAAATATATAATTTATAATATGACTGGTTATAAACATTTGAGACAGTAAATTCACATTTAAATGTCAAATCATTTTTGTAATCCTAAGCAAAAAGAAGAACATTTTTGATTAAAGGTTATTTTTCTCTAATATCTACTTATAAAAAAATGAACAATAATACAACAATGTATGTATCTCAGAAGCATAACAAATAAAAATAAAATTCTTATCAGTAAAGTGAGAGACATCTGTTTCAATGCTGGAAATGTATCATAACATTATACAAAGAACTAACTTTTTATCATAGTTACTAATTTTATAACACTTATGGAATAAAAAATAAAGAATTCATTATTAAAATTAGGATTAAATAGTAAATAAATATTACACCATGCTTATATAACACAGAATTAAATATTTGTATTCAGTACCAAGTTCCTATGAATGGATGGATGGATAGATGGACAGATGTAGTTATATTACTTTTTTTTAAATAAATAATTGAATAACTCCAATTGTTACTGTACATAATCAAAAAATGTAATTTTATGATAACCTTTGATAACTTAGATAAAGATGTCCTACAATGTATATCTAATTTGTTTTAACATTTAAAATACAATAGCTACTACTTAATATTACAAAAAATAAAATTCATACAAATCTATAATTACTACTTTGTTTTATTAATAATTTTATTGTTGTAACAAAATATTGATATCGATTTTTTATGAGATTTATAACGAATGTATGTAGAGCTAGTTACGTGCGTAGTTAGTTAAAGATATTTAAATAAATGTTTCTATATTGTTAGTTATAATTTTAATGTAATTACCATTTACATATTTAAGTTTTTTATAAGTAGAAATATTTTTATACTTACATGATTTATTAAGAACTTCCTGTAGGTAATAATGTTTGTACGACCACAATATTTATAAAGTCAGATGTGCGATAACATTGTGCACTAAACCGGCAATTCAAATTTGTTAAAACAATTATTTTACAAGCACATTTAAATAACGGTGCAATGTGCAACTAGACAAATTAATTTTGGTCTCGGGGACATATCGGGAATCAATAATATACTTTTATAATCCAATTGCACCAATCCACTTAAGTTATTTATGATTCGAAAAATAAAGTTACAAACAAGAATGAACGAAATTAATTTGTCAATGTTTAGAATTGTTCATAGGAAAACATATAATATTTTTACACTTTTATTGTAAATTTAACACTAAAATCAAAAGGAACTATACACTTCTGCGCGCATTCGTCAATTTTTTTCACTACAATATCGGAATTTAACTGATGGAAAAACAAAGATATGGTATATAGCGCCATCTAGTATCATCAAAGCTTTTGTACGTTCAGAAATTCCTCTGTTTAAAAATGAGTAAAAATATATAACATATACATATAATGCTATATATCTTTATATAATAGTTAGTAATAATAATAAATAGTTCAAATCTACTATCAGCAACAAACAAAAACCGACTCCATTTAAGTTAATCATATTTAAAAAGTGAGTAGCCCTACTCACTGTCTACTCACGGTCTGTTCAAATTGTTATTTATAAATATGAAAAATAATATTGCTCGCTCATAAACAGTACCTATTTATGTACAAAAAGGACTTCATTAATTATAATATGTTCTTATGAATTGTCATTGTCAATAACAACAACAACAAAAATTGATGATATATGCTGCTTGAGAAATCAAATGATGATATGCGGCTGAGAAAAGTCTGGTGATGAAATTCAGTCTAAGAGAACAGGTTTGAATTGATTTCTATTAAAATGCTTCTCGTTCTCGTATTTTATAAAGCAAAGAACCATCCTTCCATCCGAGACCCAATTATATTATTTAAAGTTTGAAATATAGATCAGAAATAAGAAATATTTTAGAAAACGAATAAAATTTAGACGTAGCGAGACTCGAACCTGCACCTCTAAGAAATCATCCCAGTTACATTATGACAGGTTGTATTGTATTTACATAAAATGTTAGTGAAATTTTAGAAAAGGAAAATTAGAATCATACATATATAATTATCTTTAATGTGAAAATAGAAAATAAATATACAAATAATAAGTTTAATTGGACATTGACTTTTATTCTATGATTTTTTTGCTATCGATATTTGTGTAACTAGAACTTTTACCTCTAAAGCCAACAATGACATATAATTTTTGGACTAAAATTTATAATCGATATCTTTCTCGATAATCTTCTGGATCCTAAGTAGTCCTTTGGGGCATAGGTCAGATACAGAGCTTCGCCATCCCGCTCTATCAGAGGCTTTACACTTCACTTCGCTCCAGGTGAGACCGACTTATTAAACTTATAATTGTACGCCGTTGACGGCGTACAATTATAAGTTCTGTCTGTTTTGGGTTTCCATACTTTCTTCTTCCCTGGGGGTGTCAGTCAAGGGTTTCTCTAAGGATATGACCAAACTATCTATCTCTTTTTTCGGCTACGTATCAGCACATTGTTTGAATCCTCATTGCTGATTCTCTAATGATAGTCTTATTTGAGATCATATTATCCGACCAGAAATATTTAAAAATGTGGCATAAGCCGAGATAACGAAAGAGAACCTAGAATAACTAATATATTTCGAATAAAGTGGAAGAATTTAAGAAAATTAGATAATGATTATATTTTCACTTGTTCACAGACTATTAACATAAATAGTAAGGAACGTCACTGTCAATGCTAATAATAATAATCAATCTGTTGCAAGCGCTGGTTCGATATGTTCTAATTGATTAAATTTTATACAATATTGGAGAATTTAACTATGTTTCTATAATAAATAAAAACACTTTAAACTAAAGTTAGTAACGACTGAAAAATTATGCAGTATTATAACAATTATAGATACCAAAATGTAAAAGTAAATTCTAAAATATCTTTTTCAGTCTAATCTTATCTCATTGATTAGATGTTCGCTCTTTATATTGTTTGTGAAGCAATTTACTATTAAAGTGATGATTTAGAAAAGTATTAAGACGAAATGTCTACTTTGATATATAATGATGAAGACGAGACCTATCCTCTCCATGAGTGCGTGTTCGTTGGAGACGTCCGTAAGCTTTCATCGTTGTTGCGATTTAACGATGTAACTCGAAAAGATAAACATGGAAACACCGCTTTGCATCTAGCGGTTATGCTGGGTCGCAAGGAATGTGTGCAATTATTGTTGGCACATGGAGCACCAGTGAAAGTAAAAAATCTTGCAGGCTGGTCGCCACTTGCAGAAGCTATCAGTTATGGAGATCGTCAAACGATATCATCTCTAGTAAGGAAACTTAAGCAACAAGCACGTGAACAAATGGAATGTAGGCGACCAGATCTGATAAGAGCCCTGTCACAGATTCAAAATTTTTACATGGAGTTAAAATGGGACTTCCATTCGTGGGTCCCTCTAGTCTCAAGAATTCTACCATCTGATGTATGCAAAATATACAAATCAGGTTCAGGAATTCGATTAGACACAACTTTGGTTGATTTCACAGATATGAAATGGGAAAGGGGAGATATTTCCTTTATATTCCAAGGTGAGAAACCTCCTAGTGAATCTCTTACAGTTCTTGATAACAAAGTCAAAGTATATCAGAGGGTTCGATATGAGGAGACAGAAAATGAAATAGAGGATGAAGTAGATATTCTTATGTCAAGTGACATTCTAGCTGCTCAGATGTCTACTAAAGGAATTTCATTTGCTAGAGCTCAATCTGGTTGGATATTTCGTGAAGACCGTAAAGAGACAGTTGCAGGTCTGTATAAGAGTGATATTTACACTATAACAGGTCTTGTTTTAGAGTCTCGTAAAAGAAGAGAACATCTATCCACTGATGATTTACAAAAAAATAAAGCAATTATAGAAAGTTTAACTAAAGGCAACACACATAACTTGGATACTAATGGTGAACCAGTAAGGCGTGCTTCACTTAACCCTCCACCAGAAAATGGTACAGATTGGACAACATACATATCTTCTCCTGTAGGTCACTATCCAAGCTTAGGGAGAGAGCTTGTATACAAAGAGTCATCAAGAAACTTTCGAGCTACCATTGCTATGAGTGATGATTTTCCTTTAAGTGTAGACATGTTGCTAAATGTCCTGGAAGTGATTGCACCTTTTAAACATTTTGCTAAATTACGACAATTTGTAGCTATGAAACTACCAAAAGGTTTTCCAGTAAAAATTGATATACCCATTCTACCTACAGTGACTGCCAAAATTACTTTTCAAAAATTTGATTTCCGAGATGACATACCTGAAACATTATTTGTTATACCTGATGATTATGTAGAAGATCCGTTACGTTTCCCTGATTTATGACGCTTTGATATTCTAACACTGTTTGAAATTAGTGAAAGACCAGTTTGTCTATGTGAAGTTAAGTGTAGTAAGGGAAGGCGCCACATTAATGACAGGTATTACAGGTCTGCACATAGTCATCTTATTATTGAGATACCTATGTTGTTTGGTCTTGGCAGTTCTTATTCCAGCCATTATATCCTTTTTGTAGAATAGAAAAATATTACATTTATAAATTTTTTTATAAATTAAGTTTAATTTCTGTAAAACAGTGTTAGAATTTGTTTTAATGGTTTTTTTATTTAATTATACACAAAATCTTTGTACTTTGTAGATTTTCCTATACAACTATAATTATTTTTATAAATAAATCATATCATCAAACAAAATTGCATTATCTAATTTCAGAATTAAATATACTTTTTATTTTTTATGTAACTTTTGTTATTTGCACCTTATTATTATATATATATATATATATATATATATATATATATATATATATATATATATATATATATATATATATATATATATATATATATATATATATATATATATATATATATATATATATATATATATATATATATATATATATAAATTGAATTAAAAGAAAATAAACAAAGTGTTAGCATATAAGGTACCACCCCACTATTAGAATGGCCTGAAGTTAATAATTAATAATTAAAATATTTTACAAGGCCTACACCTACTTACAGAAATTAATTAGATGTTTTAAAAAGGCTTTTCTTTGGAAGAGTGCTACAATATATGTGGATATTGATATGTCAATTATTTGAATTACCTACAGAAAAGGTATTGTATTATGTTGATGACATGACAAGCATTAATAAAAAAAAAACAACCCTACATATCATCTAAATATTGCTAAATGTATGTATCATATATGGTGGCACCAAAATTATTAACTTAATGGAATGGATGGATGGAATTTCTTAATTAATAAAGTTCCTGTATAATAAATTTATAAAACGTGTTTGCTTTTTGTTTCACATGACAACATAACATAAGTAGAAAACTAGATAATTTATAATAAGTAGAATTTCAAATTAGAATTTTTTTAATGTATTTGTCAATGTAGGCAATGACATGAGTTATATGAGTTGTAGTATTACAAATGTTAGTGACCCAATCATTTCAAAATCCTTGTGCCTTCAGAATTTTTATTTGTACTATGGTGTTTAGGAAATATTTACTGTTTAAAGATTGAACATTAGAAACTTATTGTGTAAATTCATATTGCTGCTACTGCATGACAAAGTAGATATTGGCTCACATTATAAATGTACCTGTACCTGCAATAAATTTATCTATTTTAAATGTGTATAATATAAATGTATTATATCGCGTCTTAGCTATTTGACAATAATATATTGAATTCCATATGAAAAATGTACTAAAATAAATTATTGTCTTGCCTTTTGTTTCTGTATGTTTTTATTCTGAACGAAATCTAACGTAAGTATATAAATACAATGGTTTTGAGAATTTTGAAATGTTGCAATAAATTATATTATCATACATGTTCGATTATTTTTTTTATAATTTGGACTCGATTTACGTTAAAAAATATTACATTTTTATTGAGGCTTTTTTGGTAGGATATAATGTTCTAACATGTGTAACTGTGTGCAGTTAAAATTATGATAATATCAGTCTAGCATATCTGATCGAATCTGGAGTTCGAATTTCTTCTTCTTTCTCACTTGTCTTTAGTATAAAATGAAATTAATAAAAACTTAAGTTAGCGTTTTTTGTTCGATATAATTTAGTAATGTGCTGAGATATTTATTAAATTTTAAATTAAACACCATTTATTTATGCATATTTTATTGCAAATAAATATTTCAATAAAAAGATTTTCCAAACGAATAATAATATGACAAAATGAACATAAAACAAATTATCTTAACGATTTGCGCGTCGTAGTGGACGGTGTCGCCACCGAAAGCACCTCATTCAGTCCCAGTGAAATTACACGTAGGGAAACAGTTGAACGTCGCGCTAAAATAACAATAAAATTAATTTATCGAATCACTTACACACGTAATATAATAAATAAATATAAGCAAACATTTTTCATCCTGAATTTTATTAATATTGTAAATATATTAAACTCAAAAATAATTATTGTACACATAAAAGTTATTATTTAACAAAACTTACAATACTCCGGGATTTCATCAACCAACTGAAAAAAGTACATATTAATTAAAATTAAATTCAAGTTATAATACTATAATATTAAAATATTATAATAATGTTTTTAATATGCAATAAGACTACATTTGTTTAGTACATCAGTAGTATGGATCCCAGGTTTTGGATTTCATAATGCATATTATATTTTATTTAATAGGAATTAATTTATAATAATAATACTATTTATGTTTGTTAACACAGTGAACAGTCCGCTCTCGACACAGCTAAAACATAGAGAATTGTTAAAATAATTAAATTAATTAGTCCAGTATATATGTTACAGCGGGCTCCTGCAGGCGCGGCGCGAGGCGGTGGCGCAGCGCGGCGAGGCGGCGCGTGTAGCCGGTGGCGATGCTGACGCCGCTACCGAACGAGGACGGGGACGACGGGGAGAACACGCTCTCTGAACATACATACACATATTTGTTATTATATATATGAACATGAATGTTGTACAATTTACTATGTATCGTAGCAGCGCGTCGTCGGACTGAAAATTATTATGATTTTCTTGATTTGGTAAGAAAAAGCGCGGCGTTGAGTTCCCACCACCAAAACCACTCAACTCGCAATTTCTATAAAATTGGGCTGAAAGTGGAATGTGAAGTGTTTTGACACTAGGTAGAGCACAGAGACTGTCTAACTGTGGTAACCTGTTCTGTTCTACGGTAATGGCGTTTCGAGCGTGCCAGTAACTGTGGTAACCGAAAAATATGTTCTTAGAAATACTGTAGTAATTTACTAAAAAAATGTATTGATAGTTTATTGTCACTTCATTATTATTAAGACTATTGAAAATGCTAAAAGAAGTTCATAAAATTTTATAATTGTTTTATATAATCTATTAGCTGTATTTTTTTTTTGTAAATGCCTTGTTGGAATTGCTCGAATCTTAAATAATGGCAAGCAAAGCAAGAACTTTACTCGACATTTGTTGACATTTCACTGCCTTTATGTATGTGTTGAGGAGCAGCGCGACTCTGTCACTCTCTATGACATGTATAGAAGAATTATATGTATAAGATATAGTATTATATACCATCTATATCAGCGTCCGATTGTTTTGGCATGGATGTTGTTTCTGCTATAACTCTGTAAAAAAATAATAATGTACTTAAATTAATGGTACTTAATTATATGTATATTTTTTGGATTGAAAATGGATTAATAGCATGTATATTTTTGATAAATTTTCGTATGAATAACTGAATTATTAATTATACAAATAGTATTCTTGTGTTATTTATGAATATTATTTAATTACAGGAATTTTTGATGTCAAAAAAAAAAATGGTGTACGATTCATTTCGTTGCAATTTTGAAGGTTTCATTTAGGACGTAAAACGCAATAGTAAAATATATTTAAACACACTGCACTACGTCATTAATCTTGTGTAAAAGATACGGACATACCTCTGCAACAACGCGGCGAGGCGTCGCTGCGCGCGCGGCACGAAGCGCTCCAGCTGCGCGGCGGCGAGCAGCGCGGCGAGGCGCGCTCCCCCCACCTCCCCCAGCGCCTGCAGCGCGCTCTGTGCCGCCTCCGTGTAGTTGCGCGTCCAGACCGATATCTGCCATCACATTATGTATTAATACCTACCTACATACCAGACAGGTATTCATGATCTAAACATAGAGTTTTTCCCCGGTAGCATAGTAAGCAAAGTGTACCTAGTGTCGAGTGAACGAAGTCAACGTCATGTTTTGAAGATTAAAATAAATATTATTTTATAATCAATATTACATACATACAAGACCGTCTCCCGGATAAAGATATAGACGAAATATCTGAAAAGTCTGTTCAATTCTGTAATAGCCTTATGGTACAACCATATGGTACGATGGTGTTACATTGTTTTTCAAGAAAGGAGACAAAGCTCCTCAGAAACTATAGGTCGATCACACTTCTGAGTCACGACTATAAGCTGCTCCCGAGAGTCGTTAAGAGTCGTCTGACAATAAGATCTGGCGCTTTCCAGTCACCGGAACAAGCCGGGTTTCATAAAGGCTACAGCGCCGTGGACTACATCTATACTATACGGCAGATTATACAGTCACTCGGGGGAGCATAACCAACCAACCTACGAGAAAGCCGTCGAATCTGTCTAAGCCTGGGTTATTTGGATTCCTTGCAGCCGTGCCCAGTAGATTGGCGATATGTGAAAGTGTTGAGAAACCTCGATCAAATAGCAACGATGTACGTCCAAGTCCAAAACCACAATACAAGACCCATTCAACTTCTCAAAGTTGTAAGACGGTGATGTTATATCCCTGCAGCTCTTCACTAGCGCGTGTGAGGATGCCTTTAAGACTCTATAGTGGGATAGACTAGGCATCAACCTATGCAACTCGTCACCGACGAGTGTGTAGCTAGGGAGGAGCAGCGCCGTGTCCTCACAAATGTAGTAGGAGGCGATCTGTCGCTGCCGGCCGTAGTGCGAAGGGTGGTCGGTAGCGCAGAGTCGAGGGGCACGGTGGTTTTCTTTTGCGAGGACGTGATGTCGCAAAAGGAAGCTGCGGAACGGGAGAAAGAGATCCTGACTCCCTTCCCCGGCTGCAGAAGGCTCACCGGGCGCAGGAGAAGGGCGAACAATGCCCTTTTCTGGCCCCCATGAATGAGTCTAGGGGCGAGGGACTTGAGGAAGTCTACGCCCTCTATTCGATGGACCCGAGGTGTAGGCGGGCGCGTGTGTCGACGCATGTCTTTGAGGCGATGCACGGGGTAGTTGAAGACCACCCTACCCCATGCAAGAGACGACGCCCAGAAGAGGACCGGGCCAGCACTAGTGTGGGGCTGCGGAAGAATTTGAATTCCCGCGGCCCTGCGCGCACTTGTGAGGAGGCACCTGGGTGGTTTTAGTAGATAGGCGGAGGTAGTCCATGAGGATTTCCTCCCGCTAAAAAAAATGGCATCGAAGTCACCGGTGCATGTTCACGCATATCTGATGACATCAGGATCTGCAAAAAGTGCTGTCCAGTTTAAATACTGCCTCGAGGCTTTTTGGACTCTGGATGAACTTGGACAAGACAAACTCCAATCAACACATTATAGTTCTCTGTCGAAGGTGTAGCCCTTGAAGTTGTCCAGAAGTAGGTATAAACTGGGCAAAAATGTCAGTTAGGTAGAGACAATTTTGATGCTGAAATCACTAGAAAGGTGCATCTTGGTCTGGCATTTGCGAAGCATTTGAGAAGTTCCGTCACATTTCTGAGTCTTCCTTGCCACAATACTTAAGTCTAAGGTGTTCGATCAGTGCGTCTTACCAGTCATGACCTATTGAGCCAAGACGAGAAACCTGACAGTAAAATTGACCCACCGTTGCATGTCATTCAGAAAGCTATGTAAAGATAGACCTTTCTCGATAGGCTCGGGATCTCAATAATAGACAAACTCCGTAATGAGATTATTCGCCAGAAGACAAAAGTAATAGGCATAGTCTCGAAGTACAGCAAATTGAAGTGGCAGTGGGCTGGTCACATCTGTCGTAGAACCAATAGACGGTGGAGTAAGCAAGTTGATGTAAATATGTGTGCATCGGTCTATAATATTGACTACCACCTCTCAATACATAAGCGTTTAAAGGTAGGTAAAGTAAAAACGGAGTGTATTAACACTTATCTCTATCTACTATGCTCTGCGGGAAATAGCGTAAAATTGAAAAAAAAACTACGGTAAAAATTTAAATTAAATATAACCTGAAATATTCGCCACTCGTCGTCACCATCTATCAACCTCTTAGCGCGACGTGCGTTTGTTCGCATCACTTCGTGCGCTTTATCAAGTCGACTTTCGTGTTTCTCTATTTTGTCTTTAATATTGTCCAAGTCGTTTTCACATTCAGATCTGGATGGAAATAAACAATATATGAAAGGTTTAATCTATATTCATATAGTATATAGCAGCGTAGACCTCTGTCTTGACATTGGTTTATCTCTATAAACCAGTGTCAAGACACTCTGTTCTCCGAACCTCCCAAATTCAAGACATTGTGTGTTGAGTGGAAAAGCTCAACCAGCCAACAATCAGGGGTATGCCCCCGAGCGGGGTTCGAACCACAACTATCGTGTCTGCAGTCAGACGTATTATTAAACTTGATAAAAGCTTAGTAAATTTATTATATCACCACATATATCATATTTACGCTAACGTTAACAAAGACTGCAAAATGTTAACTTACTCTCTAACAGTCAATTGTTTGTATTTATCATTCAGCGCCGTCAGTCTCGAACTATAGTTATTAACGGATTCTTCAATTTCCGCTAGTTTAACATTGAGGCTTTTCAATTCGTCCCGTTTCGCATAGTACTGTTGATTTAGTTCGTCTATCTCAGCTATTTCAGGAGCTGCGTGAGTAACAATATAGTTGCTATATTTAAACAGATATTACACCATCACTGTCGGTCGCTACGTGTCGGGCGGCGTACCGTCGGCCTGCAGCGGCGCGATGTGGTGCAGGAAGTGGCGGTGCGCGTGGTGCAGCACCCGCAGCGTGGCCTCCAGCGCGGAGATGTCGCGCTCGCGGCGCCCGATGTCGGCGTCCAGCGCCGCGCCGCGCTCGCGCAGCTCCGCGCGCTCCGCCGCGAACTGGCGAGTGATATCGAGAGGTCGGTGACCCATGAGTCATCACTGAGCTGACCTAGTATTAAGATTGAAGAAACTCCGTTCCTACGCCGAATGTTTGAGACCATGCGTGGGGTGGCGGGACTCGACGGCGCGCCTTGTCTTGTTACCGGAGCGAGAAAATTAAATAATCCATTCTCCCCGAGTGGGAATTGATGCCACGACCGCCGCAGACAGTGTGCCGATGAGCTTCAATTGCATACGTATGCTACTGGAACAGTGGCTCAACTTGATTCCGAGAGCAGGGAGAGCCACTGAGACAATGTTTTTCATTTGAAATTAAGACGCATGTTTAGTGGATTGATGAATGTACTTAACGTCTAGTACTACTAGTTCATACCCCAGATCCCCACGATCGAACTCGCAACCACCGGCGTTACAGCGACGCCACGATGACCAATCAGGAATGACTAGTCATAGTAGCATTTTAACAAGTTTCAATCGGACATAACTATAATAATATCAATTTTAGTTATACCTTTATTTTAAAGAAAGTCACTGAAAGTTGTTGTCCTGCTTCATCCTTGCCAAGCGACGATATGAAAATGTCGTATCTGTAAACATATAACAATATATTTCGTTATAGTCCAATAGCCCATGATACACGATAGACGAATTTATAAGTCTTCAAACAATTGTAAGCCATATAAGTATATATATATATATATATATATATATATATATATATATATATATATATATATATATATATATATATATATATATATATATATATATATATATATATATATATATATATATAGATATATATATATATATATATATATATATATATATTATATATATATATATATATATATATATATATATATATATATATAATATATATATATATATATATATATATATATATATATATATATATATATATATATATATATATATATATATATTTCAAATAGGTGGGCGGAAGTTCGTTCGCGTGGACTTTATTGCTATACATTTAGAACTTTGTCTCAAAAAAAATTCACTTCAGATGTTTCAAATTTTGGTTTCGAAAAATGCTCACTGTGCGGATAATATTCGAAGCCATTTTATTATTTCGTAGTTATGATGTGTAATTCCTATGATGTGCCTTCAATTAATTTGCTTGCCATGAACACACACGAGGGCTGCCGCGTTTCAGTTCTAATTTTCAAATGTTACTGAACAATCACTGTTTGCGGGCTTATTTGGTAGACTTCGTGAATATTGTGATATTTTATTATTAAGATTACGGGAAATAAAAGATACTAATCATTCAATCAATAATCTGTGTAATAATTTTATCTTTTAAAATCTTTAATAATATCTTTTTTTACTAACGAAATGAGAGTGTGAGGTACCTCTTGACGAGCTGGTGGACGCGCTGCTCGCGCTCGCGTATGTCGGCGCGCAGCTTGCCGCACTGCTCCAGCAGCGCGCGCCGCTGCACCGCGAACATGTCGCGGCGGGCGCCGATCTCTACCAGCCGCTCGCTCATCGCCTGTTGCACTACTTTGTTTTCCTCAATATGTTTGGCTCGCGTTATATAATCTCTCGTGTAAGATATACAGAAAGAAATTATATATAAATATATATATATATATATATATATATATATATATATATATATATATATATATATATATATATATATATATATATATATATATATATATATATATAAAATCTTTATAAATTAATAAATTTTATTATTGTACTCTATATTTCTTTCTATATACGCATACTTACTCTACTTTTCATGAATCGTTCAAAAATTTTAGACAGATTTACTTATTATAATATATCCAATTTCTATTCACTTCTTTTGGTATATTGTTGGTTACTCTATCCTAAACATAAAATGTTTTGTTCTTAAATAACGTCGTCTACTTGTTAAAAAACAATACTACTATTGTATAGAAATATGAGGCACCACTGTGGCGCTCACGGAACTCGTCTAACTGTGCAGTGTGTGTGTGTGTGTGTGTGTGCGCGTGTCAACAGACCGCGTCGAGGTGTAGCCTCTGCTCGCGCAGCGTGTAGGCGGTGCCGCCGAGGCCGGCTAGCGCGCGCGAGGCGTGTGCCACGCGCAGCCGCAGCAGCGCCTCGTCCACGCGCCCGCGCCGCCACGCCTCGCGCAGCGCGCGCAGCTCCTTGTCGCCGCCCTCCACGTTCAGCATCGACGACTTCAGGCGACTTTGCTGCGGGAATTACGTCATGTGTTACGTCACGCCAGGCCACGGAGCATTCGGGTGTACTCCGCTTTTTGTTTGACAAGAGAGACACGTAATATAATATACCAATCTTATGTGCTCCTCGCCGAGCAGCTCGAGGTCGCGCGTGAGGCGGCGCATGTCGTCGAGCAACTTGTTGGAGTGTCGCTCGAGTAGAGCCGCGCGGGCGGCGTGTCGCGCGAGTACGTCTTTTAGTCTGAAAATATTTTGTTTGTCTACTTATTTACTATTATTTGAAAATTGGAAAACGTAGAACTTCGAACCCATAACATAAAACACGTGAGGATCGTCAATTACCCTAGATCTACTCATTGTATTTCCAATCAACCCGGTTGTCTACTCTTCTCACCCCCGTCGGTCACCGTACTGACAAGACGTCGGTCCATCTCATTGGCTGCTGTCCTATCTATATAGGTCCGCCCATCGCCACTTGCGCCGAGCTCTAGGTCATGTCAAGAGTTCTTTTTGTTCTGTCTCCAATTTCTTTATTTAGTATACGGTATCTTAAGAAGACACTATATAGTACGTTACAATTTTCTCTGCATCATCTTTTTAACTGCATTTCCACAATTCGTACAGGATACAGCACGGCCAGTAAGTTTGTCAACCGTCATGAGTATTTTACTTTTAAATATATGAAATATATTGTTAAAAGTCTGCCGAGTCTTATTGAATACCACATAATAGTTGACGATAACTATTTAGTCGAGAAGACATATTTGTCCACTTTTTCAAATCTTTTCCCATTAATCATAATAAGGTCTACATCGACGTCTACACTATTAATAGTTAACTAATTTGAATGTAAGTATACCTTTCTTCTCTTGCAGCCAGCTCGGCAGAACACTCGCGCTCAGCTTGTGCACCTTCCATGTGAGCTACACGAGCTCCAATCGTTTCTACTTGATAGCACTGAACAAAAAAATTAAATAATATATAAAATATTTCCTGAACATTTTTTATAGTAAAATCGCCTTCGACGTACTTTGATTTAATATTTATCGAAACCTACATAAAAACATGTGTGCATATTATAATAAATGAATATTGACAGATGTGCTGCAACTTGTGACAAAATTACATACAATTGCATATAACGATTCCTTTTGATTTTGGAGATTTCTTTCGAGTCCCTCTTGTTTGGTGTCCAATTTGCTCATACTTGCTTTAGACGCTGCAATTTATACAGTATAATAAATATTTATTTCTAGTGCCTAATACGATAACATTTCGGGAAATGTATGATCAAAAACACAAATTTTATACTATTAAATTTTTTTTTTGTTAGAAACGGAAAGAAATCTTGAAAAGATAACATAAGCATAAAACGTAACTAAAAAGTTATGATAAAAAGTGTTTTGATTTACATCCTCCTGATTTTACGTTGAAGACTAAAGTCAGAGTGATTTGTTATTTATTAAAAAGACAAAGCCATCTCTCCTTCAGTTTATACTAGATAATAAGAATACATAAGAGTACATTTTAGCTGCATGTGGAACAGCTTCTCTTCGTTCTTAAGACTCAACAGCTTCTGTTGTTCCACGAAAGAGCAGTGCATGGCTCGCTGCTGGTTCAACGTCAGCTGGTTCGCATAACGCTCCTCTTCCTAAAATATATACCACATATTAGTTGAAATTTAGTGTATTCACCAATAATACTAAAACACCATTCAACGCTCGACTCATATATTTATTTGCATTCAATAAACAAGTTATTTTTTTAACATTGTTTCTACATAAGCAAAGAAAAAAAGGTTATACTCCATTTTTTTATAATAAATAAATTATGAATATTAAAATTATTAGTATTTAATTATTAGTAGGTAGTTAAAAGTAATGTTTATATAAATAAGAGTAACTGCTTACATTTAACATATCTTCCAGCTCCTTTGCTCGTTTTTCTGAACATTTCGACTTGTCAGTAGAGTCCAATAGTTTCTCTTTCAATTCTTTGATCTAAAACATATTATTATTACGTTTAAAAACAAAAAAGAATGATTAAACATTTTTATATAATTTTATGATATTTTATTCATATATTAAAAGTACATACAGAACTCATGTCATATGTTTCATAATAAAGTATCACAAAATTAGTGGTGATAAAGATACGGTGAGAAAGATACGATTTTTATATTTTTTTAAATATATATATATATATATATATATATATATATATATATATATATATATATATATATATATATATATATATATATGTCTTTACAAACCTTATTATTTAATGTGGTTAGTGCATCGTCTTTCTTATGCTGAGTGTCAAGTAGTTGTCTATTTTCCATATGAAGTTTTTCCAAAGCAATACGGATATTGCTTAGTTCACGTTGTAAACTTTGGACCTGAGTAAGAATAAAAATATATAGGGTTCGAATATAAAAAATAAATATACACTTTCATATAATACAATTGTATTAAAATAGCAAAAATCACGCAAGCACAAATCGATCCCCTGGAAACGCCAGATTTCTTGCATATGTGAGAAACAAAGCCACCTTTATTTTAAGCAGGCTACTCCTACTTCGACGCCCTCGTAGCGTCTTTCTCGATCCCGACGACTCCATAACGGTAGCCAACAGCCATTACGAGGGAAGGTTACTGTCACTCTTCGATCCCACCCAACATGCGGGACAACAACAACGGAACCCGCCGGTCTATGACCAATCCCAAATACCATCTCTCTCCCTCCCTTCCCTCCGTCCCCCATCCTCACAGTAAAACTTAGTGAAATTATGATACATAACACAAACCTCGCTATCCAAGCCCACATTCTGTTCGCCTAAGCGCTGTTGTTCCAGTCGGAGCTGCGCTAAGCGTTGCAATAGGATCGCAGCTTCTCGCTGCGCGTCCGCGTTGTTGCCGCGCTGCTGCTCGCAGAAACTTTGCTGTTCTCGACACTGTTCCGCTATCTGGTTCGCTTCGTTCTCCAGTACCGCGTAGTCCTGGAGTGTTTAATAAAGTCTATAATATATGTAGGACTGGCTATGTGCATGGATATCTGGGACTATGAATATAAACGTGACGGTTGTTGGTATGATCATCTCTCAGAGCAATTAATTATTTTCTGGTGTCGTTGCGCACCTCAACACTCATTGTCTCATCATCGAGTGTCTAATCACAAGGTTATTTGTCTCAGCAAAAGAAAAGAGATAAGGAATTTAGGTATAAGTTAACTTTCATTTGGCAATTATGATTTTATTTAATTATGTTGTTTGTGGGCTAGATCTCATAATGTAGGAAATATTTTGTAACTAACATGTCATAGCTACTTTGTAAAGGCTGGTGAGAAAATAAGAAGAAGAACAAGGTATACAAATCATCTTAATAATAGGCTTTCAGTGATGATGAGTCTTGTAACTACTAAATTATCCTCAAATGTTGTAAACCACCTCTCTGATATTACGAATATCTGCGTCTCGCTGCCTTAAATTTTCTACTGTATTTGTCCACATATTCATCATTTGCTTTCGTTGTTCCATTCCCTCCATAACCTGTAATAATAATACTTCTAAATAAATACATATATGTAATATGTTATATATTTTTTATTTATATTTGAAAGTAAAGGTTACCTTTAAAATTAAAAGGTATGAGCCATAAGCCATGTGCAAATCTAGTTATGAAATCAATCAAATTTTAATATAAAATCATATATGTACATATATTTATTTTACCTGAATAGAAATTCTTTCACAGGCTCTCTCTTCAGCACTAAGATTGGAAACTAATTGATTGAGCCTTTCTTGCATCTGGTCATGTTCTAGTTTTAATTTCTGCCTTTTTGTCTCTAGAGCCTGTTAATATTGTAAAGACATAACTCAGACAATTGATTATGAAGTTGTATTTAATAATAAGTGTACTGGTTATTTTCACCAGTTATGAAATAAAGGATCAGTTAGTTTATCACTATTTATATTACTACTAAGATGTACATAACTAAATAAATATATTTAGTGATAGAAGGTAGAAGAAACTGCAGAGAATTCTATGGATTCACTGTCCATAATATTGCACGGTTAAGAGCTCAGAGCAGTATCTCTTTTTTTTTGTTGACGCAGCGGAAATCTTTAAAAGATACTCAATCCTAGGGGAGAAACCAGGTTATGTGAGATTTTCATCCACTAAAGTTGCCGTTGCCGTCCTCGACACGATGGAATGACCCGGGAAAATCGCGTTAATCCGCATCCGCAACCTTCCCCAGATGACCTGCTCCTTCACGAAGCTCTCTTTGGGAAATTGTCCCTTCTTACTCTCACTAATGAAGATGATTCCTTTAGTCTCTTGTAGAGTGTGCTGGGCCGTATCAGTATGCTTTCCACAGTGTTGACAAATTGAAGTTTTCTGTCATCTAATCTTAAACAAATAATCACCGAAACTACCATGTCCGGTAAATATTTGTGTAAGACGATACGTGACTCGGCGTTTTCGTCTTATCGAAGCTTCAAAGGAAGGGAGCATAACGTTCTTCGCAAAGTCGCGAGCGCCACGTCGCATATGCGGTGGTATGTTCCTCCCGTCTGATATCGAGCGTGCTTGAAAGCCCAAGCGACTGTCCAATGTTAGCCCTAAATAATTCATATGCCGATCGAGGCGAACCTGACGACCCATGCGAATATACGAGACAGGTGTCTCCTTGCTTCCCGGTAACTTATTGAACCATAAAGCCTCAGTCTTGTGCGCTGCTATACTTAAGCCTCACAAATTCACAATAAACTCACAAATTTTCGTAGTAATTATTCCACTCTAATATCGGCGAGTCTTTTAGTCTCCTCGAAATTAACTCCAGACGCCAGCACCAATGTGTCATCTGCATAACAGATAATGTTGACCCCTGGGAAGATTTACACGCAAAACAGCGTCAAACAGTGGCCCCAGAACAGAGCGTTGTGGGATTCCACAGTACATCCTTCTAGGGATTCTGTAACCGTTTTGGTCCGTGTATGATATATGCATATCTCGGAAATAGTCCCCAATAATCGCTTGCAAATATAAAGGCACTTGATGTTATGTAAGTGACTGCATTACTGTATCCCAAGGTACAGAAGGCTTTACGAAGGTACAGAAGGGCCTTTCGAAGTTGTAGGCACCTTTGAAATGTGCAACTCTGAACAAATTAACTGCTAAACTAGACTTAAACTTATTCCTAGTGAGTTTATTTACAAGTCTAAATTATGATAAGAATATAGACAAAGATATAAAACCATAAGGCTTCATATAAAAACGTTGTTCTTTTTTATCTGCAATTTGCTCAATTGCTTTCTGAATTTCTTAAAAACCCGTTCGCTATGGAGATTGTTCTTAGAGCAATGTTCAGAAATTTCTGTAGAATATAATATTTGGAGTTGCTAGCAGATCACCAGAGTTTTATTCCATAGGTCTCTTGAGATAATAATCTCAATTGTCAGATTGTATGTATCAGTCTATGCGCATGTTCAACTGTAGTATGTTTTTCTTGGAATCCAAATTGATTACCTGGAATAATTTTGTTCTCCTCTAGGATGCACTTTAGACAAAATGAGAAGCAGACTTATTGGTATGTATGAGGTTGGTTCAGTAGATGATTTTCCCGCTTTTACAATCATACATATTTGTGAAAACTTAAAGGAAAGTAGTGTACCCTGAGAATGGAAATAACATTGCTAGAAATATTACAAAATTTTTATGTAGCTGCTTAAAAACTTCTCCTATTATTAAACAGAGCCATCAGCTTTTTTGTTTTAAAAATTTAAAATAGTAATTTTTATTCCCTAGAACAGGTAGCATAGGCGGTGAAAATTGTTGATCACTGGAAAGCACCCAGTCTACTAAGTCATCAAACTCTTTTTCAGATGACTCTGTTGGAGTGAGCATGTTGCCTTAGATGTTTTGCAAATAGAGTTGTTACTGTACAAATAACTATATTGATATGATTTATACACTTATAGCAATAAAATCTTAATTTATATTATATTATTGTTACATAAAGGTAAAAAACAAACTTTGGCTTTGGAATGATCTAGCTTAGTAAACTGTTCAATGGCTGTTATGTCCCCTGCACTCCTCTCAAGTGCAGCTCTCCATTCTTGCAATGCGCCACGCTCCCCACAAACTTCACTCTTCAGTGTATCAGCCTTTTTTAATAGCTTGGCAATGTTATCTAAAACATTTATTAATATTATATATTAATTTATATCATTATTTACATAGTTAAAGAAAAAAATATTTATATTTCCCTAACAATTAATATTATATTATATATTAATTTATATCATTATTTACATAGTTTAAGAAAAAAATATATATATTTCCCTAACAATTAATATTATATTATATATTAATTTATATCATTATTTACATAGTTTAAGAAAATTAATATTAATATTATATATTAATTTATATCATTATTTACATAGTTTAAGAAAAAAATATATATATTTCCCTAACAATTTCAATATGGTTAGATAATAAACAAGTTAGATAGATAACACAACTATTTTTGGACTTACTCTGAATTTTTTCTATCCGAGAAGATATTAAGCAGTTCTGTTTGTTACTATCAATTACATCTCTTTCCAATCTCTCAGCTTCATTAAAGGATAATTGTTGAAGTTTAACTTCTTGTTCTAATTGTTGTTTGTGAGCAAATAGTAAACGCTAGAATAAATACAGATATAGTTTCAATTATTTTAAAATATTGAATAAATTAATTTATTTTATAATAATAAAAAAAATTGCTTACAGTATTCTCTTGATATTCTGTTTGAACAAAATTTTTATATTTGTTGAGATCATCGCGCTTTTGGTTTTGTAAAATAAGAGCTTCCTTCAAGCGCTGTATTTCATTTTGTCTGCAAAATGTTTAAATTTTATTTTTATATTTATAGGTATGGGTACTTATAAGACATGTATTTGATTATTTAAAATACCATATCAATGTTACCTGTCAATGAGTATAGTTTCTAAATTTTGGTTATCAGAATTTGCCAACGGAATTCTAGTTCCCTGGCCCCAACCTAGTTCTTCTAATAATTGAGCCATATATCGAGGAACTTTTTCATTGTTTTCACTCATTGTAGAAAAATACTTTAATATTCTTCTTTTACCTTTAAATAATATCTATAACATATAAAAAAAATTAACTATCCAGTGTGTAACTAAGCAATAGCCAAAACTGTTAAATCGAAGACCAATATCTAAAATGATATCAGGAGCTAAGCGCCATAATTCGAAAAATTCAAAACAAACATGATTTATTTAAGCCACAGACTAAACAGATCTGACTTTCAAATAGTGCCGCTCAACCGCAAGTTTCTCTCATTATATTCGGTTTTGCATGTAATTACTTTTATAAATGTACGGTATTTATAAATACATATTAGGCAAATCAGAAATAAATATATTTTAATATAATAAAGATGAAAATATTATATACTCTATATATTTTGATAAATTCTTGTTCAAAGAGTATTACATTTACATTAAAAATCATTAGAAAAATTGATTTAAATTGTATATCCAAGTTAGTATACTACTTTTATGAGTATTTTACAAAAAAAGTTAAGTTTATAAATTACATGCTTATTTAACTATATTCCTTTGATTTCCTAAATATTTAAATGCAACTTTCATAATAAAATATGAATTAAAGGCCGTGTACCCTGGGAAATGCTTAAATGTAGGTTACCCATGCGATGAGATGGATACACACCCTGGCGAATGGGTATTGTGGGATTCATCAGTCTAATATATGTCTCGACACTACTCGATAAAATCAAGCGGAACCTTCTTCACCTCTGCATGATGCTTAAATCGGTTGTGCTCAAGTTGCGCTTCAGGCTATCCTTGGGATCCTCCCAGGGTAACAGCCGCGTCACATGCAAATGAATTACCATGATTCTATCACAGTAGCTCTTTTAGAGTATGAGGAGTTGGAATTGTTAATATTGCTTTCTCCTACTCCATGGCCTTTGGTGGCGAAAAGGGTCTGCATTCGCATTTTACACACGCACCTGCTCCGCGGCCTCCTTCTATGTAGCTCCAAGATGTACTAATAGCTACTCAAATATCATAATAAAAATATACAAATCTTCCGTTATTGAGTAATTGACAAAGTACGCACATCTAAAACTACTTGATATATAGTAAATTTGTCATATATTTTCATTGACATTTTACATGCAAGATTTCCCAAAATTTATATGGAAACGATATGACCATGAGATTTTGCGTTGTACAAAATAAGAAATACTGTAACAAGCGTATAAAATCCTCGCAAATGAACCTTCACACAACGATTAGCTTGTAATGATTTGTTTGTATGTTAAACGTATAAATTATTAATATTGAAATTTTCCCCTTATACATACTATAACTTCTCATTTCTTGTCAAATTTCATAAATCTTGGTCAACGAATGTGAGTCCACAAACTTATATTTGTGGTATGCACAAATTTTGTATGAAATGAAATATAGTATAAATGTGTAATGTAGAAATATGTAATTTTTCTGGTATATATCTATAAATTTCCAATTTTCGGATATTTTTTTTTATTTGTATTTGTTTGTATATATATATATATATATATATATATATATATATATATATATATATATATATATATATATATATATATATATATATATATATATATATATATATATATATATATATATATATATATATATATATATATATATATATATATATATATATATATATATATGATCTAAGATATTGTCAAATTTCATTACTATTGGACTACGGGAACAACAAATACGAACTAAAAATTTGAAATAAAAATTAAAAAATAAGAAATTAATATTCTTATTTTTTAATTTTTATTTCAAATTTTTTATTTGGTACTGCGTATATTACATGCGTATGCGTACATATAATAAATATAAAGATACAAAATTAAGTTTCGGCTTTAACATGAATCCTTGGTCATGTTTAGAGTAAATTTAAATTTTATACTGAAAACTTCTTGAAATGCCGCCAAAAGAATAAGCGCGTAATCTTCCGAAAATAGCACGAGCAGTTTAGTTTCACGCGAACGTTGCAGCACATTGCTGTTATCATATATTGTAAGGTTTTATATAATCCAATAAAATGAGTGCTGACGCTGCATCGTTGCCTTGTCCTGTATGTTCACATACAGGAATATTTGATACTGCTCAAGCCCTTAAAGATAGATTAATTTACGTATCAACACATACTATTCCTTGCCCAGTTTGTCAAGAGGAGGTTCTAGGATTGGATAAGCTCACTATACACTTATTTAGCCATGTGAAGGTTATACCCGTAAAAGAAGATTTAGAAGTGAAGATCATATCTTTACAGAAAGTTAAAAATACAATTATAGAACATAATAAAAAGAAAAAATCCATACCCAAAAATAAAACAATCGTATCGACGGGGAATACACATGTGAAGTTTGTAAAAATATACCCTAAGTTGCCAGTTATAGCCATAAACACAATGCCTATTATAGATATTCGTTCAAACTCGGACGGAAAAGGAATTCAAAATTATAATTCACTCAATATGCCGACTGTAAAAGCTGACTCACCTTTGTTGCAGTCAAATGGTAATAAATGTGATATTTGTGGCTTACATTTTGTTGATTTAACCATATTAAGGATGCATAAATGTTTGATTCATAATATTGAGGACAATGTCAATCAACAATTTACACGATATAATTGTCACGTATGCACCAAAAGTTTTAAGATGCGGGGATCTTTAATGGTTCACTTAAGGGTTGCACATTATGGATTTAATTCTAACAATAACGAAGATCAGAACATTAGGGAACACTGTAAAGAAAAAGATGAACGTGATACATTAGAAAATAAGCCAGTCGAAGTAGGGAGAAATGATTGTAAACAGTGGCAGTGTGATGTATGCCACAAAAGTTTTACAACCAAATATTTCCTCAAGAAACACAAGCGACTACATACAGGTTAAAATTAATTTAAGAGGTAATTTATACTAACAAAATTTAATTGTTTCGTTCATTTTCTGATGTAAATACTAAAAAAAACATACGCATATTGAACTTACTATACAGTTAAGGTACCGACCTTTTTAAAAAATAATATAGAAATGAAAAGAAATAATTATTTTAAAATGTTTACAGGTGAGACACCATATGCGTGTAGTCAATGCAATAAGTCCTTTACATTTCAGCAGTCATACCATAAACATCTTTTGTATCACAATGATGAAAAGCCACACACGTGTAACTTTTGCGGTAGATCGTTTAAAGAACTTTCAACTCTTCACAACCATCAACGTATTCATACTGGTGAAAAGCCATTTGCTTGCGAAACTTGTGGTGAGTAAAAACTATTTACTGAAATGACTATTATTTGTTGTTACAATAATTTATGACCAAATATATTTTTTTAAATTAACATAAAATTTCAGGTAAATGTTTTAGACAACGGGTCTCATATTTAGTCCATAGGCGCATTCATACTGGAGCAATGCCTTATAAGTGCACTGCTTGCGAAAAAAGCTTCAGATACAAAGTAATACTAACAAATATAATATATTTTTATTATTTTTTTGCATATTATTAGTATTCTATAAAGTTATTTTTTTAGGTATCTCAAAGGACTCATAAGTGTCAAGCTCAACCACCTGGTACCGTTATAAGAAAAACTGGTGAACTTGTTGAAAAACTAAGGAAGAAAAATGACAGTGACGTAAATGTTAACATAATGAATGCACATAACGTAAATGAACACGTGAACTTTTCTGAAGTATCAGAAATTAATGCTGAATTAGTTAAAACCGGAGCTCAATTGTCTTTAGAAGATATGGAATCTGAAAACTTTACTATAATTTCGGAACCTTTTAGTGAAGACAATGCTTTATGCCACAATTATCCATTAGAATTAGTGAGTGACAATGTATCGAATGAAAAGAGTAGTGATCTTTACAAATCCCACTTAGATGAATTAATTGATTCTGTACCGATTAATGATAAAAATATTCCATCACCATCAGATATCTTAAAAAATCTTTGTTTGTCAAATGAAGAAGACTTTTTAAATGGACTTAAAAATGACAGCGGTGAGAACTTCAATATGAACAAAGATTTTGATGATTTCTTATAAATTATTTTTAATTTTCTTAATAATTGATATTTATTCTTGTTAAGCACTAAACTTATATTTAAGATTAATAAAAATAATTTACAAAAAAAATAAAAACAATTACCTAATATTTATTTTTCACCCATACTTCTGATACTCTCATTGAAAATTTGCTGAATGCCCTTCAAATTGTTCAGAATAAATTCTTGCGAATCGCGTCAGGTTGCCCCTGGTTCGTTCGCAATGTCGACCTTCATAGAGACTTCGAACTGGAATCGATTCAAGAGTACTGCAAAGGCCTATCCAGGCGCTACTTCGAGCGCGCAGCTACTCACGCGAACCCCGTTACCGTACAGGCGTGTGACTACACCCCCGCGGCGGAGATACTCGTTGTTTTTAGAAAAATAAACTTTATTTCATTTCTAAAAAAAAATATTTTCCTACAGTAATTCCTTACGGTTACTTAAGCCTCAACAGCTTTAAGATTCAACTGTTCTACAGACAACTCTACGAAGCTGCGGTCTAATACAGACTTCACCTTCCTTTGATCTTACTGACTCTGAGGGAATGTAGTGAAATAATACAAGTGACTCTGAATAAATGAACAGTCAATACTCCTGTGATTTAAGGTCTCAACATGTGGGACACCTATGTCTATTCTAGCGTTTAGGAAACCAATATTATGCCAATATAATACCATTGATGTTACAGAAGTTGATTATCAATATTTACTTGTTGTTGCTACTGAGTATATAATATATAATATTGACTGTGAAAATTACTGTGTTTACTTACATCTTAATTTGTATTTTTTTTGTGCTTTTATGTTTAAAATATATCTGGTCACACCTACATTTTTCTTGCATATGGTACATAATAATGTAACAACTGTTGGTAAACTTAATAACTAAATAAAAAAGGATAACTATATTTGAACATATTTAAGTTTTCCTTATTAATAACGTGCGTTTATGCGCATTTTATGCGTTTCATAAATTAAAAACCGTAGTTTATTCGACCAAAAAACCGGTAACACTATTACCGATTTTTAGAATGACAAATTTAGCACGGCTGTGTGAATGCGACTCTAGTCTGTATTGAAATAAAAAAAAATCACGCTTTGGTATCAGCCAGCTGTTTTTGCTCTTGAGTGTTTGAAAATCAGTGAAAATCATTATGGGCCAAAATTAAATAGTGACAATCATTTGCCAAGTGTGTTATTTTATTAGATTGATGTGTTACAATTGCTTTTCGAAATTTTATTAGTATTGAAAAAATAATCGATTCAGGATTTGTCAAACATCACGACAATACGTTTGTAGTATATTATTACGTCGCATTTTCTTTATCTACCAATGTGTGTTTATGAAGTTGACTTTGTTATAATGTGCTTCTATTGAAAACGTACCAGATATATATTAGTATTTCAAGGTAAGTCAACGGATTTAGAGTATTTTATTATAAAGATCTACTGAATATATATATATATAAAGAACTTTGTAACAATGCATAATTAGTAAACCTTGAAATTAATTTATTCTTATCGACTTATTCTGAATTTTGTTCATTGCTCAGTAGAGAATCTTAACCTCAGTCTATTGTTTTGTTGCAATATGTTATAATAATTATTTTAAATGTATCACCTAACAAAGAAAACAATTTTAATATTGTAGTTAAAAACAGAATATATATGAATATTAAATTATAAAAATTATGCAAATAAATACAACTTAATAAAATTTATGATTATTTGTGAATTTAGCAAACAATACAATTTTAAATTAAACTCATGGACAATGAACAAACCAGATTATCATTTGGTTAACTATCCAATACATAGTGACTCTATGTATGTTGGTTTTTCTGTAGGTTCTTTATGGAAACTTTGAATGCTTGCATAATGCAGATAATTTTTACAATGTGTTACATTATAATAGTGGGTTCAAGTTCTATGAAGACTGTGTATATTAAAAAATACAGATTTTTCTGGGTATGCAACTACATTATATTATTTTATATAAATGAGTTGGAAGTGAAAACAATATGTCATATAATTTAATTTAGTTCTCATATCATATATAGAAGTTTTATGAAGGAAAGTAAACTATAGTAACAGTAAACAATTTCAATCTTGAGGTATATTGAATTACAAATAATTTTCTTTTAAAATATTTATGGTTAGTGTTATTATTTTAATATATGATTAAAACTATCCTTTTGGACTTGAATGTATATAAAACTGAGTTGTTATAAATCAAATAATTACTATGGAAATCTATGTTTTCAAGTCAAGCCAACATCAATATCTCATGTGTGTTATATATAACATAATATATAGTATATATAAATATGCTGTGGTATTTTGATATCATATAATGACAGAGTAAGACACTTAAAACTTTTCATTACTTATTCTTAGGGAGTTTGGACTTCAGAACGCTATAATCAAAAGAATTTACGAATGTAGGGTAGTAGTGGATATAAATACACACGGTGCTGCCACAGATGTGCTTTAAAAAAGTTAGCTAAATAACATCTAAATTATTATTCTAGTAAACTTTAATGTATTCCTATTAAATGACTTGAATTTATCTTTTTACACAATCATGAATTAGTCTCTCGCTTAAAATATCAAATGAGGCCTAAAAATTATAAAAAAAACTTATAGTTGTTTTAAGATAAAATACTTTTAATATTTATAAAACAATTATGTTGTTGTAATATATAGTGCATAGTTATAATGTGTGTAATAAGCATACGCATAATAAGCATACGGTTAGAATGTGTGTAAATAAATTTAAGCTGTTCTATACATATACTAGTATATATAATATTTATTGGATTTGTTATTCACCCTATGCACACGTCAGGACGCCGGCAGATGTCAAGTTCATATTTATATAATATGCATACCTACTTAAAAAGTAATCAACGTTTATTGCATATCATATTTATAAGACTATAAAATTGACATTGTGTTTAAGAAAAGTTAGTAAAGGGTGGTAGGACACTTATTGCTCTTTTAATATACTGGTAAATTTGTTACGGAAATATATTACTTATGAAATATATATATATATATATATATATATATATATATATATATATATATATATATATATATATATATATATATATATATATATATATATATATATATATATATATATATATATATATATATATATATATATATATTATATATATTATGAATAATAAATACACACAACAATATTTTATTTAAATTTATTGACGACAATATTATATTTTTGCTTTAATAATAACGTAGTGAAGATTATGTATAATAATATATGAAAATACTTAAAAAAAAATTACATATACAATGTAAAAAATTGCGCGGGTACAATGGCTGGGCATCAGGTCGCCTGTATTGATCCGACCACGCCGGTTCCCCGGCTCGACACCTCTCGTTACCTTCTCGGAGTATTCATGATTTCATAATGTTAATATTTAGTTCCACGTGTTATTGTTGCAATACTATAATATAGAATGAAGCAATTATGGTTTCAGCTAATATTAATTATTGTATCAAACATGTTAACAGTTTATTTTGTTTGGTTCGTATAATATTATTATTGCTTAATTTAAAATTTAAGTTTATAATTTAAGCTATTTTAAGTTATATTAGAAACTTTTTGGGTTATACCATATTTCGTATATGAATATGAAGGATGGTTTATGAAATTCGCTGTATCGTAACAAAGAAGTTTCTATATTCTTATGTTATGAACGTAACTTTAAATTTATAAGGAGAAGAATTAGAAAGGATTTGTAGTAATTAAAATTATTTAGAATAAGACAAGTCAGTTTCCACCATATTTTAAAATCTTTTTCTATTTTGGTAACAATCGTACGTTACATATGATATAATAGTTCGGAAATCGACTTCAAAGTACCAAGCGGTATGTACAAACTTAAACATTGTTTACTATTGAAAATCCGTTATTTGAAATTGTACCCTCCAGCATCACCTTACGCGAATAAAACAGTTACATTAAACAGTATGTACAAATAAAACTTCTTCACGTCCTTTTATTTAATATTTGAACAATTTCACTATAAGAAGCAAGTATATGCTTTTATTAACCAATTTTTAACATTATAAAAGTATGTGATGATTTTCTTTAATTTTCATTTATCAGATCCTGATATAGTGACAAGTGTATTTGAAACAAAGAAATAATTACTCAAATCAGTTTACAAATAACTGATGTATGGATGGACATACATAAAAAAATATATTAACATGTCGATCATAGAAAAACACTTGCTAGAGCAGCTAGTCTATAATTTTAGCAAAAAGCTAGTCTATAATTTTTAAAGAGATTTACCTATACATGATGACGTATCATGTTTTTGGTTACATCCTAAATAAGTCACATTGAAAATTTAACATGATATAAAACTGCCACGCTGTAAACTGCTCTTCTACTCTTAATATTATCTGTTATGTAATTTGAAACTCGACGAAAATAGACTCTGCCACCTGTCTCTTATGCATATCGGGAAATAGTCGAGACGAATTTAGGTATATAGGAATAAAACATTCTAAACTCTCAGAAATAAAACTATGTCCCGGTACAGATGATATCTTATTGATAGTGGATGTATAATACTTAAAATTTAGAACTCACTCTATTTAAAGTCACTTATATAATAAAGCTATTTATGTATTATATATAAACACTGTGTACATAACACGCCGATGTTTAAATTTATCTTTTATTTGTAGTCGCCAATACCGTTATGGAAATTGGAGCAGCGAGTTACAACTTACACTGCGGTTAAATTGTAGTTAGTTGGAAGTAGCTTTTTTTGCTTATCTTAACGAATACTAAATAAATTATCAGCATTCATTATTTTTATTGTACAGGACCTACTTTACATACTGCTATATACCTTAAATAAAATTGATTGTAATTTATTTTACACATTGTATTTCAATACTAGCGACTCGTTCGCGGCGTCGCTTGCTTAAACTATGTTTTCTGATTTGCTCTAATGCATATTATACGAATGTATTATACTTATATTCTTTTTTAGATTTTCCTTTCAAATCTCTTTGTTTTTAAAACATTTTATATGCAATAATTTATCTGAGCGGTAAGTACACGCGGGCCTTTCTTGAAAAACAATCCGAGATAAAAAATTGCCAAAGGTGTTGCTCCACAGCTTCTTCTATCTTCTTGTGAAAGTTCATAAAAATCGGTTCAGCTTTTCCAGAGATTAGCCCGGACAAACACACATATAGATAGAATTGTTGAAAAACAAAGTTATTTTGAAATCTATTGTATATTTAAATATATTGTATAGATTATCTGTACCAATAAAAAAGATTTAAAAATATATAATTATAAAAAATATAAATTAAATATAAAAAAAAATTTAACTAAAGGAAATTTATAATGAAAATTGAAACATTAAAAATTGTAGTTCGATCGCGGTAAGCGTTGAACGTCGCGTTGTGCAAGAAGCAGAACCAGCTGTCACGAAACCTTTGGCTCCATGTCGTTCTTACGACACCATAGCTTTCTCCATACAGTTACAATTTTGAAAGTCAGAATTACTGATTTGTCACACAATTCTGCTATATACTCTATATAAAAAGCACTTAGTTTTTATCCTGTGACTAATTGGTTAAGTTTAGATAATGCTAATATTTTATAAGAACATGATATTGCAAGATTAAACGTAAAATATAGCTACTTATGATATTATATCAGTATTTACTTCAGATTTTATACAAATATCAATACACAATTCTCCTCCAATCCTCCTTCACTTCATAGGAATATCATTTTAAATGACCGGAAACAATTCACTTATCGGACAGTCATTGTAATACAGTACTGCTTATAATTAAAAAATCTTATCGATAGCGAATTTGAAAAATATGACTGACTATGACCTTGGTCGTAAGTAACTTGAGTAGCTATAAAAGCTGCATACACATAAACAATGTTTTCATCATTTCTTTCTGCGTTAAACATATAAATTATAAATTTATATATTTTCCTCTTTATATGTACTGTAAGTTCTCACTCAAATTATATAAGTTTAGGTAAATTAAGTACTTCTAATAAGAGTCGATATTCTTAAATTTAATGTACGTATACACTCATTTTCTATGAAATGAACTACGGTATAAGTTTGTTATGGTATTTTTCTGGTTTATATATAACAAAATCCATTTTCGGATTATTCCCTTTGTTTGTTTCATAAAATTTTTCCCGTTCACCTACAGTTATGAAGTTTAATTAAATTTCATAACCGTAGGTGAACGGGAAGTTCCCTGATGTAGGTTTTTAATAAGGGTACGGTTTTCATATAAAAAGCATAAAAATAAGCATATCTTTTGATTGCGTTGATGTTTAAATATTTTCATGCTTCAAGAGAATAGGTCTGCAAGCACAGAAAAAAATCAAACTTCTAAGTCACCGTAAACAAAACATATGAGCGTTTATGTCTAATTTCATTTTGAACGTATATCGGTGGGTAAACAACACCTACACGGTACTTCCCGGTGACCTGGAGTTATGAAATTTGGAAACAAATTAAAACTTATATTATAAACAAAGGAAAAAATGCGCAAGTTGGAAATTTATAGATACATCCCAGAAAAAATCGTAACAAACTTATACTGTAGTTAATTTCATACAAAATGAGTGCATACGACCGTAAATTTAAGCTTCTTGAGTCCTGTTGGTTGTACTTCATTGACCTAGACTTATGAAGTTTGACAAGAAGTGAGAACTTACAGTATTAGCAAACCATTACAAACTTAAATTTGTAGTTAATTTCATACGAAATGAGCAGATATGACCACTAATTTAAGTTTGTTAATTTTTAGAAGTAGTATTATCCTCAGCGGAATACCTACAATCTTGAAATAGATACAGAACCCTCGGCGCGCGAGTACTACGTGTACTTAACTGATATTTTATTATTATTTATTTCATGTAATATATTTAAATATGTATATATATTTTACGTATATCTTATGTATTGTATATAATAGTTCATGTATTAATAATATTTAGTTACAGTTGAGTAGTTTTTTTTCTTCTTAATTGCTTTGCACCGTATAATGCCCGCTTTCTTTTTAGATCCTTCCAATATTTGTATTGGTTGCCTGGAGAGATCACTTTTAGTGATTAGGCTGCTTTTGCACATTTTAAATGTTCACCAATGTTTTGTACAGTGTATATGTTTCATTTAAGTGTGCAATAAAAAGTTTTCATGTTATGGTATTTATATATAAGGATTCCGTTTTTCCTTTTGAGGTACGAAATCCTGAAAAATTATACTTTTTCTTCTATATTATACTTTTGTCTAACAGTTGCAGCATCGTTTATTATGCACAAATCGATTTCAACGGTTCCAAGGTACGCTATTTCAGTCGCGTACGATCGGACGTTCGACTAAACTAGCTTACTTTATTAGTTGTTATTAGCACATATTGAAATATATAAAATATAATCACACATTGCTTTTTTATAGCCTGATGCAAAACCAATAATAAATATAAACTTTACGTAGCATGTTGATTTTACGATGCGACCTTGCGAGCGTGTAGCGGACTTGAGCGGAAACTGGTTTATAGAGCACTTGACGACGGACAGCTCAGTTTTGATTTGCTTCTGGTCCACGAGAGCTTATGCCAATATGATGAGCTTTCAATATTCATGTAATATATAAAACACGGTAACATCTACTGTTTATGTTATTCTATCCATAGATAGTGAAACATTTTTTTCTTTGTTCATTTCACTCATTTTGTTTTAATTTTTTATTATTATTTGTAGTTCTTTTAAGGGTCGGTGGCAAGTTCATTGAACTTGTAGGGATCCAGAGAGTTGCAAGTTGCGTGTGTTTCGGTGTCAGCGGGGGCGCGGACGCTGCACTGGGCCGGTCGTTGACTCCCCCTAGCTGCACTTATAAGTAATTCAGATTGATTTTATCACTGATTCTAGAGCTTAACACGAATTTATAAATGTCCGCTACATTATCTCGTTTTCGCTATTTAATTATTATTTTAAAATAACACGTTAAGCGTTATCGTTACCGCACTTTTTTAGTGGTAGCACCTTCTATTAATAGTTGAGAAGTGAATGCTAGTATAGATACACGAGTAGCAATCTAACGGTTTTAGGAATAAAATTAAACCAATGCAGGCACAGTTACAAATTGCATTTAGAATTTTAATAAGCACAAGAGACAATCTGTGCACAATAAATCATCACGAATAGTTTTGTCAGAAGAGATTATTTTCCCTTAAGATTATTTAAAATTTTAAATAGCTTTTCAAATAGACAAGTTATTTGATATTATACCCCCTGGGAAACTGTAGTGAATCAGGTTTACGCTAAGCGTATATGTGACTTCATAGTCTAGAACTCCTTACCGGTCGGTTAAAGCTTCCCTGGTTCCACATGTCAAAATTACAGATAGTTACTAAAATTAATATTCTTATAAAAGTCATTTGACTGATGAATTGATTACTGATACATTTATTTAAATAGCTTTATTTAAAATACATTTTAAATTCACACATAAAATTTCCCTAAAATCTATTCATATATTCATTCAGTTAGGATATGATGATATCTGGCAAGTGACGTGAATCATAAAATCAGATAGGTTTTGCCCGTTCCCACTGCAGAATCCTCACTGTTCACTAACAAAAACAAAAGCTAAAAAGGAAAGGCAATATTAGTTTATTTGTGGAGAAGTTTGATGTCGAATGTCCTGGACTCACTATAATTCCAGGGGGGGGCCCCCCCCTGGAAAATGTCTCTAGTTACGCCGATGGTGACACTGTCAGGTTGCCGACCGTCGCGCCGGCCTTGGGGTGTAACCCCTCATCAAATCAAATTATTGTATTTCATCGAAATAAGGTATATTGTAAAATATACCTTATTTCGATGAAAATAGTGTTTAGTTTATAAGTGAGTCACTGTCTATTGAGACGGAGATGAATTTCTGTTCAAATTAACTGACTGCGAATCTTGTTTTCAATTTTACCCTACGAATAAAAATATTAGGTACACATAATAAACCTACATATCGATATGCAAATTCCTACTTGCTACTTGATATTACTACTATTGAATAGTATTTATTCTAAATAGCAACGGCTTTCTCAAAGTACCATAGCAACATTATAAATAATAAGAGAGAAAAATATTAAAAAAGTACATTATTTTAGGGTTTTGCTACGATACAATTTATCATTAATTAAAGGACATTCTCTCGTCGCAATAAGATTTCGATTGGTTTTTTTTATGATACATTTTTATTGTTACTTGTAGTTTTTATCGTTACAAATCTCTTGTGTGACTTGTGCCGTTTTGATATTTTACTTAGAACAATATTGAGTCATTTTGCGTTTAAAGGAATAAGGACTACCGGTGTATATACATATTTCACGATCCTTTCATGTATTGCTACCTGATTTCCTCAGGTAACAAACAACAAAAACTGATTTAAATCACGCTTGCAGGTGCATTTAACCATTTTTTTGTATATAATTATATTGGTGTTATGACAACTACCAATACTATTTTAATACGAGAAAATGAAAATAAAACAGAAATAAACTTAATTAAAAAAGTTTTTTAGACTTCGGTTATAATAATGCATATTATTTTTCGTGATAGTATCTAAATGCAATAACTTATCTTTCCTAAACGAAAATTTGAACCAATGTGATTTTTTTAAATCAAGAAACGAATTTTATAATATCGAACATATTATATGTCTAGCATATCAATGTTAATTATTTATTATTTATAATTAATTTCATATATGTTTATTTACATACAGCAATTATACATCATGGACGTTTTTGTGTATTTACCGAATAAAACGGGATTCAAGACGTTAGCGGTCACTAACCAGCTAGTGGCTAGTGGCCCTTTGTTCCGCATACAAGACGATACATAGTTAAACAACATAAAAATACATATGTGTGACTAAGCTTCATGAGCAATAGTGGCTATGTTTAATATTATATTTACAAATAAACACTTTTTGTAACTAGTATATCTTTATAATACTTTATTTATTGTTTATAGATATAAACGTAAAAGGCGAAGATTGAAATTAAGTTATATGAGACACTAGAATTCACAAATCCTTAAAAAAATGATGAATACTATCTTATTTATTTATTTATTTGGTTTATCACATAAGTACAGTACAGTTATAAAATATCATTTATACATTAACACTCAAATAAACATAAAACCATACATACATATGTTTGTTACATTAAACACCATCTGCAAAAATGTTTGTCAGAAAAAAGTTAGAGAAAATATACATGATAGTAACAATTATCCTTACAGACCAAAAAGTGAGAAATTATAAGCTATACGTAAGTAAAGACAAAAATACAACAGAATCAAAACACAATGTAAACATAGGTTCCTGTTGTTACATTTTACAAGTGAGTTTACTCTTGATTTTACGAAGTGATTCCCAATAAATGTCAATTCTTGTAGATTTTTGTTTGCTGGGCGACGTAAAAATGGAACTGGAGAATTAGAGCCCAATACAGTTCTGCGAATTGTCGAGTGAAAAAGTGTTGCGGGATGTCTAGGGAATTTGTAAGGCACTTTAAATAACTTAATATTTAAATATAAAGTTGAATTAAAACAAAATTTTATACAAGCAGCACCTTTTAAATTTTTCTGTAAGAAAATAGATAACAACTTCACCGCCGAACTTCATCTTTAGATGTACTAGTCGACAGCTTTTCAAAGGATCTTGAAAAAGTATACCATCAACCTTTCAGTAATGTAAAAAAACTATTAATTTGTATTTACGACAATTAACTTACATTACGACTAAATTGGTCTTTTCTCGTATATGATATTAATGAAATCCTCTTAGCGAAGTTAGATGCAAGCGTCATAAAAACATTAAAGTTTTAGCTAAGGCGCTTTCGGTGAGCAAAAATTAATTTTGAGTTGAGATTAAAGAAACCATCGGAGATATATACACATCTAAGAGTTATATGCTTACAAATAAATAAATAAAATGCAAAATCACAACGAACATAGATAGAAGAAAAAAGATTTCCAAAAGAACGGAAGACTCATGTCCGTGTTTTTTACTAATAAAAATAAAAATAAAAATATTCTGGGAAAATCACATTATGATATTGTTACATCATTTCCGGAAGGCAGTAGTGTCTCAAACCTCTAGTCAAGACAACAATTCCATAAACAATTTATGATAGGAGCGCGATCGAGTAGAGTTTGGATCGAATAGGAAAGTTCGAGACATAGATATAATAAAATCTTTTATTCGGCAAGTATAAGGTGCCGGCAAATAGGCTTAGAAATGAAAAACGAGTGGCTAAATATAGGAGAATTCGGTATCCCTCGCTTTAAAATCTCGCACAGTAATTCACGATACACGACGACACTGCTATATATCTTGCTATACTGTAAGGAAGCAGTAGGAACAGCTAAGCATATGCTGATGGGGTGTAGAGTACTCTTAGATAGTGGTCAATACTCGCGGCGCCATGACAAAGTACTAGAAATCATTCGTAAAGCGGGTTAGCTTTTGAGTAGCAAGAGCAGACATTTAAGATTAAGATTATTTATTATTAAAATGCCTTTTTAACAAATATTAATTTACTTATATTGGGAAATTAACAGAAAATATTTTAACTGATTTTTGTTGTATAATATATTTTTAAAAGCTAGCAGTGAACGTATTCCTCGCTTATTTATTTTTGTTTCACGATCGGTTTGCTATGGAATTGCCAATACACAAAATTTTTATTAGTGTTGCTCTACTTTATAAATTTTCTACCAATAACAATTCTTAATAAGAAAATGAAAATAAACTATGAACACTTTCTTTTAATTTTTAACATTTTTAAATTAGAAAGATAATGTTTATTATTTATTTATATTAAACCACATATAAGTTCAATTAAAAACTATCTAATTTATTAATAATCAGAATTATTGGTTTCTGCCAGAAAACCGCTTTTATTTATTGATTTAAAATATTAATTCTTATGTAAATTTGAATTTCTAAGCAGATGTTTGTTTAAAAATTTTCATACGTGTGTTGCTTTTAGTTTCATACATATCTTGAAATGGTATAATTTTATCTAAGTAGACTGGCAACACTTTACCAATCTGACAGCTAGACAGCTGTATATGAAATGTAATGAAAAATAAGTTGAAAAGTGTAGCTGTCCTTGATGTGTCATCTATCGTGATAATTTCTACGAAACGTGGTGCTACAATACATTTTAAGAATAGAAAATGTCTTTTAGATAAATATAAGCTTTAATTTCATGCAATAGTCCTTTTGTTGCTAACATAAACAATTTGCTCCGGTGGCAGGTAGTGGTACTAATTAATTGTTGAAATGTTTATGTAACGCAATATTGTCCATTGCTGAGCGTGCATTTTGTCTTTGTTCCAGTTTATCAAAAAGCGAAGCGTAAACACTTGGAGTGTTACATTAACGTACGTCCCAGTGTATGAATGTGGACAGCTGTGTTGTGGTGATGTGCTTGTGAAACGACTTGAACTGGTGGATGAAGAGACAACGGTGTAGCTCTTGCCCGGGCATGGTGCCGGGAAGGTAGCGGGCGCGGGCGGCCTGCGCAGGCCCCACACAAGCAGCCGCGTGTTTCCCAGCGTCGTCTATGGCCGAGCAACACATTACACCGTCGTCGCACTCTGCACTAACGAGAGAGTCCAGCAGGTAGTATTTTACTTTTGTACTGTCATTGTGTAAGGAGTTATGAATAAGGATTCTCATTTTATCTTCATTATCATATTTGTTGGTTTTAATGCTTAATTAAACCTTAAAAATCATAATACAACAGGTGCCTTAAATAAATATATAAAATGAATTATCATTTACAAAAATAAAGCTCTTTTTACTTTACTTAGCTTCACACTTTATCTATAGCGGATAACCAGAGAAAATAGAAAATGCCAAAGAGTTCCTGCATACATGTTTTACATTGTTAACTGCCAATATCCTCTTATTACAAGCTTTCAGGATTCTGGTTTTTTATGTGACCTTCCTCCACTAACTTCAATACTGTTCTCGAAGGTCAACTGAGGTCTCCCATTAGCTCTCTTACCACTTATTATTGCTGTATGTATTTTTTTTAGCATTCTTTCATCACTCAATTTGCTTGGCCAAGTCAAACTACCTGATCACATTGTTTGTCATTGTCATTGTGATATGACAGAGGATGGAGTTACAAATATCTACAAATTAATATTTTGTTATCAACAAATAATTACTTAATATCTTACTTATTGCCACTTCCTTGGTCTGTTTGTAAAATTTGACATTGATTGCTGTCAATTATTGCATTCAAACATGGAATGCTTCTAACATTAACCAAAAAATAAAGGACATGTTCACATTACATTTCTCTTTATGAATTTCTCATTAACTTCCCTGCTATTGGTGTTCCTTAAAGAAAAAATATTATCCTTTAAATAAATCTTTTGCGTAGAAGATTAGTCATGTCTGATTATGTAGAAGAACAGTAAACAAAGTCCACAGTTTTTTTTTATTATTATTTCTAACATTTTAATAATAAATAATAATATTTATATTATATTACATCTCATTAAAATTTATTTTAGGAAAATTCGTTAATTTCTAGTTATAGTATTTAAAATAAGATATTCCATGTAAGTAATTATCCTGGACATGCTCAAAAACATTGTTATGAATTTATAATTTCCCATAATATTATGAAATAAAAGGTACATATAAACAATTATCATTTCATGTATAAAGTAAATAAATATAAGTAACATTTAATCAAAACTCAAAATTATTTATTATCAATGACTGCTAATGGTTATAACATTAGTAATATTGTCTTTTAATGTGTATTTATTAATTACCCAGCAAGAAAAAAATCTAATTTACTTATCATAAGTCATTAATATATATACTCATATAATATATGATTAATTTTTATAATTAAACAATTATGTCTGTGTGTATCATCATTAGATGATTAGACATTAAATCATCATATTTTCACAGATAATACATTGCTCTAATAGTTTTAGTAAAATTCAATATAAAGCAATGATTTCTCAATTTATATAAAACTCTTCCATCACTAATTGACTGCCAACAACACACAGCCAAAACGAATGTGTATACTAATAACAGCTTATACTTTGGCTTTAAATTTCCTTGGCAAATATCAAGGACAAAAATGTTTTGCAAACTAAATTTTGTAAACAAGGTTGTGGGCTATATTTATAAAGAAAATGACTATTCCAAGTATATGCTTTAGTTATTATCCGTATTCTAACAAAGCAAAGTAATAAATGTAAAATACACATGAATTCATTGAAAAAAATACTAAACAAATGATAATTTGTAAAATTTGCTTACCTTTTATAATTTATTTAAAATCGTACGTAGCAATAAATAATACGAACTAATAAGCTATATGAATGTACAGGTCTTCTCCTAGCAGGGTGGTGGGCGGTCGGTGGTTGCGTCAAGTACGTAAAGCAAGCCGCAGTCGTCGGAGCAGACGCAACGCTACGTCACCCGCATCACGCACGAGCCGCCATTCTTCAGGCCGTACCTTCGAAACAGAACAACGGGCACAAGTTGAACTTCGCAGAAGCTCACGTTTCGTCAATACACTACCTCGGTCTGACTATTCCATCTCCGAGCGGTGGTCATACGGAACTGACGTGTACGAAACTCGCTACGATACTACTAATTTTAAACACGGAGACACGCCCAAACCCTCGACCAGTCAGGCCAAGCGGAGTCGGACTTCGTCGCATGACAGAAAAAAACGTAAAAGTAATAATACAACGAATAGCTCTTCCACAGACGATTGCGTTGCATATTGCACGCGCTCACGGACTGCTCTTAAATCTAGTGAGAGTGTTTGTGAGCAGATTCCGAATAGCTTAAAAGCTACATCACTGCCGCGAGTCCCATCTAATCAAGGTGCTACAGAAACTTCAACACAACTTCCAGCCAGTCAGTCAGAAGGTGGCTTGTTGCCTTTGGACGAAAGGGACTTCGCATATTCCCCGTTCAGCTCCTCGACTATTACAGATTTACTCGATTCTGATTATTCTGTCTACAGTCCTACGACTAGCCGTAGGAAAGGCAAGAAAAGGAAACGTTCAACTCACCGATCTTTATCACATAAAAAGAGTAATTGCTTTATTGAACTCGGAGATTGCAGAAAGAAATTTAAAATAGAGTCACAAAAAAGTGTTTCGGAAAGCCTAACTCCGGAAAACGACACTGAAAGAGCCGAAGCTACATCCTCACAGGCCTGCACATACCGACTGCGTAACAGACACAATCGCGACCTCGGACCTCCCACCTCAACGGTTATCAGCGATAGTGCAGGTAATATCTTAACAAACGTAACAAAATAGACCAATTACTACACAATGTATTCATTTCTATATTTTATTGCATCTTATCCTTGATGTTGTGTACTATGGTTCCAGTCGATAATAGGTGATTGTTAAGCCTATACCTCTGCGTTACGTTTAATGCAGCTTATCAGTTATTCTTATCATATATCAAGTGCAGTCATTCATAGCAGATAACAGTAGTTATATATTTGTATTATTACAGCGAGTACTTCGACGAGTGAGGTGGTTTACACACCGACAGCGGCTGAGCGTAAAAGCTTCCAAGATTACCGCGGCAGGACTAACACTCCGCCGCCATACAGGGATTTACAAGGTCAATAAAAATTTTATATATTTGCCATACTTTTATTTTAATAGCCTTCCTATTAGTTGCAAAAAGTTCAAAATATAATAAGTATGTGTATTTACAGAAGCGAGTTCATCTAAAGGACACAGTTCTGACAGCAAATTATTAATAGTACCTCGCGATCTCCCATATTTACGTCAAACTAACGCTCGAAGGGTAAGTTTTTTAATATATATATATATATATATATATATATATATATATATATATATATATATATATATATATATATATATATATATATATATATATATATATATATATATATCATTAAGCATCCATCTCCATTAAGCACTGTTTATATTAATATAATTTCCGCTGGTCTAAAGACAAAAGATAGATTTCACTTCCAAACACACAATCTTACCAAAATGGTGGAATAGTGTGGATTTTATTAAGTTTATATTTTTATTGTCTTGTATTTAACCCATATATTATTTTTTCTTAAAGAGTATCGCAGCTGCAACGGGTGCGACCCTGGGTGCTTGCTTGACGAGGGGGGCCAGTACTTCCCAACGTCAGAGACAGGAAACTGCCTCTAAGAGACAGGTATTTAGCATTTTTTTTACAATTTACGATCCATTAGCTTACTATGATATATTGAATTTGTGTGCAATTAAGTTTAAAGTGGATCGTTATTATTTTAGTTCTAATTCATGATTTTGTGTCAAAAAATTAAATTTCACTATAGGGAAAAATATGATTGGCATTATAAAAGCCATTTCGATAAAAATAGCTTACCTTTATGAGATATTTGTACAGGTGGTAGTAGTACTCTACTCATTTGTAGATTAAAAAGGCAGGACATGATACTAAATTATGGTCTCTGATAATTGCTCTCAGGATAAATAATTAATTATGTATATAGGATATCTATACTACATTTTGTATAAATATTTGTCGCATTATGTAACTAATTTATATTTTCAATACCACAGTCTAGCGGCGGCGAGGAGGCCGGCAGCAGCGCGGGCGGCGGGCGGCGGGCGCGCGCGCGCGACATGCCGCAGCCGCACACGCCCTCTACCAGACGCGACAAACGAGGTTATATAGCTCATACGATTCATTTCTATATTTAAATTCCATATAATATAAACATATAAAATTGTATCATATGCTATTAACATTAAACAAAAAAATCACTTTAAATAAGTGTATTTGGAAAGCAGGTAAAAGCAGCCTGGGTTCGTGTGCTAGTACCGGTGGCGCGTCCAGCCGTTCCCATCCCCAGCCTTTAACGACGGTATGTTTGAATGGATTCTTATATATTTTATTTCACTACTAAGTTTTATTTCACAAAATACAATAATAATATGCTTGATTTCTAAAGTATTATAAAGAACAACTACAACTGACCACTGAAAAATTCAACTATCTTAGATACAATTAATTAGCTATTAGGTAAATTCCACTTAATGCCTCATAATGAAAATAATATGTATATAATTACTATGACATGTAATAAGCATAATTATATGATCAATTATAAATAATTACACAGGGTGCGGTCCCATCTACATCGTCCACTCCGCCGGTGACATCTTCGGCCGCTTCAATGCCTGACAACGCTTCTAGCGATGCGAAGCCCAAGGGCAAAGGTAATTTAACATTATATATAATTTTACTTGTTCTTTAGCGGGGTAGCCAAAGAGAAAGGAGCGCCAAACGCCTCTTTCTTCCAGTGTCATCAATACTGTGTTCTCGAAAGTCCCCCTAGTTAGAGAGGTGCGTACATTAGTAATAACAAAGTTATCAGCAAAATATATAGAGATTTTTTTCACTCAAGCTGATAAGACAAAAGCGCGGCATTCAGTTTCGCCGCTCAATATCTCAAATTTAGGCGGAAACGGGTAAGTTCTTCTATAAATGAGTTTGATTTTCTATGTCAAAGTGTGTTCGCATTAGGTTATCTTTGTCCACCTTGTATTTACGGGAAAAAACTTGAGGATGTACATGTAGCTGTTTCATTAAAATTTCATGAATATATGTCATAAATATAATGGAAAAGAATTGGGTGATTTATAAACACCCTTTTATAAGTTTGTCTTTTATGATCTATATATCAATGTAAGAAAGTCTGACATAATTGACATACGGCTTCGTATCCTATGTCAATATAAAATTCCATAGATATCAGAGTCAAGACCAAGTTAATTTGCAAGTACTTTAAAACGTGTTATATTTTTTTATCATACAATCTCCTTCATGCGTTCTCCGAATACTTAAAGTTGCACGCTCGTAACGCCCTGCGATCGAACCTAACGACCTGCATCTCTATTTTTGTTTTTTTTCTATAATTATCAATTATTTTCTAAACTAGCGGAGGAGTGCGGTGCGGGCGTGGGCGGGAGCGCAGGCGCGGGCGCAGCTGGCGCGGCCGGTGCCTCCGCCGCTGCCGAGGAGTCCTCCTCCGAGGAGGGCGAGGTGGGCCGCCTACAAGCGTTGCTTGAGGCGCGCGGCTTACCACCGCACTTGCTAGGAGCACTTGGACCCCGCATGCAGCATTTGTTACACAGGACTGTAACTGCTAATTCTGGTTGGTTATATATTTATTCAAATAAAGAGTTTATATATGTTTCCTTGTATTTACTTTAATAATTTTATTGTTAAGTTAGTTATTTATACAGCTCAATAATTATTAACAATATTTTTATTAATTATAGAATTATGTATTTTAGCTGCATCCAAAGCAGCACAGTTGCTTGCTGGCTTACAAGCGACCGGCGACGAGGGCCAGCAGTTGCAGGCCGTGATAGAGATGTGCCAGCTGTTGGTGATGGGCAACGAGGACACGTTGGCCGGCTTCCCCGTGCGCCAGGTCGTGCCCGCACTCGTCAATCTACTTGGCGCTGAACATAACTTTGATATGGTGATTGTTTTGTTTTTATATGAATTTCAATTTATTTATTTGTTTATCATACAAAAATAATAATTATTTAAGCATAATGAAATGAAGTGTATGTATGTTAGTATTATATACTTCAGTGGTGGTGATAGTGTATAGTTATGTCTACTCGTAATACCGGGAAGTAAAATCTATAAATTTTATAACACACTACTACAAATAGGAATTATAATATTAAATGTTGTAAGATTGATCTGTTACATTTAATGATATTATTTAGGTAAACAATACATATTTCTTCTTCCTCAGATGAACCATGCCTGCCGAGCTCTCACATACATGCTGGAGGCTTTGCCTCGCAGCAGCGGCGCCGTAGCCCTGGCCGTGCCCGCGTTCCTCGATAAGTTGCAAGCCATTACTTGCATGGACGTGGCCGAACAGAGCCTTACGGCTCTCGATATGCTATCGCGTAGACACTCTAAAGCTATATTGCAAGCGGTTAGTGTTATGTACTTGATTTTATTTTATTTCTGTAAAACAAATTGTGTCGGTTACCAGAAGTTGTTAAATTATTTTTTGAAAATAAAAAAAAATACTAAATATATATATATATATATATATATATATATATATATATATATATATATATATATATATATATATATATATATATATATATATATATATATATATATATATATATATATATATATGTAATCTTCATAAATGTATTATTACAATGTATCAATATTTAAATCTATATTTTTAGTTTTAATATAAAAAAATATATATTGGAACATAATATAAATAGATGGGCATAAAAATACACAGAATTTGTGTGGTATTTGTATGCTGTTATATTTTAATAATGACTAAATAATATTGTGAACAGAGAGGCGTATCTGCTTGCTTGACTTATCTGGACTTCTTCTCAATCAACGCTCAACGAGCAGCGCTCTCCATCACAGCCAACTGCTGTCAGAATCTTACTCCAGATGAATTCCACCTTGTCAGGGACTCTTTGCAATTGCTTGCTAACAGGTTAGTTAAGGACATTTATAATTATATTTTTTTTATATATAAATATGTGCTTATTATTATCCTATATCCTATATGGCTTCAACATAATAAATTGATACTGATTTAAAGTCATGGTGTAGTATTGGAATGTCTGACACACCATGGTTGTAGTGTGTGTTTGAGTGTATAGTGTTGAATGGTGAGATTTCACAGATATACATATATCTTCTTCTTCCTGGCATTAGTCCCGGCTTTTGCCAGGGTCTGCCTTCCGACTAAGACCAATCGGTCCATATGAGTGGCGAAGTGGTTTTTTGTGGAGCGATTGCCATCTGACCTCCAAACCCATTACTGGGAGAAACCAAGAAAGGAAAGGGAATAAGAGGCAGAAAGACTTGGAATATAGGGGAGGGACACCACTTACATGGATTGGATCGGGTTATGAAAGTGGTGGCTGGAGATCCCGGGGTCGCGTACCCGTATGCCGGAAACCAAATATCGGACAGATAATTGGCTAGACACCCTCTGAGACATATATATATATATATATATATATATATATATATATATATATATATATATATATATATATATATATATATATATATATATATATATATATATATATATATATATATATATATATATATATATATATATATATATATTATATATATATATATATATATATATATATATATATATATATATATATATATATATATATATATATATATATATATATATATATATATATATATATATATATATATATATATATATATATATATATATATATATATATATATATCGAAAAACAAATATGATATGAAAAATGGAGTGTTAACACTATATTTAAAAGAAATTAATGGTGTGTCTTCAGATTAACTATTCAAGACAAGAAGTCTGTGGAATGCGTTTGCCTCGCGTTCTCTCGCCTTGTAGATAGCTTCCAGCACGACCCGTCGCGGCTACAAGAGATCGCTACGCCGGAGCTACTTACGAATTTACAACAACTTGTAAGATATTTTTTCATATAAGATAGAAATAAAATAATGTTGCTTCACTTCATTCATTATAATTCAAAACTTCTGTCTTTATGCCAAAAGTTATATAGTTTCATTTAAATTCGTGTCTTTCTCTTAGAAACATGATAAAACACTGATAAAAATATTCTTATAAATTTTTTAATACTTATAACAAATATTATTGTATACCTATGCAATTCTACCATTGATTTCGGTTATTTATTTAGTCGAATAGTTTAGTAATGTGCGTAACAGATGTTAGTTGTATAACAAAGCATCCGTTCCAGCTGGTAGTCCAGCCGCCGCTGATCTCTGGCAGCACGTTCATCACCGTGCTGCGCCTGCTCTGGGTGATGTGCGGCGCGTGCCCGCAGCTCGCGCTCGCACTGCACCAGCGCTCCATTGCGGACACCCTCTTGTGTTTGCTGACTGGCTCCACCCTGCACCAGGAGGTCGCTTTTGTTGTATTTTTTATCTGCTAGTAATGTTATTTTGTGATATACTAGTTATTTATATATGTTATTTTTATGTAAATTGTATTGTATATTATAAAAATATATAACATTTATATTTTTGTGTACAGCAAGTGGAATTGATTCCACGACCGCCGCAGGAACTATACGAGATAACGTGTCTCATAGGCGAGTTGATGCCACGTCTTCCGACGGATGGTATCTTCGCCGTGGACGCACACCTCGACCGGCCTTGGTCCGCGCCGACAGACCGCTCCGCGCAATGGCAGTGGAGAGACGACAGAGGTAACCAGGTTCGAGTGATCGAATATTACTCAGGTTCGAGTGATCGAAATATTTGCAATACGAACAATTGTGATTCTTCAATAGTACAGGAAATTTAATCACTTTGTTTAAGTTTATATTCATAAACGATTAATACTCCGACGAGCTGCGGGAGAAAAGAAATCTGAAAGGCTATAAATATAGGCGTAGGTGTCGTTCATATTATACTCCATAACACACTTTATAGGCATATGGAGGTCATACTCATGGGCCGAATGTCGTGCGCTAGAGGCGGGCGCGGCGGCGGGCGAGGAGGAGGTGTGCCTCAGCACGCTGGGGCGCTCCTACACCGTGGACCTGACGGCCATGCAGCAGCTCAACGACCACACCGGCACCGCGCGCCCCGTGCAGCGCGTCGCGCCCGCGCCCGGACCCGCCGACGCTGCCAGCGCCGCGCAGCAACCCGGTGAGCCATGCATACATCACTAGCCTAGCCGGTGAGGTTGCACGTAAAGCTTCCCAATTAAAACATAAAATATATAATTTGACGTGATACAGATCCCCGCATCGCCATGGTGCGCTGCAACCCGTCGCTGGTGCGCGCGCTGCTGGGCGTGCTGCACGAGGTGTACTGGAGCTCGGCGGGGCCGGCCTTGCGAGCGCAAGCCCTCAAAGCGATCCTGCGCGCCGTCTACTACGCTGATGCGACACTGCTCCGACAAGTCTTGAAGACTCAGGTTACTTTTGCTTTAAACTGTTTAGTATTTGCTCTGTGTTGAGTTGCTTATATTGTTCTATCAATATTTGATGTTGCATGAAATGCAAAATGTTATTTATTTAGCAAAAGATATGCAGGAAGCTGGCATTTATTAAAATGCTATGAGTATATAGAAAGAAAATTTATTTACACTTATTTATTATTCTTTATTATAGATATGTCTTTCCATACTTTATGTATGTTTTTATTAATGTATTAAATTTGTTATTCATAATTAATGTTTTATATGTATTTCTGTGTATATAGCATGGATAATACTTTAATACATTAAAATTATTGCTATCATTGTCTTTATTCATTGTAGACAAATGCATAAGTTTACCTTCGTTAAATATTTTATATAGAATCAATACTTATTATAGAAGGGTTTGAGGCTGTCGAGGCGCAGCGTCACAGCGTGTTAAAACAACGATTCCTTCTCGGGAAAAATAAATCCTTTCATTTCCTCGCTCTGGTTCAGTCGCTCATTGAGTCCTGCCACTTGACCCGCAATATTTCAAAAAATTGCAACAACGGAGTGTCTACATGAGGCTCCCTCGGCCTACCCTGCTATATGCGGGAAATAGCGTAAAGCCATTTTTATTTATAGGGCTTAATAATATTTATAAATGATAAAACTCCAATTGTAGGTAATATCGTCCCACATCGCTGGTATGATGGCCTCCAGCGACCTACGCATAGTGGTCGGGTCGCTCCAACTGGCAGAGATACTCATGCAACGTCTGCCGGAAGAGATGGGAATACAGTTCCGCCGTGAGGGGGTGCTGCACCAGGTGACGCAGCTCGCCGACCGCGCACCCGGCGCGCCGGCGCCCAGGCAGACTAAGCTGAAGGTGAGTGGCGAGGCCCGGAGTGGAGGCCATCCAAGCTAGCAATCGGAACGAAATAGTCATAATACGTAATAAATAAAAAAAAAGAATTTGAATTTTTATGCTACTTGCTGCTATGCTTACTTTTATGCTACGATATTTTTTTTTAATTATAAAACGTGTATATCGATGTAACCCAACATAGATCGGTAGTTATTGGACCGTTACATTTTTTATGATAAATAAAAAACAGCGTCAAAAGAACAAATATGAATTCTAAAACAACACGTCAGTATTTTTAATATTATAAAATAAGCCCAAATATTTTTTTAAAAATATACAATAACTTACTTTACTTAGTAAAATTATTACAATTTACTTAATGACTTGTTAAAATTTAAATTACACTTTATTTATATAAAAAATGTAGCTTAAAAAATGAAGTTTCAAGTAAGTAGTCAGTCTTAAGAATATATTATTTACGCTCACTTTACAAAACAATCACGACATAAAAGTATTTAAATTAAGATATAAATTAATTAAATAACATTTTTTGCGGACTTCCTCTGCTTAGTTACGATGGCTGCAGTTGGAGATTTAAAAATAATACGAATATTACTTATTATTTTAATTATCATCTTAAAATATAACTTATGACTTTATTTACACTTGGTGTTTGTAAATAAAACAACCAACAACCTATTTAATAAATTTGTATTTTATTTCCCTTAGTCTCCCATCGGAGCAAGCGTACGTGGCAGTGGCGGATCCTCTCCCCCTGCTTCCACGTCAGCATCGTCCTTGGACCATCACAGCTTGTCGCTCACATTCTCCGCATCGGGGTCCTTTATAGCTAGTCCCAATGAACGGAATCTGCGTAACTGTAAGTGCATTCACAAATTTGTAATTTTACAATGAAAAGTAAATATTATGAGACCTTATATTTTCACTAAATCATTTAATTTACTATTCTAATTTACCACCTACGTAAATGAATTGAATTTTTAATCTTCTTGAATATTTCTGATTTACCACCGTAAATAAATTAAAATTTAATTATTTACGACTAACGGCAGGCTCGGTAGAAATTATGCTTCAAAACCAACCAAAACTCAGCAACAAAACGCGTTCAGTTAAGTAAATTAATGTCAATGTGAATTACGCGACAATATTGAAATGAAAATTAAATGGTGAGGAAGTTCTCATTTCGAGGATTCCGATGATCTTAACTGTTTGTTTGCTGTTTAAGCTAAAACTTCAATTTCCGACAACAAGGTTTTTTTGTCTCTATGGTCTGAATTTAGAAAATGTATATTTTTCTCATAGTCAGTATTCATGACATGTTCACGTATCGCAAAACAATTACTTGATTGTTCTTGCAAATATCTTGGTGGTATGTCCTAACAAACTCAAGTACCTGTTTTTTTTAAATTTATTATTATAATTAGAAAAATAAGCTTATAATTTTGTATTATTTTCAAATTATTAAATCTCCTCATTCATCGACCGTTAGGCGGCACAAACTTCACCGGGTTTGCTAGTATACATTTAGATTAAGTATTTTGTATATATAAGAATAATTGGTTAAAATGTGAATGATTATTTTTTGTAGTGGCTCCGAGCGATAGTGGTAGCTCAGAGATTGTTCCAGCAGCTTCAGGCTCCAGCCATCAACAAGCACCAACCACAGTTCACAGGTAAGCTTACACTTAAAATCAAAATGATGTACAAATATAATTAATACGAAATATAATTTACAATTAATATCAAATTTGTAGCACGATATTACATAAATGTTGGTCTCATATTATCGCCTAACAGGCTCTTCCATCGATTTAAATTACTCAACATATTTTTGATTTAGAAAAATTCTCTTCGGTTGCATAGTTTGACATTCTTTATAAAATGATGACAGGTCCGGCAGTCCCCTCCAGCTGGCAGAGATGTTAAAGCGCAAGCGCGCCGTGAAGCGCTCCGGCGGGGTGCGGACGCAGCGCGGGCGCCGCGAGGAGGCGCCGCACGCGCACACCTCGCCCTCGCCCGCCTCCGCGCCCGCGCCCTCTCCTGCGCCCGCGCCCGCTTCCTCCGCCAACGCTGTCACTGCGCACTGTTAGTACTAAGAAATAGCTTATTGATTATATTATTATTTGCTCACTTTCATGCTGTATCCCGCATATGGCAAGGTTCATCAAGGAAAATTCGTCACTTTCCGCCCAAATTACAAACATTAATTGCGTTAATTGCGCCACTCGGTAAGATGGACCCCACAACTTTCAGAGATGAAACTTACAACTTATGCACCTAGAAACGTAATGTATTCATTTTATAAGTAAACTTAAAATGGATGCTCATAGGTATTTAATAATAGTTATAGTAATGATTATGAGAAATATCAATAAGTGACCGTAACCAGCTTCCGCAGTCGTGTCCGCGGCGCGATCGGGCGCGCGCGCCGGCGCCTCCAAGACGTCGTCGTTCCTGTCGTCGCTCAACCCGTCCCGCTGGGGCCGCGCGCCGCACGCGCACAAGGACTCCGCTTTACTGGCCGCACCGCATGCCGCCAACCTGACGGTGCAAAATAAGTGAGTGTCTATTGCCGGATCGTTTTGATGTAATGTGTATATTAAATGTGCTATCATTTTTATTTAGCAACACGATGATACAAGGTAAACGCGCGTACCAACAACTATACACAAATATTAATTGTACCCGACCACACTAGGGAGAAGGTGCGAGAGTGGGTGTCGTGGCGTGCGGCGCGGCTGCAGCGCGAGTGGGGCGCGCTGGGCGGCGGCGCGGGCGCGCTGGAGCAGCTGGCGGCGCTGGCGGCCGCGCTGCCCACGCGCGCCTTCTCGCAGCAACGCGTCGCGCTCACGCATCTGCGCGACACGCTGCTCAATCATGACGTGTCACCATTTGAGGTTTGGAAGCTTCGAGTGCAACTTTTACATACATTCATAGTTTTATCGGGAGAGAACGAAGCGCCAAACATACCTCATACCTCTTTCGCCTCCTCTACTGTAACTAACCTCTTCATACATGCTCTCCCGGGGGTCCTCATGCTTTTTACGTGACCTTTGTGTTTTAAAAGGTCAACCGAGGTCTCCTAACCTCTCTCACCACTCACTTTTGCTTCATATATCTTTTTACTATTCTTTCATCACTCGTTCTCCCGACGTGCCCAAACTACCGTTCTTCATTCTCAATGTGACATCCTCGCTGGTGCCTACCATTTTGTGTATCTCTTCGTTGCGGATTCGATCAGTTTAGCTGACTCCGCATGTCCTCCGAAGAGATCGCATCGTCGTTTGAATATTACGTTAATAAAAAATGATACCAAATTTATGTATAATAACAAAATTTGGTACAATATAATGAATGACGAGGAACCTAGAGGATATTAATGGTATTAATATAATATTTAACGCAGGTGAATCACTCCGGTGTGCTCGGCGCGTTGCTACGTTTTCTTACGGGCGAGCAAGAAGGCGACGTCGGCGCTGACGCGGAACGCGAGGAGGTTGAGAGGGACTCACCCGATCGACTTGCCGCGTGCGAAGAACGACTCAGGCTCTTCCTTCATGTCTTTGCTGATATGCCACTAGATGCTGAGTAAGTTAATAAATTGCAATAAATGCTAAAGTTTAAAAAAATCATCATAATGTGACTTCGGTACGACTCATTACGAAAAGGCGTGGTCAAAATTCAAATGCTCATTCGTTTTTACTTTTATTGGAAAATTCTATACAATAAAATTATAATACTAACAGTGACGTAGACTGGGGCGAGAAGGTCCTCCTGATGAGCGAGGGTGCAGGCGCGTTGACGGCGCTGGTAACGAAGGTGAACGCCTGCGTGTCGCACTTGGAACAGTTCCCGGTGCGCGTGCACGACCTGCCCGCGCGCCCCGCTACATCTGCGCTCAAGTTCTTCAATACGCATCAGCTTATGGTATAAACTTACTTCAACTTGATATAGATTCATAATATACTATTGTAAACATAACATTTATTATTATTTATAAAATATGCAAGTATGCAAGTAATTGTAAAATATATATATATATATATATATATATATATATATATATATATATATATATATATATATATATATATATATTATTTTGTAATTGTTAGACTTAAATATAAACCTTTGAACTGAAATTTCATTTTAATTTTAATTCCAGTGTGATCTCAAACGTCATCCAACTTGCATCAATTTAAAACAATGGAAAGGTGGTGTTGTCCGGATAGACCCCTTAGCATTAGTTCAAGCCATTGAGCGGTGAGTAGCATTTTATGCATTTACAGCATCTTAAAAGTTGGTAAACAAAATATCTTCTACTATATTGAATATATACTATATGTATAAGTGACTTAAAAGAAATACTAAGTGCATATCCACAATCAATCATTATATTTTTAGCAGTAAGTTACGATCATACGTATATCCGCAAATAACAGAAGTAACAAATAGACTAAATACATGAATTGCAGATACCTAGCGACCCGCGGATACGCGCGTCGCGCCGGCGCGCAGTCGGACGACGAGCCCGCCTCCGACGACGACGTGGACGACGCGCTCGCCACGCCCGCTCATCATTCTACTGAGTTAGTTATATTTTCTCTACCGCGTACAAATCAAACACTTCAAACACTATCTGTGTTACAATTTATATGGTAAAGCTCTTTATTATTATTATATTGTAATATGTTCTAACATATATTTTTTTTTTATTTTTAGCTCTGATCATAAATTAGAATTCCTGATTGGTGATATGGTTCTACCATACAACATGACAGTTTACCAGGCTGTGAGGCAATTTGGTGAACAAACAGATGCAGATACTGATACAGAAACTCCTCTAGGTACTGTAATTCTAAAAACAAATTTCAATGTAATAAATTAACCTATTGTGTTAAAAATAATACTAAGAGCTTTGATATAGCTAATATGAAAATAATTTTACAGCAAACGCAGGTATATGGGTGCAAACCCATACAATTTACTACCGTGCGGTGGAGGCGGGCGAGCCCCAGCGCTCCGACGCGTCCGCCTCGCGCAAGGGGAAAGGACAGCCAACGAAGCTCTCCTCTCGGCGGAAACCAGATCTCCTGTGGAATGGTAAGTTGTTTGACAAGATTTCAAACACTTTTTTTGATTATTACTGATAATGGAAGCTATATATTTCTTGTACGTAACATGTTTGTCAATACGTAAACAAACATTTCTTTTTTATGCGTTTTTTTATCATTATCCAAATTTGTCTCATTTTAAGTGATTTTTGTTCTAAAATTGTAACCTCTTTAAATTTCGCACTGCCAATTTAATTCATGTACACTTTAACATCTTATTTCTAAAATAATTACAATAATTGGTTAAATTAGGACTTCGTTATCATACCCACAATATTTCTTGAAGCTCAGTATCATGTAATTTTGTATCGGATATTATTTATTTTTTATTATGTTGTTTTCCGTAGTATAACATTTATTCATAGATTTACGTATTCAATGAGTGACAACTCAGTTGGTCTGACCAGCTAATTTTATTGTTACTATTGGAACAAGGAATGTCAAATTACTATAGTATTAAATGGGTTGAAGCCAGATACTTTATGGCTTAAACCCATTTGAGAGATTAAAGAGAGATTACGATGTACAAAATTTTAATATTATAACTTTAATTGTCATCAATGCCAAGGGTGAACCCTTAATTTTTTCACACTGTCAAATAGCCTATTAAAATAATTTAGATGACTTCAAATAAAATGATAAGGTATAAAATGTTTCATAATCCTTTATAAGCGGAATGTCTCAAATTCAAACAAAAAAGTAAAAACTGAAAGTAGATACCTACATTGCTGTGTCGAAATGAACATCTCAAAAATAAGAGAAATCCAATATAGAAAGCTCGACTCAATAATAGGACTGTTCTCATAGTGTAATTATTCGTGTCACAGAAGGCATAGTCCCGCAACGCGCGTCGCCGCTAGTGGTGATGCTGCGCGCGTCACCGTGGGGCGGCGAGGCGGAGGACGCGTCGCTGCCGGCGCTCAGCCTGCTGCGCGCGCTGCACGCGCTCAGCCGCCACTGGCACACGCTGTACCAGGCCGCCTGCCTGCCCGACCACCGGCCCCTGGTGCCCAATTCCGAGTTTATCAATACTAAGGTAACGCTCGTCTGAGTCCGACATTTATTGCTTTGTATAATAGTCGTGTATAATATTGTCAATATTCCTTTTGCAGCTTGCCGCCAAAGCTAATAGACAGTTACAAGATCCATTAGTCATAATGACTGGAAATCTTCCTTCGTGGTTGAAAAAGATAGCCTACGCTTGGTGAGTTAATAACGCCGTTAGCATGCCCGTATCGGACGTTTCGATAGCAACGTGAAATAATGTCGGTCTCCGGTTTAGTCCGTTCGTGTTTCCGTTCGAGTGCCGGCACCTGCTGTTCTACGTGGTGTCGTTCGACCGCGACCGCGCGCTGCAGCGGCTGCTGGAGGCGGGCGGGGAGCGCGCGGCCGCCGGCGCGGACGAGCGCGTGGCGCCGCGCCTGGACCGCCGCAAGCGCACCGTGCAGCGCCACAGCGTGCTGCGCCAGGCCGAGCATGTCATGCATGAATTCGCGCACTCCAAGGTACCTACGCCTTCTGTGCTACCAGCTGAATATAAATTACTGTTTATTCGTTGTTCCGAATTATATATTAAATTGCTAAACATTTTTCAGGCTTTACTAGAAATTCAGTACGAGAACGAAGTTGGCACGGGGCTGGGACCTACTCTGGAATTCTACGCTTTGGTGTCTCAAGAGCTACAACGCGCCGATCTGGATCTGTGGCACGGTAGCGAAAATTTCAAGCAGAAACCTACTTTTGGTGGGGAGATCGTTAAAAGTCAACCATCCGTAGTGTCGGACAGAACGGCCGAGGCCGCAGCTAGGCTGGCGTCCTCTGTGCGGGACGCGTTGAATCTCGACGAGGATCGTTCCCCGGAGCCGTCAGACTTGGAGAAGGAGACATCGATACCGTCCCCTGCACCCGACGCCACATACGTGACATGGCCATGTGGTCTGTTCCCACAAGCTATAGGACGCAACGCTCGTGCGTCACATCTATCTAGAGTCAAGGCAAAATTCCGATTCCTTGGAAAGTTTATGGCTAAAGCTGTTATGGATTCCAGAATGGTAATATTTGTCACTATTTCATATTACACTATTTTTAACACTGATAAAGTAAATTCATCCATCTTAATAATGTATTATTTTAGCTGTAAACTACATTTTTTTACTAACAAGTTGGCATTTTTGCCAGGACGGTGAGGGTAACGAGTAACAATATTTTAAATTTATATTTCTATCGAAAACTAATAATATGAGCTTTCGTCCAGGTCGACATCCCACTGTCAGTGAGCATGTACCGCTGGGTGGTCAGCGAGCAGGCGTGGCTGGGGCTGAGCGACGTGCGGCACGTGGCGCCCGAGCTGTGGCGCTCGCTGTGCCGCCTGCGCCGCGTGGCGGACCGCGCGCAGGCGCTGGCGGCCGACTCGCGCCACTCGCCCGACCAGCGCACTCAGATGGTAAGTTAACTTGTAGTTAATTAATAACAAATATTTACTGACTTATTTCTTATGATTCATAGTTAAGTATAATTGTGGTTATTGTGCTTACTTATATTTTATTTCACGAGAATTAACTCTTTTTTTTCTTTTTCATTCAATCTTATGTTAGCAATACACTTATCATGGCTTTTTTCTGGAATTACAGAAATTTTAAATTTGGCCACATTCACTCGAAGGATGCATTGTGTAAATGGCTAAAGCAAACTTATATATTTTTGTTAATAGATAAATGCCCTCGAACTTGACGGATGTCCGATCGAAGAGTTGGGCCTGGACTTCATTTTGCCAGGTGACGGCTGTACAGAACTGCGTAGAGGCGGCCGCGACTTGCCTGTCACTGCGCACAACTTGCACGAGTATATATCACTTGTCACACATTGGTTACTATATGAAGGTATAATTTCATGCATATTTTTTAATCTTTTAATATTCCTTTTGCTTATGATTTTATAAATATGTGTATTTTTGCAGGTGTATCGAAACAATTGGAGGCATTTAAAGAAGGTTTTGAATCTGTATTTCCTTTGAATAATCTAAAAATATTTTACCCTGAAGAATTGGAACAAGTATTCTGTGGAAGTCCGTCAGGTATGATTTGATAACGTTTTTATTCTCTTTAGATATTTTATATACATCGCGTAGGCAGATAGCCTATTGACACTAAATATTGATTGGTGGTACTCATTCAGTATTAATAATACCTTGCCCGCTCGACGGCCGCAAGGCGTCGTCAAAGTCCCGCAGGGGACACCCTTGCTACCGCGAACCCTCTCTAATAGCCACATTGGTAGTTCACAGACAATTTCGTGTCAAATTATTTAATTTCAAGTTTTAACAATTTCAGTTATTTAATTTCAAGTTTTATCAATTTCAGTTATTTAATTTCAAGTTTTAACAATTTCAGTTATTTATTTTCAAGTTTTATCAATTTCAGTTATTTAATTTCAAGTTTTAACAATTTCAGTTATTTAATTTCAAGTTTTATCAATTTCAATTATTTAATAGGTGGACGCGATCAAAGATGGGATCCCCGTATGCTCGCTGAATGTATTCGCCCTGACCACGGCTACAATGCAGAATCACGCGCCATTCGGATGCTCATTGATATACTAGCCTCTTACAATCGAGAGGAGCAACGCCTTTTCTTACAGTTCGTTACCGGAAGCCCACGCTTACCCACTGGAGGTATGATTATGTTATATTCTCACTTTTATTTGCACATGTTTTGTACTTCATGCGTTATTTTGCAATTTCAGTGCAACAACGGTAAGTAAATCAACATTAATATATAAAATTTATTTACTATATTAATTTATTAATTAACTTTACAGGTTTTAAGGCATTAAATCCCCCTCTGACGGTCGTGCGCAAGTCCCTAGAGTCGTCTCTCGACCCCGACGAGTACCTGCCGTCGGTGATGACGTGCGTGAACTACCTGAAGCTGCCGGACTACAGCAGCGCGGAGGTGATGCGCGCCAAGCTGCGTCTCGCCGCCTCTGAGGGCCAGCACTCGTTCCACCTGTCTTGAACACCTCCCCCTCATCCATGCTCCCTTACTGCTGTCTTGTATAATCTGTGTGAATGCGGTTAGTGATATAATTAATCATTTGTTCGTAATAGCGGCGCACCAGCTCCGGACCTCGTTTATGTGCAATCAGAGTGTTTTATTTTCTTATGTGACAGACACTTTAAGTGCTCACTTTTGATTTCATTTTCTTTTAGATTTTTAGTTTACAGAGATATGTTAATAATTATATTTTGTGTTAATTTAATGTGATAGCTTTGTATATTTCTTTATTTAGATAAAAACTCTCAATATGGTAGGTTAAGGTGGGGATGTATGCTAATCCAGATCCTTGGACGATTCTCGCCCGGTAAGCGACTGGTGATCACCACCCCTAATATTCTTATATCAATATATTTTACTATATAAGCTACTTTATGAAGGACCATTAGGTCTCCTTCGAGAGCCCATATAACATAGCATTTAATACCAAACCATGTATGTTTTGATTAAAATTTAAGAAACATAAAGAATAAGAGAAAGTGCAAAATTTAATATGTAACAATGTCAATAAAAACCAAGTAAACAATATTGATCCAACAATGTGTTTTATTTCTTGTCACTAAGAAATTATATGGGTAGTATGGTGGTCAGGAAGAAGATGGCATCTATGAAGTAGTCAGATTCCACCTAATAAAGGAAATAGGTATAAATGAAACCAAAGTATTATTTTAACAAGTAATATGTAATAAGAGAAAATGTTCACGTTCACATTTACATTTATAATAACATTTTAAGATTGGTTGATAAATTTACTATTGCAAGATGCAGTTTCTCATTTCATTTCAAAACTTGAAGACAAAGATGAATAATAAGTAAAAAGACTTAAAAAGTTAATTGATTCTACAAGAAATATAACTGTGTTTATTGCCTGATGTTTATAAATATTAACATTTTATTTTAATGTTACTTATGTAATCTTAGAGATATCCTATTATTTTTTTCATTGGTATATTTAATAACATTCAAAAATAGTGACATTCTACTAGGTATTTAAAAATTTGTCCATTGCTCTGAAATAGTTAAATCAAAATATAAACACTTAGTACAATAATTAAACAATGATGAAACTTACTATACCTACAATAACTTGTCAATAAAATTATTATTTACAATCAAAAGCATTTGAATAATCAATGACTGACAAAGAAAAATCAAAACTGGCTATTCCAAAAACTACACACCAATTATAATCAATTACTGGAATGACTACCTTTTACCTAACACCATAAGGAGAGATAACTCCCTCTACTAACATAGTGATTTGAACATTAAAATTTCACAATACCATTGCAATCCAACCCAATATAAGACAAGAGCCTCCAATAGGTGTAAGGCGTCTAAACTTTCTCTCTCCAGTGAAAGCATGATAGTAGCATGTTCCACAAAAGAGACCCATTCCAGCTATAAATAAGCTGCCAGCCTGTAAAATAATTAAAATTGTTTAAAAATTACCTGATGAAATACTAGATAGGTATGTGTTATATTAAGATAAATTCATTTAATAATAATGCTGATTTGAGATATGGGTTGGTATTTTTTGTCCAGGGCTCACCCTGGAGTTGGCCCTGTTAGTCAACTAAACAAACTATTATAATATTAGTAACCTTTAATTAATACTTAATCTATACTTATAAAATACCATGACCTGTCTGACTGATGAATTCATCATCGCCGAGCGCAAACTATCAAGGCAACAAACATGAAATTCAGGCTGGTGTGTATTCACTTTGTTATGTAGGCCCCTACTATGAAAGGATTTGAAAAAGTTCCACCCCTAAGGAGTCGAAATAGGGTATGGTAATATGTATGAAACTTCCTAATTTAGAAAGTAAAGTAAACTAAATTATGTTATTTGGTTATTGATGTAAAACAGATAAATACATGTTTTAGGAATTTTGGAAATTTTACTTAATAAGGTATGAAATAGGAATTGAATATTTACTTTGCGTATAAGTTTTTAATTCACATAATATGTATTTTAAATTAACTTGAAAATACATATAATCAACATCCACGCTAACAAAGCTGTGGGCAACATCTAGTAAATATAGTAAATATAAATTAATAAATACATATTAAAATTTATTGAAATAAATATTATTTTCTATGTTCTTATTCTCACAGAAAAGAAAAAAAAATATTGTGAGACAGTTAAATATGCTTAGATTTTTAGTTTAGTGAAGTGAAGTTAGATGTCAATCTAAAGAATATTGCTGCAGTATCATTTTTGAATTTATTTATTTTGATATTGAAAATAACTTAAACAATATATTACTTTTTTTGTTTTTACCCATATGTAAAAACAAAAAAAATATCGGAACTATTAAATCAATGACAAAATAACAGTGTGAATTTAGTGTTGTAATTATGTATGAGTTGCAAGTATCTTTGTTTCACATATCTCTCACATATACAAAGATAAGCAAGGTATTCGAACACTCCATTCACTGCTTTTCACACTATATTGAAACATGGCAAGCGTTTTCATGTTTGCACTTGCATGCACTGTATGACTTGTAAATTATCATAAAATTCTATATAATTTTAATATTATAACCTTCACATGAAATATAATAGAATATATGTGTTTAAGAATATCTAGTTATATAATATATTAACAGTTATCAGTAAAATGATCAAAACTTACAATATATGGTCGTCTGCAAAGTGGCACAGTCATGAGGGCCAAGGTGTGTAAGAAATGAAATCTATTTGAAGTTTCAAATATTTTTCGTAAATCTTCTTTAGTTTCTGTTTCTGGAAAAGTACGATGAGCGCCCATTGCACCCAAAACTACAGCTGTGGCTCCACTTATCCCTGCAAGCCTCACGAAAGGCCCAGCTTCTTGGGCTAACTCCCATAGCGGCATTTTTATTAATATTGGAGGAGGTGGAGTCACTGTGTTATTTTTGAATATGCCCTGTAAATTACAGATTTAGATAAATTATTTATCATAATACTCTGCCTGTCTTTAGTTTTATCTAGTTAGACAAAATGCAGAGGATAAAATTGTGCAAATCGAAACTTACGATATTGCGTAAAATATTCATAGCTCCTTCCGTCACCGTATTAATCATAAGAGTATCGACTAAATTAACCATACCTTTATTTTATTATTTAAATAAAAATGTCTATTTTAAATCCAAAAAAAAATTCGTAGAATATAGACGAATCTGTCAAAACTGCTCAAAAATATCAATTGTCAATTTTTTGTCTATTAAAATTTGCCACAGTATACTAATTTTATGACAAAAAAATAGAAGTAAAAACGTACTTTTGGATATATGTGATGTCAGGACTATTATTTTTAAGAAATTAAATGAAATTTAAGATATCGGTATATACTCATAATAAAACAAATTGTTATCAAATAAGACAATAATTATAGCTATTTATTCCATGATGGAATAATGAGCATACAGTGAAACAATAAAAAATACTTACATTTAGATAATCTAACATGTAGATTTGATTAGAAAATCCAATATTTTTTTATCGTAAATAAGTAAAACTACACATATCAACAATGTGCTCGATATATATGGATTTTTTGCATTTGGACATAGATATTTGGACAATCCCAATTTGCATGAGTTAAAGGTATATTTAATTACCTTTCGTGAAGTCGGGGTCTTTCCAGTAGCGGCGTTAGGGTAGGGCGCGGTTGGGCGACCGCCCAGAGCGCTTGAGATAAAGAGGCGTCAAAGTCGCTCAATCAGCCTACTTATAGCCACCACAGACGACTGCACCGGACCATTACTTTTGTTGCGGTTCGATTGTGTTTAGGGCGACATCGCAACGGTCCGCAATACAATTGGTGGTGCGGTCCGCACCGATTTGATGATCCGGTGCGGTCGTCTGTGGCGGCTATTACTCGTAACTCGTAAATTCCCTAAGCAAAATAATCGTTATGGTGGCTACATTAGAACGCAGTGTTCAATATATTCGATCAGCACTGCAGTTCATTTTACCGGGTATCCCTGACCATAGAGAAACACATTATCTATCTCTTTTTAACCTTTTACTTAAAAAGAGTTAGTGTTAATTTGACGAAATGGAACACGCTCCGCTCTCATTCATTCGAGACATTGGTACACGCAACGCACTTAAAACATCCCAATTATTTAAAAACAAACAGACGCAGTAATCACCAGCAGCAGCAGTCAGTTCCCGCTACATTGCGATGTTATTGTTCTTCACTTTTCGTTCCGACTTTTGATTGACATTAGTTTTAGTTTCATCTAAAAGTTGTATTATATGTAGCGTTAAAATAGGTATTTGTTTTTTGACGGATTTTATGATTAGGTAAGTACAATTTTTTTTAACTATCTATACTTAGTAAAAAGCGGTAATGTAACATTTTTAAAGCGGGAAAAAGTCTCATTACCATTGGCGCGAGTTGACGATCTTGATTTTTTTTGTACAAATCTAAACACTATCATGAAACACAAGCTTTTGAATAAATCATTTTACAAATATTCTGCTGTCATATCAACGATATCAATGTTACATAGATTTTGGATTTTTACTTTCCGTGTATAATTTAATTTTTTAATTTTGTTATATTTTACCGAATATAACGCGTATTTGGTCGTTTTGGATGTTTGATGAAAGATGTTTTTGTCAGAAATCGTTGGACTTATAGAGATTTTATTTGTTGCAGCTTTTAGTGATTACTACTTAATGAGTTCTTAGTACTAAATGTCTGAGCACGTTGATCCTATCAAAAGAAAACCATCTGGGTCAAAATGTAGAAAACGGAAAGCAAAAAAAGAAATGGTATTTCAAAAAACAAAAAAAAATGATGAATAGATAAATATATCACAACAAAAAATCAAGAACTTAATGCGGCATCTTCATCTGGAATAAACGCGAATGCGTCGGTAGTGGAGCCACTTTCTTGACAAGTCAGATCAGATAGCTAATGAAGAGATTGTATATGTACGCCAAATAACGAAAATTTCTTGGGCTTAGTACAACTACTAGCTAAATGTGATCCAGTCATACAGGAGCACTTGCGTTTAGCTATGAAAGGTGATGGTTCAGACCACTACTGTAGGAAAGATCATTTAATAGAGCTGATGGGTGAAAAAGTGAAAACTGAAATCATTTCCCGCGGAAAGGAATCAAAATATTATTCTGTTATAGCTGACTGTACCCCGGACTGTAGTCATGTACAACAACTTTCACTGACAATACGATTTCTTGATGTATCATCAGATGACGATAAAATCTCAATTAAAGAACATTTCATAGAATTTATACCTGTTAATAAGTCGACTGGTGAAAGATTGACTGAAGTTATGATTTGTTTTAAATAAATACGGACTAGAATTGCGCGATTGTAGGGGTCAGGGTTATGATAACGGAGCAAACATAAAAGGAAAAATATTGAGGTTCAAAGGAGAATTCTATACATAAATCCCTTAGCTGTTTATGTGCCGTGTGGCTGTCATAGCTACAATCTTGTACTAAGTGATGCCGCTAATTCATCCGTAAAATTAGTCACTTTGTTTGGGGTACTGCAGAGATTATTCACATTATTTTCTGCTTCTGTTCATCGATGGAAAGTTCTAACCGATCACTTGGGATTATATACTATAAAAAAGCTTAGTGACACACGTTGGGAAGCAAGAATAAGCAGTGTTAAAGCAGTCCGTAATCAAATTAGTGGCATCCATGACGCTTTAATTACTTTGGCTATTGAAACTCAGAAAACTAATGTTTTGTACAATATAAAAAAGATTCCGGAAAAACCCGAACTTCTAAAAGTCTGTGGTGATCTCCAATTGAAATTAACTGTAGATTATAAATCAGATATAGATGGTTGTATGTTGTGTGATGAACTTGTAAGTCTGAAATCTTTTTTACCAGATCAGAATGTGGTTACTCCTGTGTATATTACTAACTATACCTGTAACGGTTGCTAGTGGATAGACAAGTTTTTCTAAGCTCAAGCTGATAAAAACATATCTGCGATCGACAATATCTCAATCTAGATTGACAAACTTGGCAACTATATCAATCGAAAATGAAATTGCTGAAAACATCGACTTTGGAAACCTAATAAAAGAGTTCGCCAATAAAAAGGCTAAAAAAGTTAAATTTTATTAATTTTAAAAAATAAATGATTATCTGATTATATCTTTTAAGAAATGGTTATTCTTTATTTATATCCTTTCCTTTTTTGTCGAATGGGTTTGAATTCCGGCTAAGAGGCGCCATATAAATCTCGCCCAGGGCGTCAGAAGTGCTAAAACCGGCCCTGGGTCTTCCTCTTGATTTTCAGTATTCGAATCTGTAAGAATGTGGCGTTTCTTTTTCTCATAAACATAATTGGATCTTTAAGTATCTTTTCTATCCAACAATATACCAAATCAATCACTTAATTACAATAATATAAAGTCGCAAATGTGCTCTGTATCGTATTCAATGATTTCTTATTATGTTTCAATAGTATGGCCAAAAATTATAATTTAATTTATGCCATCATATCCAGGGTACCTTAGATTACAGCCACCGACCTATTAGATCTGTTAGATTAGACTTGCTGTTGTATAAGTTTGAGAAACAGGGACCATGTTTCTTTCTTCATAGGGAACAGACTTGTAAAGAAAAAACGAGTTCGGTTAAGTAATCTTGCCTTAATTTGAACGCTATCGATAAATTGGTCATCCGCGACTTTGGAAACTGAAACTAACCAAAAAAATAATATCTCCTTCGTTTAAGCTTATTTACTTGAAATATATACATAAACATACGCCGAACATATACGACAGCAACGTATAAGTTATACAAAGACTAATGTGTGATTAGTCTTTGCGTAACTAGGCGTTCTACTAGTACTAGTAGTACTAGAAGGACTTACCTTTACTTCAAAGGCTATTCGATAGCTTCTGTTGACCAATAAGACCAATAAGATGGCTAAAGAGCACGACGCGCTGGCTTCAGTCATTCAAAGGACACAAATAATTTTCGGTTTCGTGTAGATACGCCTCGCAGGCGTAGATAAGGGTTTTTAAGGATAAATCAAGTTATATTATGTATGCTCGTAGTTTGTTTCTTCTAAACATTGTCTTTGTTATTTTATATACGAATATAATAAATGTACGAATATTAAAGTTATACAGCATAGTAATTCATCCTATAAGTCATAGTACGGCAATGGCAATGTACCTAAGTTGTACTGATAAACGACTGGTCTGACGCAGTCATAACATTTTATCGAAATTTAATTTAAAAGAAATAATATAAAATCTCTCAAGATTTTGGTATTTACTTATGCAAACCATATATTTTCCTTTAACCTAGAAGTCTAATACAGGTAGAACTAACAGTTCTGTGGGAAACGAAATTCTTAAAAATCATAATATCAAACTTTACAAGTACTTCGAATTTACTAGCGAACTGACCAGGCATAAGAGTAAATTAGATTTAATTTGTATGCGGTAGAGGTGGGAGAGAGGTATAACAGCTGAATCACTACAGTTTGCTAACACATCTCGGCTTGTCTGAGCTATAATCATTTAATTTCTAGAACGTTCGTTGATGGCGGTACTAGTAGAATCACTTCGAATTTGAATAGGTAAAGAGAAAACTTCTGACATGGACAGTAAAGGTGAGTGCTAAAGCGTATATCAAAGGGTTGCCTATAAAGCAGCACCGGTGTCGCAAGCCTCTGGCACTACTCTGAACTCCTATTCCTACAACGTCACTAAGTAGCTTCGTCTTTCTTTAAACACAAAATATTTTTTATAAAACATATTCATGCATTTTGATTGTTATAGTAATATTTATTCCATTACAGGTTCAAAAAAACAACTTTTATATGAAAATTTATTTATTATTAAGATTTAGTAAAGTGTATTTTATTGTAAGCGTAGATAAAATTCGTATTTTCAGTGAAACTACATTCTTTTATATTAAATATATATTAAAATAGACACATTTAAATATATAATATATGACGATATTCACTAAAATACTAAAAATATATATCACATTTTAGTTAAAGGCGAATAATGTTTCTATGAAGAGCTTTATGCTTTTTTAACGTCAACTTGGTTTCTTGGACAGCAAACTCCTGCATATCTGCAAAAATAGTTTTATTATTAATTTGTACATAAGAAGTTGTAAGAAGTTGTAGAAGAATTTTGACGCAGCTTGATGAGAACGTTCTGGCTTAGCGCTCAGAGCGCTTGGACAGTGTCCAAAGGCAGGAGATCAAATCCCGCTAGGTAATTTTTTTAATGTTTAAAATATAATAATTGAGGATGTTGTTGATAGCTGGAGGAGGCCTTTGGGTTATAGTACGGTCAAGTTCTTATGGGTAGTTTTAGACATTGATTTCGGTGATGAATCAACTGGTTATCGAAAGGTCAATAAAAAAAGAAAATATAAATTAAAGAGGAAAGGAGGTTCATAGTTAAGGAGGAAAGAAGGTTAATAATAAAAATCAAAATCGAACCTATTATTGACGGTACAATAAGCAGTACGATAGGCATCTACAGCGAGGTCTTTCGCGGCGACACATCGGGTCAGGTACACGCACACCGCGGCGCTCTCTGAATCCACTTCTCTCTTCTGCTTTGAGCCGATACTGTTGGAACATTCTTCATCGCCGCTGCTTGCTTTAGGTGGCTGCAAATAATAATAAATATGTGCGGGTCAAATATGAGCGCTAGCCAATTTCAATATTTAGGTCAAATCTACAAACTAAGTATAGCTTGACATTAGAAATTAACCAACCAAGAAAAAAAGGATCAGTTAATTGAAATTTGAATGTAACTAATAATAGTTCATATCAAAATAAAAAACATATTTAGGTATTTTTACGACGTTGGTAGACAAAGCACTCCGTGATCTGACGTCACAGACAAAAACCTGGCTATAATATTTTAATTAATCTTAATTTTATGAGTATTACGTTGATTTCAGAAATAGTAAACCAAAGAAATAAAATACATTTAAATGAAACTTACATTAGAATCTTTGGAAACTTCCAACGTGATATTTTTACCACCTGATGAAAACTCGAGCGCGCTCGTATCGTCGTTAAGTAAACTCAACGCCCAGGGAAAACCTTCCAAGTGGTATTTAAGTTTCAAAGGTTGATCTGTGGTGGCTGGTGGTTGAGGAGCGGGAGTGGATACTACTAGTAGAGAATCTTGGTCTGCCAAAAAAGAAATAATTGCTTGTATAATTGTCTAGAATACTATTTTAAGCGTTATCAAACAATTGATATAATTATTTATAATTGTAAGTATGCAATATTAAAAGCTATATTCATGGCTTAGTTTAATACTAATTATAGCAATAGACGAAGTTGAGAGCATATATTTGTTAATAAAGATCGTATCGTATCGTCGATAGGCGTGTAATAAATAATAACGATATAAGTTGTATTTTAACAATTATGAGTAAGTACCTAAAATACCTTATTTATTTTTAATTTTGTCAAATTCTTACCATAGCCGTAGATTTTATCGCTGTATCCCGCAGAGAGAGGCACTATGTGGATTAAAGATGTTATATATTATGAATCATTACATTAACATGTATATAGTGAACGTACAATAAGCGCCATTTAAGGTCTTATTTCTTTAACATAACGTTTAAATTACCAAGATTATTACTGAATATTATTAATACATATTCTTATAAATCGATTGAAGTATTTGACTAAACATATTATATAAAATAACTTTCTTGAAAAAAAAAAATTAACCAATCTCTTTCAAGTTTCAATGCACATTAACACATCTTTATCTTTTAAACTCATGCATTAGTAGCTTTTTTGCGGGCTAAGAAGAGATAATGTAATATAAGATTAAATAAAATCTAATATTAAATAGTTATTATTATATAACGCTATATATTACACAAATTATAAAATATATTATAGTACTTACAATAGTGATTGTCACTGCGGAAATTATGAAACCCATTTGGCGCCGAGAAAGAATCTATATAGAAAAACCATATTATATTGTTATTGTATAAGGAATATTTGTTTATTAACCCAGTAAGAAATTATTGTTAAGCTAATATTAAATAAACTTATTAAAAAAAATAATATAAGCAATAAGTAGGCTATTACACCGCCTAATATAATATCTTAGCTTAAAAAATGTAAAAAAAATAGCAGAAAACCCATTTAAGTGGTGTGTGATTAAACTAATATAATATAACATTTAATATAACATTTTTTGTAATGCTCAGAAAGTTGTTATTTATACAATATGTTTTTTTTATTCTGTTCTTTTTATTTATGCTTAAGTGAGAACTGTCTAGTATCTTACATTTTTATCTATTACATATATTAAATTATGGTTTAATTAGGAAACTATATTTAAATATACATTGTTATTCCTTATATAATTAAATATGATATGTACAATGAACAATGTATGTATATAGGGGTTAGTTATTAAGAGAAATAAACATAGATTTTAGAAAGGATAGCTTAAATATTAATAGTATTTTGACACCGGACATATATAACCGTAACCATATTTATGGTAAATTGTAGAGCTTAATTAATTCTACCTTTCTGATGACCTGATCTAATTAATGTTAACTAACACTGATCTAATTAACAATGAGTTAACTTTATTAGTGTAAACTAAGTGTATAGCGAGATATCTGTATTAATATAACTCTTACTTGGTATTTATGGGTATCCAAAGATAGAAAGTAAAATTATTTTTTATACATCTGAGATAAAAGATCAATGCTCTAGCCATTAGAACACGTACCTAACACAATTTTTATTTGGTTCAAGCGAACGCGATCGCGACCATCATTGGGTCTCAGGCTAGCTATTTCAGTTTCAGATTAAAGACATTAATTCTCAATAAGACCTAAGAAACTTACTCGAGAACAATATTTAAGATACAGTAGTACGACAAGTAGTCGTTGTCAATTTATACATTACAAAGTAGACAATAATAAATAACACAATAACAATAATTATGATTAAAAAATATATATTAAGATACTTAACACATTGTTAATAATGATCATAAATGTGTTTGGCTAGTTCAAATTCAAGGGAGCGCAACTGTATAACACAGTTGTGCTCCTTCAAAAGCGAATATTTAGCTTTAATAATACTAATTAGTTATGGATAATCAGATTTTTTTTAAGATTGTTTATTATATAATGTTCACGTGATTTATATCATATATCAGACAGAATTTAGTTATATACTTACTGAAGTTATCAATATAATTTCTGCTGTCGCCTCCGATAATGTCTAAAAATCATAAATTTAAAATTTACATAAATAATTTGGTATTTAGATACATACCAATATATATCACTACTCGTTACAAATTATTTATATATAAAACTAAAAAACCTACTGTAGAAATAGCAGAATAAGTGTTTAAAATATTTCTAAATTGTAAAAGGCTGATAAACGACAGGTTCCGAGTAGTCCTACAAGACGGAATTAGAAATAAATATATGTTAACACTTAAAGTATCTTAAATCATATTTATATTGTTCTTAATTAATAGTTGTAAAACTAGCTACTAGTCATTTTTCTTTACGATTCTTAAAATTAGTTTAAAAAATTTACTTTAAAAACGAATTCATTTATTATATACATTATAAAAACTTACGCAAGCTTACTCCAGGATAGTCATCGGTATTGTCATCGTAAGATGCTATACGAAAAATATTGTAGATATATATTGCGATGCATATTTATATAAAATTCTTAAGAAAAAATATAATATTCGAAAAAAAAGAGATAAAAACGGTAAATATTATTACATAATGATATTTAATTAAATCTCCGAAAGCTTTCAGTGTAAGAGTATTTAGTTTGAAACATCGATTAAGTTTAGAATCTGTACAGGTGCCCATTAATTACTATTATAAAATTATGTAAGGGTTAAATATTGTGTTAAAAATGAGAACTTTATAAATATTAGATTACAGTGCCGAGTTAGCGTATTATATCTATATAAAATATATAAAAGCACACTTACGGCTGAGAGGAGCGCTGATCATTTGAGAATATCCTCCTCCTATGAGATAAAGTACAAGAAATTGAATATACATGTAGATATGAAGAAACGCCGTCGTGAGACAGCGTCTATTCTGTCGGAATCGAGTCCACAACCGTCGCGTTCACACTCAACTCAAGGGAATTAATTATTTTCGTTTAAATGCTCTGGCAACACGACAAGGCGAGTAGTTTCGTTAATCAACGTATTCGGACCCGAAAATTGAGTGGAACATTTTAGGAGCGCCTCAGCATTAAGTTCACTCATAAAGTAAGTAATCATTGTAATAAATACCTCCAAGTGATAAAGGCATGAGAAATCTATGGCTTGTGTGTTGCCTATCTAAAATTAAAGAAATCATTTATTATTATTCAGGGGCAAAAAGTTTTAAAGCAAGCAATTTGGTAAGCGCGTAAAAATACAGAGATGTAGCTGGACTCGGTAAAGTGGACCTTTGCCCTCGACTTCATACGAAAAGGAACCTTGTGACGCGTGAGTTAGCTTCAAACATAATTATACAAATTCTTACTAAAATATACGAAGAAGCATAGAGCAAACTATGGATATTATTTTTGTAAAATTTTAACTGATGTCGGTATGCTCTTGGATTTTTCTTTATTATATATATTTTTCACTATATATATATATATATATATATATATATATATATATATATATATATATATATATATATATATATATATATATATATATATATAACACACAAAAGCTTGGAAGAATACTGCTAATGCTAGGTGCATTCTACGTTATATAATACATAAGTCCACACTCCACGCTACGCCACTGCATAAATACACGCTCGTAGTTTAAGCTTAATTTCCCATTAAACACGCATAACATTAAGCACCCATAACATTATAACACATCCACCAATACATGCACATTAGGCAATAAAATAAGCTGTAAATGAAATGTATACCAATAAATGTTAGTCTTAAAAACGAATCGTAATAAAAATCAAGTAAATTACCCCATGATGAATTTTGACCATGATCTCCAAATTTCGACATATGTATGATGCACTCTAAACAAGTATAGTTAAGACATTTTCGTCCTGTATCTTATAGGACTACCATAATGTTTATTAATATTTTTGTCATATATCAAATAATCGTGAGTATTTGTATATAGATCCGAGTTAAATATACTGCACTATAATCGAATAAATAATTACGTAAAGGTAAGTAAGTAGGTACTAAATTATTTCTCTCAACTTCGTCTATACAATATGCACTATAATTTACCTACTACTAATGTATTCTCACCAGAGTATTCTTCCTCTTCTTGCTCCACAAACGCGGGTGCTTCTCCGCTCAAGGAAGGAAGGCCCCCTACACACATTTGTATTACGATTCACGATTCATAATAAGTAGATCATTATTAAACCGGCGCTCGGTAAAAAATAATAATATTAGATACGTTATATTATGAAATATTTTTGTTAACTTTATATATAAAGTAAAGAAAATTATAGGTATAGACATAGGTAGGTATATAAAACACTTTATGGTTATAGCAAAAATGAAAAATAGTGAACCAAAATAATAGAATAGCTATACTGTTCTCGTTACAAATTAATCATTCCTTATATGTTAATTTTGTATGTTTTAGTCTCAAATATGTCGTTCCCATATTAATGTTATGTAATAAATGTAGAATGTAGAGCGGTTATCACATTGTTAATAACTAAATTATTATGTTGATTTAATATTAATGTCTCTCTCGTTTTTAATTGAACAAACACACATACATGAGCTAAAATAGGAGCATAAGACTAAATATTATATTTGAATAAGTGTATAAATTATTTGATTGAAAGATTTAAAAAAAAATAGACGGAAAATAGAAAGAAAGAGAGAAGAAATTTAGGGTTTTAATTACTTAATACTCATACCAGAAACTGTATAGTCGACTGGCATATAAGCAGGTGCTGGAATAGGGTGTGCTGTTGATTAAAGCAAATAAGTCGCTTAGTTTTCTACTGTCTCACAATGTGTTATATATTATAATTAATAACTTTATAAAATTATTAAAATAACATTTAATATATTATGTGGTTGTATTTTTAGAATATAACAAACATGATATAGTTAAAGGTAGCGTTCTTAGTTATTATTTTTCTTATTAATTTAGCATGCATATGGAAAATTTAGTTATCGTGCTCAGATGAAATTTGCAAATGTTCTATTCAATAAAATAAATTTGTTTCGTACCAGGGTATGCTGCGAATCCTGGACTTTGTAGGAAGGAACCGAAAGCTGTTGATAAGAAAACAAGAAAGTGTTTTTGCTATTGAATAAATTCACAATTAAATAATATAATAATAAAATTACATATAAAAAAATAAAAAATAAGCTATGTATACTTTAACGTCTCTGGTAGATTGTCGTCTTGGTTGTGACGGTACTTAATCTCTTGAACTATTGGAGTAGTAAGAGTTATTTGAATATTATTTTTTTTGCTGTAGGTAAAGAGCAATTAGTCCTGGGCCTGTAGGGTAAAGTTAAATTCTAGGACCGAGCCACTTGGTGAAAAACTATAATAGAGCGTTTGTTTAAAGTTATTTGACAATCTTTTGTTATTTATCAATCACTTTTATAAAAAAAGTTATTTAATACTTACAAGGTTTGTTATTGTTGTCAACGGATTCAGCGTTAACTGCATCAGTCGCATTAGGCTTCACTACTACTAAAGAAGTCAGCGGTGTCACAAAGGCGTACTATAAAATAAAACAATCAGTCATATGCGAGTCGCATAGTTTTATGATGGAAGGTCAACAGGAAATACAACATAAAAGCTGACAAATTTAAATTTGTCGCCAAATGGACTAATTTGATATGAAAGATGATGTTACTACAGACGAGCAAGCTCATGTTTAGCTTCAGTTCCGGTTAAATATCCGGTTCCAAAGGTACTTTGGAACTGGATATTTATCGTTATTTTCAAACAGACATACAGCTTGGCAACAAATTGATTCTATAAAAGTTCTTTTTGAGGTTGAGGAATTTGACCAAAATATATCTCATAATTATATAATTATATTTTAAAATAAATGAAGACTATCTTAATCACCTGGAGAGCTATCTCGAGTGCGCGTTTCTCGATATCCTTGGGGTTGTCCGACACCTCGCGCTCGTCCAGCATCTGCTTGACGCTGAGGTACGCCCACACGCGCTCCAGCGGCAGGAACTCGCCCGCGCGCCCGTTGGTCAGTGTCGGACGCACTTCGTATCGTTTCTGAAAGTAAGTATTCGTGTAAACATTCGATATATCATTAACTAACTATTGTATTAGTTCATTCTTATTAGCTGACATTATTTTTTAATAGAGTTGTGTTGATTATATTTACTATACGTCTAACTTTGGCTAAAGTTAGACATGACTAAAACAAGATATATGATTAAAGTAAAAGTAAATTATTATATATATTTATATATTTAAAGTGTCTTTATCGTCTCGCTTTAGTAAAATTAAATTTAGCCACTCAACACTCGAATCTCGAATTTTGGCAGAAAATGAAAGTACTTTGACATTAGTGTCTCTGTGCCATCCCTACTTGGTGGGAAACAGCGTAAATCTACAAATTTTCGTGCTTATCCTATAGATTCTTGTATTACCTTGTGGTGATCTTTAGGATCGGCGCAGAAAGCCTGTACGGTCGGCTCCAATTCGCTGATGCCCGACCCGAGTTGTCCCGCCACCACGACTTCCGAACCATCGTATATTGCTTTGTACTTGTTCCGAGTCACGGAGCCTTCTTTAACCTGTGAAGTAAAGATAATAGTTCACTTAAAAAATCTCCAAGTATAGATTAAAAAAATACTACAATCTACAATTTCATCGCTAATTTACAACGTAAACAGATTTATAATTTCAAAATTTATATTCTTTCCATAAAGATTAATCTTAAAAAGTATTGGAAATTTTAAAAATATTCGTACTATACAGTACCTATACAGTACGAGGTAATATCGATTCAAGGGAATGATATTTTCGTAGACGATTTATTTCTCTCGAACTTTTATGCATGAATTATTTTGTATTATAATAATATAGTTAACCTGATTAGGTGGATAGACGAAGTGAACTCCAGCGAGCAGAGGCGACGAGACCTGCTGGTAGAAGTGGCGCAGCTGTAGTTCAGCGTCTGCTGCCTCGTAGATATGTCTCATAAAGCCGTCATTACGTAGTGACAATTTACGCAGGAAAGTGCGGTCTGCGTCTTCACCTATTGAAAATTAATTATAAATGTTAACTTTTGATAGTAAGAAGTAGGTATTTATATATTTTATTTAAATTCATGATAACAGGAATTATTAAACTATTTGAAGACGCCACTTTCAACAATGTCCAACACTGACCAAAAGCGAGTGAGAAGATAGAAGCTTTCTTTAGTCCAGAGTTCTTTTCAGTCATATGGGAGATGATGCGCTGAGTGCTGGTCTCGCCCACGGTCGGATCGCCGTCCGTCAAGAAGATGATGATAGGCTCCAAATCACCTGGTTGATATAAAAAATAATTAAGGTTTATTCAAATTCTCAGGTATTGATGTCGCCAAGTATCAGTACAAACACTAATAAATGAATCTTGTCACTATAAAGTAAGTTTAGTTAATAACAAGCATGGCACTCGGTCTATGTCCGCCGCAAAATTTGAGGTACCAAGAGTTGTATTTACTTTTAAAAATATTTTAAACATATGTTGTATTTAGTGACTTACTTCCTTCAATCAAACTTTGTAAAATCTAAAAAAAGATGAAGTACTCGTATAATAAATAAAAAAGAGATCGTGCGGAACAGTGGGCTCTTATCCAAAAAATATTAAGGTTCCGTACTAATTTCATGATTTAAGTCAGCAGATGATGATGATGAAATTTAACAAAAAGTGCAATCCTAAATTGGCTAATTCATAAGTCTATTATAGTAGACAATAATTAATAAATATAATATATAAAACTCATACTTATATCCGCGCTTTGTATCTCCTTGTTGTTGGAGTCTGAACTATTGTTTTCATAAGCCTTGTGGATGAGATCCAGAGCTACTTTAAGAGCTTCATAGATGTTAGTCCCTTGAAAAAATTAAATATTGCTTAAAAATTGCTTGAAATATTGCTTGATGTATGTATACATATCTTCAGGTTAATTCATTCAACTTAATTCATTATTTCGCAAAATTTTTTTGCAAGTAGAACATTCAGAATCACATTAATTTTTTTGTTATTTATTCTACCTCCAGATGCAGCAAGTCTCGACACGATGGTCTGTGCTTTGGCGATGTTCTCGGATGAAGCATGAGAAGGTGGCACAAGTACTACCGGCTTGGTCTCTGACCTCCACGAGTTGTATGAATAAGTACGTGGCTTTTCTGGTTCATCAGCTTCTTTCAATTCATGCACCTGTTAATTATTATTATTATTTATTCGATACTACATATCCTCGACAACTATGATCTACTGTTGGCCTACTTTATTAATATTAATAAAAATCCAGTAAAAATTAAATAATTAATCATGCATCATTAATAATAATCAATTCCAGGAACCAGGGTAGCCATTAATATCAATGAAACATTGATGTCCAAAACGCCCTAATACGCACTAACCTAACACAGCACTGATTATAGTCTTTAAGATTTTTATTTATATCAAAAGTAAAATGTGTAATTATGAATACTATATATAATAATAATATGAATACTTGTGTACCTGGACGTCAGAATCGAATTCAACAATGCTGAAGTAATCGTTGGGGTTGAGATCAGCGAGAATGGCGCGCATGGCCGCTCGTAACTGTTCAATCTTACGCCCGCCCATAGAGCCCGACGTGTCTAATACAAATATTACGTATTTGCTCAGTGGAGTCAGAGATTGTGGTGCGAAGAAATGGACAAAGTACCCGTCATTTACCTAAAGATTATAAAAATATATTGAATGCCACTTTAATATTGTTACTTTTACATAATTGTAGAAGTTTTAAGATAATTTTTTACATTTATCTATAATGCAAAATCTTTTACGATTTAACTTACTAAAATTTCTCCTTTATCGGGTCGTTCAACGTCATACTGCACAACAAACTGTCCTATAGCACCCTCATTGTTGCTGTCTTCGTCATTATCAGAGTACCAATGATGAGATTGAGTTTTTTTAAGATTATCCTGAAAATTTTAATTTATTTCAAATCTCCATATTATATAACCAATTACTGTAGTTTTTGGATTATATTTGATGTTACTTACTGCAAATACTCGAGCTAGTCGTTTTTGTTCTTCTAGATCAGGAGTAAATGTTATAGTAGCTTCTTTTTTGTCATCGGACTTTTTGATAACAGCTATTTTGTTTTCTGAAATAATAAATAACATTTAGGTAAAATGATATAGTTAAAACCTTACTGTCTTCTTCACATGCTTAAAAGTACAGAGAGGTATATTTTTTAAATTTCTTACGAGCATCACTCTCCGTGGCATCAATTTCATTTCCAGTTCTGAGTTCAGGCACACGCAGCAATTTTATTTTTTGTGATTCCTTAATATGTACACTAACTTCCATACGAGGCACGAGAGCACCGGGATGTAGATTGATAGCATGATTGTAAACTCCATTACGTCTTACGAGAAGCTCTTCGTAAGTCAAATTAAATATTGCTTTACTATTTGGTTCCACATTAACTGTCACCGTAAAGTGGTTGGAATTACGTGCTCTGTAATGTTCAGGAATGATTAACATAAATGTTATAAAACAATAGTAATGAAAAACTAGCAGATACTATTACTCACTTCGTAGCCACGTGAGCAGCTCCAATTCCTTGAGAAACTGCATCAGAGTATATCTTCTTTGCTTCTTCCTTTTCTTTTACATATGCTTTGTACGATTTTCCACCCAGAGTCCTTAAATTAATATGTTTCTATATATAAATATTCATTAAAAATAATAATAGTGTTTTCGAAATGTTCACATTACTTTTATTTCTTTGTAATACTATTCGTACAGAAATAGAATAATAAATCTATATCGTTAGTGATTTAAGGGATTACTTACTTAGTGTCTTAATATACTTAATTTAGTACAATTCATATCAGGTATATATATATATATATATATATATATATATATATATATATATATATATATATATATATATATATATATATAAGTATATATATATACATGGCCTGTACTTAATAATTATACTTGTAACAACAAATAGATATGAATGCAATTTGATATTTGTAAGCCGATAAGCACAATTGTGGCGACATACAACATGTAAGAGTATTCTCTATATATCAGCATTAACAAGAAAGGATTTTTAGGACTTAAACCTTGCTTAGTTATTTAAGATGCTTATATTTTTTTATTTTATTTATATAATAATATTAATTAACAAATTGACACAGATTTTAAAGTAGAATTTGACAAGACAAGACAAATGATATCTTAGTATTACCTTATATTAAAAATAAATAATAATCGGTTATGTGTGAGTCAAACTCGCACACTGAGGACACCGTATCTATTTCATAATTAAGTACACGGGAAGTACAACTTATAAAACCTGAGAAGCTTTTACTTGCCATCATATGCTTTCATTTTGTACGAAATGAACTACAGATATAAGGTTGTTATTGATTGTTGCCATTTTCGAAATGTTATACTAAAATTTGTTTATACAAAAATTCTTACATGACGAAGCCAGTAATGAACGCTGTGTCTGGTAGCAGTACATGGAATGATGCTTGCTGCGACTGACGTGCTGGGTTCCTAACGTGCGTTATTACAGCGGTATGCGCATATCGAAGGGACACTTCTGATTGAACCAACATTTCTGTCAATTTTATAGGTGGATTTGGTTCTTCTGTAGCCGGTTGTATTTCGGTTGTAACTGTAGCCTATATCGAAACAAATATAAATTTTAATGCTTTGTACCAATAAATGGACTCCAGAGACAAATGAATAATACTCTGACATAAAATGAGAAAAAATATTTTAGCTTTATTTTCATAGCTTAAATTCCTATTAGCTCTGTATCGTATTTTCTGGTATTATAAAGTAAAATTGGTTAAAACTTTACCTCGCTAACATCATCTTCAGTTTTAGCCACAACGATTGTTTCATCTTCAGCTGGTATGGTAGCGGAATTTACACATACGAGAAACACAGCTAGTGTACACAGTATACACAATGGAGGCTTCATTTTATCGATCTGAAATTGATGTGAAAATAATTAAACAAACATACCTACTACCTATTTATTGTTTGCTTTAATCCTATATTCCGAGAAAACTTATGTCGGGCCTTACTTGGAAAGAACAAACATCTTCGTTTATAATTCACATCAATTCATTTGTCAATGTTAGCATAGGTTTTTTACTGCATGTCGTTTTATAATATAGAAAGACACCTATGTAAACCTATACTCAATAGTCACTACTGATACTGATCTGTTTAAAATGAAAGTAGGTAACGTGTATTACTTTAGCATGTATTAAAATTGACGGAAAACATGCGGAACTAGCATAACATCGGCCACAATAGCATCACCATATGCGTGAAAATTACGGCAAGTAATAAGTAGGTGCATCACTTTCATAATTTTGTACAAACATTTTTATTCATTTATGAACGCTGAGATTCTCATACTAAACACATCGATGATAAACCTATAGGTATTATTAACATACGATACTATTGAATATGAAACTAGAGCGGGAGATTATCCCTTGTCCCCTATCCTTATCCCTAATTAAAAGCTTTTATTTAGCTTGCAATGTATGTATGCATGTACGAGCATGTATGTTTGTTCGGGTGGAATCTTTGAGCTCAATTTTGAAATAGATATCTTCAATCAATTGAGCTGACATTTTGTATATACGTTTAGTTTGGATGGCAATGCACGATGAGGTGTGACGTCATTCTAAATCCAATATGGCGGACCATACATGATGACGAAATATGTATTTTTATATACACTTCTACAATATAGGAATCAAAGGAAAAGGCTTGTTGACCTTGAAATAACTAAAAAGTAAAAAATAAATTAAAAGCAAGAAATCATTTTAGAAAAAAACAGCTTTCATTTAAACGCTCGTAATAGAAGAGAATAACATTTTTTATTTAAATTATAACTAATAACTTATAGACTTATTAGTTATTATTAGACATCAGGTTATATGCACTATCAAAAGGCCAAAATATGCAGGCAAATATGCACTAAAAAAGGGCAAAATATGCACGGAATATGCACAATCAAAGAAACATTATTACAATTTACGTTTATTTTCTTATTACATTAATACATTATATATATTTGTATAGTTATATTAATATTAGTTGTATTTTTTTATTATTATTATAACATTAATTGACTTGATTACGATTGCGTCTGATCTATCAAATTTGTCAATTACTTTTTTTATGGGTTCTAAATTCTCAGAGAGATTCTCATTCTCAGAGACACCGCGTATTTCACTAACTACTTCTTTGTAGACAGGTATTTTTTTCTAATTGTGGATTCTTTCGGAATTATCTGATTAGTGCAATATTTCTTAAGGAGTTTCCGGCATACTTCGATATTTAACTGACGACGTTGTCGACTTTAAAAATCACAGTGCCTTTTTATCTTTAACCAAGATTGCATTAATTTTAGTATAAAAATAAATTCAGTGAGACAAAAACAATTGAAACGCCTTAAGCGCGTGAGTGAAGGAACGAGTGGCGTGCGAGCACCTCACACCCACGACGCATTTCACCAACGCGTTCGGCATTCGGGACTCGGGCTTAGATTTAGTTCACTCCCTGAGTTTTTGCGAGGTGGATGTGCGTAAACTATGCACTATCGACGAAAATGTATCGAAATATGCAATAACGCTATAATAATACAATTATATGCATTTGCATATGCAAACATACAAATGCATATAATACGATATCTAGTTATTATATACAATTTATATGATGATAATAGCTTGTCGTTTTTATACTTTAAATTTTATACTTATAAATGCACATACTAACTTTTCGATGTATAAAAATATTATTGTAATACTTAATTCTCCTATCAAAAACCAGTTGAGTATTTTTCTTTTTTTATCTCAAAGTGTAATGGTTGTTACCTACTTCAGAAATCGTGACTTGTAATAAAACATAATTTGTTACGATCGTAGATTAGGATGTCTGTATGTATTTAAGATGGACGCGGTCAATTATACATTATAATTTTAACAAAACATATTCGATATATTATTGAAATTTTCGAAACGACAATTTTTTATAATTATTAAAATGCACAAAATATTTTGGTTGTTTTGTAGAGGAATGTCAAAATAATACTTTATTGCGGTCGGTCGAAAATATATATTATGGATTTTCAAACGACCCAACATTTGCGGGTTTAATTCACTAAACCACTTAGGGACATGTTTTATTTAATGTTAATTTATGTTTGTTGTTTTCAAAATATATTCCTAAGTGACTCACTTAAATAAGTTCTCGTTGAAACTAGTGCTTTTTTTTATCATTTGTTGGATAATGGATTAATATATATTTATAATCTACTATTTCCTTATATAAGGATTGATTATCCTTATAAGATGAAAACAAAACCTAAATGCATGGAAAAAATTTTGATTGAGGAAAATTAATATAATAAATTCGTTTAGGTTTTAAAGGCACAAAAAACTAAGGTCAATTATTAAGCACTTTAATTAATCTTCTATACTATAATAAAACAGTAAAAAATTGTGTCTGTACATCAAATAGTTTTAGGAAAAAATAAGTTATTTGGATATACAGGATAATATATTTAAATGAAACTTTTTTTATTGTATAGCTTTTGAGTCTAAGCAGGAACTAAGTATAATTTATTTTGAAGACTTGCACACCTAATGCAAAACCGTAGTAGTCTTGGATAAACTATGAGAAATAATGAGATGCTATCACAACAAAAATATTTTAACATGATAAGCACTTTCTATGGAAACATGAAAAGCAAGGATCTGTAACACCTGATTCTTTTTAGTAAAAGTTGTTGAGTGTGACGAGTATTTTTCATTGGCATATGAAAATTCAAGATCTGGAACATCTCATGAAGAACCAGCCTTAGCAAAAGTAATTACCTAGAAAGAAATGTCTATGTGTCTAAAACTTGCGAAAAAAGTAATTAATGGCAATAATAAATGTTAATTAAATATTTATCAAGTTTTTTAAGAGATGTGGACGACGACTATTCTGCCACGAGCGCCGACTATCCGGCTGCATACTATGTTTGTATGTATATCTCAATAAAATGTATTGCTTAAATACATATTTTGATTGCTTATTAATATTTTTAATAAGATAATAACACATCGAATTAAAAGACAAAGCAACATTTCCGTTAAAAGTCCGTGTCTAAGATTTCTTAAAAAGAAAATATTTCGATGACGTCAACAATGATTTTTTCTCTCAGATAGTACCCATAGTATTTATGAATTATTCACTCTATACGAATGATCGGATTGGCTTGTTTACAATCGGCTAGTTGGCAAAAGTAATAGTCGGCACATCGCTAGTTTTTTTTTTATATTTACCGCATTGGGCTCTAGCCCGATCTTTAGAAGTTATTCTATATAAAAAGGCAACCGCGGCGTTTCTAGATGTTTTTAATGTTTTCATCTAGAAAATATTGAAAACATCTAGAAATCTAGAAAATGTCTATTTAACACTAGCAGATCAGGTGGATAATAATATTAATAGAAATTGCAACTTAGAAAAAAAATGATCAGCGTGATTTTGACAAAATATATGAATAGAAGGCCAGTGATTCTCAAATTTGACATAATATATAAATCGAAGACAAAATAAATATTTAGAATGGTAGAAATATAAAAGTAATTGAAAATTGGCTGAAAATTTGCGATTACAATAAATCTATAAATGGAAATCGGGTGACTAGGATCGTGATGTCGCTGACGCTTAACGAAGTTGCGAGCGTGTACTAGTTATTAATAACAGACGTAGGTACCTCTAGGTCTAGGAGGCACGTAGACATGTGGCTACTTACTTTAAAAATTGTTTTGATTATTGTTGTTTATAATAATATACCATAAATATGATTTAGTATCTAATACACATACCACAATGATCGGTAGGTACATGATAAACTTCTACTACTATATATATATATATATATATATATATATATATATATATATATATATATATATATATATATATATATATATATTATATATATATATATATATATATATATATATATATATATATATATATATATATATATATATATATATATATATATATATATATATATATATATATATATATATATATATATATATATATATATATATATATATATATATATATATATATATATATATATATATATATATATATATATATATATATATATATATATATATATATATATATATATATATATATATATATATATATATATATATATATATATATATATATATATATATATATATATATATATATATATATATATATATATATATATATAATATATATATATATATATATATATATATATATATATATATATATATATATATATATATATATATATATATATATATATATATATATATATATATATATATATATATATATATATATATATATATATATATATATATATATATATATATATATATATATATATATATATATATATATATACTATTTTTACTAGTATTTTAACTTTTACTCAACTATTGATGGTAGGTAATCTTATTTACACAGACAATTATTATTACCTTAGCACAATAAAATATCTTCATTTGTAGCAACCAAGATGATGATAATCAACTTAAAAGGGGAAAAGGTCGTAGCCTATAACGCCAGTTCGCGATTAACTCAAATAATTTTCCCTACTTTCATGCTACTTGGCCAATGTCAAGTAGTAGTTCAGATATATTTGTTATCAAATAAAGATTACATTAACGTATGTTATTGTAATATCAATATAGTATATATTAAAAAAAAACAATGTTAGAACATACCTACATATATTTTTATATTTATTCTTTGGATCTGTTTTTAATTCCCAATCTATTTAATACATTGCATGCGTAAGCGAAATCTTAACACCAAGAAAAAATAAAGCTAATGAAAAACAGGAATGGAATCGAATCTATTATTTTTAATATTTTTATTTTTGTTTGTCTGTTTGTACGCGAGTATCTTTAGAACCGCTAGATGAACTTCAACCAAATAAGTAATAACAAAAAACTGTCTAAACAAAAAACAAAGGGATTATTGCAAGCATTTTCTATTGACATATAATAATTTAGTATCTTATGAAGAACCTTAATAGCCTAGCGTATGATAGTCCACATATATAAATGAAGATGCGGGCAGGCACGAAAATCACTGAGTTCGCCGCGGTCATTCAGTAGTTTTACCGTTATGTATAAATTATATATAAGGATTTTAGCGTCTATTTTTAAATATTTCTTATGTAAAATATCTATAAGAATTGTTTTAAGTTCTTGCACGCATCGTAATTTCATTAAAGTAATTCTTTTTCCTAACCTGTAACGATATTTTCAGAGCTGGAAAGCAGAATTCGTAATGAATCTAAATATATTATTTATTTTTATATAACTATTTTAACACTTAATTGAAATTAAAAATATAAATTTAATTGAAATTAAAACAATAAATTTTAATATTTCATCATTTATACAAATATTTAACTAGTTAAATATTAAGGCATTACGATCACGATTTAATCTGTTATCGTTAATGAATGGGTAAATACTTAATTGTTTAGAACATTTGCGTTTAGCTCATTTAATTTTGTTTATAAACTAATAGAAATAAGGAACCTTCATGTACAATAATACAATAATATAATTCAATACATATTTGTAGTAAAGTTTTTATTTATTAGAAACAGTTGAAATGATTGTATATACGTATAAAACTTTACGTAGCTGGGCTCGAACCCGCGCCCTTTGGACGACATTCAAAATATTTTTGTTTCCTTTGTGTGGAAGAAACTTTTAAAAGATCTTTAAATAATTATAACTAAATATTATACGCTATAATAACGATGGAGGATTTTGTCTTACTCAAAGGGTGGGAGAATTCATATTTAATAGTGTTCATGTTAATTACGTCATACGTTTAGGGCAGCCCCCTTTTTAGGGGAACGAACGAACGCATTCATAGCATTTATTTCTTGAGAAAAAAAAATAATTCATAAATTTATACGATTGTTGTTGGTTTAGGGAACTATTTTAGTATTAAGTAAGATTACAAACAGATGTTAAATTTAATTACACTTATTAATTAGTAGACAATCGTTTCAACAAGAATAATAAAAGCATAGAGTCGTTTAAGAAATCATTATTAAATTACTCTCCATTGTTACTATTTATTGAACGACAATGAATTGACAACGATTGCATGGATTAAATGACTATGTACTACAAGTATAGATCAAAATCTATCCTTATTTTTTGATGTGAAGTGCTAATTCGCATACCGGCCGGCTCGATGTTACATAAAAGCAACGGTACTCACCGGTTTGTTTATGATCAACGAGATGATTGGCACAATTGTCGCTCACTCTAGCACGTTCCGTCTCAACCGCCTGCTAGAAGGTATGTTAATATAATCTATCGGTACTTGCTGGACCGGCAACAGGCGTGTGTCCCCTCCGTCGACCGACGAGAAACTTGTTATTGAACCACAAGCGACGACTCCTTATATATATGTATATATATTGATATGTATTGATACAAGTATTCTTGGATGACGCTCGTACCAGTGTATACCATAGATACGACGGGGTTTTCCGCTGTGTAAAGAAATATACTAAAATAATATATTTACAGGATGTTTATCTCATTATACTGATAGTTATTAGAAATAAAATATGTATATAGAATAGTAATAATACACAATTGTGATAACAATATCTTCAATAACGTTCGACGAATCAATCTAGAGTTTCATTAGGATAAACTTATTTGTAATCAACCTCAGAAGCTACTCTAAATAATTGTATCAGGAAATTCTTATGAACTCGTCATGAATTAATAGAAATTATGTACTTTTTAGTTATCTATTGTGAAATATTACGAGTATAGAATATACCTTGTTGTTTGATATTGGGGAACCGAATGTTTTAACACTAGGATATCTCTTTCTATCCTGCTATAAAATATCAGTTTATACATTTACAGATATTTAGTATTTACGGTTTTCGGTCTTGAGCCTTCTATTGGAGAAATGTTTGAGCGAATGAAAAACTAATCAAATGCCATTTTGGCATTTATTTTTAATATGTGAGCTAAGGTCCACTTTTATTTAGCTTATTATCTCGTATTCTCTAGCTTGGCCCCTTCTTATGACAATATAAGTTGACTATTTGTGTTACCTCACATGTTTTCGCCATTCTGACTGGGTAACTGTAAGAATATATCGTAGTAGAAATACATTATATGAATTATAAGATATGAGGCATTTGAATCGTGATCCCAAATTTATGAAGCGGGTCAGTCTTTTCTCCAAGATATAAAAAAAGTTGCATTCAAGCAAAATCTATATATATATATATATATATATATATATATATATATATATATATATATATATATATATATATATATATATATATATATATATATATATATATATATATATATATATATATATATATATATATATATATATATATATATATATATATATATATATATATATATATATATATATATATATATATATATATATATATATATATATATATATATATATATTTATATATATATATATATATATATATATATATATATATATATATATATATATATATATATATATGAAATAGAATATTAAATTCTAAGAATAAAATATCTACTACGTGGGATATCATAACTAGTACAACTGGGAGATCGAGAACTTATAATAAGCCGATAAATTAAGAATTGATAATAAAATAGTAAGTAAAAACTTAGAAGTTATATTTTAATTATTGCTAAATATACGGTTAAATTAAATAATACCTAAATATATAGATATATATCTATTGATATAGCAAAATTTTAATAAATAATTATGAATATTAACCATATTTGCAAAAATGAAGTATTTAAATGACATATTATTATATAATAATCTAACTAGATAGGATTCTCTTAAAAATACATATACGATGCTTATATCACAGAACGCAATCATATTTTGTGATTATTATAAGGCTTTTAATGCGTATTTAAATTTGTAACAAATTTTCGTATCAAACTAGTTTTGGGAGTCAAACAAAAGCCGTAATTAATTGTAATAAAATCTCACTAAAAATTAGAAGTTGCAAATATTTGTAAAAACTTTGTAAAAGGTTGCTTTAATTACCGGAATGGGTAGTGACGGATCGCTTTGGGCATCAATGGCCATTTTCGGAATAAAAACGAATCATTAACCTCTTTTGCCCAAAGAATTTTCGAATGCACTATTTTTACTGAGTAGATCTACGGTAGATCTTAAGTTTGCGCCTAAAAAGATAATGCTTGGGACGGCAAGAACGAATAGTGCGCTTGCTGGTTTACTGCTAACCATGTTTAGTATTAGAATGGAAACAACAACGATAGAATCTACTTGCCTCAATCTTAAAAGATAGAAGTTACTTGTCAATAATGAAATTTTTAACTTCGGGTGGGGGTGCCCCGGTGTTTTGGGGTTTCTATTCTCTGGATTGAAAACGACTCTTCCTTATTGCTAAGAAATTTTGCGACAGCTTATTAGATGATATTCTTTTATCTAAAAGACGTAATTTTGATAATTTGACAAGCAAAGTGCCTTTGGAATAAAATTTGTTGAATGTGAAAAACTAAATGTATAGAATTTACTATGCCCAATGTTAAAAGATAGAAGCTTAACTTAAGTCTCAATAATGAAATTTTTAACTTCGATGACTGCAGTGTTTTTGGGAATAACTCTGGATTCGAAACTGAGCTCAGTTGCTTACACTGTTAGAAAAGTGAGACAGCTTACAGACGATATTACTGCTCGAAAAGTTTATTTTTGTTATTTTCATAGCATCTTGTCCTTTGGAATATTGCTTTGTGGCAATGCTGTAGATATTGAATATTTATAATTTAAAAAAGAGCAGTGCGGGCTATTTACAGCATGAGAGCTCGGGATTCTTTGCGAGAAGTTTTTAATAAAGCGGGTATTCTTACGGTTGCGTCACAATACATCTACAATAATATTTAGTTTGTACGTTAAAATATTAACAATTACCTAAAGAACAATAATAAGCACGGTATAAATACAAGGAGTAAAAATAAGCTGATTACACCTAGTTTTCGCCTTCAGAAGGCAAATAAATATAATAAAATTCCACAAATACTGACAGACTTACCCTTCGAGCAACTTAAAGTCAAGATTAAAAACATATTATTACGGAAAGTATATTATTCACTCCAAGAATATTATTATATGGATGTTAGTGTGTGGAGTTAAGTACTGTTGATGCTCATTCGGGAGGCTAACCACAGTTGACTGATACTTATGTTAATTGACAATCGACGACGCCGAAAGTGCTTGCAATTGCCTATTTGAATAAAGAATATTTTTATTTTTGATTTTGATTCAACATATTTTCCATACATTTATATAGGATATATTTTTAGGATATCGTATCTCAAAAGGAAAAACGGAATCGTTATATGATCAGTCTGTCTGTTTGTCTGTCAAGATCATTTTTGTTAAGAAAGCGTGGAGGTGTGAACCAGGTGTAACTAACATCAAGTATCAGGGTAGACCTTACCAGGGCAGATGTTAATTTGAATAAATTTCGAAATCAATCCTATAAAAAGATACGAGTGTTTATGCTAGATGCTTCCTTATAAAATCATTTGGATTATTATTAGTAAAAGGAGTAGAATTTAAAAAAAAACATTTTTCGGATTTTTTCCCTTATTTGTACTGTACCTATGATGAAAGTAGAAGTGATGAGGACCACTTCTTGCCAACTTTCGTAGATTTTGATTACGCGAATTTCATACAAGATACGCTTTTGGTTGTGATTGGCTAGTTTGATTTTTTCTGTACTCCAAGGGAGTACTGACCTGGGTTTTGATATTAACTTCAGCTTGAAAAAGCTTCACAAATGATGTTGACAGACAGACAGACCGACAAACGACCAATTATGTAACTAATCACGTTCTTTTGAAATGTTATACCTACCTACGCCATCACTTTGTATTTCTTTGATTTTCTGGGGTTTACATCTTTTCGAATCACTCTTGTCTTATATTGAAAAAACCACATTATCTAACACAATATCTATATTGTCTTAACCACAATATCTAATTCCACCAATTTAAATTTATAATCTGTCTGTCAATCTTTCTTTCAAGAATTCTCCAAATCATGTGAAATTATCAAGCTAAAATTAATATCAAATACCCAAGTCGATGACATCTTGAAGCGTAGAAAAAATCAAAGTTATAGTTCATCGCAATCTCAAGTATGATTATTTTTTTGTATTTTGTATGAAAATCGTCGTGTTATCAAAACCTACCGGGTACTTCCAGTTGACCTAGAGTTATGAAACTTGGAAGAAAGCATGGCGCGAGTGGTCAGAGCGCTTGGACGGTTTCCGTGAGACGCGGGTTCAAATCCCGCTACGTAAAATTTTTTGGGGGGCAATGTCGGATAACCTCCTCGTGTGCGCACTTGCTGCTGGCCTCTTTCGAATGTGCTTGCCATTCGGAGGGACGAGTAGTGTAGTGCGCCGGTGCACCCTGGGCGGATCAGTATGGAAATTGAAAAACCAAAACAAACAAACGACGATTATGGAGGAGTTTTAGAATCCGCTTCGGATTCGGGAGTTATACGGCGCACACGGCGAAAGCGCAAGCCTGTCAAAGGAGACGACTCTGGTTCGGAAACCGAGGCAGTGCGTAGTTCCAAGAGCCACACGGCAAGGAGAGGTAGGCCTCCGAAAGCCGCTAGCGCTGGACAGACACGAACACGCAGAGATCAGAAGCAAAGTAAGGTAAATTTCGAGAGAAGTTTGTCAGATTGGGTATCACAGCATGTCAGGTCTGCTCAGACGACAGATGCAGAAAGCGCCTTGGCAGAGGAAGATAGGCGAAATACTTCACTGTGTTCTGCTGAAGAGCTGCGCGTCTATGCTGGACAGCGTGCGGCTTCAATATTGGAGGTGGCGACAAAATCCGGCCACCTTAAGGGCACCTATGTACGTAAATTGAAGGAGGCTGCTGCAGCTCTAACCGAAATTGTCGGATCTCTCATCACTCGTACTGAGAGTGAAGAGGTTCGACGAGTGCGAGACGAAAACCGACGCCTGACTGAAGAGGTAGAGAAATTGCGGAAGGAATTGTAGTCCTATAATAAAGACGTAAGAGGACTCAGAGAAGCCTTGGCTACCTCTAAAAATACACCCCAAAATATTTCAGCAATGACCGTCAGCGTTGGTGAAGAAGTGCTGGAGGAGTTAAGGCGCTCTATTGTCTGCTCAGTTGGGAATAGTCCCAACTGAGCATCATAGGATAGAGGCTCGTTTTGCTGGCATCGAAGAGCGTCTCTTGCCCGCAAAAAGTATGCGTCCTCCACTAGCGTCAGACTCTAGGAGGACAACTCGTGGACATCTTCCAACAGCGCTGTCATCCCTGACTACGTCAGAAATAGTGGGGACCGAAGTCGAAAATAGGCGGAGACCGAGGCTCAATAAGACCGGAGGTCATTCAGTGATAAGAGAAAGCGATCCATTGCCAAATTCTCTTTCAGAGCTTCAACCCGGAGACTCTACACTACAACAAGCTCACGTTGCAGAAAACCGAGAAGAGGAGGGTGGTACTTGGACTACAGTGGTTAGGAAGGGCAAGAAAAGTAAAAAGTCTTCCCTCACCCCAGCGGCGACAATGACAGTTGTAAATGTGCCTAGAACTAAATTCCCTAAACCTCCCCGTACAGAGGCGGTTATAATAACTTTGACGGCAGAGTCAATGGCGAAGGGTGTATCCTATGCTCAAGCATTGGAGCAAGCGCAGCAAGGTATTGATCTGGCGCAGTTGGGTATTACCGAAGGCTTAACCGTGCGCCAGGCCATTTCAGGTGCTCGGTTGTTGGAGTTATCTGCCGTTCACTCTGCAGAACAGGCAGATTTACTAGCGGAGCGGTTGAAAGTGGTGTTAGAAGGGGTGGCTGTAGTCACCAGACCTCATAAGAGTGCCACTTTGAAATTATTGGGACTGGATGATTCAGTTACCAAAGAAAAGGTGGCTAGTGCCGTCTCAAATGCTGGTAGCTGTACTGTTGATGCTGTTACAGTGTCTGAGCTTCGCCTTGGCCCCAGAGGTATGATGACAGCGGTGGTGCGGTGTCCATGCGATTGCGCCAAGACAATCGCGGCTAAGGGTCGAATTTTGATAGGCTGGAGCTCTGCCAGGGTCCAGGTTCTTGAGGAGCGTCCTTTGCGTTGCTACAGATGTCTGGCACTTGGCCATGCCAGGCCACAGTGTCCTTCAACAACTGTCAGGGACAATCTATGTTTCCGATGTGGTTGTGAGGGGCATAAGTCTCACACTTGCCGTGCCGAGCCTCGCTGCATGGTGTGCATGGACGCAAAGAGACCATCAGGACATATAATGGGTTCTGCAGAGTGCCGTCCACCACCTGTCAAGGGATCAGTGGCTCTTGAGACAAGAGCACCCTCTGGAGCTGGAGACCATCAGGTCGTAGAGGAAGATGATATGTCATCATAAATGGCTATAAATCAAGCAAGCTTCCTACAGGCTATATCAACCACTCCGCCAGAGCGCAGGACTTACTACTGCAATCTATGGCGGAGTGGAGTATCGATATCGGTGTCGGTCTGTGAGCCTTATTTAGTCCCTCATAATCCGCGTTGTTGGCTGACTTGGACGACTCTGTAGTAGTTTATATCTAGCACCAACCCCAGAGCTCCTATCACGCCTTGGAAAGAGGCTCGGGGTATGTCGTGGTACAGTTGGGAGATTACGTTGTAATTGGCGTTTACTTCTCCCCCAACCGCAGTTTGGCGGACTTCGAGATCTTTCTTGATTCCGTCAGACTTGCGGTTGGTCGACAGTCGCCGAAGAAAAAATTGTGCTTGGCGATTTCAATGCCAATGTCCCGTGCCTGGGGAATTCTATATCAAATACTAAGGGCAAAGCTGTACAGGTGTGGGCTCTCCTCTCCGGACTGTCCCTTCTCAATGTGGGGACAACATTCACTTGTGTGCGACATAACGGGGGGTCCGTGGTGGACCTATCTTTCGCATCTCCATCCGTCGCGCATTATGTAAGGAATTGGAGACTAGAAGAGGAAGTGGAGACCTCGTCAGACCATCTTTATATTAGGTTTGAGATCTCCATTCACCAAGCACCGGTGGCCCAACGCAGGGGCTTATTTCAAAAGTTCCCAAGGTGGGCTCTCAGCCAGCTTAACGTAGACTTAGCTAAAGAGGCTGCTATTGTGGCAAAGTGGAGCTTTCCAAGCGATATGGTGAATGGCCACAATGTTGAAGTATTATCAGGCCAGCTACACAGTAAAATAACAGAGGTATGCGATGCTGCCATGCGGAGAGCCCGCCGAAGACCAACCCGCCGCCAAGTGTACTGGTGGACGACCGAGATTGCTGCACTGCGGGCGACCTGTCATCGGGCCCGACGGGCGTACACAAGGTGTAGACGGAGAAATGGACTCGACCCTGCTCTTGAAAGCCGGCTGCAGGGCATGTACAAAGAAAGCAAAAAGGCTCTGCAGCTTGCAATTAGGCTTGCGAAGCGTAAGGCCTATCAGGAACTTTTAGCGGGTCTTAGCACCGCACGGAAAAAACTCCGCGTGCAGGGTGCTCCTCTAACAGAAACGCTGTCACCGAGTTTTCTTCTACGCCTTGTGGAGGTCCTATTTCCAGAGCCGCTAAGGCATGTCCCTCCTAGAATGGCTCCAATTTCCGAATATGAGGAGGTTTCGGTGGTTCCCTGCATAACTGACGAGGAGATCAATTTGGCGCTCAGGAGATTGAAGGCCAAGAAAACGGCTCCTGGACCAGATGGTATTCCAGGTAGAGTTTTTAAGCATCGCCCTGGGAATTTACCTTAGTGACAAACTTCGGGAAATTTCGATCAATTTTTTTAATGGAAGTTTCCCAAGATGGAAGGGAGGAGGATTGGCCGTCGCAAGGAGGGGCGTCCTCGGACTCCCCCTCCGAATAGGCCAATTTGTGCTGAATGATATAGGCAATTTTAAAAAGTCTGCCTTCCGTCTTAAACAAGGAGGGTAGGTCCCCACCTTCGGGCTCAGTTGGGTTTAGGGGCCCGGGCGGAACCTTGAAGCCCTGAAGCCTTGAAAACCGGTCTTGGTTTTAAAAAAGGGGGGTTTTCCCGGCCGTTTTTGGGGTCAATGCCTTTAAGTCTGCCGTTTCGCTAAGAGGGGGGCCAGGGGGTTTTTTTTGTTTAAATAAAAGGCCCCCAAATAGAGAGTATTTGGGGGGGGAAAAGGGGGATGGCGACGGTGCGGTTGTGGGGTTCCCCCGGGGTTTTTTGGGGCCCCTTTGGGGGGAAACGGTTACGATTGGCTCCGCCTGTCGTCTCCCCGGGTGAGTATCATCTGTTACGGGAGACATTTGGTCAGGCCCCCCCATCCTACCAGGAGGCGGCACGCTTTGGGTGAAACCGGACGCGTTTGTATTGGCCGCATCGAAGCGCTGGGCTGAAGGTCTCTATGCCTAAAACTGAGGCCCCATTTTTCCTGGGGCCCCCCCCCACTGGGTTTGGCCCGGGAGGGGTGGAACGGCCCCGATGGAATCTGGGATAACCCGGATAGCGATGGTTGTTTAAGTCGCCTTCGTCAGCTTGCACCTAAGCTTGTGAAAGCCGCCCGGGGGCCCGGGAGATTACTGCCAAATATCGGAGGGCCCGAATTTTGGGTTTTTTGGGGGGTTTGAATCCATGGATTTCGGCCTGTGGGGGCCGACCTCCCGTTCATAAAAGACCAATTGCGTAAAAGGGGGGGGTTTGAGCTATTTGAGGATACCCCCAAGGGGGGGGGGGGGGGGGCCCCGGGGGGGGGGAATTTCCCTTTTCGTTTCAAAGGGGGGGGGGGACAAAGGGGGGGGTTTGGGGGGGGGGAAAGGGGGGGAGAAAACCCGATCCGGCGATGGAGGGAGGACCTGGGTTTACCGGGGGGAGGGGGGGGGGGGTTTCCCCCCCCCCAACCTTCCCCCCCGTTCCCCAACCTTCCATTTCTTTTTTTGTCCGCCCCCCCCACCCCCCCCCCCCCCCCTTTTTCCCCATCCCCCTGAAAGCGGGGGGGAAAGGGGTTCTTGCCCCCCCCGGTTGTTTCCCCGGGACCCCGGGCTCCGCCCAGCTTTGGGGGCCCCCCCCGGGGGGGGGGGCCCCCCCACCCAAAAAGGGGAAATCAAACTAAACCCCCCCCAACCCTGCCCCCCCCCCCTGGGGGGCCCCGGGGGGGCCCCCCCCCTTAATGCTGGAAATTTTTGGGCAAAAATTTTTCTTTCCGGCCCTTTTTTGCACCAAAAAAACCCCCCCCCCCCCGGAAAAAACCTCCCCCAAAAAATCCCCGGAAAAGGCACCGGCCTTCCTTACCAATTTTTTTTTAAACACCCCCCCCGCAAAAACCCTTTTTTTAAAAACCCAGAAAATTTTTTTAAAATTTTTTTTTTCCTCAAAAAAAAGGAAACCCCCCAAAAAAAACCCCCCCGCCGAACCCCGGGGCCCCTTTTTTTAAAAAAAAAAAAAAAAATTTTTTCTGCCAAAAAAACCGACGATAAACTTTTTCCAAAAAAACTTTTTTCCACCAAAAAAATTTAAAAATTGGATTTTGGGAGTTAAAAAAAATTTAAAGATTTTTACTTTTAAGGAAACGTTGCCAGGTTTAGCATTTAAATTGAATTTAACTTTTCGGGTTTTTTTTTTTTTGTGAGAAAAGGGGGCCTCTTCAAAATCTGTTCGCGAGAAGAAAGCCCGAGCAGCGTGAAACCCGCAGACAAAATTTTGGGAGGCCGACAAATTTTTTTTAAAATTTGGGAAATTTTTCCCCAAATTTAAAACATCATGAGGTTGAAGAGATAATTTCAAAAAAATAAACCCCGGGTTTAAAAAAAAGTTACAAAAGAATCAGTTGTATAAAAAATGCACTTATTTATATTTTTTTTTTAGTTTATCGTTTATAATCTTATATATAGGATAAATTGAAAATATATAAAAATAAATGCACACAATCCATAATTTGAGTAGGACAAAAAAAAATTAACGTTTCTTACATAATGGTTAGAAGGCGAAATGTATTTTCTAGACTAATATGAATATGAAAGATTTGTTTGTTTGCTTGGCAGCAATATTCTCCTAAACTAAAATATCAATTTGAATAATCCTTACACCAACAGAGTTCTTCATTATCAGTGATGGACATTGGCGATAGCATATTCGGAAAAAACGTTAGGGATCCGTATGAAAAGTGTAAAAATTATAAAAAAACGGACGAGCTTGAGAGCGTACAAAAAGCTATATAAAAATGATATATGACAGAATTGTACCTCTGTATAAAATATAAATAAATTCTGCGAATACATTTGTTGATCTCAACAAATGATAAAGTGATATTTACGAAACTATTTTAAGCAATACAGCATTATGCCTTATCTAATAAATACGTTAAATACGTTGTGCGTTTTATGTTTATGAAAATTACAGTTTATAGTATAACATGGATATTTTAGAAGATATTACAGTTTTAAAACACGGGGGCGGCGTTGTCGTGGCATCATGCGTCGCGTGGCTCGTGGCCTATTAGCCGCTTTATACCACCTTGATTTCAGGTGGAGGAGGATTTTTTATATTGAATTTCATCTATCGAGGGAACACAATATTTATTATAATTACAATTAGATTTTTTTAAATATTCGTTGTTTTTGTACATAATAAAAAAGTATACACGAAAGATAAGGAAATCCAGTCATAGGCATACTGTAATATTATAATATTCTACGCATTCACTCACTCACGCACCGAGGGTTACGTACCTATTTCATAATTGTAGGTATTCCGCTGAAATATACTACTTATAAAAATGTATAAACTTAAGTTTGTGGTCGTCCACTCATTTTGTATGAAACGAACTAAAATATAAGTATTTTCTTTTTGTGTTAAACATATTAACTATAAATTATTAATATTTTCCCTTTAGATCTACTTCTCGTCAAATTTCATAAGGTTAGGTAAATGAAGTAGCACTAAGAAGAGTCTACAAAATTTGTGGTCGTATGCACTCATTGTGTATGAAATGAACTACGGTATAAGTTTGTAATAGATTTTTTCTGGGATATATTTAAAAAAATCCAATTTTCAGATTATTCCCTTTGTTTGTATTATAAATTTTAGCACAAAGCCAAATTTTAAAACTATAGGTCAACGTAAGGTGAATTCTAGGTCTTGAATAAGTGACGATTTTCAAAAAATTTGCAAAACATTTAAGCTATAACGCTCCTATCTTTTGATTGCGTTTACTTAGGAGTTTGATTTTTACTGATCAAGAAGTCATCGTCTTGGATATCTGATATTAATTTCAGACAGTCAGACAGGGACAGAGAAAGCTTGGGAGATTTAGTTGTGTCATACGTGCGCTGTGGAAAGGGCTGAAGTTGGCAAAAATCCTGTTTGACGGAAACTTTTTTGATATTTCACAAAAAATAAAAAGTTGTTAATGAAACTATTTAAAAAATAAACAGTATTATTTTATATCCAAGTATATACACTAGATGCTTTGTGCATTGACTGTAGGTCATAATGACATTTTAGTGTATGTGGTTTAAGTATATCGATATCCTAAATTGGATAAATAAAATTAAAATAAATTAAAATTCCATCCTCACCACCTGAACGATTAGCGGAGTACCACCGTGCGTTTCAAAAGAAACTTTCTACCATGTCCGACTGCACTGTGGAACAAACTCCCTGCAGTGGTATTTCCCACCCGATACGACATTGGGGCCTTCAAGAAGCGAGCGTACATCTTCTTAAAAGGCCGGTGACGCACCCTTGAACCCTCGGGCATCATGGGTGTCTATGGGCAGCGGTGATCACCCAACATCAGGTGACCCACTTGCTAGTTTGCCTCCTTCTAAAATAAAAATAAAAAATCCTAAAAGTTATCAACAATTTAAAATGTAGGGACAGCTCCATCGTCGCACTTTCAAGAGTAACTATTTTGCTTTACACATTATATACTCGTATGAAGATATCCTATTGTTTGTCTGTTACTATCGATATGCTCCGACCTTGCACTTGTGTATCTGTGCATGGATATACTAATGTGGAAATAGTGTACAGTCTTCTATCATCTATTTATACAAAGAGAGATAAATTTTATAATATTATACAAGAAGTTTAAAAATTGACTATTGGTAAAGTAATCTAAAAATAGTACACGAGGTAGTATATTATTATTATAACTGTTATTCAATGAATACTATTTATTGATATAAATCCACTAAAATATGCATTAAAAAAAGGTGATTATATCCATGTACTAAACCAAATGAATTCTTATCCAAATTGAACATATAATCATTTAGTTCTGCTTATGGAGAATTAAATTAAATTAAATCGATACATTTATTTTTTGAAATCATGATAAGAGTAACAGTCGTCGATTTATTTATAACCGTTCTATAGAATAACACACATACATTAGATGGGTTAAAAGAATGTAATGTTACAAAATCAGTATAAGAATGAAAATTTATTATATGTACGTAATATGTAAATTGCAAAACCATTCCAGTAAAAGGATAGAAAGGTCAATTGTGTATATCAAAAAGATCAAAATATATTAATACGGTCGGTTAATACATCGATAAATAGAAGCTGAAAAATCTATCTGGACAATTTTTGTTTGTCTTTTTAATTAGGCGTGAATTACGTATAAACAACTATCCAGTTGTTGTTCTGCAGAAGAATGAAAAGATTCTACTTACAAAAGTATAGGTAATACTTTTTTTTGATATAAATATTTTGTGTATCTTAACAAAAAATATTGATTATGGTAATAACCAATATTTAAACTCAAGCTCAAGGTAGAGCCCCTTGGAATGTGACTAACAAACGTTAACTAGTAATAAAATTTCCAACTAGGTTGCAATTATCCAACTTTAATTATAGCAAATTATACAAATCCCAAATATCTCTCTTTGAAATTAGTACGGAACCCCCTTGTAATCATTCTATTGCATTGAATTACTCAAGTTGAACGATTTCCTCTCACTTTTAGTACACAAAAAATACTTACAACTGCAAGCAGGTGCTACTTACAAAGATCCGACAATTATTGCAGTTGGATATTGCCTTCAGCCATGCTGTATTATATTATTAATCAGTGATTTAACATCAAATATGACGATGTCTACGTGGCGCAGGTGACAATAGAAAAACGCCCTCATCAAATTTCGAACATTGTAAGTTTTAAAAGTAGTCACCATACGACTGGCGTAAAGTTTCCTAACGCCAAACGGGTAAAACCAGGACAAAAGGTGTTTTCAAAAATCATGAAAATCAATCCATTTTCCAGCTGAGTTATGTATGGTGAAAACATGAGCTTTTCACCAATTCTGTTAACGAATTATGAGCAAACATTGAATGATACAATGAAGCCTTACAGAAGCATTTACATGTTCCATATATTTCCTGTCACTGCTGCAGAGCCTGAAAGATTATTTAGCAAATCAAAAATAATAAAAAAATATATTGTTTAAAGTGTTAATCCACACATAGGATAGAAAAATACTCTACTTATCGACTTAGACATTTCATAATCACATAAAGCTTTAATTTAACCCAAGTCAATGATATATTTGCGAAAAGTAAGGCTAGGTTATAACCTAGCTTAATCGGGGTTCGTAATTCACGTGCGGGCGGCAGCAGGGTGGGTCGATAGTGGACGTCTCGTTTGCTAGCCCCTCCGTCGCCACCCGTGTCCGTGACTGGCGTGTCACCGTGGAGGTGGAGACGCTGTCGGACCATCGGTATATCCGGTTCGACGTCTCTGCCCAGACCTCGGGCGGCCGTCATCCAACAAATCCGACAAATCCGATTAATGGGTACAGTGGGCGCGCTCTTAACGTTGGACGACGCTCTTTTCCGGCCACCATGAATGGGTCCAGGGGCGAGGGACATGGGGAAGTCTCCGTCCCCTATTCGATGGACCCGAGGTGGAGGCGGGCGCACGGGGTAGTTGAACACCTTGCTACCCTGTGCAGGGGACGAGGCTCGGACGGACCGGGCCAGTACTAGTGTGGGGCTGCGGAAGAATTTGGATTCCCGCGGCCCTGCGCGCACGAGCGAGGAGACACCGGGGTGGTTTTAGTCGGTAAGAGTCCGGCACGCCCCTCCGCCTTTCCCCGGGCGTGTAGTTCATGAGGACTTCACCCTGTTAAAAAAAAGAAGGTTATAACCTAGCTTACGTTATTATAATAACAATTGTTTATATCTTGTTAGTGATGGCAAGACGAAATAGTTAAGTTAGCTGACCATTCTTGGTTAAGACTTGGTAAAAATAAGGAACGTAGGCAATCATTGGAGAAAGCCTTCACGTATGGAGGGGTTCTTGCAATCTAATGTCTTACTTTATAATTTAGAACTTATTTTGTAACTTTAAAACTCAAATGTAAAAAATAAAAGGCATTTTTATTTTTTTCATTTTTTATTTATTTATTGCTTGTTAGTAAAAAGTAAGGTTCGACTTTAATTTATCGCTAAATAAATTGTTTTCGATTTGTTTAAAAATAAAAATATCGGTCAAGTGAGAGCAATACACGCACATCACTTGGTTCCGTACCAATTTCATGAGAGCAGCTTTCTGCTGAGAAAATAACTTACTTAAAGAAAACATAAAAATTTGTCCGCAGCGGGATTTAAACCCGCGCCTCATGGAAACCGTCCTTTCTACAAAAATATATATTTGTAAAGTATAGAGTATTTATAAAAACATTAAAATATTTAATAAAAATAGCATTCTCTCTAGCTAAATGATTGTTCTTTGCAATAATCTTTGGGTAGTGGAATTTTGTAAAAATCTCCCTACAGAGACAACGTAATAACAACGTAGTAACAACAACGTAATAAGTTGTAACTTGTAAAAAGCATATAAGAATTTCGATGCAGCGTAAGGGAGAACAAGTTAGATTTAAATCCCGCTGCGTTCAAATGTTTATATGATTTTTTAAGTATTTTTCCTATCCTTAGTTTGGATTAACACTTTAAAAAATCGTTCAAATATAAAAAAATCCTTATAAAAATTGGCAAACTTAAATATGCGCTTGTTTTGTATTAAATTAACTACGAATATAAGTTTGTACCTTTCTTTCCGTGTTAAACATATAAATTATCAATTTTGAGATTTCTCATTTATATATCTTTAGATTGTGTTTTAGAAGTTTGATTTTGACAAAAAAGTGATCCTAAAAGAATTCCGTTCTATTCCTTTTGAGGTGGAACCCTTGAAAGATTAAAGTACCTCATAACATAAATATAATATAATATATAAATATGTAATATTAATTTATTGAAGTAATAGTTGCACCTGCGAGTTTGTCTACGTGGGAAACTAAATTCGAAAAATTCGATAAAACTATAATTTGTCCCATTACTATTAGTAAGCCGTCATAGATTTGAAGTTTGCCAAATTATATTCATACATATACATTTATTCCTAAGTTCTTTGCATGTAGAACTTGGATCTGCAAAGAATATTTGGATGACAGATCTAAATTCAAAAAAAAGTTATCCAAAGCAAGCTTGCTTTTATTACCTGGTCCACAAATTTTTTAGGCTCTTAGGATTAGTTCTGAACATATTCCGCTAAGAAAATAACATTTTTTCGTGAAAAAAGTAATTTCTCCAAAATGTTAACTGTGTGCAATAAATTGAAGATGTACACCATGTCTTAGTCGAATGTGTCCACAGCCCACACGTGCCGGAGCACGCCAAGATTTGTTTCTTCGTTGTATTATAAACTATATATTGGATGTGGGTGGTGGGTGGGTATTTTCAATGATTGCGGTCTAAGCCTCATTCTATGGACACTAAATTGTTGTATACTTACAAGTTTACTTATTGTTGTACACTTAGACTATTTTTTGTTTAAAGTTTGTTTTAAGAGAACTATGGTAATGATATTTTTGTATATTGTTTACTTTTTTCTAAATAATAAAGAAAAAAAATAACTTACTATAACCCTGTTAAACCCTGCTATGCAGGTTATATCCAGATCATGTTATATTTAAATTAAGGTTAATAATTTTCAAGTTCTATTTATTAGTCCACGAGGTTTGGACCGATATAATTCATTTTACTTTATTTTGGATGCCTCCCATGCACCAGTTCGTTTGTTGAAACCAGTGTGACTTCAGTACAATACGCTACTATCAGCATTTGGTCATCGTCGTCGACCTGGGTAAGCTGTTTTCTGTTTTCTTTTCTTGGTTTTCCATTTCTAAGAAGCCATGTTTCGCACTATAGACCGCCATGTGAGGGAATTGAATGTGGGGTGGATTTCCCCGAAAGTATTCTGGGGTGCTATTGTTAAAAATGGCGGCATTCTCATCCTCGAGGACTCTGAGCAGGTCTTCGTTCTTAAGCTCCAAGATCCTTCTGTTTTGTTACAGGTCACCAGGTTAATTTTTATGGTTTCCCTGATGATTGTGGTGTATATCAGTTCTCCGTGCGTTGCGTTGCTTCGTTAGCTAGGGACAGGTTAAGTTTTATGATCTGTCTTTTAGCAGCTCTGGTTGGTTTTGCTAGTGTTATGGAACCTCTTGTCTTTGACTTTTCCTCGATGTTTTTTCATGCATCCGTAGCTATTCTCTCTTGTAGGCGGTTTGCGCCTCTTTTCCTTGTGAAACTTGATCTTCTTTTTCTCTTGTTCATGTCTATCAGGAAATGTTCTTTAGGAAAGTCTGACTTTTCTTTTTTTGTCTGCTCTCAACGCGACACTTAAGGTTTTTAATTGTACGTTGTTAGTTTCTTATGCTGTCAAGGAGCTCAGGTGCTCGAGCACTTTAGCCTTAAGATAGGCTGATCTCTGCTGTCAAACAGGAGAATGGTTTTGTTTTCGTGATTCCCTGTTAGGTTAGGTTAGAGCAGGAGCGGGAGGCATCATCCCGGTATCTGAGGACCCGGCAAGGTCATATCCACCGGAATAAGAGCGGGAGCCGCGTTGGAAACAGGGAATTCCCGGCTGGCCACACCATCGGCCGGCCGGAGGACGATCGAGGCAGTTCGTCCAGTTTTCCGCCAGTGGTTGGCGAGGCGTCACGGCATCCTAACCTTTTGCACCACACAGGTACTCCCGAGGCACGGTTGCTTCAGGAGATACCTGTGTCGGATCGCCGGGAGGGAGCCCAACGCTCGCTGCCACCACTGAGACGACTGCCTAGATGAGACGGCCCAGCACACGTTGGAGGTGTGCAGTGCCTGGGCGCGGTTTGCGCGACGTTATAGGGGACGACCTCTCTCTTCCGGCCGTGGTCAAGGCCATGGCCGGTTGCGAGACGTCGTGGGACACGATCTCTTCTTTCTGTGAGGCAGTGGTGCTCGAGAAGAAGGCGGTGGAACGGGCGAGGGAGGCAACCGCCAATCTCACCACCCACCGCAAGAGACCGGGTCGCCGGAGGGCGGTACACGACCGCCGCCTTGGATAGTGAAAGGTCGGACGGTGACGGTGATGTGGTTTAAAACATACTTGGATCGTAAGTCCCAGGCGCTGCCCTGAGCTCGTCTTCTTATAACGCGGCCCGACACCCACGGTGAACCTATGGGTTGACAAGTTGTTTCTTCTTCTTCTTCTTCTTAGCATTATCCCGGCCTATTGCCAGGGTCTGCTTTCCTACTTAATCTACTCCACTTTACATGGTCTTGAGCATACTCCTTTTATTAATATGAAGAAAAATAATCATGGGTATAATTTGCGGCCGCTTCCCGGAGTTCGTCGGGGCGAACCTGGAGCCGACGCTGGGTGTTTCAGCATACGGGCCGTCGGTGATGAGGAGCTGAGCAGGCGGGCTCCCATCGGGCTAGATTCCGAACATAATACAGCCGAGCAATCATCCTTATCATCATCATTATCACCTATTTCATCAATTCATTCGTTTTCATCACCTTCATCATCAAATAGATCATCTATAATATCACCTACATCTTCATCCGTTCAATCAACACATAACTTGATTTTGGAGGATGTTGTGCAGGAGGCAAATGCCAGTGTACCTGCACCCACTTTCATAATTCCTAAGGTGCGCTATAAATGGAGTAAAGAAATGAACGAATTTATCTTGCGCACATATTTACATCTTACATTACTAGATACTGATACCAACGCTTACTTAATACCATTACATACAAAAGAAAATAAAATACAAAAGATATTGAAAAATTTCCGCATATGAAAATAACCCGCCAACGTATTGGAGACCAAAGAAGAGCCATAATACGTAATAAGTTACTGCCACAAACTACAATAGAAAAAATTTACGAAGAAGTTAAAAAAGCACTAGAAAATGTAACGAATACAGACCAACACATTCAGATAAATAATAATATATTAATTTCACAGGATGGACGACGTATGAAATGGACTGAACAATATAATAAAGCTCTAATAAAAGCATATTTCAGAATAACACGTCTGGAAACTAATAGAACATACCTTCATCAAGATTTTATTACCAAATTTCCACATTTGTCTCATATTTCAGAACAAAGAGTAGCAGACCAGAGAAGATCGATTGTTAAAAATAAGCTTCTGTCAATGCAAAAAATAGAAGATATTAAAACGGAAATAGCATCAGAACTACAAATAGAAACTCAAAATAGTCAATCTGAACTTAATGTAGTAACTATTAACAATACAGTCAATGTAGATGTAGAATATATTGAAAATTCTACCAATATTTTACAAAATAATACAGATACTTGCAGTCCAGAACAGTCAAATCTAATAGAAAGAAATACAGAAATCGACAATACATTTAACGAGTGTTTAACGTACTTCACAAATACTGAACCTACTAAAAGAAATTATATACCCAGACAGAGATCATCAAAAAGATTATCTCGAATAGTTGAATATATAAATACAATATTTTTACCAGAAAATATTAGGAAAGATACAAGTTTTAAATCATTTCAAACAATAATATATTGTGCTGCGTGGACTGCAGCGAAAATTAATGGCGCGAAAATAAAAATTATACAAGATACCACAGTTAAAAAATCAACTATAAAGAAACCCAAATGGCAGATCCGACTCGAAAAAAAAGTGGAAGATTTGAGAATTAAGATTGGTCGATTAACGCAATTCATCCAAGGTAAGAGAAGCAAGAAAATAATTCATCATGTTAACTTAATTAAAAAAAAATTATAAGATACACTCTACACACGAAGAAGCGAACACACAACTGTTACATTTTCTGGATACGCTTAAACAGAAACTTACACTTACAAGCAGCCGATTACAAAGATACAAAATATGTACATTACGTAAAACACAAAATTCTCAATTTATTTGTAACGAAAGACAGTTTTATAGGAATCTCAAAATTTCAACTACAAACTGTATTGAAAATTCAACACAAACTACTCCTACAGGAGATGATTTTCGTACGTATTGGGCCTCTATATGGGAAAATCCCGTTACACATAATTCTAATGCGGACTGGATTAATTCTGAACAAATGCAATATCAGATTAAAACAGATATGCAATTTGATAATATATCTCTTGTTATATTACAGTTATCAATAAAAAAATTAAGTAATTGGAAAGCACCTGGTTCTGACTTTATTCATAACTTTTGGTACAAAAAATTTACACATATACATAAAAATCTTCTTAAGCACATTAATAATTTTATTCAAAACCCACATGTTATGCCCAAATATGTAACAGATGGAATCACATATATGATCCCAAATGATTCTAATAATCTTAATGATCCCTCAAAGTACAGACCTATAACATGCCTGCAGTCAGTATACAAAATAATTACATCTTGCCTTACAGAAACAATTTATAAATAGTTAGATGATAATAGTATTCTCACAGAAGAACACAAAGGTTGTAAAAAGTTAAGTCAGGGTTATAAAGAGCAATTAGTTGTAGATTCTGTTATATTAAAAGAAGCTCAAAAAAATAAAAGAGACATTTTTACTATGTATATTGACTACAGGAAAGCTTATGATTCAATTCCACATTCCTGGTTATTACAAGTGTTAGATATCTATAAAATACACTCAACAATTAAAAATTTCCTGAAGAAAAACATGAAGGATTGTACTACAAGATTGAAATTATCAACGTTAGATAACTGTGCTATATCGTCTAGGTTTTCCCAGCATAACTTTTAATATAGCCCTTTGAGCACGTTCCAAAACAAGCAATGTAATGCTGCTGGTACCTCCCCATACTAAGATGCAGTAGTTTAAAATACTTCTTACGAGGGCATAATAAATTGTAAGTAGTGTATCAGGGTCAGCTAAAGTTTTGAAGTTTTCTAAATACGGGAATTAGTTTACGTATACGAGACGATACGTTATTGATGTGTAGTGACCAGTTAAGGTTAAAATCAACAGTAACACCCAAGTATTTAATATTACAAGTACGAGGAAGTTGAGGACAATTGCAGAAGTTCTGAATGGTACAAGTATGCGCTGTGATAGAAAAATCAGGTGGGGGCTGAGAACTGGGCCGGTGAGAGAATGTGATATATTTAGTTTTATCAATATTGATCGTAAGAAAATTGTTGTTATACCAACGTGTCACCCATCCTATAGCATTCTCTGCATGCTGTTTAGCCTCAATCCAATCACGTCCGTTGACTACTAGTACGGTGTCATCTGCATATGCAACAATTTTGCAATTAGGTAATGACGTATTGCATAGGCTATTAACATATAATAGGAACAGCGTAGGACCCAGTACACTTCCCTGTGGAACACCAAAAGGGACGTATGCCTTGTCCCTCTCAAACTTATCTATTTTGACACACTGAGAGCGGTTTGTTAAATAAGAGCGAAAAATTTCCAGTACAATACCTTGTATTCCTAAATTATACATTTTCTCAAGCAAAATTGGTATTGAGACAGTGTCGAAGGCCTTAGATAAATCAAGGAAGATACCGACAATTTTATCTTTGTTATCTAAGTGTTTGGCAATAGTTTCAGTGAGCGACAAAGCAGCGTCTTCTGTGGATTTATTTTTAGCAAAACCAAATTGACTGCCGGCAAGAATGTTACAATGATGAAGATAATTCGTAAGCCTTTTGTTCAATAGCTTTTCCAAAACCTTTGAAATCATAGGAAGGATCGATATTGGCCTATAGTTGCCAACATTAACTTTTTCTCCTGATTTGTAGATGGGATGTACCAGTACCTGTTTAAATATATCCGGGAAAACACCAGTTGAAAACCATAAATTGAATATATGCGCGAGAACAGGGGCTATGCTGGTGTTAATTTTTTTTATTAATAAACTGGGTATACCAACTATACCTGTGGCAGAATTGTCTTTCAAGCTCGCTATTGACGATTGGATCTCATCATTATTGGTGTTATAAAGTACCATTGAGTCTTTACAAATATATGGCTCAGGGGAGTGATTGGAATTCACAGAACTTTGATTTGTGGACGCTTTATTAAGTATAGCAATGGCATAGGTTGCACCAACACCGGCAAAATAGTTGTTGACATTATTAACAGAAGCACGAGGATCATAATTTAGATCGAGTAAGGCAGTGGCAGAAGGCGAGGGCTGCTTCATGGAGGTTATTTTCTTGATAGTGTTCCAAGTACCTTTGGGGTTGTTTTGGTATTTTTGAAATTCTCGCTTCTCTCGTAAATTGTCTTCAATTTTTTTAACAAATTTGTACAAAAATTACGATATCTGGTGTAGGTTACAATGCAATATCGCATTAGCAGGATCACGTTTACAGTTTTGGTGTAGTTTGTCACGCTGTCTAATACAGCGTACAAGTCCCGGGGTCAACCACGGTTTGATAGGACGTTTTCGATGTGAAACTATTATTGGTTTAGAATGTGTAGTTATGGATTCAGAGATTGTATTAGTTAAGAGTGTAGCTGCTACATTAGCGTCGTTAGCATTAACTATATAGGCATAATCCATGTCAAAAAGTTGTTTAATTAATGCCGGATAGTCTATTTTAGAGAAAGTTATATTAGCTTTTTGGCGATTAATATTACACAGTAAACATAAGATCAATGGGGCATGGTCAGTAACATATGAGTCTAGGATATAAGTAGTTGCATGTTTGTTGGAACGCAGCATTACATGATCAATACAACTTTCATTGCGAGTTGATAAAGTATGAGCGCTTAAAAAACCGTGGAATGCCATCATGTCCAAATATTTGCAACTGTTAGGGTCAGAACTATTTGGAGCGATGTTAATATTCATGTCACCGATTATCGCTACTGATTTTACCCCTTTCAGGGATCCCAGACATAAATCCAGGCTATCACAAAAACTATTTATATTTTTGATAGACGGTGAACGGTAAACTGCTACTACAGCATATTCATTACCATATTCTAAGATGAGAGAGCTGGCGTCACGTAACGTCAATTTAGCAATTGAGTGTTTTATAAGAGATTTAATGTAAATAACGACACCGTCGTTTTGGTTGTGGTAGTCTGGATAATAAGAGGAATATCCATCAATGCTGGGTAGATTTGCTGTTGTAGACAACCAACATTCCGTAAGGATAATAAGATCAAATTGAACAATGAGTCTTTCAAGAAGAACAGTAAAAGCATCGAAATTACTAGGTATGCTACGAATATTTGTATGTATTATGGTTAGGGCAGTCTCAGTAGTATTAATATGATTAATAATATTTTCCGGAGTACATACTATTGCATCAGACACTTAAACTGAGTCAATGTCATTAGATATATTTTTTAAAGAGAACATTGTAATGGGATGGTCCACCGGAACATATCTTTGGTAAATACGTAGAGTACATTTCCTGATATTTTATATGATATGTAAAATAAATCAAAATAGTAGTTGTGAAAACGAGGCAAGTGTGATTGTGTAAATTGTGTTATGATAGGTTGTAGTATGAATTGAGCGAGTATTGGAATAATGGTGTTGAAAAATGTGTATTTAGTGTAATCACAGGTACAAGGTAATTTTTTTATATACAAATCAAAATTAATTATACGGTTAACCCCAACAAGTTCCAAAAAATAGCAAATATTACGAAATAATGACATGACAAAGTAAAACATAGAAAAGCGTTATTCAACACGTTATTAGCGTGATATAGTCATAATTTTATATACATTTAAAAAAATTCGGACTGAAAGCATTAATATATCCTGTAACATCATAAAATCATACAAATTATTTGTTTAAAACATTTTAATAAAAAATCTCAATATACAAGTAAACATAAAGTAAAAAATACACTATAGGTACACACAGAGGCACATTTAACCGGCCACTTATTTAAAATTCCGTATCGTTTGTTAATGTTAACTTACGCTTTAAGTGCTATACTTAAGCTCATAAGTGGGTTTAAGTGCAAATCAGTCACATTTTTTTGACTTGTGTGGATTCATCAATAATGAGTTTCGTCGAAATTTTTACATTCTCTAGAGACACGTCTGTGCCGATACATTTGTTTTTAAACGTTACTATACGATTTCCTCGATTGATGATTTCTAAGAGATAGCGGTGCCGTGACTTCATTTATACCAAAAAATTACCCCTGGACGCAGCTGGAGCAGCCAAGGCCGTGGCAATTGTAGACGCTACGCACAAGAGCCAGCGTAGCATTGGCCAAATGCTTGGATATCCACGAACCACTACATAAGATGCTATTCAGTGATACAGAGAGACTGGTTCCTGCTCTATAAGGCCAAGGCAAGGTCATAGAAGGTGTAGGTACTTCAGAGAGATATGATCATTATGTCATCTCGAATGTTCTCCGGAATCGGTTTATAACAGCTTCTAAATCTCGTGACCGCTTGTTTGAAATACCAAATGTAAGCGTTATCCTAAAAACAATTAGAAGAAGATTAGCAGAGAGGGATCTCATTGCGTTTCGACTAGTTCAAGTTCCACAACTTATCGCAACTCACAGAATTGCTCGAGAACATTCAAATTGGACTTCGGAACAATGAAAGGCAGTTCTCTTCTCTGATGAATTAAGAATTGCTTTACTCTTTGGCGACAATTTTGTATTAATGCACGACAACGCTCGAGCACACACTGCGAGAATCGCCACCGATTACTTGAATAAAGTCGGCATTCAGCGCTTAGCAAGGCCAGATGAATCCGATTTAACATGCATGGGATAACCTCAAAAGACGGATTTGGAATCGAACACCAGCTCTGACTACTAAGAGTAAGCTAAAAATTGCTGCTGTTGAGGAATGGCATAACGTTGGTAGACTTTGAAATTGATTGCAAGAAGTCATTAGGGCAGAGGAGGAAATACACATCATTAATTCAATAGTTTTAGACAATTTTTTTTTAATTAACATATCGTTATTATTTACAAATATATATACAATTTTTCATCATTTGTAAGAAAACTGCATATTATATTTTATCTCGTTATGATTTATTTTTTGTCAAAAAATAACTATTTAACAATATACTCAAGCTTAATTTTATGTTGTATAAATTAATCCAATGTTATATTGTAATAAAATTAATTTATCTCCTATAGAATTTTAAAAACACTTACAAAAGATAGCGTGCCAGTTAAATATGTCTCTGAGTAGTTATGATACTTATGATATTTACAGATGTTGTATTTATATTTTATTTGTAAATATTTAAATTTGATAAACTTAAGTATATAAAAACTGTAGTAAGGCGAAATATTTACATGTTCACAGTGAACAATAACTGTTGTAAGGCATAAATTTTCTACATTTGTGGCTTTCGCATAAACAATGTTTTCTTAGGTTGACTATAGCATTAGAAGAAGTATTCATTATTGTATTTGCACCATAATCAAAAGTAATTTCATTTCCAGGTAATATATTAGTAGAGCTAAATATAGACAATTTGGGTATTGGATTATTAGTTCTAACTGGTACTATTTCAGTATTAGGTTCACAACTATGATTTATATAGCGCCCTATGTTACCAAACTTGCTAGGATCTACAAAAGTTTGAATAGTTTTATTGTTCACATGTTCTTGGAGGCAAAATATAAAATTCATTTTATTATGAATTTCATTCATATTGTGTCGGTATAAGGCTTGTGAGTTTGTTATTATTTCTCCTGCATACTCACATATAAATGTGCCTTTTATAATAAAGTCCTTTGTAAATAGACCTAAGCCTTTCAGTTCATTAGAACATCTTTTGACAAACATATTTTTCAGTGGCCCATTTTGAACTAACCTGTTACCACATTGCCCAGAACATTGACAAAATTCATTGCATTCAATAATTGGAAACTCTTTATAACATTTACTTTTATTTATTTTACACAAAACTTTATTTGTATTAGGTTCTTGAATATAAATATAGTTGGCACCACCCGATATTTTAAGACAATAGCAAGAATCTGCCTCGCACTTCCCCACACATTCACAACAATGTGTCAGTTGAGAATTAAAATTTTCCGACAAATCATTGTATTCCTTGCTATTTTCTACGGGACCAGGTATATTTTCATCAACATAAAATACTTCACAATCTGTGTGTGAGTAATCGTCAGACATATTTTCTTTTCTTAAATAAATAACGTTTATTATAGGTTATAACCAAAACATAAACGGTAAGGTACACTTAAATGAAATTAATCAATGATCTGTATAGTTATTTAAATTTTTTTTTTTATATTTAATGGCCTGATATTGCGATGATATTTAAAATATAATAATATATATACATCATTTCTTTATTTAACAACAAATCCAATTTAGAAAAACAGTCTACAGATAGGATATATTCACTTGACACCTATTGTGACATCAGTTTTCTAATCGTTATATCGATATTTTTGTTTATTTTGACGATTATTTTAAAAACCTTGAAGTAAAGTTTCAATGATGTCATAACCATTTTTTTTTTTATTTTTACCCTCAATAAAACTACCCCAAAATCATATATTTATTTCTATTATTAATAGCATTCAACAACTCCATTAAATTATGAAACATGCTAGTTACATAATTTCGATAATAATTTTTCAATTAAGTCCTAAAAGTGAATTGCTTGTATGAAAATTCATGAAAGTGAGAATAATCAATTAATTCATTTTAATGTTTATTTATTTGATGACCATAGACGTAGTATACACATGTCAATGTGACAGACAATTTTTTACCTGTTTAATGTAGTTGTCAGTTGAATTATTGTGTCGGTTGTCTGTGCACGAAACTGCGGTCGCGCAGGCGCAGTATTATGACGTGACGTAATTGTCCATTCATACTTTTTGTTCATTGAATGAGACAAATATTTTATTGACCAAGTGTTGTGTAAATCAAATTACAACTGTTGCTGTCTAAGTCAATTCCAACATGAGTTATAATTAGCTCAATATTCCAGTGAAGTGATTATTAGTGTTAAGAAAACATAAAGTGCATTCATTGATAAAATAAAACACACGTATAGAGCACATGCGCAATGCGAGAATTAATTCATTCGGTTTAAACTATGAAAAACAATACGGAAAAATGAATTTACCCTTTTATTTTCTGGTGGCCACATTGAAATTAACTAGTTACTTGTAGCTTGTTAAAAGCAGGCTCAAGTAGAACATTACGACACTCCGGAAGTGGCGGGACAAGCCGGCCGAGGGGCTCGTTCCGAAAGAGATAACAGCGGATGAAAGAGATAAACAGTTATGGATTTAACATGGCGGACGAAACGCGTAAAGTGCGAGTAGAAGAAAGATTGAAAATTAAGATTGGTACGTATAATTTCTATTTAATTTTTAGGCTTATATGTATCTTATTATTTTGTGCGAGTTGCTTTAAATTATTATAGGCTTGTCGTGTTTTACTTTAAGTGACAAGTGAGTTGTTGTCAGTGAGATGAACAGGTGGTACTACAGATCTCTTGAGGTTTCCTGTCTAGATATAAAAGGATATAGTGGATTAACGATTTTTACAGGAATAAATAGGTATTTTTTAAAGAGATTTTCTTAAAGTTCTTTTTAATTATTTACAGTGCATGGGCTAGGGTATTCTTTGTTTTTGTCATTGATTGCTTTGACAGTTCGCGCAGTTTATGAATGAATACCGTGAACACAATGAACTCGTGCTAAGATCACATTAGATTAGATATCTGGTGTATACTACTATATTAGTCACATTAGTTCTATTTACATATATTAAAGTAAAAGTATATATTTTTTCAAAATCATTCTTGTTATGTGTTTACATTTTATTACAAATATACATTAAAGCCTATAAGATATTAAAAAACATTAACCAATCTATTATGTTACCTAATGATTTTAAAAAACATGAATATATATACATATAGTAAAAACACAATAATTATTGACTAAAATAATGTACTGAGTACCATATATAGAATGTTATTAATATATATATATTTTTATATATATATATATATATATATATATATATATATATATATATATATATATATATATATATATATATATATATATATATATATATATATATATTTAACATTGTTTTTTTTTATTTTGATTCATATATTGTAATACTCTGTAATAAGAGATTAAAATGAATAAATTAAAAAAATTGCATATATTTTACGGAAGAGAATAATAAGAAGATATGTGATTTATCAAAAATAATTTATTCTGCTACTTTATACTTAACTAAAACTGAGTGATGTATTGAGACAATTTGGATTGAATAGAAAATAGTATTTAAAAATTATGGTTAAGAAAACCTTGAGTATACCATTATAAATAAAGTAACAAAAGCCCCAAGCCTCAACTATCTCATGTGTGCTAAAAAAAGTTATTTAAAATTGGCTTTGTTATAAGGTAAGAAAAAGTTGTATATCACAAAATTGTCAACAAAGACTTTTTGCATACATTTCACCCCAAAAATGACTATTTCTGTGAAATGGCAATTCAAATAGTTGGAGGAATTACATTCTATATGCTTTTATTATGCATGCCTATACCACAATTGTGGATGTTGATTTGTAAATATTACTCACTCACAAAAAAGGCAGGTTGGCAGGTCTTTATTTATTGAAATTACCAAAACTATATTTTATTTTTACATACTGCTGGTTATATCATATAATTATTGTGCAGTACTACATACCCTCTTGAATCACTGAAATTCAAATAAACTTAGTTGCCAAAGTTGCTATAACTTCTGATCCAAGAGTCCATCGCTGGAAAGCGTCTTTTGAAAGCAAAATTATTGTCTTTCCAAAACCCTTGTCTTCGTCTGTGTGCAGCAATTAATAATAATGTAATTTTGTTTCAGATTATAATAATCTCGAAAAAAAATTACATAGTAAAATGACAATGATAGTATATAATAGACTATAACTTTGTCTCACATACGTCTTTGATATTAATTACTGTTTACTAGAAAAAATCTAAAATGTTGTGCTGTGACTTGTATCTTTTTTGGCACACTTGGAATCAATGGGAACTTTTGATATAGGGTACCCTGTTACAAATGTCTCTACTAAATATCAGCTTTGTGTATTGAAATGTTTATTTTGAGCGGACTAATATAAAAAATATTTGTGATGATGTTTATAATCAATTTTGTTTCTCTTGAATTATGGTACATCACAGACTTAGGCTAACATAGTGCTTTTTTGAAAAAATTATACACTAAATTTATTTTTATTGTTAATTGTCGAAATAATATGATAAGTAATATATAGTAATACATTATGACAAAAATGAATAAATGTAATTCCTCTTATATACATGCGTTTCTTTTGTTATATCATATTGTTAAGCGCCAAAATTAATTATTACACAAAATACTGATGATTGATTCGTGTCGGTAGCGGCGCGAACTCATAAATCTAAAGATAACGCAAAGTGTGTCTGACGCGATAAGGGTGCAGTATGCCTTCCGGGGCGTGACCCTAGACCCTTTCAACTGTGCTGTTAGATATAACATACAATGAACCTTAACTCATAATATCAGAATGCTACTTTCATACTAAAACTTATATTTAAACGTCATATTTATGATAACCTTATTTATAACAGATGTATCGTAATGTTATTTTTGTGATTCATTATTAAACTCATGATAGATACTATTAAATACTATTTTTAGTGTAACCTATATTTCCTTTTTAATTTCTAATAACACCAAATTAATAGAATGTACTTGATAATGATACAATCGTTGTAAACACTTGTTAAAGAGGCCAACTCCTCACTAAGTCTGCTATAGAGGAGGATAAATAGATATTGCGATTTTTTTTATAAGAGTGATTAATTAAGTTACTAGACTTTTTATAGTATTATTAAGATTTACCGATGTATCATCTACTATCCAATAAAAGTTTGTGAGTTGTTTAAAGTGTTTAATAATTTAATAATTTTTAAGAAATATTTTAATATTTGACATGAACATTCACATCACTAAACTTCAGTTCCTCTGAGCATATGTTTATGAAACATCACTCATTGTCAATCTTAATCAAAAGACAAAACTTAAAAAACTTGTATAATATTATCTTTATTTCACTCCTACTATTTAAAATAGTGTGAAAATGACTTAATTCTGAGATTAAGAGATATGTACAGAAAATACCAATAAATTTTAACAATATATATATATATATATATATATATATATATATATATATATATATATATATATATATATATATATATATATATATATATATATATATATATATATATATATATATATATATATATATATATATATATATATATATATATATATATATATATTAAACATACATAAAATTATTGTAAACTTCTGTGTGGGTTGTGGGTGTCAGCGATAAACATAGCAAGTTTATACTTTATGCTTATGGTAACTTCCGTTGAGTCTGTGCCTTATCTACACTGCACCTTTGTTCCTGCCATTACATAGTTAACCCATCCAAATAGGCCACTGCTAATTGAATCCTATTACTTTTAATGAGTTAAATGATTCACCATTCAACACCTTTTGTAACAACTCTGATACAACAAGAATATTTTAATTATAAAGTAACCTGTAATACTTAGTTACTGTGTACACTGTAAAAAGCACAAACAGTCTATAGGTATCTATTAAATTAGATCATACTAATAAAACATCAATTAACTAATTTATGCTAAAAAAACCTGATATAGCAAAATTACTAAAAAAAAATTTATTAATATAAATGTTACAAGGTAAAATTATAACTGAAGAGCATTATAATTTAAAAAAAAATCATCTTATTATTAGTAAGCTATAAAAATTTCAACAAGTGTAACACTATAATCTATTTATGGATGTGATAATTATAATGTTATTTAATCCAAAGTTTATTTTGAATTAAAGAGTAAAACAGTATAGTACAGTTTATGATATGTGGATAACATATCATTCATAACGACCCAAATTGAATTAATGAACGCAAAATTGGGTGTGTTAAGTTTACCTACCTACCCTTACGCGAAAGATGCTTAAGCTAAGCGATGTTTAAAAGAGTAAGAACTGTAATGGCGACAATGACAAAAACTAATGGTTTACTTAGTCCTTATTATTACTACTTTAGCAAATTATTTCGTCATTGCTTTCATTTTTAAATCGACATAAGCACTTGGTGGTGCTATGTGATAAAATTGACAATGATTATTTATCTAAGTTATAATATAATATTCGTAATAATGTACGTTTGAAGCGCTATCAAATTATATCATCTTTCTTTTAATATAAATTAAGCCTTTTTGTTAATTTCCACTAATTCGCGTATAGTTTTTAATCTATTAGTACAGAATATTAAAGAAATGGAAATGAAATAATTTATATATTGATATGCGTGTAGTGAAATGATATGATATTGCACAGTGACATGCCGTCAGCCGTGTCGTGACAGTCGGCGGCGGGGGGTGTGGTGGTAGTTACCGCTGTGTCTGCGATAGACCACACTCCATGAATGGGGCGGGTAAACGTTTTCCATTCAACCAAACCATTCATGGAAACTCGTCCCCCCCGTTAATGAAAAACGCTCTCATTTATCGTCGTTCGTTATCGATGTGCATTCTCGCCTTAACGTTTACTCACATGCCTCACAATATTTCCATTCAAAAGGATTATCAATGATAAGATTACCGTACACCTCGTTATCAATTCTTGCCATCGTTAACAAATGCAACTGTATGAATTAGCAACTTGTATTTGCGAAATTGTTTTTGTAATTATCTTTACGGGCGTGTCTTGAGGGGCAATGGCCTCGATACTATGTTCGCAGTTATTCATTCTCCACCAATTTTGGTTTTATGATGAATTTACATGAGACGTTAAGATTTCACTTTCAGTGCAATACTATAAACTGTCAATAATTATTTAGTAGTATGTACATTACATATATTAATCTGTGTGATACATTACCTTGGTGTAAGTACCTCGTCAACTTGAAATTTCTCGTCTCTTAATAAAGGAAAGAAAGATTCGATAGTAGAAATAAAATAATAATTCTCTTTCCACTTCACTTTTTTGTAAGATTAAATAATACGAGATCCAGTGGGTGAGGATCTAGTTTAGAACTTAGTAGGTGTGACCTGTAGGACAAAAAAATATTATTTACGTAATTTTTTTATGTTTATAAAAACATAATAAAAGTTACTCATTTCATGTACCTGATAATGCAGTTCATAATTTTAAAGCGCCAGACGGTCTGGTGCTCCGAGGATTCCGTACCAATTTCAAAAGTGTAGAGGTCTACGGGAAGTACAACTTATAATAGTTGACAAACTTAACAAACTGTGAAATGAACTACATTATTCTTTCTGAGATATATCGGTGAGATATAATTACTTGCCAAAATTTTAAATTGCATACAAATGCGGCAAAAATGTAGCATAAACGCTCGTATTATTTGATTACGTTGACTTAAAGTTTGATTTTTTATGTCCTCCAAGGGACTATGGACTTGGATATTCGATATTATTTTTTTAAGCTTGATGCCTCCACGCAATTTTGAGAAAAATGGCCTTGACAGGCAGGCAAACGGACAAATAGTAGAAGGTTTCCGATTTTTCCTTTTGAGATACGGAACCCTAAAAGATAATAAATATCCATCATCGGTATCTTTTTACGTACATAAAAGTATTTATAAACAATTCAATGAAAATACCTTGTGCTTATGTCGAAAGAGTGCGCCACGCACAGGCGTGGAAACAACGTAATGACGATATTCGCTATTGTGAGGGCAAAAGTCAGCACAAGACGTGTTTCCTCAGATAACCATAGCTTTATTCAAAGATTCCCGTTTCACTCCCACGGCCCAGTTTGTGGCGTATGCTGCGCTCTGCTACCGTCGACGTATAGTTGACGATGACGGTTGTTTTTGCATCAACAATTATGTGCAGTTTGTCGCAACTAGCTAGTTTCTCTCGTATTCCAATTGCGAGTTTGTGGGAGTGTACTGTGTACTGTTGCCACAAGGTCTTTGTTTGGCCCTAACAATCGCCACAATCTTTCCTAACCACAATTATGCGTATTATGATGAGTGGTAATTTAGACAAGGTTGAAGTGAAAGGTGTGTATGTTGTATATACCTACTGTTATACATACAGACTTTCCCTGACATTTATCGTAATTAACGACCTTGAGTGGCCATAGCATGTTTTAAATGGCAGTTGCAAAAGTATAAGTAGATATTTATATGTAGATATACTGTTGATTATTTTTCATTTGTTTTTTTTTCATATAATTAATATACAGCGTTGGTTCCTTGCAAGTACGATTATGGACATATCGGTCACGGTCAAATAAAGAAGCTCAAATTATTTCCTCATTACAATAATATGGTTTATAAGTTAGTAATTAACAAATAGGTGATTAATTACAATTCATAATAGATATTGCAAAATTTTAGTCTTTGACATGAATTACCTAAACTTGTTTTCTTATATAAAATAAGGTATAACTACTGCAACATTATTTATGGGAAAAAAACATTTATTATGTAGTGTATGCGTATTGTAATGTCTAGTATTTTTTTTTACATGGAAATATAAAAAAATATTATTATTTAATAAAAAAATTATATATATTATTTGATTTTTATTTTTTTATATATTATTTGATTATTACTTAATACATATGTTTTAATTTAATTGTAATTTGTACAATTTCATCATATTCGTAATAAATGAATAAAATATAAAAATTATTTGTTTTACCGTAACCATTTACAAGTACATTATCTATTTGTACAAATAGTTATTATACAATATCATATTTTGTTATTTAATTACAATAATTAGAACGATATGTCTAACTGTGCCCATACCCATACATGAACGTTTGTGGTATGGTCAACTTATGAGTTGAGGCATGCCGCTTAATACTTCACCTTACTTTGCCGTATAAAGCTATATCTTACGAGGCCGTAGTGTATAGATAGTTGCACAATCAATAAACCTTCCTTTTATTGCTATTATTCAACATGATCTGATTATTCAACATGTTAATAACTAGATTTTGCGCTGTAATCTCTCTTTTTTGTTACCGAAAACGTTTGTTATTTTATACCAAATCTTTAAATGATCTTTGATATTTGCGATAATTACATTAAATAGAACGATTTTGATCAAATAGACTGAGACCACGGTACCACAGTAAATCATTCAAATCGTTGGGCTTTAAAATATATTTTAACCAATATCAATACCAAAATAGACACGATTAAACCCTTTAGAATTGTAAACAAAAATGCTTATACGAATTATGAGGAAAATAAATAATTTCTTACTCAGCAAAAGTTTACGATTAGACACTGACTTGTTAAAAAAAACATACCTATATTTGTTATTGTTTTGATGTCAAGGTGTTTAGGAACGTACGCGAAGGTAATAAGGTAAGCAAATGACGCGTATAATTTATAGATACCTTGTTAAGAATATTGTATATCATGTTATATCATATCATGTATACGCGCAACGAATTGTTGTGACTAGCTCAGTAACGATTTTTATGTCAATGTTCTTTATAAATAATTGTATCGACGATTTACCTAACTAATGGTTAAACGGTCGTAAGTTATAAACACATCTGACATTATATACAGCCAAATTTTAATTCATTTATATTTTTCTCAGGTGAAGCAAAGAATCTACCAGCTCGCAATAATGGCGCCGCCTGCCACCGTGACATCTACTGTGTGCTGTCACTTGACCAAGAGGAAATATTTCGCACTTCCACTATGGAGAGGACACTTAAGTGAGTAAATTTACTTTTACAGGTTATGCATTTTGTTTTTTTACTAATTTACTTTTAAAGGCTATAAATATCAATAAAGAAAATGATTTTTATTAAAATAATATTGTTACATGTAGCGTACATATTTGGATAATATAATAACGGTCCCTTTGTAAAACTTCCGGGCGATCTTCCGGCAACTATTATCGGGTGGGAACAGTTAGTAACGTATAGCACATTAAATTTAGGGCGCAACTTATTAAGGAGTGGGTCAAGGTTCATTACGATGTGAATGGCTGAATAATTTAAAATCTACGTAATACTACGCCGCAGAAATACTCAATTAAGAATAATTAACGACGGGTATACTAACTCAGCTTAACAGATATGTGTATTACGAATAATAAGCACATTATTCTTCATTCAGAATGTGCAATTGTATATATTTTATTATGTATAACTTCGCTCGCTTTCGTTCGTAATCTTATTTCATTTAATAAAAGCTTACTTAATGGAAATATTAATAAATATGATATCGTGTACTTGTCAGTTAAAAGAGCAATTGTGGTTCTCGACACTGCGCCTTGTTTTATTAGAGCAGGGAAATGAAGATAATTGAATCAATTATTTTTCGAATATACTTTTAGGTACTTTCGTACTTATAAAAATATTTTGCTATAATGCCATTAAATTTTTTTTAATTTTTTTGGATATTATCAATATATAAATAATGAATAGGTACTAGTCTTGGTTAACAATAATTATTACCTATAATGATATGAGGAAAACCATGATTTAAACATTAGCTTATGACAAATTATTACAAACGAAAAGCAATAAAAAATTGGAGCAATTTCGTTTTAGCCTGAGTAAGTTAATATTGCTGAAGGGAGGATTTGATTTGGGAAGCTCGAGGAGGGCGGTGCGGCGTCGCACCACGTCCCGGATGCGTTTCCGGTGTGTGTGCGTCGGTGCGGAGCGTCCCTTCCGTTACACCCTAGCCATTCACTTTTTGGAATGAATGAGACAGTTACCTACACTTTGTTGGTTACTTTCTTGCTGTGCCCATTCAGAAAAATAACATCGAACAATATGTTTTTAAACAATGAAATACGATACTGATTTCTGTTAGAACATATATTGATTATTGAACATGAATTTTTTTACGCTTTAATTTTTGATATAATAGTTATTTTGCTGTCCTAAATTACTTATAATTTTCAATCAAGTACTTAATAACAAATATATATTAACATTTGACAATCGCATCCTTGTTCTAATATTTCTTCACTAATCGAACGGAAGCAATATAATGATTGATTAAATAGTGACCCCCGGAGGTGAGCAGGACGCAGTAGCGGATATCAAAGGAAATGTCACGTCACTCGTAGACATTTAATGGGTTCTTTGTCTCATGATACCTTATCAGTGACAACTACGAATGCACAGCTCTGCAACACTGTACTTATGTAACATGTTAAAGATGACAATGAGATATTCATTCATATTAAAAAAAAATATTGACTATATTATTTTATAAACAACATATATACAAATGTATTGAATAATGTTCGAACAAATCTACAAACATTAATACAGAACGGAGCTAAAAACATGACTAAAGCGTATGAAATTAGCCCTATATTTAACTGGAAACGCTCATCATATGAAGTCATTTCCAGAAACCGTTTCATCTCGGCATCGTCATAAAAACTAATCCTTTCAAATCTAGTGGTGTCGTTGCTTTGGCGGAAGCTTTTAAGTGATAAATTGATGCCGGAACCTCGTGGTGTAAAATGATCATCACTGCGTCAAAACGGACGACTACCGGCCGGGATGGGCCGGAGTCGACAGTTGACTTAAGCAATAGAGTAGTGCATTGCTCTGTTCCTCGTATTCATCATCCTTATTATTATTATGACCGGTGTAGTGTAGGTACTGTAGGTGTAGCTTTTATCAATTATAAACTGTTCACTGCATAAAATAAATGTAGTACATTTCAAAATATCATCGTTTGTCATACATATATTATTTTTATTCCTCCTTAACATAGTGTTGGAATTGTATATTGTGTACGTGTACGTCGATTACATTAGCTTACATGGTTGTGTCCTTGAAATTAAAAGTATTTTTTATGATAATTGAAGTAAACCTGCTGAGGTTTAAAAAAACATTTAGGTATTATCATTTATTTTCTCTAGGTACTTAAAAAAAATAATATAATCTACCATTCCAATACTTTGACAAGACATGTTCAGAGTAATTTACTGAAAGATATATACTAAAGTAAGTCATCAGCCAATTATAGGTCTTAATTATTTTATTGTCTTAGTTATGTTAAATAAGCCGTAGGGAAGTATTCGTTTTGAATATCGTATATTTTATTTTCACTAGCGGTGAGATAAATATCTACCGTCCTTTGATTTCACTTTAGAAAGATCTTGATCGAATTTTATGTCACCATTGGGATTACATGTGATGGTTCGAATTATAAATCGGCTTGGTAACCGATAAAAGTTAGAGACTTTCTTTTACTTTCACAAAATACAAACGGAGCCTGTTCTTTGTCCTGGAATAAGTTTCTTAAAAGTCTTAAATATAATAATTTTGTCACAAGCAATCACGATCTGAATTTACTACCTACAGAATTTTCAATTCATAATTTCTTAATAGGTATTTGATTTTAGTATACATTAAAACAAATATGAAAATATATAAATTTAATAATAAATAATAATAATAAAGACAGTCAATTTAATCTCAGTACCTATATGGTACCGATATTAAATTCTTATTTGTTATTCATATTACTTCAATAATTGTACTCAAATTTTAGAAAAAAATTGTAAAAAATCACTTGTATTTGCGCGTAGAAGTCTATAGGTCTACGTTCAATAGATGATATCTTGTCTTTTTAACTATACTTACTTTTTAGCGATATATATATATATATATATAAGATAATAATAATTTTTGTTTAACTATTATCACACAATAAAACCATGTAATTTATTATTTTCTTATGCTGTAAAATCTGTACTTACTTAGTATTACAATAAAAAATTGGTACAATTCTACATTTATAATAATTCTCTTCTTTTATGCACAAAATACAATAAAGAATGTGTATAATACGCCGCTCGTTCAGCTGGTGGCTGTTCCGCCTCCGGTTTATAAATATTGGTGCGGCGCCGGATGTACATGCCAGTCTGCTTTATTGCAATGATGTTTTTGTATATTACAAAAATATGAAAGGGACATTTAAAATATCTTCTAAGTTCTACATTATTTGGTACATATTATTTATTAAAGACTATACTAAATTTATGAATTTGTATATATCTATAATTTGGTACTGAGCAATTCATAAGTTTCGAATGTTGAATTATGTAAGTATTTATAATAGTTGATTAGGAACTACGAAAATAATTCATTATTTCCACATTGTTCCCTCGACGTTAATTTTCATAATAGCCTTTGTAAATTTAAACTTGTGTGGTATAATCACTGTAAAGGTGAGTGTTAAAACTTTCACCTTTGTCGTGAACGATGCGTGCCCACGCAAATCCGTGCCACGATGATTATCATGTTCACATTCAAGGGATATACAACCATAAAAATGCTCAAAAAGTTGCTTTCTAATTCCTCCTTACATATAATATTCAAAACATTTTAACTATATACGTTCAATTGCATTTAATTTCGCCGTCGCGTTGGCGAATTAATAGATTAGTTTGTGGTGTAAAAGATAAATATGTAATAAAACATCAGTCTTTGCACGATACCGTAGCCGCAACAGTTTCCTAGATATTTAAATTTCTATTAAATTTGTCATTTCTCTTTAAAATTTAATAATAATTAATTATAATATATCATATTAAAATATTTTTTATTGCCGTTGTAGCGCAGCGGCAGGTTGTCTAACTGTAAGTGCGACGATTTTGGGTTTGATTCCCATTCAGGGTGAATGGATTATTTTAATTTTCTTCGTTCTGGTAACAAGACAAAGTGTAGAATGAGATCAACACGCAATATCTCGACAGGCGGAAAGTGGGAAACGGATATTCCGTTCCCTTTGCCTACTCCTATATGTGCGGGGAACAGTGTGAAGTCTAAAAAAATTATACAAAGATGAACATGATTAAATATCGTCTTTACAACATTAACATATTACGTAGAATAGGTGAATTATTGTCTATTTTTTTTCATGCTTAAGCTTATTCAACTATAAAGAATATAAATAACATTCTGCTTAATTCAACTATAATAATCTTATTAATTATTATATATCTTTAAGTAATAGCAAATAGCATGTGATATACAACTGTTATTTATGAATTGTTGTAATAATTTATAAATAAAGTGTAAATTATGTTGTGTTTGTTATTATTATAATAAATATCACACTTGTTCTACTGATAAGACTTAGAACTCTGTCAATTTATTCTTGACAACAGTCATCACCATTTTGATATCGTTTAAGTATTTAGATGTATGTAAACATATTACGTGTGTGTTAGTTATAAAGCAACAAGAAATTAATCAATTTTAAATTATGTATTGTAATTGTTCGTATGCTAATTAAAATTTTGTTTCAGCCCATTCTTCGGCGAAGAGTTTCAGTTCGAGGTACCACGAAGATTTAGATATCTATCCATATACGTGTTCGATCGTGACAAGCATCTCAAACAGGATAAAGTCCTCGGAAAAGTTGCTATCAAACGAGAAGACTTGCAAAGGTATAACAATAAAGACCATTGGTTCGCATTGCGACCGGTGGACGCGGATTCTGAAGTCCAAGGGAAGGCGTACATTGAACTTACACTCGAGGACTCACGGAAACGGCTACGGATGGACCCTAAACCGCCGGACCCGGATCCACTTTCCGACAACTGCTCGGCGAAGACGAAAGCAAATAATCTCACTAGGTTATCGGAATATTGTAAGGAGAGTATAAGATTTGGTTCGGGCTCTAGTTCGACAAGTAAAAAGCATTTAAGCCCTGTATCTACGGAGCCATCGTTGGCCTTGTCGCGATCGGAAAGCCTAAAGGATCGTGCACAATGGGCGGTAAGAACGAAACCGCCTATGCACGCTATGTCGGAATCTGACGCATCACCCACCCCCACCGCCGCCGACTACTGGTCGGATCCAGAAAGACATTGCGCCGCTCGCGTGGGGCCTGACACCCTGCGGCTGCGCGTTCTTGAATGTTCTGAACTTACTACAAAAAACGGTCAATGCGATCCCTTCGCCCTCGTTACCTTATTATACTCTAACGGTAGAAGGATCGAAAGGCGCACAAAACCGAAAAAGAAAACCGTTAATCCTCAATTCGATGAAATTTTTTGTTTCGATCTCGTAATGGAAGCAGACCCAAAGGACAAAGATGGTTCCCAAACGGTAAGTTCTTAAGAAGCGCAACGAATTACTCAGATTTTTTTTCTATTTTAATAATTTTAACCCTTATATTTGTTTAAAGGCAGGAGTAGCTTGTGAAGCGAGAGTGTCGGTATGGCACGACGCGGCCACGCCGGTGTTTCTGGGTGAGGTGCGATTACAACTGCGGCAACCGGCGCCGGCGCCTCTTTGTGCATGGTAAATTATTTAAACTAACAAGTCTGACACTAATTGGCCCAATGCGTATCTTACTTACTCACGAGTCTTATACATTGTTTTCTAAATCATCAACGATACCGAGAAACAGTACGTGTTATAATTATTGCCGAACCTTCTTTTACATTTAAGCTTTATATAGAATATTTATTACTTAGGTATGGTAACATTAAAAGTCTTTGTTTCTTAAAAAAAAAAACTATCAAGCAATTTTGGACAAATATTAAAAACTTACGAACGTCCATCAATGTATAATATTATTAACCTTATTTTAGAGTAATTATGTCGATGGTTCAAAATTCTAATTTGGGTATAGATTATGTAGTTCGGTTAGCTGCTATAAGTAACGTAAATTTAAATTGAGAAAACTTGTATGAATTATGACTTATTTACAATGCAGGTTCTTCTTAACATCGCGAGCTGGAGGCGCCCTGTCCCGCGGCGCGACGCCCCCGGGCACGCGGCTCTCCGCCGCCGGCAGCTCCACACTGGGCTCCCTGCGACTGTTACTGCAGTACACCGTGGACCATGTGTTCCCACTACATCACTATACCCAGCTTGAGGATTTGTTTTTGAGAAGCGTACAACAAAAGGTAATTAGGATAGATTTGGTTTGTTAAGAAATATTAACAATGGTAAATTTTGATCAAAGTCAACATAATTATTATGATTTCTATTGTTTGTAATGTTTGATTAATATTCTGTATTAGATTTTTAAATATTATCTTCATTTGGAAGTACACAGAAAATAATTTACAAAAATGTTATTTTAATATTCCTGCAAATACGTCCAATCCATTTATCGACAGCCTATAACAACGTCAGCGGTGTACATCTTAGGCGAGATCGTGTCAAGTAAGACAGATGCGGCACAGCCACTAGTGAGGCTCTTCACCCACCACGACCTCATAGTTCCCATTGTAAAGGAACTAGCCGACGCAGAGATTTCAGTTTTAACGTAAGTTCATTTTATACGTGTCATTTGTCTTGAAGTACCTACCAATACTAACATTGTTGTTAGATTTACACTAGGCGACTAAGCACGATGTCCAATTACGTCATTAAAAAAATGTCTCTGAATTCGAGTGGAAAGAGGAAAACCTAGTGTTTTGATAGTAAATGGAAGTAGCATATCATAAACTATTAAGTCTAAGCAAGCAAAGATGCCAGTGGCAACTATTATTATACTTTATACGAAAGTGTGACCTCAATAATTTTTAATTTGAATATAAAGTAATAATTTGCATGTTACATTATTATTATTATTATAATTAAGATTTTATGAGATCTTCGCAATTTTGAGTTTGCCAACTTTTTCATAATTAGGACAAGGTTATTAAACGTATTTTGTATACAAAAATATATATATACATATTTCCCAATACAACAATTATCAAAATGAAATGCATACCCACGGTCATTACTTTATCATTAAACTTTACGTCTAAGGATAATCATTGTCATTAAAATATGGAAATTGATATAGGAATACGAATACGAGCAAAGAGAGCGGCAATCATCTTATAATGATGTCATTAAGCTATGTTTATCTTCAACAAGTAATAAACTATGTACATCATTATAATTTATAATCGTAAAGAAATTACATTACTTGTCTCCAGTATGCAATGGGAGGGTTCTGTGTGAATTTGGAGAGCAATTTCGTTTATCGCAACTTTACCTTGACCACGTTTATGTGTACACCGTGTGTCGCACCCATACAGCGACTGCTGGTATATATATATATTTTCGAGCATTGGAGTTCAGTTTTATTTCGATATAGATTTGTGATAAAAGTATAAGCCAAATAAAACATTTAGAAGAAATACTCTTAATTTCACTACTTCAGAATAAAGCCTATATCTTTTTTATATAAATATATAAACTTCTTTGAACCTTATTACACGTGACATAATGAATAAAAGTTATTGATTAACTCATGCCCAATCATAATCAATATAATAGTGTATGTACATTGTACATGTAATATTATATATTTAAAACAAATAAGACTAATAAATATAATTCTTGTTCTGTTTTTCGCAAAGATAACGCTCTCTTATCAAGGCAATAAATGCTCTCAGCGATCTCAACGTGCTCACAGGAAGTGAATGTAACGTAATAGCGTCGATAAACCTTATAAACAAATCGACGTTGATATCAAGTAGAGTAGCGTATGGTATTTCAAAAGTCTTGTTATTTTAATTTATTTTATGGTGATTATGATTATGTACAAATAAATGCTTACTATAAAATTGAAATTTCTGTCTATCTATAGTTTTAAGATGATGTCTAAGAAGATAATAAACATAGTAAAGTATCACTTCGTTTTTAATTTTCTATTCTTTTGTTACTATTTTCTTGCATCCGATTTAAAAATAACGCCATAACACAAAATTATATTTTTTTCTTTGGATTCATTATATTTTTATTTATGTGCAATTGGAAGATTTTTATCTGTACATGATAGGTGGGGACTCTAATCTATAGAGAATGTCGCTATTATATATATTTCTATTTGCTATTTCATACATTTTATGTGTATTTAATGGTTCTGATTATTACGATATCAAGACTTGTTTAGCCTAATTAAGCAAAATGCAGCAATTATGTTTAATGTAAATAGTCTAGAAAACGAAAACCTAACTAATGACTAATTTTCACTGCCTATTCGGAAAATTAAAGCATACCTATTTGAACATTTCAAATATAGTATTCAATTAAGCAAAGGGCACAGTATGAAATAATATATATATATATATATATATATATATATATATATATATATATATATATATATATATATATATATATATATATATATATATATATATATATATATATATATATATATATATATATATATATATATATATATATATATATATATATATATATATTTATATTGTCATTTTACTTTAGCGATGCGACGACCATCTTCCGCGGCAACACTCTGGTTTCCAAGATGATGGACGAGGCGATGCGCCTGACGGGCGCGTCATACCTGCGCGGCGTGCTGCGCCCCACGCTGGCCGCGGTGCTCGCGGAACGCCGCCCCTGTGAAATAGACCCCGCGAGGGTCAAACCCGCGGCAGCAATTGCAGCTAATTTGGCCAATTTGAAGGATTATGTTGAAAAGGTATATTTATATTTTGTGTTTTTTAATAATATTTAGTGTGTCATTAGAGAATGTTAGCTCTAAATAAAGCATAGCATAGCATAATGGTGACGGAGGTAGTAAAGGTGTGTTCGCACACATATGTTTTGTCTCTATACTTATCTGCAATTGCTATCGCTGCTGACTTCCGGAATGATAAATGAGTCATGAGTGTGTGTGTACTTACACTAATGACTGTTTTTATTTTTGAACTACCTTCTGATTTCGAGTTTGTCTCTGTGGATAGTATTTATTTTGGTTTAAAGTGGAAAAAAAAGTTTACATTGATACTGTACAAAAGCATTCCCCACCAAATGAGCAGATGCTCGAAGATTAAAAAAATACAATGATATTTTCTTATAACAAATACAAAACAGGGTATATAAAGCCGTATAATTTAAAAGTCATATGTATATATTTTGTATTGTCAGGTGTTCGCGGCGATCACATCTTCATACGCGCTGTGCCCGGCGACCATGTGTCGGCTGTTCGACGCGCTGCGGCAGTGTGCGGCGCGACACTTCCCCGCCAACGCGGAGGTGCGCTACTCCGTCGTGTCCGGCTTCATATTCCTGAGGTTCTTCGCACCAGCCATACTGGGGCCGAAGCTGTTTGATCTCACTAGTGAACAGATTGTGAGTATTGTTTTTGTTTTTGGTAGCAATGTGGAAGAGAAGTTTTGTGTTTATAGTTTCGTAATGGCGGACTTATATCATTTTTTTTTACTATTTGTATGGGAATAGTAACGTTGAAATTAACGTTGAAATTAATAAATTAATTATTCGTTCAGTAGTACAAATATTTTATAAATTAGCATACACTGCGATCATCTCATAAGCAAATTTATGAACATACATAAATTTCATATATTTGAATATAACGTCAAAATTATTCAAAAAATGAAACAAAGCCGATATATAATTCGATGTTTATAATCGATTCCAGGACCCGCAAACGAATCGCACACTCACCCTAATCTCTAAGACGATCCAGTCGCTCGGCAACCTGGTGAGCAGCCGCTCCGCGCAGCAGGTCTGCAAGGAGGAGTACATGGCCGAGCTGTACCGCAGCTTCTGCACGCCTAGACATGTAAGGAATTGGTTTTTTTTTCTCGTCAATTTTGTGCTTTGTTGTGCGAAATGAGATAGGAAGAGAGAACCTAATGTCCTGAACAGAGCCTAGAATTGCCGTTGAGTGACGCAATTCAACACCTAGCTTTGTCTTTGCCAGAGCAGACAAATAAAATTAATTAATACACACATACACAGCAGCTGTCGCGTTAACAGTCTGACATATCTACATCCATAAATATATGGATAGAAAATAAATATATAGATAATAATCTACTACCATATATCCACCTATACCGTCTCTAGATTTTCACTGCCTACAAAATGTTAAATGCATAAAGTTAATATTATTTAAAACAATGATTTCATTCAACCGGCTTATCTGACAAAAGCGGACAATGTGTGGCACTTAATAGGGACGTCAACATGGTGTTATTAAAGGAAAGGTTAATTAAAATAGAGTTCGTATGTGAGTAATGTATAATTATAGACTATTCCATCATATGTATTAATGAGGATATCGAATCAGTTTTTTAGAACTATAGTTACTTTAGTTTATTTCCATTCGTAAAATATTGTCTTTTTTAAAAACAATATTTTTAATATTTAAAAATGTAAACTGGTTTCAACAAAACATGGATATTTTGTGGAACAAAATACCACGTCTGTTCACAAATTTCAGTATATTTTATTTTTGTTATGATAAAAAAAGATAAATTCTAAGAATGTAGCAGAAGAAAACTGTCTTGTTTGTTTTAAATGCAAAAAATAATTAATATTTTATTACGATGAGTTCCATCATAATTTTTTAGCTTCACGGTTTATCCTGCATATAGCAGTATATATAAAGAGAACCTACGCGGAACTCAACGCCGACTAACTTAGTCTCACCAGAGTGCGCATCTGTCACATTATATTTCAAGTTCATTAATCGTTTGTGGGTACGTTGTAATATTTAATTTTCATTCAGGTGCAAGCAATAAAGCAGTTTCTAGAAATAATCTCGAGCAGCTCGGACACACAGAACAACAATATACAAGAGAGTCCAGTGCTACTGAAAGAAGGGTGAGCTCGGTCATATTATACTATAATCTTTTCACTGCTATTATCACTTCATTTTGTCTTACGGAATGTTCTATAATCGAATATTATGCTTTTGTTTATGCATCATTTGGAACAGTTATGGGTATGTACGTTTAATTTTAAACCTTTCTTCAGTTAACTGTCATTTGTTTTTACTTTGCCAAGTTTGTACGTTTGTGTGTTATCATTTGTTTTTGTATGTATATTTTTATTAAACTACGTTTTTTTTTATTATTTTGGCTTCTTATGTTCCGTTTGTTTGTTTATTTGTAAATTTTCAATTCATTTTCATGTCGTGGAAGTCATACAGTGTTGAATGTTTAATAAAAATTGTCACATATAACAACAGATGCCGTTTAAATTATTGTTATTTTACTTTGGTCGAGTGCTAATTAATATAACAATATCTTCAAAATAAATGAAAAAGTCGAAAAATAAATATGTTGTAAATATTAAATATTATAATAATTATTATCATTTATGAATAGGTGTTAATGAACAATAATTTGAAAGGACATTTTTGTAATCAGGACGATGATCAAGCGATCCGAAGGCGTCCGCGGCGGCGCCGGCTCCCCGCGGCGGCGGTGGGCGCGCTCCGGACACGCGCACTGTAAGAGGCGACACTTTCGTCTCACAAGGTCTGCTTGTTATGTAATATATTATATTTGTAAATCATTATCGTTTAAAAATGTTGTCGTAGTAGTACTCGGACACGTGTCTCTTGGAACGAAGCCGAGTTCAAGGGCTCTAGTCAATTAAGACATACATTCTTATCGAGTTACGTGGAAATTCTTATATATTTTAGTTGTTGGAATCTCTGTAGTGAGATTTTCGTCAATTTCTATTACATAAAGATTATTCATAAGAGAGGTCATTTGGTTAGAGATAATATCATAATGTTCTAATTTTTATTTCACATAATAAAAATATTAAAGATATATTGACAGTTTATGTATTATTATATATAAAATTAGATTTTTCTATTGTTCTGGATCAGCTCTAAAACTAAACTAACTACTTTTTTCAAAAATAATAGTTTTTGACGGTACGCTCAATAGAAACAGAGCATCTCTGAAAATGTTTCAAAAACAGAAAAATACTTTTATTTATTCAAAAAAGTCCACAATGGTACATCTCTATCTTTAAATTTTCTTATAAAACATACCATTATTTGCAAATATGTTACATATGTGTAGTGGTGAATAAATATGTAATTCATGTCAAGTATATATTATGAAGTGCAACTTTTCCATATTGCACTGGCTTTCCTGCATAAAAGAGTCAGCGATACCCGTCAAAATCTCGTTACAACATTCCAAAGACGATATAAACATTTTGTAGTGGGGAGTTGTCGTGGTCGCGTTGCGGCGCCAAGGGCCCGGGCGCGCACCGGCTGGCGCTGGCGGGCGTGCTCAGCGTGTCGCCGGTGGACTGCCCGCCCGCCGGCGCGCCGCTAGACGCTAATAATATATTTCAAATTGGTACGTATCACTTTTATATTGACGATAGTTAAAATTTTAAATATTAATGCCATTCATTATTTATTTCTTGTTATCAAGCATTTATCACATTCAATGTATCAAGTTAATTGAACGATCTATATAATAAAGTATATAATATGACGACAGTGCACCGCGAGCGCGTGCTGTTCGTGCAAGCGAGCAACTGCGTGGAGCGCGCGGAGTGGCTGCGCCTCCTCACGGCGCTGTGCCGGCGCGCGCCCTGCAGCGTGCACGCCGGGTACTACGCGGACAGCCGGTGGACGTGGTGGGTGAACTATGTATTTTTGTGAAAAATTCTATTTCTTTTTGAAGTACGGTAAAGCAATGCAATTTATTTTGGAAATAAGAGCAAACCTTTGTGTTACCAAAATAAAATAAAATTAATTTAGTAACAAACATGTATTTGCCTCGACAATCGAATAACTAGCTATCACAAAAGAAATACCAAAAATTAACATAATTACAGTTGTGGGCAACCGGAACCTATAGCAGAAGGGTGTAGAGAAGAGGGCGCGGAGCGGGAGGGCGCGTGCGCCGCCGCACTGGCGCTGCGCCTCGACCCCGCCCGCGACCTGCAGCGCCTGCACGCACTGCTCGTGGCGCACGTGCATCGACTGGACGAGAGGTTGCATCGGCCGCCTGGTAAATGGTGTATTTTTTAGCTTCATACTGCATCCCGGATATAATTAGACAGGCAGAGGGAACCGTAGGCTCAAGGAACCTAGTGTTAAGACACTCCGTTCCGCGCTTTCCGCTTTTCGAGGCAATAAGTGTTGAGTGGCGGAAATTTACGAATGTTGATAGTGACACTTAAATGAAAACAATAACTAGTTTACTACTGTCCAGATGTCAGATTCAATCACTAAATATGCGTTTTAAAATCTGTATCTCGGATACACTCTGTTAATCATCCGGCATACCACTAGTTCAACAAATACATATTTATAAATAAACTACTATTATTAAAATCTATGAAATAGAATCTTATCTCGCAAATTTTACTATTGTTAGATAAATTTGTCATTGAAATGTGTTTATATTAAACATTTTAGATGACATGAATCCAGAAGAACGTGAGGCTGAAGCGATAACATTACGGGAATTACAAAAAATTATGTTTGACCTTGAACATAGGCATTGTATATACAGAAGATCACTAGCTAGAGAAACTAAATATGGTAGCAAGTAAGTTAGAGAATTATTTCATTCGTATATTTTAATATGTTTGATTTCAAAGCATAATAATCTGAATTCATAAATTATTTACAGGCAGGCCCCCATTGGAGACGATAACTATTTGCACCTCGCGGGTGCCGCGAGTAACAACGACAATGGCTCATTCTTCTGGCGGCCGTGGCGGGGAGACTCCTCGCCTACCATCGACCTCGACGGCAAGGCGTTTCCGCTTCAAACGTCACATGACATATGCTCAAGTACGGAGTCGCTGAAGCTGGCCCGCCACGCCGACGAGCGCTCCTCCGGCAAGTCCAACAAGTCCTCCGGCAGCGGCTACCTCACCATGTCCTGCATCAAGCACGAGCCCTCCGAGGACAGCGACGCCTCCGCCGGCAAGCCGGCGCGGCCTCCCAAGCCCGCGCGCCTGTCGCCCGCGCGCGCGCCACCCCCGCCGCTCTGCGAGTACGTCGACGTCGAGCTCAAGCCGCCGCTGCGCCGTCCGCGCCGCCCCGACGCCGCCTCCGCCCCCGCCGCCGCCCCCGCCCCCTGCAAGGAGTACGAGCTCATGGCCAACTTCATGAGCCACGCACACGCCTCCGACGACGACTCGCCGCCCGCCGTGCCCCCGCGCGGCAACACGGCGCGCGTGCGCCTGCACCCTAAACCTGTAGAGATCAACGTCTCCAAATCAGATGAGCACCCGTCGTTTAGACCGGAGAATATCTGCGGATCGACCACGAGCCTGCCCGAAGGGACGAGGCCCGACGAGCGACGGAATACCACAGGAAGCGACCCTCGGCCCACCAGTAAAATTGATACCGTGTCCAATGATGATAGCCTCCTAGATGAACTCCAGCGCGACACTTATTGCGTTTTAAAAGTGTGCGAGGACGAGCCACCTGATATTGAAACGGACGTAATTCAACTCGACGAAGTCGCCGATGCGAAGGAAAAGGAAGAATATGGAATGTTTTCAAGAATAAGCTTGCAAAGAAAATCAAATCCGATAAAGACGCAAACTAGTTCGATGAAACCTCTTAAAACTTCCAACTCTACGTCTAACGTTCAGGAAGCCGGATCTCATTCGTCGCGGCCGCTCACCGAGAGACTTACGCCATTTTTTCTGAAAAAAAAGCCAAAACTGCCGGACGAGTCGCTGACCTCAAACAAATGTACTCGCAAGGAAGATAACCTGATAGGGCGGCTGACGCCTCGCTTCGGGCAGTCGCGGCTGTACGGGCGCGGTCAGTCGCTGGAGTTTGCGCCGGCAGACCCGCGCCCCAGGCGCATCGAGCGCTCCGCCACCACCGTGAACATCCCCACGCGACCCATCAACTCGTCCATCCTGGCCAACCTAAAGTTCCTGACGCTGCACCGCTACGGCGCGCAGGAAGAGGCGGGCGGGGGTGGCGGAGGCGGAGGCGCGGCCGGGGCGGAGGGCGAGGGCGAGACGTGGCGGCCGCGCGGCGCGCTGCTCGCCGCCACCAGCGATATCAGACTGTAGACTGCGGTCTTTGTGAATTATTTGAACTATGGTTGTATTTATTACTATATTTTTCGAACTTCTTTTCGTCGACCTGAAGTATGTGCCTCCTCTAGTTGTAGTATTTTTTGAACGAGTGTATCGATATGGTTAATTATATGATAGCGTTAATACTCAAAAGGTGCCAAGTGTTGTGTGACCTCGCCCGTCGGCGGCTCTACTCTCATTCCTCTAGCACAATAATATTGCAGAGCTATATATATATAATATAAAATATACTAAAGATTTACATATTATCTTTTCTGTGATTGGTGTTTAGTCCGAATATGAATCTATCTACGAAAAATAACATACTATATGTATAATATATTTTAGAAAAATAATTAAATAGATTTACGCTATTAAATTTCAAATTTTTAATCCTCTCCAGCACTGATTACTGTAATATATCAAGTTATATTAATAAAACCAAATTCTTATGTAAAATGTAGCTCTTGCATGCTCAAGAGGTAGGAAACAGTATCATTATGTATGTATATGTGATAAATCGTTCTCTCTTAATATTAGTTTAGAACATTAATAGATTTGTAATATACAGTGATGATTTAACAATAATAAATATATTCATTATTATCGTTTAAGTATTAACGACACAGCTAAAGAAATTGCACTTCTACCCGATGTACTTAAAATATTATTATGAATGCTTTACTGTGAAATTGTATTTAAATTAAAATGAGTATTCTAAATGTTACGAAGCATAACGGCCTTTAATGATGCCTAGTTCGATGGCCTTCGGGAACACCACACTTTAAACTGTGATTCACTTTACAAACTCAGCCGATATTTTATAATTACGTTTTCTGTACAAAATTAATTAATGTTAAATAAGCATTTTTATTATAAATTTGTGAAATTTGTATTTGTTTTAAGCTTAAATTAATTGCGACAAACTAAAAGTTGTTACAAAATTTAATTGTTGTCCTATGAATATAAATTGATTAATTTTAAGAAAATTTATGTAATGTACAAATTAATATTTCTTAAAAATATATTATTATGTTATTTATTTCACCTATTTCTCTTTGTTAATAAAATACATATAAGTTCAAATTTAAATTGGTGTAATTATTTAATTTTTTCATCATGTTCATCATGTTTCAGAATTGCCTAGGGCACTTGCTTGTAACGCTAAGCCATATATGATCATAACGCCAAGCCATATTTATTTATTTATTTATTTATTCATTATATAAAACTTAAAGCTAACATTACAGAAGCCCAATGCGTTAGTAAAGTTGATTCCATAAATCCTAATCCACACAATAATAAATAATAATCAACAACAAATCTAATACAATACCAAATAAAATTATTTCCTATGTCATACAACTTATATTTCAATTTATATGTCACACAATTATAAAAATACCTAGACACTCAACTATGACGTACACAATTTATCACAAATTCTAGTGAACTCGTCCAACTGAACAGATCTAAATGACATGCCGCCGCGTTGAGCACTCGTACCGCAGCAGGTTCGTGCGTGCGGTTGGCAACCCCAGCAGCGGCGGCTGGCGACGTCGCTGGACGCTGTAAGGCGGTGTGGAGAGCTTTAATTCTTCCAGCATTGCAGGACTGTTCAGTTCACCCGCAGTACCTTTACCAGGTATCTGGCCAAAGCAACTTCCCGCCGTGTTTCCAGCTTACTGTATCCCACCATGCCTATAACGAACAAACTAGGATACAGTAAGGGACAGCCAGGATACGTACATTTTGAGATAGAGGACCCTGCTGAACTTATTTTGGATGTGTTCCATCATAAGCTTATACTTGATCTCGCTAAGAGACAACCAAATTCCACTCCAAATGACTCCTCCTTCGTATAATGCACGTAACGCGGAGAAGTTAGTGAAGCTTCCCGCTTGCCTCATCACGAAGCCAAGGTTCCGATAAGCTTTTCTGCATGCCCCGGCTATATGCGCTTGAAAGTTGAGGTCAGAGCTAAATTGAAAGCCTAGATCCTTTACCTCTGTGACGCGCTGCAAAGGCTCATCTCCCACGTGATATGCGAAGCGCCGAACATCGCGAAAGAAAGCAAGGAGCATTTATCAGCGTTGAAGCGTCTATTCCTGCGACACCACTCGACAACGCTGTCAATGTCCCACTGCAGTCTACGATGGTCGGCCATATCCTTAACTTCGCGCACTAGCTTCAGATCATCAGCATAAAGGAGGCATGTAGACTCTTGAACCACCTCCGGTAAACCATTAATCAGCATGATCAATTGAAGGGGTTCTAAATTACTACCTTGGCTGACGCCCGATCTTGTCCAGTACTGCCCCGAAAGGCGCCCTCCACAGTCAACATACTGACGCCTGTCTTGCAAGTAGTCCGCGAAGAAGGTCAACGTATGCGGCGTGCAGCCCATACCAGTCAGCTTCGCCAACAAAATGTCACCATCAACCGTGTCGAATGCCTTTCGAAAATCGAAGTAAACGACATCCACCTGCCGCCCAGCATCTACTGCCGGCACCAGTTGCGTCATCAAATGCAGCAAGTTACCCGCTGTCCCCCGTCCAGGACGAAACCCGTACTGCGCATCAGACAGCCGGGCCCTAACCTGTGCATACAATGTATGATGGATAGCCGACTCAAACATCTTGGCCACTGCACACAGAATAGCCACCGGTCTGTAGTCGCTTGGCTCCGGGCCGCCCTTTCCCTTCGGCATTGGTACCACACGAGTGAGTTTCCATCTATTAGGAAAGGTAGCATTAGCCAGGCAGGCATTGAAAACATGCAGCAGAGTGCGCCCAAGTGCGCGACAACAATCCTTAAGTATATACGGCGGTATTCCGTCCGGTCCCACTGACCACTTCGATGGTAGCCGCGCCAGCGCACGCAACACCTCTGCCAGATCGAAGCGCATCAGGCGCTGCATCGCCTCCCACCGCTGCGCTCGCTACTGACACATCTAGCCGCGCTGGTTCCGGGTTAAAGAGTTATAGAGTAGAAGAACCGGGCTAGTTCATTTGCACTGTTCTGATTTGACAGAGTGCACCCGTCTCTCATTAACTTACATCGTGCTGAATTCCCCCTTTTAGATCTTAAAAAGTCCCAAAATGCTTTTGGGTCCGAAGCGAGATTGTTCTGGACTCGTTTCCAATAGAGGTTATGAGCGCGTGCAGTCTCTGCCTTTACTTTTGCCCTGTATTGAGAAAACTTGTCATAGTCGCAGCTACTTTTATAACTTTTGTGTAATTCGTATTTTATCATTGTCTTTAATAATTTCCGAGGTGGATAAATATATCTCGCATTATCCAGTTTGTGAGACTTCAAAGGCACACAGTTATCAAATATGTCATTATAGAATAAGTTTAATGTCAAATCAGGATCGTCGGTCATATATACCTCCGTCCCCTCCGTTTTTGAGATGGAGTAATATAATTTGTGGAAGTCCGCTTTATTAAAGTTCCATTGCTTTAATTGTCGCTGGCCCGGGTCCTGGTAGCTACCCGCACTTGTCGCGGAGAATGTGGCGGCGGAAGCGACCACGGTGACAGTGAGGGGTAGGTGGTACGCATCCACCGGCCGCAGCGCCTCGTCAGCCGCCGCCACCGACACCCCAGAGCCACCGCGCGCCCTCTCACCAGGTCCAGCTGTCGGTCTTGACAGTTCGAAATAGTATTACACTGAACGAGTTCACAGAATGACACCACAGAGTAGACGGGAGTCACGATCTCCGCATTTTGAATAGCTTCATTGCATCCGGTCTCGGTGATCGCGAACAAGTCAGAGCCCGAAGATTCCACTAATGATAAAAATTGCGAAGTCTTCTTTCGGAGGCCTCTTACATTCTAGCTGAGCTAGCCAAGCCAGGCTAATGAAAAATACGCTTGGCTGAAGGAATTATCTTAGATACATCTTCACAAAACGGGACAGATGTAATTGGTCAGAATATTTCCCATGTCGTCTTTTGTACTTTTAGCAACAGACCTTGAGGAAGTCTACTTTACCCCTATGAGTCTCAAATCAGACAGTGCCTCTGGTTGGGATAATGAAAGCACAAAATTTTTAAAACATGCAATTGAGTTACTTGTGCCCATAATCACCCATTTGACTAATCTGTGCTTCCGACAGGGAGTATTTACACCAGCACTGAAGCAAGCAATAATAACACCAGTGTATAAGAGTAGTGAGTGAAAAGACTCTCTGACTCTCAATATGGCTTAGGCAGGGGCTTTCTATTGAAGATGCCGTAAATCACTTACAACTTATATAGTTAATGAAGTCGATAAAAGTAATAAATGCAAATGCAAATCACAGTATTTCTCGATCTAAAAAAGGCATTTGACACAGTGTCTGTCCCCATACTTGTACGCAGATTAGAAAACTTAGGTATCAGGGGAACACCACTCGCTTTATTAGCTGACTATCTCGGAGAACGTAAACAAGCGGTCGAAATAGGTCAATATATCAGTGATCAAACCGAAGTTACGTATGGTGTCCCGCAGAGTAGTGTTGTAGGTTTCGACCTTATTTTTGATCTATATAAATAGTTTGTGTAGAATGACCATTGACCAAGGAAAGATATACTCATATGCAGATGACACGGCTGTAGTTTTTACTGGGGGAACGTGTGAAGTGATACGTCTATCAACAGAATTAGGACTTAATAAAATAGCTAACTGGTTAAGAAGCAACTTATTAACGCTTTATGTTAATAAAACCAATTATATCTACTTTACTAAATACAATAGCACTCAACCAACTGCCGATCTTGGTATAAAAATCCACAATTGTAACCTAGGTAGAGCTCGTGTAGTGTCATAAACAAAGTCCATCACACTAAATACATAGATGTGGTAGTTGACCAAAGAATGACGTGGCATGATCACCTTGAATTTGTAATGTCTAGGCTACGAAAGCTAATATGGATATTTAAAACTCTAAGATATATCGCTGACAAAATTCTTTTAAGATAGATATATATAGCGCTAGCGGAGTCAATTTTAACGTACTGTATCCCTGTATGGGGGGGGGGGGTGTTGTCACCAAAATAAAGTTCCTTGAACTCGAGAGGGTTCAAAGAACATTACTAAAAGTCATGTGGTTTAAACCATTTAGATATCCAACTACCCAACTTTATGCTTCTTGTGGTCTTCTCTCTATCAGGCAACTGTGCATTCTGTGTTCGGTCATAAGTATTCACACACACACAAACTCACACGCAAACACATGCAAGCACATAGCACAAATACAGGCATACACACAGATCCTTTTTCTTTTTTTTTCATATTAATTTTTATTTTAATTTTTTACTCTTAATGTTAACATACGATTTTGCAGTAAGATTGTTGTAGTTCATAAATGTTATGAAAGAGCGGGAACTGTAATGTTAAAAATTTCCTAACAATGCGACAAGTGTTTAGAATAACTGCATTTTGTAACTGACGATAAAGGAGTGTAAGGTGATCGGTATGAACCCTGTGGAAGAAAGTATTATTGGAATGGTTCTGACGGTGTTGACTTGCCATTGTGCTTTGAGTTCTATGGAAAGATCTGTGTATTTAGTGATTTTGTCTGAATATGTTGCAGAAAGGTTATGTGTATTGGGTATTCCCACATCAATTAAGAAAACTCATTTATGTTTTTTGTCGTGTAAGGTTATATCAGGTCTGTTGAGATGGATTGTACTGTCAGTAATTATTGTCCTATCCCAATAAAGTTTAAAATCTTTTGAATCTATTACAGCTTGAGATTTGTAATATAGCATAGTTTCACTGATTAGATTTATTTTTTTTGCTAAGTATTGGTGTATAATGGATGCTGCTTGATCGTGTCGATGCTTGTAATCCGTTTGTGTTATTGATTTACAAGCTCCGGTGATGTGCTGAATGGTTTCGCCAGCACAATGACAATGTCTGCACAGATATATTTGGGTATCATGTGTTATATGTTTTTTATAATTACGAGTCTCAATGGTTTGGTCTTGTATGGCTAGCTTAAACCCTTCCGTCTCAGGAAATAATTCCCCAGTGCTCATCCAGGCGTTCGACGCTTTCTTGTCGACGACGGGACTGAGTAAGTCACATCTGTAGGCACAGATGTGACGTTTAACCATGGCAGGCCCATGTAGGGATTTTGCTAACCATGCCTTCAGTTTTTGCTGTGGCTCTATTATTTTTTCAGTTAGTTGTATTGAATGACTGCTTAAGTTAAGAGGTGTTAATTTATTGTCTAATACTGTAATCAGACCATGAAGTGATTGATGATTGTTGTGCACGAGCATGAAAAAATAATCTAAGTTAGTGTATCTGCTTATTGTGAAGATTTTTAATATCTATTTTTCCTCTTCCGCCTTCGTGCCTAGTAAGTATAAGCCTTTAGACGCAGGAACGTGGGTGGTGTTTTCTGTACTTAGTCATAAGTGTGTTTATAATACGCTGATGCTTATGTAAATCTGTTTGTGACCACTTAATAATGCCAAAAGAGTAGGTGAGTACTGGTATTACGTTTGTTTTAATTGCATTTGTAGAACTATATGCGCTTAAATTGATGTTTAAAATTTTTTGTTATCTCTTTTTAAATTTATTATATTAATATCTATTTTTATTTCTTTATGATGAATTTGTCTCGACTGTTGATACCCTAAATATTTATATCCATGCTCCATCCATTTAAATGATATATTCTCCGGAAATTAATTCATAATTATTTTTCTCTATCTGTCCCTTTCGGATGGATTGTAGCTTACACTCGTCAATGCCAAATTTCATTTGTATATCAGTGGAAAACATCTGTGTTATGTCTGCAAGTTTATACAAATTACTAAGGCTAGACGCGTAAAGCTTAATGTCATCCATATACATCAGGTGCGATATAATGTTCTGAGTATTGTCCTGTCCTGTCCTGTCTTCGTATCCTTTTTCACTATTATTTAATATAACAGATGGAGGATTTAAGGCGAGGCAAAACCAGAGAGGACTGAATGAATCTCCCTGAAAAATACCTCGTCTTATATGTATTGGTTCTGTTTCTACAGTTTGTATTAAACTTAGAAATCTTTAATTGTGTTGTCCAATTTTTCATGTTTATTTTTTAAAAAATCTATAATATTAGGGTGTACTTTATGCATTTGTAAAACGGCTAGAAGCCATGTGTGGTTTCGAATCAAATGCTTTCTGGTAATCAATGTACATGGTATACAAGTATATGTTGTTTACACAAGTTATGTTTGTTTATTTTAGTAACATATAACATATAGCTATCTTTGTATGGAAGGTAGTATTTAAGGTGACCACTTCATCCTCAGTATTATTTGTCTAGTATAAGTTATAAGAGGGTCAGCTATGATATTGATATTGGATTGCGTCGTCGACACGTAATCTCATTCTACATGGAATTAATAAATATATTCAGGTATCAGATAAGATAACAAAGTAACAATCAGATTTCAATTCAAATAAACAAATACAAAGGAGAAATTAAGAAACAAAATATTCATCTTACGTCATTAAGAAAAATAAATCAAACAAAACTTCTTACAAAATAATTTCCTTACCCACTTAATCGCTAACTCTTAAAACGGACAACCGACAAATGAGCACGCGACTGTTTTTTAAGAAAAAACGTTCGCATGCTAATTTTTTCTGGAGGAAGCAAACGGGCTGCGCAATAGTTTTACAGATTTCTTAGATTGTTGCCCTTACTAGTTACTATATAATAAAGTAAGCACTATGACTGCTACTAAGTCCCCTCTCTCTTTCTCTTCCACGCATTATTATTCCCATCTGATTATTTATGGGGTCTGTCAATAAAAGTTTAATAAATAATATGAAACGTATATTTATAAAAAAATAATTTATATTGAAGAATACTCTATTGAACATAAAAAAAAGAACACGGAAAATATAGAAACGAAAAAAAATTGTATTAGTAAAGTACTAAAAATATATGCACAATACTGATATAAACATGTTGGCCAATTTAAATATGCATAAATTATTAATTTACCAATTAATTGGACTAATTCAACCTTCATCTGAATTTCATTTTTAATTTATATTATTTAAAATTTCATTATCATAAAAAATACTTTATTTATTTATTAAGTCATAGACTTATCGTCTTGCAACACTTGTGTAAATGTGCCATTTTACATTATCTGTATTGAGTTGTGACCATATTTAGATTTTTCAATTACTATTTTGGGCGGAAAGTGAAAATTAATGTGATTTAAATCTTATTTACGGAAGCAACGATTGAACTATATACGCATAACGCAGACAGCTTTAATTTTTAACACAGTAAAACAAAAGATAAAGGTTAAGAATATAAATAAATATGACCGACTCCGTCAATATGTCACTTGGTAAGCTATTTGTTTGCTATGATTCTCTAAACATAATTTATACTTAATCATATATAACGATAATGGATAGATGATACTATCAAATAATCTCAATAATCTTCTTTTACTTAATGTCCACCGAATTCAACTAGTCTAAAGAGCAAAGCTGCTTATTTTCATATTTTTTGACACTGTTCAGATGACATCATAAAACAGAACCAACAAAATAGGACAAGTCGTGCCCGCGGCAGAGGTGGCGGTAACATCCGAGGACGCGGAGGTGGTCGTGGTGGCCGGCGAGGACGTGGAACGAGAGGTGGTGTGAACACGCGCGGTCGATCTCAATCACGAGCTGATAGTAACAGTAGGCAAGGAAGGTCACGCTCCCGGTCTCGTGGTAATAGAACAAGATCTCAGTCACGTGGCCGTTCTCAGTCTAGAAACAGAACTAGGTCTCAACAGAGAAGATTTTCATATCCTAGAACTAGATCTGCTTCTAGGTCAAGATCTCAATTAAGAAGCTTAACACCTAAGGGGAGGGCAGGTCTTGATAATGCTACAAATGATATGCCACCTTTAATTCGATCTAACAGAGGAAATAGAGGTATATATTGGTAATTTTAATTTGTGACATTTTTATTAGCTAGTTAATATTATAATATATCAATCTGGTTCAATTTAACAGGTGGCCTTCAAACCAAGTTTCGGCGGTCTAATTCTAATCAGCAATTAAGAGGTGGTATCCATAGTAGGCTCGGAATGAATACACGGAGGGGTGGAGCTAACAACAGTTTCAAGCCATTAGCAGTGGCAAAAAGAGGCATATCTAAAAGAGGAAGAGGACTCACTACCAGAAATAGATACGGTACTGTGGGTTTGAGGTCAGATCAAATTTTAAAAGAACAGAGACAAAATTTATTACAGAATAACATTATAAAATCTCAGACTTTTACACGGTCCAGGAATAATTCATTAAATTCAGCTTCACAGCTCACTGTCAGTGTTGCTAATGATTTTGCTAAACGACGCAGAAATAGTGTAGGAAATGAAGGTTATTTGAATAAGCAGACTTTAGCAAAGCTGAATAGCGGTTTTAGTGGTTACAATACAAGAAAAGGACCCGGGAGTGTGAAATCTGTTGGTTCGAATAGATCAAATCGTTCAAATTCAAGCAAGCGGTCAAACCAATCTCGAGGTAGAGGTCGTGGCAGAGGCATCGGGAGAAATTTTGTGAATAAGCAAATCCTTAATCCAAAACTACAAAAAGAAATTGCTGTTATTCAGGGTAAAAATTATGGTGCAAATCCAGAAGCTCCAGCTGGTGTTAATTTTACACCCACTCCAGCTGTAACTAAACAAACTTTACATGAACGATTTGCAATGTCATAAAAAGTATTTACATGTAACATATAGATAATATAAGTTAAGAATTGTCCTTTTACAGTGAGGACAAAAGTGTTGTGTGATAAGCAGTGTTTGTTATTATTGTTAGGTGCAATCTCATTACAAAAATTCTTAATTTAGGATATTGTTTTATTGAAAACATAACACTGAAATAACATATTTTTGACACAATTCATATTATTTGTGTCTTATTTTATAATTTTTTTGACTTCAAATTAAATACAGTGTTTAAAAATCACTTTTAGCTGATAGTTACAAAAGCTATTTTGTTACTGCTAAATAACTAATAAATAGTTTAAATAATGTGGTTTTTTTTTTCCCTACAATTTAAAGATCACACTCATTTGTTACACTACGCTTAAAAGAAATATCTTCTCTTAATCTTTTCATAGTTTACATCTTATACAGCTTGGGCATCATTATAAGTGAATCTGTAACTGAAATTAAGGACATTAGTTTTTGCAAGCATTACATTATTTACTTTTTTATATTTTGGGATGCATAGACACAAGATAGATTAATTTTTTTTACTGAACTTACAATTTTCACCAAGAACATTTTTTAATATTAAGCCATGAAATGAGTGAACTGCATCCTTGTCACTATTGTCAGATTTCAGTTCAGGGGAACTTTCAAACGTCCAACCCAAATGTTGTCCGCAATGTGGACATGTACAAAGACGCCATTTATATCCAGGAAACCATGAATCCGCGCCATGGCTCTGCAAGTTTTGATTTAGTATCCTTAAATTTCACTCCCTGAATTTGTTTATAATTTATAATAATTATTAATGTCAATTGGATTTTTATCGTTTGGACCACTTACCCCCATATGTCAATTATAAGAGACAGTAATTTTATTTGATAAGTACATGTTAGCTAGTAAAATTTCATAAAATCATTAAAACAATTAAACAAGTCGCCATACAAAATAACAATTTCACAATAATGAAACCAAAGTTTAGAGACTACACACTTATTTTAGTTTAATTATTTACTTACAGGCCCCACATTTACACATCTTGCTTTCTCAGCAGTAACTATATCAAATTTTACACCAAAGGGATTGATTAAAGTCTGAACTGTTAAATTTTGTATGCCAAATAAATTTTGTTTTTCATTTTTTCGCGCTCCTGGGCTAATTTTACTAAAAATATAATAAGAATCAGCAACATCAGCCCCACATTGCCTACACAGAAGTAATTCTGCAATAAAATATGTTTCTTAATTTATAACAAGTAGAAAATAATAAATGATATTATTTGTTTGCAATTTATACCTTGGCCATGCCTTCTTATATTATTGTTGTCAGCTGTGGCAAGCCAATTCGTTGCAAAAATTATTAATATCAAAAATTTTGATTGCATTTCTTAGCCGTTATATTTTAATTATCAAAAATATTGCATATGGAGAGAAATTCCTGGCCATAAAGTTACTAACTTAGAATTACTCTAATTGTTGTTTACTTATATTGAATCCTTCAAATTATTACAATATCTTACAATAAAAAGTTGTAAATTACAATTTTAAATACCTTTTGTCCGTAAGGCTTATTTTTCAATGACATAAACCATTTGTCAATTGTCAGTGTCGACAGTCAGCTGTCGATTTCGCCACTATAAAAAAAATATATCGTTTTACATGCCTTACAACAAAATTAACTTTCATATTAAGTTTATATTTCAACATATATAGTTATGAGACTGGGATACCTGATATCGCAGTCTCATAACTATATCAAATATTTTGATACGTATATATATAATTTCGTCATACTGGCAACCCAGCTTGACATTTCAAAGTCCCTAGTGTTATTGATGTTGTTTACACTTTTAGCTTTGTACCAACTGTGAAGCTATTTAGTTCGATAGGTACTGTTAACTGCAAAGTTATCAAGTACTTTCATGTGCTCATATGTTTCAATTGTTCATATGATTTGGTGTACAAAACTTGGCTTGCAATAATAATGTCGTTTTTTAAGAACGTTACATCGAGTTTTGGAGTTCGTAGCCGCGACACAATTCTGAAGGAGTCTCTTATTAATAACTTATCTGAGTGCGTAAAAGATATTCAATACAATAGTCAATTTGAAGAAAATTTTCACAGTGTTCTTGGTTCTACAGATTCTACAAATACATTATGTATGGCATTGGAAGCTGTTTTCCTCCATGGACTCAAGGATACCTTTTTAAGAAAAGCAAAAAATGTTATTTCTGGTGATCCTGATTACCGTCCGCAGTCTAGTTTTTGGCCTCTTATACTTGTGCTTTCACATAGACAAAATATTGACCAGATTTCTTCATTACCTCAAATTAACACTGAGATAGGTCAATGTAGAGCTTGGCTTAGAATAGCTCTTAATGAATGTCTATTATCTTCATATATGTCAACTTTAATTAAAAATGTTTCTGCAATAAAACCATTTTATGCCAAAACTGCTTTTGTGTGTGATTCAGAAATATTAGAAGTTGCTCAAAAATTAATTCAGGGCCTGGAAACATGTGTTCAGTTTAATTTGCCAATAAACTCCAGTTTGTTGAATAGTTGGCCTGAACAAGTTTTAATGCAAGCTGGCATCTGGGTACCAACTATGAGAGTGGCTCCAATATCTGCGGGCTTAGATGTAGCAAGTACTTTGTCAGATGACACAAAACCAAAATTAGCCATAACTCCAACACACAATACAAACATTACAGGATTAGGAAGAATGTTAGCATTGAATGAAGATGAAGCCTTGAAATTTATACTTTCAAAAGACTCAAAGGACTTAAGAACTAAGAGAGATGAGGTAAAAATGGATGATAAAAATCAAAAAGATGACAAAGTAATCAGTATTGAATCAGAACCTTCAAAAAATCTATTTGATGAAGAACCAACTACTAGCCAAGAGCCAGTAGATTTTGGTCAAGTTTATTCTTCATCTGTAGATTCAGAAGATTTTGTGGCACCTTCTGATATTCATGTAACTGGCAACTCACTCTCTGGGAAAGGTTGGTCTAATGATAGTCATGATAATCTACATGAATCACTAAACTCAAACTCATCTCATGGAAGTAGTATGATTAAAACTCCAGAAATAAAAAGCTTGTCTTCTCTAATAGACAATACAAACACATTTGGTGAAACATATAGTAACACTCCCAATTTGAGGGACATAATGAAAGACATACATAAAGAGTTAAAATTAACAGTAGACGACAATGAAATTCTTGAAGTACAAGTGGATTCATTACTTGTACAAGAAGATGCATCTTTACAAGCTCTTGATTTTGAGGTAGTACCCAGTTCAACTACAGGCTTGTTTACCCCTCAAGAATTGCAAAAAATGATAAAGCAGTTAGGATTATTATCTCGAGAAAAAGGCCTTGATTATCAAAATTATCAATGCAAAGGGTGCCAGGATTTGTTGGGCAGCACTATTTCCAAGGCTAAAGTCTGTGCCTTTACTGGTGAATACTATTGTTCAAATTGCATGGATCCAAATGTTTTTATTGTGCCAGCCAGGGTTATACATAATTGGGATTTCAAAAGATATGGAGTTTCTAAGAAATCAGCATTGTTTTTGTTAGAATTTCAACATCATCCATGGATTGACATGAAAAAGCTAAATCCAAAAATTTACTGTGGGGTCTCAGATATGGCTCAGTTGCAAGAGCTAAGAATACAACTCAATTTCTTAAGAGCATATATATTTACGTGTAGAGAACCAGTCATAGAAGATTTACAAAAAAGAGTTTGGCCAAGAGAATATTTGTATGATCATGTACACTTATACACAATTTCTGATTTGGCTCAAATACCAAATGGCTCACTTGCTTTACAGTTGGAAAAAGTAGTTAATTTTGCAAAATCACATGTACTTGATTGTTGGCTTTGCAGCCAAAAAGGTTTTATTTGTGAAGTTTGCCGTGATTCAAAGATATTGTATCCATTTGAGACAAGTACAACATATCGATGTAACGACTGCTCAAGTGTCTTTCACTCAAAATGTTTGAATGAAAATTTGCCTTGTCCTAAATGCAAGAGGAGACAAGAACGGACAGGTGATACATCACTGGTTGATGCCCTCCATAGTCATTTTGCAAAATAATTTTCAGCTTAATTTTAGTACATATATTGAAATAACAGTGTGCTATATATATGCATTATTATTATTATATACATTTATTATTATATTCATTATTGAAATAAAAATCTATATATTTCGTCATATCAATAACATAGTTCATAAAGTAGATAGGTGATAGTGAATTAATTGCTTTTGTAATTTAAATTCCATTATACAATTAGACCCACTAGATAAGTACAAGTGATGGTTTGTTTAACATTGACAAATAAAACATTTTTGCTACTGTTAATGGTATAATGCACTATAGCATATATTCCTATAATTGCATAGTAATATGATATAGTGTAAATGTTGTATGCTGAGGTGCGTCTAATATATATTTAAGAACCTTAAAGTAATACAAAATTGTATTAAGTGGCTTTATTATGAATATGTAATTATAGAGTAATATAATGACATACATAAAAGAAAAACGAAATAAAATTAATCATATAAATTTTCTTAGTAGTTTTATTAATAGTATAATTTTTACATTTAATAAATAACTCATTAAAAAATCAGACATAAAAATAAAGATATTATAAAACTGTACACAAATTTACAAAGACATGAAATTAGTTTATACAAGTCTTCTACATTCTTATCAAGAAATTGTTTCTAAATCATAATATATATATGTATAACAAATATTAATATTTACAATACAATTACAAACAATATAATGGTCTACCACGCCTACCATCTGATTGATAAAGTACTGTATCAAATCAAGTTATTTACGTAAAGCAGTATTTAGAGTATTTATAAAATTTTCAATTAGCCTTTATCTAGTTCTGTTTAAATTTAAAATATCGCTAAGGAAAGTGTCAATATCTTGCTTATTTTTGCTTTTTTGAGTTTTTGACGATTTATTTGTGTTTGTTTCTATATTGTATTCTTCAAAACATTCATCTAGAATCTTATCTGGCTCGTCTTGTTTAGTTTTGGCTTTCTTCTTTGACTGATAACTGAGAGCGTCTTTATCAAAGTCCAAGGGGACTATACCGAGATCTCCGCTGTATCGATTTTTGGCAACTTGTAGGTATTTCTTCCCTCGGACAGCGGTCAGTCTTTTATCCTACAATTAAATATATAATTATAAAGGCATTCGTTATGATCAGTTGTAACAATACAATACGCTATAGATAAGAATTGTAAGTACTTGTATAATGAGAACGTTATCAGCTTCTTGTGATGCTTTCGCGCTCCCAAATATAGAACTTGTTGATAGGTCCTCACTGTCACGTTCCTGCAAAAAGATGTAGCACTAATCACTTGGGACGAAATCGAACCGTGGATTTCTCATCTAGATAGACCTACAAAAGTTAGATTTTGTTGTTTTACTCTTCGTTTGACTTTTCAAATATTAACTAATAACGGAGCTACGTTTAAAGAGATAATTAATTCCGTACAAAACAAAAAGCCTAACTTCAAAAGTAACCTACCTTCCTAGGATGCATAACAAGTGTGACATGACAGTGCCTGGCAGTGGCGAAGGTGCGGAAGGCCGCGATGACGGCGTCCTGGCGCAGGTAGCGGTCGCCCTCGCGCTCGTCGCCCAGCCCCAGCATGAACTGCACGTTGTCCACGACTACGTGCGATATGTCGTGCATGTAGCGAGCGTGTTCTACGGCCTGGTCAGTGGTTATTGACAATATTATACGGTACATCAGTATGGAAGTGTCCCCTGTGCACGATACATGTGTATAGATCGCTATTTGAAGCAATGTCTTTGGTTACTACAAACAAAACTGTAGTTATAAGGCACAATTTAGTCCTCAGTATGAGGAAAACAATATGACCTTGCATAAATTGTCGCTGTTACAATCAGTTAGGACTTCCCCATCAATAAATACCACTTTCTTCCATTTCTTAATAGTAGGCACATCAGAAAATAGTAGGGTATATAAAATACCTGTGCATACAATGGGTAGGGTTAAGGGTAGAACTACTTACTTGAGCATTTTCAAATAGCTTTACTGGTGTCATATAACAACCTTATCGAGTCTTTTTTACTATAAAACTGGCTTAGTTGTCTGATATAAAATACCAAAGTCACTCTTACCTCCATAACAACTTTAATTGGCTGCTGCCCGTGAAACGCGAGATAGTAAACGGGTAGTTTTTGAAATTCATCGGCAAATTTCGGAAACTCTTGTAAATTTTGTTCGAGTGGTACGCCAGCGAACTGCTGTAACATAGTGCGAGCCAAGCGCGAGTTACGAATCTCGAAGCTACCCCATAACGTGGTTACCTATAAAATATTAAACAACATACATTTTTACTAATAAAATAAAATTAAATTAAATTAGCTTCACGCTGTATCCCACACATGGCAGCGCATAGGGAACCGTCGGAACCTAGTGTTAAGACACTCCGTTCCCCGCTTTCCGCCTTTTGAGGCGTTGCGTGTTGAGTTGCGGAACTCAACGCCTAATAATATTAATTTTAGTAAAAAACAACATACTGGTAGACTTGTGAACGACAAAATATATTGTGTTATATTTTGTATTATGTAGGACACACGTATTTCGTGTTCTAAGAAGCTATAATATAGTAAGGGTGTTACAGTCAGTTAGTACTTCCCATCAACAAAAAGCATTACTAACATTAAAGTACAGTTGAGCGCAACGGTGTTATAAAGAAAACTTGATAGCTAATATCAAGTTTTGTTTACCATTAATGTTATTTTTATTTAATTCCATTCATCGATAACACGATAATAACTTTTATTGTAAAAACATCTTTAATTTATTAACGGATGACTTTGTGCGTTGCTTCGTACTACGACACTAATATTCTTATAACTTTACTACTAAAATGTAAACAAATATGATGTACACTACTGTATGTCTGTACTGTACTGTACTGTATGTATTTCACGATGACTCAAAGAGAGCTAAGCGTCGACAAGCTCAGGGCATGCCACTCTCGTATAAGCCAATACGAGAGTGGCATGCCCTGCCATTCAGCCATCAGTATCAGTATCGTCTGTCACAGACGGATAAGGCAACGATGACTGTATAATACATTGCGCAGACTCGGATATATCGGCATACTTTTTCAATACTTTCATAGTGGACAGAGAGAATCATAATAAGTCACTTCAATACATAATATAATAAATACCCTTTCGGTATCGTCTGACAAACAACACAGCCGAAACTACCCGGCGTAGACATCATCCGTCCACTTACACGTCCACCGTTACGTCTCATAGTCCACATTTATTAAATAAAAAAAAAAAACAATGTTTTATAATTCCAAAACACACCCCTTGTTGTGCGAGATCAAGAGACATTTCAGCGCAAAGAGTTGTTTTTCCGCAGCCGGTGGGCCCTGTCAGTACAGTGAGCTCGCCCCGCCGGTGTCCGCCCAGCAGACGAGTCAAGGCGGGAAAACGTTTCCATTTCACTCCTCTAACCTATTAAAAAATAATTAGAATTATTAATACGTTAAATTGCCTTTTGCAGCATATCTTACATAATGATGTAAAGTATTGAATTTAATTAAAATTGAAAATTCGTATTCATATTAAGATTTAGATAAGATTTGTCCAATTCTAGACCCATTGAGTTCATGTGTTTTTACCCGAAAATCCGAGATAATGACCCAGGAGGGCATTAAGCTCCAATGCCCCCAGAGGTCGGACTACCGCCGCCTCATGGCACACCTTAGTGAGGCCAACGTTGGCTTCCATACATACACGCCCTTGAAGACGAACGCCACCTGCGTGTCGTCATCAAGGGCTTACCTAAAGAAATTGAGACGGACTACATCCTGCAGGACCTTCAGTCCCAGGGCTTCCGAGTCCGAGAGGTACACCGTATGTACCGTATGACAGTTGCCTCACAGGCCATCAGTCAATCTTCATTGCTTCGGTTTATCGGTCACCAAATTAGTCACAGACCTTCGTTCCTTCTGACCAGGCATAGTAAAAATCCCATACGAAACTCGTCTCCCCTTAACACCAAAGGCCAATATCTCGAAAGCCTTGCAGATAGATACAATTTCTCCGTAGTAGGCCTACCTACACCATCTAGGTACCCAACGGGATCCAGAGACAGCCCGGAAGTTCTAGACATAGCCATTCTAAAGGACGTAGGCTCCCTTAGGCTACGCTCTACAGAATCGCTATCGGAACTCGACTCCGACCACAGACCAGTAGTCTTTAAATTAGGGTCAGATTGCCCTTCAGGCCAGTCAACGAAAATAGTCATAAATTGGAAAAAGTTCGCCAAACTTATCAGAGCGGACGACTCCCCTCTTCTTAATATGATTCCTGACATCATAGACAGTGTAGACGGAGTAAAAGGAAGCCGCGACTAAATTCACGGAATTTTTCCAAGACGCGCTCTAAAGTTGCTCCAAAGAGGTCCCAGATCCTCCCGAAGGTAGCTTTGAGATCGCAGAGAAACTGAGGCGAATAACCTTAGGAGAAGAGCCAAATCCCAATTTGAACAGTTCAGAGGCGAGTCTTGGGATGTTCAGCTCGAGAGGCTCACGCCAACGGGCGTTCTGGGCGTTATTGAGAACCTTTCGATCCAACACAGTGGCGTCTATGCCTCCTCTCACTAAGCCAGATAATACGATCACGGCCAACGACAGCAAAAGCGGAATGTCTCGCGAATAGTTTAGAAGCGCAATGCTCGCCGAACAGTCAGTCTTGCGACCCGGATCTTGAGTGGGCTTCGAAGCCAACCCACGAAAGCCACGACCGGCGAACCGATTCTGAAGGACCTTAATCCCAAGAATATCTGGGGCCTGACAATATCTCTAATAAAGTCCTGAAGAATCTCCCGATTCAATTCGTGTCTCTATTAGTCCTAATTTTCAACGCTCTCTTAGCATGATGCTCCTTCTGGGTAAGTGTTGATGATATAAGTGAAACTCGGTGGGCCGAGTGGAAGGAACCCATAGTTATATCCGCAAACCTAAATAGCCCGCCAACCTTCCCTCCAGTTACAGACCTATCCGGCCCTGTCGGCCTAGGTAAAGTATACTAGAGAATCATCCTAGCTAGAATAAAAGAAATAGTAGAGACGGAAAATCTGCTCATCGACGAGCAGTTCGGTTTTCGACAACGACACTCGGCCATACATCAAGTCCACCGGCTAACCGAGTACATTTCTAAATACCATGTCCACCGGACTATTTGCAGCGACACGGCTGCTATTTTCTTAGATATCGCCAAACCTTCGCCAAGGTCTGGCATAACGGCTTTCTTTTCAAGCTCCGCCATATGGCACTGTCAGACTCTCTCATGCACAACATTCGAGAGTACCTGTCGAATCGTACGTTCCGCTACCGTATAGAAAGGACTCTCTCGTCGTCTCGTCCCGTCTGCGCCGGAGTCCCGCAAGGAACGGCTCTACGTTGTATGTGATCAAATGGATCAAGCTGATACTGGGGTGCACCAGCTCAGAGATGATAATTTTACTCCATATGAGGCCGAACCTGGGCCTTCTACAGAGTCAATCGGTGTATTGCCATGAAGTAATTTTATATAATTGTTTATAATAATTCATAATATAGACTAATATATAATATAGTGGCATTTTATATAGATAGGGACTACTCCTTCTTCTACACAGAATTCAGAACTCTTTATTATCAGTTAGTTACCTCGGAAATATTGTACAATATTTAAAAAAAAGCCAAAGCCATCACCAAAAGTAAAAAATTATTGCACTCAAAATATAGACTGCCTATCTATATTATATAAAAATAATTATATTTACATGATGTTAAGTAAAGTTCGTTATACAGTTTCTAAGTTTACCTTATCAATGTTAGTCAGTTCAGCATACACATCATCTCTAAGTGCAGCAAAAGTAGTAATGGAGCGATGAGCAGCGGGCTTTGCTTCTGATACTAGATTCTTTAAAGACAAATTAGCAGCTGCTGCTTCAGTTGCTGTTACTAGGCCATCTGTAGGTCTGAAGAAGAATCATTTATAATATATTTTATCATGTATATTTTGTGGATGATATGTAGAAAAGATACTAAACTTTTTGGAGTTAGCAGACTGCAGAGGAAACCTAGTGTTAAGATGGATATTGCATATTGAGGCGCAGAACTCAATTAGCGTTGACGCGCAATCTTGTTACACAGTAAGGAAAATGAAATACATTTATTGACCATGATGGCCTCATACCAAAGTTATTAGTATATTTTAATATTTTGCTTATTTTATTTATTGCATTTACCTCTTATATATAAATTATATTATTAACCTACATATATTATGTATAGCTTGTGTTATTGTCGGTTTGTAATACAAATCTTACCTTACAAATCGGCACCTATCTTCTCCTAATTTTTCAGCCACAGTTCTCATATTTTCCCAATCTCCCCACAAACACAATTTTTGGTAATTTTCTAGTGCTGGCAACAAAACTGGAGGTAAGCTACAGTTACTTAGCCAAATAAATGTACCTGCAATGTTATATAGAACAAACGTATAAAAATATTACTAGGACTTAGAGAAGAAACTATTTCCATGAACAAGTGCAGAACTGTATCAAATAAATTAACTCTAAACGTATCAATGGTTAGTTTGTATGATTATTCAAGTTCAATATATTAATTTTATTAATATAAATATTGTAAGTAGTCACTTAACAGACCTGGTACTTTACTAGCTGCTAAATGAAGAACATCTTGCATACTAGGCACTAGAATAGCCTGATCAGTACGGCTTACTTTTGCGGCTCTGCAGTAAAATATACCAGCCATATGTAAGCCAAAACTTTTTATTTCTTCTTCTTTTCCTGCTTCTACTTTTCTATACCCAACTATGTTATCTAATGAATTTTTTAAAGGATAATATAAAATTGTATGATTAAGTGATACTCTTACATCTGATAATACTTTACTGGAATCTTGATGGAACTAAAATAAAATTGAAATTGTTAATTTTTAAATCCAAATTAACTGCTAATATTGTTTTAGAATAAAACAAATTGTTTAATTTACGGGATATTCAAATAGTCGGAACAGTTCCAATAGGTCTTCTTCACTTAAATCTCTTATAGAGGTAGTTTCGTTGATAATATTTTCCCAGTCTTTATTGAAGTCTTCTGCATTTTTGTGTAATCCATCAATGTAATCTTTTATAGTTCCCTCTAGTTTAGTTTTCTTTATTAACCTTTCAAGTATGTTCCAGTCTCCATGTGTATTACATTTTGGGCATAAAAAATAACCTGTAACAAACAATGTTTTTGAAAGTTGTGCAATGCGCTATGAAATTATTTAAGGGTGATATCGAAAGAAAATTTACCTGTTCTCTTATTGACAAATAATCTATTTTCGGCCTTTTTGTTGTCCGTCTTTTCCGCTGAGCATAGCATACATTTTGTACTAAGTGATGTAAATCCATCTTGCACAGCAAATCCTTTTTGTCTTAATAATTTTCTAATATCAGCTACCGCTATTTTAGGAATATCGCTTAAATCTACATTATGTATATTTTTTGATTCACTTATTGTACTAAGATATGGCTTAATTCTATAAAATCTATTAATCCTAACAATATTATACATTACAATGTTTTATATAGATAAACAAAAACATAACCTCAAAAGAACATCTTTGTTTATTTCGCGTTTGACATTTGTAATTTGTATTATTTGCATTTTGCAGAGATACAATTATTTTCAATTTTTTTTCAAAAACTAAATATCAGTAAGGATTTAATAAATGAATTTATATTTACATATAGTCCTACCAAAAATAATTATTTTGGTCTTTAGTAAAATAAAAGAGTATTTCTTGCTGAAATATATATATAGAAATTTAGTGAAGTTTAGTAAATAAATAAAAAACATTAAAAATATATGTAGAATAACAATAGAATCAAAATAATACTGTAACAACTACTTTATATACTCTTCAATGTTTTCTTATTTATTATTTAGCCCTTATATTATTTTAGTATTATAAAATTTATTTCACAAAGGCAGAAAGGTAAAATTTATTTTTAAATAAAATATAAGATGGGTCTGGTACGAAAAAATGCATGTGTTTTGGGAAAATGGAAAAAAAATAAAGAATGAAGTATTCTTATACTAGATCCCCAAGGTATACGTTAATTATAAACGCTTTTTCATATATTCAAGATTTTTTTATCATCAATTGCGTTAGCTCTTTAAAATTTTTCATTATTGAGTTTCTATTCAATCTATAAGATAAGATTTCTAGGTTTTATCAGAGGTATATATAAAAAAAAAATCGTAATTCATATACTACAACACCTTTATTTAATGACTATATTTACACTTGCGAAAATACAAAATATATAGTCCTATTTTTATAAATAAAATAAAGTTATAAAATTTCTTAACTACTATTTATATGTAATTAAAATATATAAAAATTGCTGCTTTGTCCTTTATGTGATTTTTAAATACAATTGATATAAAAAAATAGTCTATTCCAGAAATTATAATAACTGTCATAGAAGATATATTTAAATAATAAATCTTTCAATGACACTTTATAAAAAAAGAAGAGAAATGCGAAATAATAGTCGAGACTATATTGTAACTGTTAAGTTTTATAATAAAGTAATAATAGCTTACAATAAAAGCAATGGAGCTTACGACAAAATAACTATACATTAACAAATTATTTCTATAAAATTTGGCAATTACAAAAGCATACTGAGATAATTGTTACTCATCGTTAATTTTTATTGATACTCTAAACTAAAAAAGAGTCCATCTTAAATGGATGATGATTTGGATAATATTGTCAGATTTAAGTAACATTATGAATGCACTTTCATTTTATACACTATATACTAAAAGCATATAAAAATATACATTATGTCACTTGAAATTAGCCTAAACGTTACTTACACTTAACATAACTCACTACGAATTTTCTTGTATAATAATTGTACTATTCCATTTATACATCAATCATTAAATAACCAACAAGCTATATCAACGGGCACTTTCAATATCTCAAATAAATGCTAGTATCAGCACTATCAAGCGTTCATTAGCCTAGCATTTATTCATACGAATGTTAGTATGGTGTTTGATATTGTTGTCGTTGTAGGTGTTGTACGAGGGGTTGTTGTTGTTGTTGTTGCTGCTGCTGTTGTTGTTGTTGTTGTTGTTGCTGCATGGCCAGCATTTGCTGTCGCATGCGTTGCATTTGAGGGTATTGGCCGCCCTGGTTTGGTTGCATGGCCCGTGGATATGGGGGAGCTGGTCCTCCCATGCCTCCCATTGTAACATTGGGTGCCTGCTGTAAGTTTAAAATAATGTTAAGAACTACATATAAATGTAAGCTTACATATGTATGAATTTATTAAATTGTAGATTATCGACAGAATTTCGAGCGTGAGGTAGAATTTCGAGTGTAATAAGACAATTGACTAATTTATAACGTAAATGAAACTGAGATTTGTTATGTCGACGACTACTTTCAGCCCTTTTGTCAGAAAAGAAATGTGTATTCAATTTTGTAGCAGCTGTTTTTACTATTTTTCTATGAAACTGCCAAAGTAACGTATAAGTATGAAACTGCAAAAGTATCATATTTTTTTCATGTACCACTAAGATTAAGATATACTCGCATTGAAGTACTACTTTAATTATCAATATACTGGAAATACTTACCTGCATATATTGCGGTCTAGCATTTTGTCTCTGTTGCGCTAAGTACGCTTCTTGACTTGCACGACCACTCATCATATTCTTTAAGCAAAAATATAATAATCATAAGTATAGGGCGACTTCATGTTTTAATTTAATAAGAGAAATTACTATTAAGCCAACAAATATAATATTCACCTGTTGGAAAGATTGTTGCCCAGGGAATCCTCCCATAGCGTTGCCTGCTTGCGGCCCCATCGGCGCAGCCTGGCTGTTCATACCCGCAATACCAGCCCCCTGGCCCATTTGCCCCATTTGACCCATAGCTTGCCCCATTTGACCCATTCCCTGGCCCATCTGTCCCATACCCTGTGGCATTTGACCAGATTGTCCGACACCTTGACTCATTTGTCCTACATTTTGTCCTATTGAGTTTACACCTTGTCCCATTGGGTTGACTTGTTGACCCATTTGTCCCATTTGTCCAGTCTGACCCATACCCTGGAAAATAAATATATTTATATATATATAATTTACTTTGTAAGTAATTCAAACTAGATCTGTACAGTTATACACATTTAAAATAACTTAGAATGTTTGTAACAAATTATTTATTATAAATACTCTTTGATTACATTCAAGGATTACAACAAATCATCATTTGATTAATATTTTAATTTATATTGCAAAGATCTTTTATTTTACAATATTAATTAATTTTTCATGTATTTACAATAAATTAATAATTTTATAATACACTGCAATATTACCTGATTCATCATTTGCTGTTGACCGCCCTGCATCATTTGCTGACTGTACCCGTAACCTTGCTGCATGCCGCCGTACTGTCCTCCAAACATTTGTCCGCTCATGCCGCCCATTTGTCCTCCCATCTGCCCCGCGCTCATTTGTCCTGCACTCATTTGTGCAGCCCCCATCTGCCCTCCAGCCATCTGATTGGCTCCCATCTGTGCACTCATTTGTCCCGGCCCCATTTGAACCCCACCCATTTGCCCCATTGGACCCATTCCTCCCATACCACCCATTGGGTTCATTTGACTGAAAAAAAATTATAGTAATTATTATATAATTATTAAATAGTATAATTATATAATTATAATAGTAAGAAGAGACTAAATATGTGTGCAAAATCAATTGCTTTCAAGCAAGACTACATATGTGTGCAAACATTCGCTTCAACAGGGAAAAGATTTTAAAGAAAATATAGATTTACAGATAATGAATACATTATTTTTTATAATGTTTCAAAAATATATTTAAGTATATATTTTACTTACTTGGGTTGCATTTGTCCCAATTGGTTGGGTTGCATCTGTCTTATGCCCTGTCGCGGAAACGGCCCTCGAGGGTGCGGCGCTCCGGGGTAACCCCCACTCTGTAGTCAAATAAAGTAGCACTTGAGCGAATAATAATAATTAGGCAAACATTAATCCCTGCTAGCGACTATTTTAGTTTTAAATTATAAACTTTTGCATATCGAAAATGAAGGCGGATAAGTAGCAACATAACATAAGAAACAACATAATAAGTCCAAAATATATTACCTGCATCTGTGACATCTGCGTGTAAGGCACTCTTTGTCTGAGCATATTGCTAAGCGCTTGCTTGGACTGCGTGTTTGCGGGGGGCGCCACACCACGCTGGTTGACGCCAGCTGAATAACGCATTTTATATAATTATTTATTATATTAATTTATTTGTTAAAAGACATTTTTTATTGTAAAACATTAAGTAATGTTTTCAAGAATCTAAAATTAGACTTAGTTTTGCAGTTTTACTTTATTTTTTTTTAGATATTGACAATTTTAATGTGTCAAATTCCACGTTATTCTTAACATTTTTTATACTTTTTAAAGTGCACGCTTCAATTTTCAACATAATTAAATATAAAAATGAAATTGAAAATATTACCAGGTGGATTGTAGTACCCTTGACCAGGTGGCGGGAACCATTGTTGTTGTTGCAAGAACTGGGGCTGTTGTGTGTTCGTTGGGTTGGTCACTGTACCACCAGGTGTTGTTGAACCATTTGTCTGCGAGAATATTTTATTAATATTTATCACTTACATATGCACTTTTTTAATTTTATATAAGTGAGACTTAGTTGATGGTATATTAAAAGAAAATGTGACTGATAAAAATCTTCTCAATAGGATACAAAAAAATTAACACCTACTGATCAATTGTTATGTGATCAAAACTTCTATGAGCTATAAAAATAAAATACTGACTGGGATATGTTAAAGAATAAGTAACTTTTGGAGATTTTAACCATAACCGCGTTTGTTCTTGTTAATGTTATTATTATTAAATAAGAAAAAAATACCGGCGTTGTAGGTTTGGGCTTTTTATTACTAATCTTGTTATTTATCTTGCATGACATTTTGCGGCCTTTGCCTGATCCTGTGGGACTGGAATCCAAACTACCATTATCCTGGAAATATAATAAATATTGTTGAGTTTAAATTGGTAATTATTCTTAATTTCTTATGTACAATAAATAGTTAAAAATATATTTAATAAAAACATTTTATTAACAAAAATCATGATAATTTCTTAAAAATGTATAATTTTTTAGTAACAAAATATAGGTAATAAAAATAATTATACCTGTTTATTGTCATTGGTATCGAGATCTTCCGGAGGTAAAGGCAGTGGCTCCATATAGTAGCTCAATGGTTTTACAAGACTATGTTTGTGATATTTCAACAATCTAAAACAAATATATATATATATATATATATATATATATATATATTATATATATATATATATATATATATATATATATATATATATATATATAACAATTATACACAGTGTACTTTTTTATATCAATTAGCATAGACAAAAATATTTAGTTAAAAGTATGTTAATATACAACTCGTTTTAATGCAAATGAAATAGGGAACCTTTTAAAAATAAGATAGTGTAATACTTAAATGAACTCACCTATGCGAATTCTCATATGTAAGAGGTTTACGTTCAATCTTAGTAGCGGCGAACCACGCCCACGACAACGGCGCAGGGTTGCGCCCACCCTCCACCAGCTCCCAACTTGAGACACGCTGCTTGTCTGTTAGGCGGAGACCCTGGATACAGAATATTTATTTATTTATGTTTTAGCTTTACAATGTGTTCTATACATTTTCAGAGAAGTCATCATAAAACCCACAAATTTTAATACATTTTCAATACAATCAGATGCAGTACAATGGCGTCAATAATAATAATATTTAATTAATGCTTATTTTAATATTTTTTTAGCTTATCAGGAAATAAACATATTATTTCTTCTATTTGATGCAATAAGCAAAGACCTATAAGTTATAGATACGTATTTATAAATAATAAAATTATATGTAATTTGATAAGCACAATTTTAATAAAGAAAAAAAACTATAAATATATAGGTACCTGCTTTTTATCACTGTCGAATCCAGTAATTTTATTTCCCTTTTGGTCTACTAGACATCCAAGTGGTTCACACGCGATGACCTAAAAATATTGACAGTTAATGAATTTTGTATTGATTAAAATTATATTTTTTTTAACCTATATAATATCAAAAGTTAGTTGATTGTATATCTAGTGTTTTACAATTTTTTAATTCTAGTGTTAAAATTCTAGTGTTGCTCTACATGTTCTGGTTTTTATTATATCAGTTAAAATAATTATGACTTCAAAGCAAGGCACCAATAAGAAATACTTTTTACAGACGTACCACATTCATGGCAAAGTTTATTGTTATTAAAATTTATAAAATAAATTACATATCAACATTTCTTTAACGTGCGAAGTAATGAGACCAACCCAGTAAGTTACTAGTATAGCACTAGTACTTGTGTCAGGAGGCCCCGCTCTTCCATACAACTTCATACATGTGTGGGAATAAATATCTATACAATACATATCTTATATCTAACCTAACTTAATTTAATTAATTATGAAAGAAATGGGCAAAAAGAGTATGTTTATTTGTGTGTATGTGTGTGTGTGATTGTGTGTGTGTGTGTGTGTGGTGTGTGTGTGTGTGTGTGTTTTAGTGTAGTATTATTTTAGTGTAGTATTAGTGTACCATTAAGGCTTCTATGTCATCGTAGTTTAACGTTAGTAGCCAGGCAGTTAATATGTTTTTGGATTGATAAGAGCTCATAGGATTAATGTTTAAGATTTTATTTATTTTATTATAAAGAAATCTCGACTGATTTTGAAGCTGGTTATTGCCAAATTTAGTTCTCATAGGGGGAATATATGCTGTAGGAATATATGCTCATATGTAGATTATAATTTCACTAAACGGAAATTTTACTTAATTCTATAAAATTTTCAGCGCAATATTTCATCTTACCTCGATTATAGTATTTTTAGATAGCGGCAGTAGCTGACGAACCGCCTGCACGCTAGGTCCGTGTCGGTCACCAATCTCTTTCTTCAGCTTCTTCATGAGATTCTGATAATGCTTCCTATTGTTATCGTCCCCGCCCTCCGCCAGCGTAGAGTGTATGAGAGTCGCGAGCATGTCAATCAATGTCGTGAACAAGTTGCTGTGACACAGACTACAATAAATTTATTGTAGATTGACTGCAATTGAGCCACGCTACGCAGCAAGCCACAAGTGGCGTCAGAAGAAAAAAGAACCTTTAGTTATAAGTGAAGTTAGGTGTGAATGTGAGCGTCAAGCGTTTTCAATGGATCGACTTGCTGCGTAGTTTTTTTTGGTATTCAAAAATATATGTAAAAACCACACCATCGCAATGTTATTGTTTTAGGAACGTTAATTATGGTTATTTATTGCGCTTTTATTGTAGGACATAGTTCTTAATACTTTTTAGTAAATTGACTAGGTAATGGTATGTAAAAATTATGATAAATGTGTAATTACTCAATTCTTATCGCAATATTAAGTACATACGAATACAAACGGTTTACCTAAATGTTAATAAAACTTAAAAATAAGCTATTGTTATATAGTAGAAAATTTGTACAGCTTATTGTATTAAACGAATATAATACAAAAATCTTTATTTATCCCATAATAAATTCTATTTATTTAATTGTATTTTAAGCAACCGATGTCAAAATTAAACCGCTACAGTTGAATACAAATATTTTTCTAAATTTAAAAAAGGTAAATGAGGATAAAATTACTTCAGCAATAAATTATCTCTCATCATCAATGTGCACGGGCGGCTTCCGAGAGGCGCGTTTAATTATGTTTACGTTTTTTGTAATGAAATATACCTGTTACTGTACGCGTCGATGAGCTGATGAGCAACGAGCTGCGTGAGCAGCAGCGCCCAGTCGGCGGTGAGCTGGTAGGAGCGGCGGATGGCGTCGAACATGCCGCCCGCGAGGGAGAAGCGCAGCTGCAGCGCGTCGGGCGCCGCCTCGTCGTGCCAGGCGTCGCCGCCGCCCCCGCCCGCGCCCGCGCCCGCGCCGCGCTCGTGGTCGCGCGCGTGCGTCAGGTAGTGCGACAGCTGCGCGTGGATCGAGCTCAGGAGGCTCTCCTGCAACATAGGGGAATACAGATGATATTCGGATTTAAAAAAAAAATCGAAAATATTTTTTCTTCAAAATAATTTTTCTAACAAAAAAGTGCAATATGTTTATCATCTACATATACAAGAAACCAAACTTTGATCAGCCTACAGTTCGCCAGCTATCTTATTCTTGTTATGTATTCACCACTAATCAAATTACCTTTTGATCATCCTGATTGCGTAGACAAGTCAGCACTAGGGAGAGTAGCGGCTCGTTGGCGAGGCGCACGGCGGACGCACCGCAGGAACAGCTCACGCCACCACCTACACCGCGCTTGCCTCCCCCACCCGGTCCTGCTGACCTATAGAAAGATAGTAATTGTTATACATTTTTAATTCATATATGTTTGATTAAAGAAGAATTTGCGTATTTCATGTAAGATCGCTGTGTACAGTATCTACGCATACAGTATTAGTAATTCTATATCATAGTACCACGAGAAACAACATTAATAATAGTAGATTTTTTGTTTTACAGTATATTGTAAATACGATACACTTATCTGTCAGAAAGCTTGCTTACCCCTTATAGCTAGGACTTTGATGGCTCTTGCAGTCTCGATGCGACCCGCCGCCGCCTCCACCTCCGCTCGAGCAATTGCCGCTACAACCGGCGCCCCAGCCACTTTCTAATATCTTAAAAAGGAACATTTTCATTGAAAATTGAAAAGCTGTAATTAAAATATAATCATTTATGATATTTTAAATAGATTTAAAAAACAATACATAGTGGGGAACGGAGTGTCTTAACACTAGGTTCTCTCCATCTATCATGCTACATGCGGGAAATAGTGTGAAGTTATTTCATGTTAATATGATGATATAAAAGAGTACAATGTATATTTTCCTTAAATTTTAATATATATATATATATATATATATATATATATATATTATATATATATATATATATATATATATATATATATATATATATATATATATATATATATATATATATATATATATATATATATATATATATATATATATATATATATATATATATATATATATATATATATGCTTTTTTAAGTTAAACCCCATTATATTACAATATTAATAATATATTATGCGAAATACAGTACCTGCCCAGCTTGCTTAAGAACACGTCCTTGCACTGCAGGCGGCAGCTTGGCAACCAGCGGCGCTACCAGCCAAACTGACTCTGACCACTTGCTGGTACTCACCACGCCACGCTCCGTGCCCATTCTGCCCCACATTAAAAGATGTAAGTGTTACGTAAGCCACATAATTAAATGTATTCTAAAAATATATCTACACAAAAATAATATTTTATCAGAATATTTGATAGCGTAGCTACTGACAAGAAGATAAGTTAATTGTAAAGTATGAATTACTGAATCGAGAAAAAAATTCCCACTAATGTCCTTGCTTCGGATCGTCTCAGGCTGAGGCATTAACTTTAGTGAACTGGTGAAAAATGATTTGCATGTACCTGTCCTTGTCCGGCGGCGGCGGGGCCGGCTGCTGGAACACGTTAATAACTGCGCGCGCCACCGTGTCCAGCCAGGAGCTGAGCTCGGATGAGCCATTTGGAAACTGTTTGAACATTAGTTGCAGGTCCAGCCACGACATCCGTAGCGACCATTGTTCTAAGTTCTGAAATATATGTAAGGTATATATATAAATAAACTTTATACTAAAATAATAAAAGGCATCTATGATAAAAAAGCGTTAAAGCGGTCTACGCTTAAACGTGATCAATATTCATATAGTGTTTCAAATATTACCTGGTTAGTTCCAAATAATATTCAAACAGAGCTTTTTTTTTAAATTTTAGATATATCTTGTATACAAAATAACATTGTGACATATTTATCAAATTATATAATTAGCCTCTCGCTGCATCCTGCATATGATAGGGTATATATAGGCTGAGAGAACTTATTGTCCACAACATTATCATGACAAATGGCAGAATTCTTATATAAATATTTTTTTAACAATACTTACCTCTAAGAGACGAGTGATCATTGTTTTTTGATCGAGATCAGGATGGGTGTGACTGGCTGAATCGGGGTAACATATCATATGAAGTAATCTGTTAAAAAACATAGAAACATTTCTATATCATAACTTTAATTGTGTAGATGAAACTTTATTGAATAAACATCTTTATATTTTTTTTATTATTTATCCACTTTAAAAGATGGCGCATTTAGTGTTTTTTGCTTTACTCTTCTTTCTTAATTTTTTTTTTAAATTAATTAATTAATTATTTATAAAACACTTCTCTCTTCTGTGCTTTTTGTACTCTTCCTTTTTCAATCTGTGTTTGCCGTGATTTTGCATTTAATTTATTTATTTGTAGGAATAATCAAGTACATAACTGTGAACAACTAAAGATTTTACACAATACTATTGAGTGGCTTGAAGAGTCCTCCTTAGTGATGTCGTAAGCAGAAGGATGTTGAACAAAAGATTGTTTTTTTGTTGGAGAAGTTCAGGTATTACTAGACTGGAAGAATCCATTTAAGTCGCGTTTTGTATAGTCGTAACATGTGGTTGTAATTTTTGGTAATTATTCCCTTAATATTTAAAGTTATCATCACTTGTGGACCATAATAAATATATAAAAAAAACATACAAATAAAATATTTAAATGATGTCTAAGTGGATACTGGCTTCTATTGCACAAGCGATACTTAATGCAAATAGGGCCAATTTATAAATTCTATTGAATATAAAATGAATACATAAAACAGCATTTTGTCTTACCTCTGAGCTTGCCTAGGCGTTAACATAGAGTCCAACAACATATCAGGTTGGTACAGTTCATCGGGGTTTTGCAGGCACTTCTGTAGGACCCATTCCTCTGAGCATATCTCAGCTAGAACTCGTCTCGCTAGAGATGATAAAGATTGGGAAGAGTCCAGGAGAGTTGAACCGACACCGCCGCTGCCTCTGAAAAGTAATATAAAAGTTTCAAAAATATATAATAAAATTATATAAATTTCGCATATACATATACGAAATTTTCGACATGAGCGTTTTATATGACATATTTAGATTTAGTGACTTAAGATTAACAAGTCAAAACACATAAAATACAGTTATTTACATTTCAATTCCCATATGCGAAAAGAAAAATAATAATATATATACAAAAGTGACATGTGGTGTGCATCATAGAAAGATAATAGATTACTGTTTTAATTTTACAATTATGTATGGTCGTAATAAATGGTACATATTTTCTTAAAACTCTTAAATAATAATTAAAAACACTGGACTTGATAAAGTACTATTTTAGTTGAATTATTAGTTAATGTTTCATAAAAATACTTTAAAATTCCTCTATCATTGTCTCCGTAAGTTTATATATGCTACTGTACATTTCATGTTAGAATATATAAAAAAAAGACAAGTTCTCAGTTCTGCATCAATTAAATTAACAAAAACTTACCAGGTTGTATTGTAACAAAACAAATAATACAATATAATAGTACATATACATAACATAATATATTTAATACATAAATAAAAACATATAAGTGTAATGAAAATGATTACCAGCAAATAAAGAAAAGCTAGGCTTGGCTTACATATAATTTTTTTATTCACAGAAAAAAGGCCCCAATAAAGAAAGGATTTTTTAAGTGTACACTTACACAATTAGAGCATTGTTTTATTTTGCGCCATATTGAATGAAAAATGACGTTTTATTCAATTATAGACATTATAACAATAAATCGCTAAATAAAACAATTATTATCCACATCGATTATTACACATATAATATAATTAGTTTTGAAGTTAGGCAAGAGGACCGGGAGGAATGAGGTGACAACCACACTGTGTTGTGAAGCTATGAAGGTACGTGAATGTGCTCATAACTCATAAAATCAAAAACAAACCTAGGAGTTCTATGGCCCCCACTCATCTCTGTATCTACCATCCTATGAATAAAAAACATTTATATGTTATATAAAATCTTATTAAATTATATATTACTCGTCTTCTATATATATATGTAAAAAAATAATATATCTAAGCGTAAGGCAAAATAATTTATTATAATTATAATTTAATCAAAATTTCACGTTAGCTACATATATTAGTGTATAATTTTGTTTGTACTTACGACATGAGATCTAGTTGCGCGTCAGTAGGTACAGTATCACTTGTTCCCAATATGTGTGAGAGTTCGCTTGATTTTTTTCCTCCAGGTTTGCCTCCATCTCTGGCAGTCGAATCACCAACCACTGATTAAAACAAAATTATTTAGAAAATTTCTCACTCCATTAAAATATTCTCTTCTTTTTTATATCTCAACAAACAACCAATAACTTACTTAATATAGCCTTGAGCGTGGCAAGCACCGGTCCCACGCCGATATTCTTATGCGCAGCAGCTAGCAAATGGCGGTCGCAGGACAACCGCACGCCCGCGCCTGCACCGCCCGGCCCAGGCGACGTCGATACGCTGTATAACCCTGTACAGTATTGTATAAGGTAAAAACACATCTTAAACATATAAAAACAGCTTTTATGCCATAAAACATATTTTCTGTTTTACAGATTTTTTTTATGACAATGACGCGTAAATAAAGTCTTGGATCCGTTGGCCGCATATGCACAAAAGTGTAGTAGCAGTACCTGGCTGCGGGGTATCCACGGTCTTGAACAGTCTCAGCAGCAGGTGGCAGGTGAGGCGCGCGCCGGCGTCGGGTGAGGGCGCGTTGGGGGGCAGCGGGCCGCCTCCGCCACACGCCTTCACCAGCGACGGGAGCGCCGCGTGCCGCACGAAGTCCTCCAGCGAGAAGCAGTGGCGTGCTGTGCGTACACGAAAACAGTTTAGTGACAGGACACACACCAGGTACTTAAATAGGTTTGATAGCTCTCGGTGCACATTCAGTGAATAAAAGGACAATTAGAGAGTATAGATCAAGTACCGTATACCCACCAACAAGTATACAAGTGAACACAGCCAGCGCATCGTGCGCAGCTGCATCGTGCAGATCCCTGTGGTGCAGTAGGTCCGGGTAAAGGGGCGGCGCGGCGTGCTGCGTGTGCGGGGGGTAGTGCTGCGCACCGCAGAGTGCGACCAGCGCGCCGAGCCACTCTGCGGCGAGGCTGCTGCACCATGCTGTCATCTCTGCGCATGCTACGCCCAGCTCGTTTACGCTGCGAGGATTGTTTGCAATTGTAGGAAGCTATAAACTCCGCTTTCAGTACTATGGGCATTTATATCTTTAAATATATAAATATATTTAATATCGAATAAACTATTTCTACATGAATATAACTCACATTAATTTATTATAATTATATAACTTTTTTATTAGGCTTAAATTGAATAAATAGTTATTTCATTTATATTTTATATCATTGTAAAATAGGGAAACATAAAATAATACTACTCCGTAGTTTTAACTAAGAAAAAGAAGGAAAGCATCGTTTAATAGTATGTTATAATAGCGTAAACTGCACTCACCGATCATTATCCACTTCGCGACAAACAGCTAACATGGCGGAGCACACGAAACTGTATCTATTCGCTGGGGCCTCCGCCACCTGGCGTGCCCACGATATCTCGATTTTACCTATAAACCAACAATAATCAATTATCAAATATAAATTAATAAATGTTATAGTCATATAGACTTTTACTTTTACGAGCACTTTTGAATCGTCGAATAACATGTCGCTACCACCGGATCGGAAGGCAGTTCTATTGAGAATATCGGGCAACAAACTCAACGGTTGCTCTTTTGAATGCCAATCGTTACAATTTTATCGTTAAATACAATGGTAGCTACCTGCATGAAGTTCAAATTACATAAATTCCACATATTTTTAAAATATTCCTGAACTATAGGCTTTACTCACGAGCACTGCTTTAACATTTTTCTTTAAATTTATGAAGTAGCAAATGTAGAAATTATTGCGGAATTTTATTATAGACGCGTATACTCAGAACCATTAACGATTTATTTACATGTTCAATCAATCAGGAAAACTGGTAATAACAACAAACATTTCCATTGCAATAAAGAAATAATACATACCTTTTCTTGGATTCGTGAAGAACTCGCTCAAGAACTGTGGATTATACTGGTAGTTGGATGGAGTGGGTGTCAATGGCGAGTAAAGTGCTTGTCTGTAATAAATTAAAAGATTTATCTATAGTGTTTTCTATGAGCTCGGTAAAACAAAACATAATATGATATTTACTATTTTGTTTCATAGAATGAATACTTATATTAAATTTAACATGTTCAGTTAAATGCAAAGATCTAACTTTGTGTTTAACAATATCAGCATTAAAAACAAAAAAGCCTCACTTAATCTTAGGATAAGCATTAGCAAAGGTATCAGCGTGCGGCGCGTGGAACAGATGCGCGGCCGCCTTGTACAAGTCGTGGAGCTGCGCCAGCACGCAGCGCTCCGCCGAGCTGCAGTCCCCGGGGTTCACTACGCACTTCACTAGGCGGCAGAGCTGCTCGAACACAGCTGACGTTTGTTCCACGCATACTGGAATCAATTGATTATTTAAGATGGATTCACGGTTTGACGGATTCACATATGGTTTATAATGTTAAAGACATTAAGATTTAATTTATAAGGGTATAACCCTAAAAGCTTGCAAGATTATACAATTTTTCAAAGATATGTATAAAAATATTTATCACAATTTTGCAAAATTAATTTTATACATTAATTAAATATATATTTAAAAATGCATTTATTACAGCAAATTTTTCAATTTATCTGCATTTGATACTAGTGAATGTGTAGTAAGTGACTATAGTAGTTATATCTTACATAATAAACAGAAGTGGTATCTACGCAACGCGCCAACAGTGTACAGCGCAAGCGCCGACGTGTAAGCGCGCGGCGCCGCGAGCCCGCTGCTGGGCGCGCCCCGAGTTATTAGCGCACCTTCCACTTCCGACAGTTCTTTTAGTATCTATTTAATAAACACATAATATATTAAATAAAATTCACACATTTTAGTGTTTGCAATTTATGTTGACTGACTTTACTGACTGTAGTCAGTCATTGTCGCACTGCGCCAAAATTAAAAAGAATAACTTCAAATATTTATAATTTATTTACTTTAAATATTTATTTAGTTTTTCAGAAGATCTCGTTCAAATTTATATCGCTTAACTGTGAAGCTAACAATTCTTTATATTTCTATTTAAATGTGAAAAATATGAATCGGCGAGTTAGTGAGAAGTCCACAACATTACCTGTATGCAAGTTTCGATGAGGCCATGCACGTTCAATGCGATCTCCATCAGGTCGAGCGCAAACGCGACGTGCTCGGGTTGCGGCAGGTACGTAGTGGCGCCCGCGGCGTACGCGGCCAGCGCCTCGCACACCGCGCCACCCACCGCCCACGACACCGCGCCCTGCTCGTACATGGACATCGCCTGGGCGGACGACTTGAGTATTATATTGTATTCTTACAAAGGTATTTCGGTGATATAGTGATTTAGCCTTCCTTGAAAAATATAAGAGAGCACTGAACGACAATAGATTTCCTTAAATTCTGTAAGGAATGCAAAAAATATAAGAAAATTAAATAAAAAGAAATCGTATCTCTTAGTTAAATATTTTTTCTGACTCAAATAACGAAATAATCTTACCTGAAACTTATGAGTAACTGCCTCGAAATTAAATTCGCTTCTAGAATGCTTCTTTATCTTGCCACCTTCAGCAACGTCGATCGAGAACTTTTTGGAGAACAACTTGCATATTTCTGTTCAAAACAAAAGATTCCATTTTATTCATAAAGTACAATAATCAGGGTAAACTCGTAAAAGTAAATTTAAATATAAAATCGTAACAATGTAAACCATAGATAATTTATTGAGATATTTATTAGGTGCTTAATTTGTACACTACAACAGAAAGCGGTTTTATGACCAAGCAGTAAACCTCGAACTACAAACCTTTAGTCATCTTCTTGACAGCGTGCTTAGCGTCGTCGCGCTGCCGCCCGACGCCGTACAGCAGTATGTGCCGCTGGTTGGCGTCGTGCGGAGTGTGCTCCGGCTCGGCGGGCGGCAGCGGGAAGTGCGTGGTGTAGTGGTAGTGCCGCGACGTCGCGCCCGCCGCGCACGCGCCCCCGCCCGCGCCCGCGCCGCCCCCGCACGCGCCCCCGCCCGCGCCCGCGCCGCCGCCCGCGCTCGACGACCGGATACCTGTGCGCGGGCGCATGTACACATGTAGTCGGTGCTTGATGTATTGAACTATTTATTAATCATTGTAACATTTTATATAGAAATAAATGTATGGTAGAATATGATAATAATGTGTACAACATGTTTGTTTATGTATGAAAAAAGTACTGCAATAAAATACTTAAAAATAATATTGTATTAGAAAATTACCTGGTACAGACATTGGACCCATTCCTATAGTTTGCATGCCCGGAATACTCATACCACCCGCCCCCATCATTGGAGAGTTCACACTATAATATATATAATTTTAGTATAGTTAATGTTCAAGTAATGTTCAGGTAATTATAAAATTTAATAGCAAAAGATTAAGAATGACTCGTTCATCATAGTAAGAAATCAATAATATTACTTAAGCAAGTTTCTTTTACCTATACTGTCATGAACTATAATCTGAAATTTATTTTTATAAAAAGCTTAAAATATTATTTTAATAAAAAAATGAATAAAACCTATTATTGAATATATTACAAATATCTATTACTTAATATCTCCTAAATACCTGTGTGACGGTTCTCCTGGATCTTTGGGACTGTCGGGAGCGTCCATAGAATTTTGTTGGTCTTCCTTTATGTGCTGTAGAAGTTTGTCCAAATCGTCGTCTATTTTTGAGTCGTCCAAATCCATTCGGACATTTTCCTACAAAAAATATTTCCATTCAATAAATTTCATTGAAATTTGTATATAGAATCAATATTTAACTATGTTTTTCTTAATACTATTATTTTTAATATATTTAAGAGTTTAAATTTACTTGATATTTCTTATATTTATATTTACTTGAACAAAATACGTGTTATTCGCTATAGCATGTGTAGCAGTTAATAATGTATATACATGTACCTTTGCTGTTGCAGCTTGAAGAAACGTATATTTAAAAAAAAATTATGCACAGTCAAAACAAATAAACATGAAATTTGGTAGGCAAGTAGGTTATAGATCCAACATATCCTGTTGCTTAAGAAAGTATTTTCGGTAAAATTCACATTCAATTTCATACAATTTCACTTAGAATTTAGTTAGAATTTACTTATTAACTAAATTGATGACACTTATAATGATTATATTTAATTTTAACGGAGTCGCAAGCAAATGCTACTGATTATTTATGAGCTTACCTCCATTTTAGGCTTAAGATCTATCCCAGCAAATATATCGTCATCTATATTGTGATTAGTGCCGGTACTGCTGGCGGGCGGCGCCACTGTGTGGGAAGATGTGCCAGTAGAAGTCGGCTCGGTGGGAGAAACTAGATCTCCTGAAGATTTATTATAAAAACGATTATTCAATATTAGAGTTTTAATTATTATGATAGAGATAAAATAAGAATATTATATAGGTATAAAGAATAATTATTTCTAATAAGCAGCAAGCTTTATGCTTTTTCTCGCAAAGCAGGATCGGCGTCTTTCCCCAGTTCCCGCTCAATTTTGGAGTGTTGGAACTAAACGTCTACCAGAATGGATAAATGAAAATAATTTAAACATAATCGAACCCGTAACCATCACGTTAACATTCTAACGATAGTCTGCGATAACACGTCCTCAAGTATTACTTGATGAGATGGCTTTTACTTACTTTACTTCCTTTGTAGTATTTTGATTAATTTTACTTTAATTTAGCATAATGGCTATATGAAATGATTACCTCGCGATATAAGTGTGCACATGTAAGCGTCGTGAGAGAACACGTCGCGTCGGATCAGTTCACCAAACAAATGTACCAAGTTAGCAAACTGTTGCCTGTTGCCGGGCGGCGCATTCGGACTTTCATCTGAAAATTTCGTGTAACGCACAAATAAATAAATAATATTTTTTAATAAAAGTTGTGCTAGAAGTAAAATACTTTAGAAAACGAAAAATTTGCATTACGTATCGCTTATAGCGTAAGAATATACGGTTTACGTTCTTATAATCTCATAGCATCTCTACAAGATATAATTTAACAAATTTCCTCTATCTAAAGATATCATTTCTAAGAATCATCATTTAGTAAAGCAAAATGTTAGTTTTTGAACTGAGTCTTAAATAACCGTTATTCCACACTAATTTTAATTTAAATACTTGGTAAATTTTAAGTCAATATAAAAATATATATATGCTATTTGGAAATGATTAACGTTACCTAATATAGGAGCGTCGTTGTCGAGGAAGCGAAGCAAAAGGTTTTGAAATATGGGTGGTCCATTGTAGAGGCCTGTTCCAGAACTAATAGATTCTTTGTCATCTAAGCCTGTAAAACATAAAAAATAATAAAAAATATCGTATTATAAATCATATCTATGTATTATTAATATCAAACATAGATATGTTTTATAATACGATATTTTACTTAATAGTGCCCAGGCTACCCTACCAATTTTATATAGATTACTAATTTTCAGATAGTTTTCTTTACTTGTACAAGTGCTTACTTCTCGCCAAATTTTATAATTAGAAGCCAATGGAAGGAAGGAAGGAGGTCAAGGAACTTTAGACTATAAACCTTTGGATATGTTACGCTTATTTCAGGTTGATATTTACGCGCGATCTTGAAGGGATGGCCTCGCACGCCGACATGCAGACAGATGGATATCAAAGTGACTAATAGGGGTTCTATTTTTTCGTTTTTAGGTACAAGGAAATATATATGTTAAGTATATTTAAGTATTGACATATAATAAAGAAATATATGAACAAAAAAAATATAAAAATAGGTGGAATACGCGTTTTTATACTTCTATTAATGTATTGAATTTTCCATGAAGGCGAAGTGCTAACACGTAGTAAGTACGAGTATAATAAGTTTTATTTATATTACTAGCCTTACACCAAGCCTAATGTTAAGCGTAGATGCACTATATGATGCCTAGAAAATAACTATTAACTCAAAATTTAAAGATCTCAATCTTAGTAACTTTAGAAATATCGACGCTGCCAATAAGTTCTATTGTCTCGCTGTGGCAATAAAGAATGTTATCGAATGCCACTTTAGATTACAAATACATACAAAATACGAAAATATCTTTCTTTATCATCGATGGGAATAAATATAAAAAGGAAACGAAAGCGATTAGGCCTCGAACTCTCCTAGTCATTTACCCTGGTGATCATGATGATGATGGTGGTGCTGTCGCCTGTCAAGCAGCGCGGCGGCGGCCATGGCGCGGTGCTCGCCCCAGCGCGCGCCGCACACCGCCCACTCGCAGAGTACGCGCACCACCGAGTACGAGCAGGCGTATTCCTGTTACCCATTTTTATATGTAGTATTAGAACTGTCTGTCCTCTCGGCCGACCGAGGATATGAGAATAACTCATTTCCCTAGTGGGGATCAAACCGACTTACGTCGCCGCTGCGCCATGTCTTTTTTATATGTTTATTTAATCACTACGGACACGCTATTAGTCTTCTCAAACTATGCTTAGAACTATGACATAATAGGTATCTAGGTATGTAATAATAGGTACCTAGGAGTCCGAAGTACTCATTTATTTAAATTATATTGGTAAAGATATATTACTTTATGATTGTGACTTAAAATCATTTGATGGTTTTATTTTACTTATTATAAAAGTCATTTAAATTGTGTTATTGGTTCCCACCATCTAGTGTATGGGGTTTGGTGGATAGTTGAGAATAATAGGTCGTTTTATTTACTCTGTCTATATTACAAATTTGGGAAAATTCGTTAATATAAATGCAATCAAGTACTCCACAACGTAACGATTGCAAATATCATATATACATAATAAATAACACACTGACCGGGTCTTTAGGATCTGGATTGCCGTCCTTAGTAGGTGTGACGCAGTTAGCGAACACTTCCTTGTAAAGCGTGTCCAAGTTGTTGTTGGGGTCGACGCGGTCGAAGCTGTGTCTGTCCAGAGCTTCTAGTACTGCTAGAACTCGGGCTAAATAATACAAAATATATTTACTCTTTATTTTTTACTATTACAAAAACCTTACCCCATCATCAGTCGTCACCATTACAGTTTAAGGAATATGGGTTAATATAAATGTATTTAGTTATAAATTTGTCAGTTTAATTTTCGTAGATGAACCTGAATTACCGCATACAGCACCAACTCTTCAGAATTGGTATCATATAAATAAATATCTTTGTAACTATTTACAATATGTTAATAGTCCATATGTGAATATAACACATAGGTTAAAATAAGAAGTAAATATTTATTTTAACGTTAGGTATGATATTAACCTACCGATTTTCACAATTTACCTTGAGAACTTGTCTGCCATTTATCTGTGCACCACTTGCTTTCAGCTTTTTTACTTCTTGCAGATATTTCTTGTTCGGCTTCATATACCTATCACAAAACTTTCTGTTAGGTACATTAATATTTATTCGACTAAATTTGTAACTGCTTGATTTGACACATTTTATGAATTAGAAATAATCGGCCGGCCTTTTATTTGATTGTAATCTAACCTAAGAATTCTGAATTAATTTTTTTGCTTACATTTAAAAACTAATTATTAAAGATCATAAACAATATTAATACCAATCTCCGATGTTCCTCCGTAAGGGCAGAATCCATCTGTGGCATTGGCAGTGCTGAAGGAGGCACTGGCAGCAAGTCTAGCGGGGAGCCCTGCAGCGCCGACCCACAACCCGACCACACCATGGCCGTGGGGCACTCGACGCAAATTATCTGGATGATGTATTTATGGTTAGATAGTTCTATTACCGGTTTAATAATAATAATGTTAAACAATTTGGCGTAGGCACTGCTGAAGGCGGCAATGGTTACAAGTCTAGTGGAAAACTCTGCAATGCTCACCAAACCATAACATGATGAGGCAGCAGTGGGACACTTCATGCAGAATGTATTGATTATGAGGTTTTTTAAGCACTTTTACTTCGAAAGATATATAAATTGATGTCTATACATTCCAAATCTCGGTAAAATTGTTAAATTACTTTTTTGAGATCATATGTTTGTATTTATTTTTCATTATATAAGATCAGTTAGGCAGTGTCCTGACTAAATACAAAAATTGCATGTGTCTTTCCTCGGGATAGTGTTAAATTCTTGATCTAGTACTTCATACCTGCAATACAGTCGCGAGCTGTATAATAACATCTCTATGGAACGAGCAATTCAGTATTTCTCCAAAGCCAACTTGAACTGGATTCAATGCAGATGTAATAACTGTATTCAGGGTTGTTTTAGTATCTCTCGGTGGAGAACCTGCTTCTTCCTTCACTTGTACATCCATTGTCTGAGGGTTTGGGGTCCCTAAAGGGTTAGGGGTTCCTAATGAGTGGTTGGGGTTAGGAGTTCCCAGAGAATGATTAGGATTAGGCGTTCCTTGGTTAGTATCGGCGGGAGTCGCAGAGCGCTTAATTTGTGATATATTTGGTTTAACGTCACCATTAGCTTCATTTGCTGGAGACATTGGAATTCCATTTGCTTCTGGAAACAGTGATTATCTCAGATATTATCGTAACAAAGTTTTATTATTATTTATAACACAATATCACCAACACAAGTATCAATTATAATTTTCCTGTGAACCTATACAATATTAACACTCACTTTAACACAAAGATTATTAAAAATTGTTTTTAATTGTGCGAAAATTAAGTTATTATAGTAACTACGTGCTGAATTTCAATCCCTACAATAGCCGCTATAATAATATTAATAAAAAATACATACGCTTACCTCCATTCCTTTCACTGGTCTTAGTAAAAATTGCGGGTTGATTCAGCGTCCTTAACGTAGTATCGGACAGGACAGAACAAATCGCTGCGGCTTTTTTAGCGCACGACGTCGCGAGCCGTCGCGACAGACCTTCGCAGCAAACAAACTCGCTCATATGTTGAAGTGCCAGTGGTAAGAATAATCTAGAAATGTTGCATATTTTATTGTTACTAAAGGTAGTTGGCACCAGAGCGTCTCGCTGTATCCCGCATACAGTAGGATGGGCAGTAAAAGAGGCTTTTAAGAAAAACAAATTTTGTTAAAGGAATTAATAACAAAATTACGTACTGTTTAATAAAGTAGCTTTTACCTACGTCTTCAACGCCGTGATCAAATGTCAATTATTAAGAGTTACAGACACACGCTAAGAGCAAAAGGTTACTCTGAAGCCAGTACAGTGGGTTATATAATGTAAGCCTTCTTCAATAAATGGACTGCACGTTAAAATATAAAATGTAATAAATTCAATTCAGTAGTTTCCGAGATAGCGCGTTCCACCAAGCAAAAAGTACTCATGGCACATACAGATTACAAGTATAATTATCATAAAGACTTTTCATATTAGTTATTCGTTGAATATAGTGGCTTCTACGTTATCAATCTGAGCTTACACAGAGTGATATTGTAATACAGACATTCTGAGTTCAATTTTGACCAATTTAAGAAAATTTATTAAAAAAAAATTGTTTTTTTGCATTACCAATATAAATAAATATGTGAAAACCTATTCTTATTTAGACAAAAAGAGCTGGCTGGTATACAGTATAAAATCAACGAGAATTAGAACAACTAACCTTCAAAAGGCCATCATCAGGAGCTCTCTTGTCCAGCAATTCAATGATCCAGGTAAAGAAGTCATGTCGATCAAGCAGACCTTCATCCAACAGGTATCTTGCAAGACGACAGCAGTAGTTCCACTGGCGGAGGGCCTGTCTCCAATCTGTGTTGTCATTTGAATTTGGTGTTGATGATCCAAGTCCTGTTTGGATTTATTGTAATTAATACATTGAATGATCATGACTACTATGTTACACTTAATAAGATATTCAGGTTTGCAGTGTAGGTGGAATATGTTTAATTATTCCGTAAACTGTTGTGTGCTTACTAGAAAAATTAAATAAAATATAAAAATTTTGCAGTTTACCCAAAACTATGATATATAGTGAAATTGGCTTATAGTTCATAGTGGCAAGTAGCTTGAATATGTGAACATAATTTGTTTTTAATTATATTTATGCATTAAAATGATTATCCATTATGTATGTTTTCGTAATTGTTTAGATGAGTATTTGTTACCAGAATTAGAATTTCCTGGAGAATGCATAGAGTTTGATATAGTAGAACTATTTGGGGTGGAGCCTCCTGGTGGGTTTCCTGATGAGTTGTGGCTAGGTGTTCCTTGACCTTAATAGAGTAAATATTAATTATTCATTTTGAAAATAAATAAATTAATTTAATTACAGAATAGAATTAAATATATTAATTTTAACACTTTTGTGTTTTAAATACTGTAGAACCCACTTAATACGATCTCGTTTAATACGATTTCCAATAAATTATGCAAATTTACGTCAGTCAATCTGTCACAAGAATGTTTTAATTCTGAAATATAATAGGATTGTCATCCCGCTTAATACCATTGTCATCACGTTATATACACCATTATATGTCATGTTATACATGTATAATTGAATACATCGCTGTCTAAAATAAATGATATAACCATACAACAAACAAACCTTAACCTGTACATGATGCGATTCCAACCACTGCAGTCACATAGGAATCAATTAAGTCAAAATAATAACAATGTAAGGTGCCCTTACGAAATTCAATGCATTGAAGAAGTTATTGAAAACACGAGAACCACATAAAAAAAGTCTCTAAATGATAATAATGACATACTGTAAAAGTTAAATTATGTTGCTGTTTAAATACACTGTTTTATAAAGGTCCCTGTGAAATTGTCTTAAGGGGATTTTACTGAACTACTATGAATAAAAATGTACAATATAAAATAGTAACTGTAATTATTTCCACTCAATGGCCTATAAGAATGACTACAATATATTTTTTGTTTTACTACCTGATTGTGATGGTGGAGTCTTGTCAGAAATATTTCCTGGTGCTGCATTTTGGTAATATTCAGCCAACCTAGGTATCTGATCTTTGAGAAACTTTATTAATGTTGTGGTCCATTCTAAAAAATATATAATTGTTAAAATATTTGAATTTTTAATTAGGTAATTCAAAAACTTAAATTTAAATCCTTAATTATCCTGTAATCCAATAATTAATTTAACCATTGCTTACCAGTAGTAGGATCTGGGAGTTGTCTTTTTTTAATTTTAGCTTCTGAAACTGCAACAGTGTATGCTGAGCTAAGTTTAATAAACCAGGCAGCTCTTGGCATAGCTACTTGATATTCTGTCAATGTGATAAATATTTCCTCTTTTTTGTTGAAATTTGGTGCTTTCTTAGCAAGTTGAGAAAGAGGTTTATTTCCTAAAACAAATAAATATTGTTATAATCTATAATTTACCCAAATAAAATGAATGGATTTCATTTTATTTATATGACCATCGAATTAGTGGTGATTTGTGTACATTCAGAAGTATCTGTAACTTTTAATTTAACACTTAATTATCATAATCGATAGTGTTCATTTTATTTATCTATACATACTGTAAGAAAGAGAAGATATGTTTCCATATTATATACTTAATGCTTAAAGATATGTTAATAATAAGTCATATTGCATGTGGATCACGGAAATTATGTATAAACTTATAGAAGTTCAGCTCTGAGTCAGCAATATTGAGACTTGAACTATAAGTAAAATCACTCAATACTTATGTAGAGAATTCAGTTCTATTATGGCTTAAAATCCCACATTGTCTGTTGCTTTAAATAAAAAAATCTGTTTATATCTAAAGTTAAAATCACCTAAGAATTATATCATTTAAATATATTACAATTAACTGCAATAAAACAATATTTTATATATATTTTTTTTATAATAATAAAAATGTGGTCACTTGTAATAGTATAATATATTAGTTTCTCAGGTAATAGGACAAATTTTTCTAGTATGATTCACTCTTAAATAGATTTTATTACAATATTCATATTATTAAAAACAATGTTTTTTAAATAAACACACCTGCTAAGTCTTTAAACCAAGCTTCAATTTGTGGCTTTGTTCTGGCAGTGGCTGGCCAAAAATTGTCTTTTGGATTAACTTGTTGCCGTTTTCTACCACAGTCAGGCAATGTGTTTAGTTCCTCTTTCTTAGATAAAATTCCAGAGAAGAATTGTCCAATCTAAAGAGACAATTATTTTTTAAACAAAAATATACTATATGTTCATCATTGAATGTAATACTTGATATAATAACAATTTTATAACCTTGGATGCAGAATAGTTAAAATTCCTAGCAGTTCCAAATTCATCACTGGATTGCGGAGTAGTAGTAAATCCATGTTTAACATTAGCTGATGTAAGCTCATCTTCTTTTTGTCGAGGCTCTTGTGGGTACACATCCGGTGGTCCCAGTCGAGGCCTTTTTAAAGGCCGTTTCTCATACATAATCCCCATTGTATCAGAAAAAGGGATCTTATCTGTACGATTCACAAATTATTATCCTTGTAAATAACGTCACAAAATTAATAGAATAATCACATTTCATAATTTAGCACTAAGACTTACCCTTCATCTAAAATTAATTTGTATCATGCATGTTTTAATTATAGTTAAGTAACAAAGATATAAAGGCCTTAGTGTACTTTTAATAAATATTTAGCTAACAAACAATAAACACTATTTCACTTGATTAGTCTGTCTGACGTTTTCTCTTGTAAGCTATATTTATTGAATGTAGAAGTACGGAGTACAAATTCAGTACTTTAAAAGTGTTTACTGAAATGAAGCCGTTAAGGTAGCGTCACATTAGCAAGTGGAAAGATTTTAAAAAACATCGCCATCAAGCTCATTCATCATACGATACTGATTAAAACAGGAAAAAACACTTCTGCTTTGTTACTACTACGCAAAAAGTTGAGATTTTTTTAAAATCTCAACTTTTTGCGTAGCAACCGCATGTTTTAACTACACAAACTATTACTTTTTGAACTCAACATATTTCACTCTTTTTAAAACTGTTATATTCTTAAATTCCAGTTGCTATCGTTGTTATTTACACTAGTGCCAATAATTCGCTTTTTCTAAACGGACAAATTGTCTCTTAAACAAGATACCTTACTTCTATCCTTTATAGCTAATAGTTAATAGTAATAGAACCCAGACAGATAATACAATATAAATCTACATGCTAATAAAAGTATCTATTACTAGATTCTAGATAGTATGAAACGAATCAGCTTGGCATAATTTCATGTATTACAGGTGGTTGTAATGTACATGAAGACACAATGATAAAATCATTATATTTGATAATCTAGATTTCTCCTAAGTTCGACAGATAATGTGAAAATATTTGACGTTTCGTAATCAAAAAGATACACGATTTCAATTCTCCTAGAATATCTTACCTTTTGATTTTATATCTTATCGTGTTGACATAGAACTTAATAAACTTTGTAATGAACATAATACACTGTTTACCTACTAATAGTTTTTTTTAATGAAATAACATTTTTTAACTAAATCCTTCCTTGTGAGGTTACCGTAATTTACTTCAATGCCTCCTAAAAAACAACCCGAGAAATCAAACAAATCCAGCGGTGCAAAAGGTGCCGCTGGTAAAGGTGACACAAAAGGTTAGAATTTTCTTTCCTATTAAGTTTATAATATTTATATATTCACTATTTCAGATTTAAAGATTTCTTTTCTATTACTGGCTAGAGTCTTAACTAATATTTCATTTAAATTTAGAAACAGCATCGAAAGAGAAAAAAGGTGGGACAGCTGTCAAAGTCCGACATATCTTGTGTGAAAAACAGTCAAAATGCTTGGAAGCATTAGAAAAATTAAAAGCTGGACAGAAATTTCCTGATGTGGCTGCTGCATACAGTGAAGATAAAGCAAGGCAAGGCGGTGATCTTGGTTGGATGACTCGTGGCTCTATGGTTGGGCCATTTCAGGATGCAGCTTTTGCTTTACCCATATCATCAGTCACTAATCCTTTATATACAGACCCTCCTGTTAAAACAAAATTTGGTTACCATATTATAATGGTAGAAGGTAAAAAATGAGTGGAACTGTTTTTGAATTTGAGTACTTCTGGGTGATTCTTTTAGTTTTTATTTTGGAAAGGATATGTTGCTTACATGAACAAATTGATAAAGACTTTTGTATATTGCCTGATCCAAGGATATCTAATGAGTCTCTAAGCTCTAACAATGATGATTTTGTAAATAGAGAGTAAGTTTTATATCTTATAATATAAGTATTTTCAATTAATTAATAATTACTAAGCTTTATTATTTTACAGTTTCAGCCTAAAATTGAGCTTCTTACGTCTGTACCGGCTGATGTACGTAACTATGATATTTGCTCTCACATATTTTTGCAACATTTGTTTCTGGTTTTTATTGGCTCAAAAAGCTCCATCTAGAATTCTCAAATAAAATTTTTGTATAAGTATATCTTTAAATATGTAAAATATGCAAATTATAATAAATTCATTTATATGTATATAATTTTATAATTTTAAGTTATCCCACTTTGTAGTGAACATATTATAAACATTGAAGACTGCATAAATTAAATTAATATATAATTGTTATGGACCAGCATTTTTTATAGTTCTGTATTGCCATGCAACCAAAACATGTAGGGTACTTCATGTTGACCTATGATTAAGGATGTTATGGAACTCTGTAACTGAATCTGACAAAACATTGGGATGATTTTGAATATGGGCTTTTGTTTGATTTTGCCTAGCCAAGTTAAAGCAATTTTAAATATTTATTAAAAACAAAGAATTCTATAATTCTATTCAAATCATGATATTAATCATCTAATTTACCTACTACGTTTAAAATTCTGCCTTAATACTAATATAATCAATTAAAAACTAAATAAATTACCAGCAGTCTTTATTAGAAGTTTTAAATAACACTTATTTTACAATACGATGTACTGACCACTTTATTAAATACTGAAATAAATATGAATGAGGTAAAACCTTAAACTTAATCTAAAGGTTCATAATAAAATGCTATATTTTAAACAAATACATATTTCACAAAATAAATATTTCCGATTATTTTTTATTATTTAAAGTAGATAGAAATACTTTTGTTGATAATATAGATTTTATTTATTTGTGAAGTTTAATTGCAATATTTGGTTATACTCTCAAGTTGGGGTTCGTATATCTGACGTATTTGAGAAGAGCATCGTTTTCTTCGCACACGAAGGGTTTACGGTGATGACAGGCTACGTCATGCCAGTGAACACCGTCGTTGTAGAAATTGTTTAAGATCGCCACACAATGCTCCGCAGCTCCACCCTGGATCAATTCCTGTAATAAAAATTAACGAATGTATTATAATTGATGTTATCTTGCTATTTAATTTTTATTATAATAATAAAAACAAATGGTTGATATCGTGTCATAAAAGTTATTACGTAACCCAATCTTGTTTTACAGTTCTTTGTGTAATGACTTAACAGGAAGTAAGAATTATTATATAAGAGCCGCGTAATGGTGGGCCTTGACTGCACTATGAGCAATCGTGGCGCAAAGCGGATGCGGATGATCCGGAGAACCGCAAAACTGCAACTTTAAATTTTTACTGTTGCCGACTCGAGGCGGAGAAAGTGGTACCAAACGAATGTAGCGACACACATGGAATACCGATGAGTTTTTGTTATACAGGTTGTTTGTAGAAAGTGGGCTAAATGCGGGTACGCCCTTCGGTGAATAATACGCAGGCCTATAAATATTTACACGACTTTCGTTTTCATTACGCGACATCGTGTTTTAACACATAGTTTAAAACAAATATGACTTAACATCGTAGTAATTATGACTTGCGTAATACATGTCGCCATAGCTAACACGAATTTCTAAAGTTTTAAGCCATATTAAAATAATATACACAAAACTAGTCACTAGTAAACATAGAATATAAATATTAATTTAAACATCAAACGTATCAATAAGGTAACTGTAATTACCCGATTGTCTGGTTGAGGTTTTCCGATGCCACCACCCTCGGACCAGTCGTTTTGTTGGCGATTAGTTGTGGGAGCCAGCTTTTGCAATTCAGCGGTCCAGAACCAGCCGTTGATTTCGTTTGGCAGCAAGTCTGGGCGGTTACATCCTTTGAAATCGCACAAACGGCCTGAAGTCCAAATGTATTTCACCTAACAAAAAAAAAACATTAAGAACTTACTAGAACACAAAAAAATTGTCACAATCTAAAAGTTTCTCTATTTTTGTGACCTTTGTATAAGCATACACAGGTAGAAACTGTCGCAATATTTATTTCCGTCCATATTCTAAGCTAATGCCTTATTAGGTACTAATGTGTAGGTAATAGGTACAGAAAAACTTAAATCAGTTTTTAAATATGGCCTGTGTTTCTTAATATCTTAGGAATAAGGTATTATAAATATTATTTATTAAAAAAATATATGAATAAATGTATTTAAGCATCATGCGACTGTAAAAGTATAAGACCTTTGCAATAAAGCATGATTGCTATACTTAATGATGCGATGTCAAATGATTGGATTGTTTCCCAAGGTGAAAAACGCTATCGCTTACACAAAGTGAAATTTAGAAAAGAAAAATTAGCTATCTATTGTTCTTAAAGTAGGTATTCGCGTCGCATGACAATAATATAATCAAACATTGTCAAATTCTGTACATGTTTCATAAATATTTGTAACAGCATTACAAATAACAAGCACGTCGAATTTGTTAAAACAATTCCAGGTTCTACTTTCTATTTCATTTGTTTTCGTTTTGAAAACCGCTTTTCACTTTATAAAAGTAATAGGCGATAGATATGTAAATTTTCAAATTGTGACATACTAGGTACGTGACGGTTTTTCTGTTCGACTAATTGGTGCTGCAGTTCAAATTATTTGTGTCAAGGGTACTTTAGCCATTGTCGTTTTTTGTTCTCTCTTCTAGCTCACTTGTAGTTTAAGTAAAAAACGTATTTAAATTGTCCGAGGCATTTAAGTCTAATGAATTACATAGTCAGAGAAATACTAAGTAAGTATTCATGGAATGGAAGCTTATTGGTAAGTGCTTAGGTTTTTAATTGAATATAAAAAAGCTATCAGCAAAGTCATAAAGTTTACGAAACAACTTTTATATTGAAATATTATTTTTAAGTCCACTGATACTTATTTAATATTTATGTTAACGTTTTACTCAATATTGTGATACCTTTACCGAGACGACAAACAACTATTTTTAAACGAAGTTTCGCTAATTTGCTATAAAATAAAATGAATATATAGTATACATACTTTATCTTGTATAATGCGGGCTTTCACCCATTCGTTTTCATCACTTGTTTCCAACGAAACTAAATCCATACAGCGTTGGCGGCAGTAGTTCCTGGCGCTAAGCCAGTCTTCTTCTACTCCACGTAACGCCGGATCTCTCCACGAGAAGAAGTAGCCTTTATCTAGTAAAAGAAATAACAAAAATATATAATAGAAATACAAACATGTCCTTAGACATTACTACATATCTAATCTAATACTAGTAATATTGATATATTCTGTATACTGTGTTATTTTAGCTTAGCTTAGCTTATTTTATTACCAACATTTATACAACTCTTCTTTTATCGAGTGATAAACTGACCGATAACGCACACATGGGAGTACCTAGAGATTATTTGCAGGAAAAAAACTCCTATTTTTGCCCCGCCTCCAGTAGTTTACATGGTTTAATGACAATGTGGCGTAAAATGTAAATATTGTATGTATACAGTTGTTGTTTGCAAGTAAACACAGTTTTAAATATTTCTCAAATTCAAAATAAGAAAATCCAATTTAGTGAAGAGCTTGAAATTTAGTTTTCTTCTTGAATTTGGTTTTATACTGATCTTATTGTGTAAAAGTGTAACCCATTCCTACGCGAGCGTCTAGTCCTATCTACAGCGCATAGTTTAAAATTTGGTAAGTGCGTGACTCTGGTATCGTAGGAGAGTACTAAAAGATGATATCTCAAAATTCCTGCGAAAACTGGATAAAACGTTTTATAATTCACACAAAAGAAGTCGCGGGCTTGTGTATGTATGTATATGCGCTTAAAAGGTTCATACATATTTATCTACTAGTTATATTTTGTTTATATTTACGGGTGGAATAGCTGTTGCAACTCTACATTTGGTTTTCATATTAAGTGTACACGTAAGCTGTTAGAACATAAATAATGATATATTTGTATGACTTGGTTGAGTGTGGCATGTGAACCTGCCGATGGAAAATAGCTTTCTATATTCATTAATGAAAGAAAAAGCAGTTATTGTTTAATGTCGTTATAAAATAGCAATATTTTGTTAATTTATTAAAATAATTATTGTAATTTGTGATAAAAGTAAAAGAAATAAAAATACAAAAGAAAAAAAAGAACGCCCGAACAGGGACTTGAACCCTGGACCCTTGGATTAAAAGTCCAATGCTCTACCGACTGAGCTATCCGGGCTACAAATGCAAGTGCCAAATTACTATATATAATGTCAAGTTCAAATTAAATAACATTCTGGTCATCAATATTTAGTAATGTAATGTTCCTAAAAATTAAGTTAATATTTTTGCCTACGAAATAGAAATACTAACACGGACGTTAATGATAGAAAAAATGTAGTAAAATCCTAATCACGATGGAAACTAGTATGTTAATCTGGTTTTTTTATCGAAGGTATTTCAAAAATCCTGTATAGGAACAGGTTTGTTTCTTATCAGTTACCCGGAGACACTGATAAGCATATCTAAGTTATAGTAGATGAACATTTTACCCCTACATTTGTTGTTTTCGCTTTACAGTTAGGTAGATATATATTACCTATATTTAGCGAAATATAAAATTATAGCTTAATTGAATTTGAATTATGACTAGAATGATTGTAGCAAATTGGGAATACTTACTGTCGGCAAACCTCTCGTGTATTACGCGTTGTGCACATTGTGCAGGTACTGGTGGTTCCAGGATACGTCCGTTGGGGAACTGCGCTTGCGCAACGGCGAGCACCGACAAAACTAGTAGTCCTTTCATGATCTATAATTATAAAAAAATGATATAAATTTACAAATAATACTTAAAGTAGTTTAGTATAGTTTAGTTAAGCATGTGATAATACCATGTAAATTAGCATTTCCTTTGACGAGTTTATGATTTTTTACAATATAATAAAAATGATGTAGAGTTCGTCGACCGATTTAGGCATTTATGGCTCTTATGGCTATAGTTATTAATTTCTTAAATTAATTTATATATTTCAATATTTCACGCACATTTCCGATTATATTATAACAAGTTGCACAGCTATATGTAATATTTTGACTATCAAACTGGAATTGGTTTTTTTTCTCAAAACAATAATTGTTGACCGAGGTAGCAAAGAGGATGCAAATTTAATTTAATTTCAAAGTCTCTTTTGTTGCAAGTGCTAAATGTCGCTTTTTTCTTGTATACTTAAAGGTCAAATAATCGCTTCAACAATAAGTAAAAATATGCAGGTACAGGATACTTATTGTCAACAAAATATTTTTAGATTATGTCATCGATGTGAATGCGTATAAATTATTTGATTCAAAAGTTTGATCGGAGCTTTTATTACATGTAGTATGTAGTATAATGCTTGTAACATATAATTAAATTCAAAATATAAAAATATATATATATGTTATTAATCTTTAATATCAGAATAGCAGCCGTATCAATTTTATGTAAAGTATAATAATATCGTATGTTCACGGCCATCTATCTATTTTTCAAATGGTTAGTTTTTAATGTGATTTCTTTTTTATTGAGCGTGTTACATTTTACCAGATAGGAAGCTCCGATACGAAGAGTTGTTTACAAACACTTTCCATTGAATATTTTACAATGGGTTACATAAGAAGTCATAATGTGAACCGGTTCTAGGGCTATAGAAAGTGACCTTGCCCTCAAGATGGTTCGTTCCTCTCTTGATCTATTTTGACCTTCGTCCACTGTTCTAATTTTTAAATGTTATACATTTTATTATATACTTAATTGTTCTATATTAAAAATTCAAAAAAATAATTTATTCAAGATCTAAAATATTTTACATTTAAACTATCTTGTCTTTATTTGTTTTTTAAATTGTTTATTATTCCTAGTTAGCGGTATATTTTAATCTTGTTTATGTTCAATTTTAAATATTAAAATTTCAACAATATGTCTACTTTAATGTGATTTAATTTCTTCAATAAGCTGTAAAATAAAATAATCAAAATGATATATGAAAATAAAATATAACATACTCCACAATTTTTTAATGGTTCTTAAGTACATATAAGTCTTTATCTAAAAAACTTTTTATTAAGAAATATATTTTCATTTAAACAGACAACATAATATACGCGTTAAAAAAAATATTAAAATTGTACTCACGATATAGTGTGCCTGATTCTCGTATCCGTCACTAACTGATGCGCCGGCGCGTTGCTGAGGTTTTATATGTAGGAAGCACTGGGCGTCCGCACCTTCGAGGTATGCGAGCACCCCGTGGGGTTGTATTATTTAAAATAAAATAATAAAAAGCAAAAATTCTTGGATTTTTCACGTTTAATGTCATAAGTTTGTTTTTAAATAATATTATTGCTATATTATGTTTAAAATATAACAAATAGTACCTATAAATCTCTAGGTACGTAAATATGTATGTATAAATCATAAACCTATGTAGACGATTTGTGTAAAGAAATTAAAGTAAAAATTTTTAAATATGTAGTTGGAAGATGATGTTTAGATTTTTTTCTTACGACATTCTACTATTTCAATATTTTTTTGCTTTATATAATATTCTAAATTCGTATCTGAAATAATAGACGAGCTATTCTTTTTTACCTTTACCTTATTTTCGTTTTATAGAGAAGATGTACATTTTATCTTGTTCATTCTCCGTTTCCACCAAAATTTTAGACATTTCATTACAATAATACATTTATGTATCTTCTATAACATGCACTATGGGCAAAGAGAGAATTGAGCTATTCAAAATTGTTTCAAAAAGTTTATGAGACTTAATTTTTTTTTCTAATTTTGCTCAGATTAGTAATCGAACCTTTAAACACATTAGTCAGAATAACATACATACTGTAAATGAATGTAATTTATTAAACCGAACTAATAATACCAACAAAAATCTTATTCTTATATCTATTTAAATATAAGTTTTTAACATATCATACCATTATTGTTTCCTTATTAACGGCGAAGTGTTAGCAAGAAGCGCAAAATCAACTTGTTTATAACATTGCTTAATGCGTATTTATAATTATTAAAAAAATAAACTTTTTTTCTTTTGTACACTACTTATAATAATAATATGTAGGTGTATTTTAAGATTGTAAGATGCTGATATTTAAGATGAAAAATAAAAATATCTACATTTAAACAGCGTCTGATTGTAACAGTTGTGGGTTCGATCCCCACTAGGGAGATGATAACTTTTTTTCCCTGCTCTGGTAGCGTTGTGTGGGGTCCGTCACACACAATGCATGCTTCATTTTTGTCGCATTTTGTATGAAATTCACTACAAAATCAACATCAAAACTCGTTGAAGGGAATTATAAAACAAAACTAGAATTATAAAATTTGGCGATTGGAGTTAGAACTTATATATTGATACTGTAGAAAAAACGTTTAGAAATTTATATCTGTTGTTCTGTTCACAAATTAACGTGTATTATGAGAAGAAATGAACAAGTATTATAAGATCAAAGATGTAATTTCCGTTGACCTACAGTCAAGAATTTGGTACGGAACCGCCGTATTCGATTCGCACTTAACCGTTTTTTTTTAAATATTAAATGCGCTAGTAAAGCTGCAGAATGTAGCATCGAGATAATTTTTTTCGTCTACCTTGTATTTAATATTAGCTTAACACACATGAGTAGAGCTTTTATCAAACAAGTTAATAAATAACTTTTATCACAAAACAGGAAAGTGTACAAAACTTGTGAAGTCCACAAAATTAGTCATGGAGAAATTTGTTGGCAAAGCATCTTTAAGGCGAGAATGACTAAGTCTTTACACAATATTGATAAGACCGGAAAGATAACAATACAATTCAACGAAAGGAAAGTGGGCCTAAAGTATATTCATTATAAAGGAACGTTATCATCTGTATTCTACTAAATATTCTACTGGGGATGGGATACACGATATATAAGCATTCAGTAGGTAAAATGTTTCTTTACCTACTGAATGTAGTAAAATGTTTTTTTATACGTATATCATATACGTATATACGTATATCATAAACAATCAATACAGGATGTGCGTGTAGTTTATTTCATACAAAATTAATGCATTTGCCCGAAAATTTTAGTTTGTCTACTCTTATAAACTTGAATATTGGCACAGAACTCTGTTGCGTGATGCGTGAGTTCGATTCGCTTCGCTTCGATTTCTTATATGGTAGAGCCTAACGTCGTATTTTATGTAACTGTATCTGTACTAAATATATATTAATTACATTTTTCCGAATGAGAATCTACAAATATTGCGCGTTATTAAGTAATTTACAAATTTAGTGTTAACTTATTTACGTTTAATTTCAGAATTTTTTTTCATCCAAAATCCAAATTCAATCCAAATCCAATTGTGATTAGAAAATATTATAATACAGCAGAAGCTATAGAACACCCATTGAGACGAGTCTAGAACATTCTATGGCCAGACGTCTAGTACGTACATATGTGTACTCGTAATCACGGCATTCTTTGCACGTGCTTGTTTCTATGTGTGTGTGTGTAACTTTTTGTTAACTTTTAACTTGTATTTTAGTAACTATGGTCAATCCTTAATCATGGAGCATTTCTTTATTTTTTGTTTTATCGATGTAACAATAGCATGTAGAGAAGAAAATGTACATATAAAGCAGGAATCAAGTGAATCATAAAAATAAGCAAAATTCTTACTTTTATATAATGGCTAATTTGTTACAATATAATATATTTAACCCAATTAAGACATAGATTAAGTACGTTTTTGATAATGTTTTGAAACATTCAAATAAATAGCTAGATACAATTAATTGTGAAGATGAAAACAAATGTGATTTAGATGTTCAAATATACATGCTTTGTACAGAAATAGATTTTATTATATTAAAATTTAAAAAATAAAATAAAATTCAAATGAAACTAATTCATGAATTAATTTCTGCACTTACAAATTCAGAACATATTGTGGAATTTTCTTATAAACGCGTATAATCAGCACGATAAACGATTATTTTTTTTACTTTTTGGAGGCAATAACTATCGTATTCGTATGTATGTCTGTCACTAATATTAGTAATATTGAATATGTTGCCGGACGAACAAAATATTATAATATCCAAGCTTTCCGAGGGAGCATCAACAGCATTTAATTCCAATACGTACTCGTATACCAACCACAAATAGTATTCTTTTAGTATTCTTGGATTTATCTGAATAACAGTATATAAGTTCATGGTGATAAACATTTAAGTAAAATTGGAAGTTCAGTAACCTATCTGTTTTCGTCTGTTAAAGTTTATTCTATCTCATACATATTAATGATGTATAAGAATGTACCTATTACTCTTCGTTAAATTTAATCGCAATGCTTTGTAAAGAAATATATGTGGGTAGGTTTTACCAGTTTATTATGGGTTTTACGTTGTCCAACATTTGAACTTGAATCTATTGAAGAATGAGAAATCACCTAGGGTTCCGTATCTATATCATAGTTGTAGGTGATCGGGTATTACAACTAATAAATTTGTATGAAAAGAACTACATATATAACTTTATAATGATTTTTTTCTGTGACATACCTATAAAATTATCTGTAGGTTCTTACTCCTTACAAAATTTTATAATTATAGGTAAACGGGAATTTGCGTTGCCTTAGAATATCAATTTTTCTGTACCTTAAACGACTATATATATTTGATATTAATGTTAGCTTGATACATTTATACGATCGTAATAAAAATGGTCTTGAGAGCCGAATGATATACGGACAGGTGGATAGACAAACCGACATACCGGCAGACCGACAGATACCATAACAGTAATACAAAATAACAAAGCGATCCTATGAAGATTCCGCAAAGCCTGCACAGCCTGCACAGCTCTATGGGCTCTAGCCTCCTCTAAAATTTTACTCTATTCCTTTCGATTCTTGAGGTCCGACCGCTAAATAAGTATGAAAATATATAGTACAAAAATAAGAGAATATAATATGGTTTAATTTCCTGGTGTTAAATGTTTATTGTTTGATAAGTTATTTAAATGTCCGCCAATCTAGTTAGCCATACTTTGCGCAATCAATTATATTGATCAATATTTGGTATATGTTAGATAACAAAGCATTTTAATGTAATTATTTGCTCTGCTAATTCTGTGTAAATAATTAAATATTAAAAATAACCACAAGTCTGCTTTACTGACCTTGTGCTTAATTTTCACGAGAATCATCAAATAGGTAAATTTATTTTATAAAATATGTCACAAGAATTTGATTTTACGATGATTTTGATAGTGGTCAAAGTTAAGATATATAGGTAGTAAACTACTAGGCATACAAGGATAGAATCTGGAATAGTAGTCCCTGTTTTGCATGTTTTTACATATATAATCGGCATTTTCAACAATTTACTTTGATGCAAAAGAAATCAAATCGTTATTTAGATTAGTAAAAAATTAAAACATGTTGTAATTCAATTAATTAAATTATTTACATTAACGATATATATTAATAATACCTAATGATTAGCATGTTCTCATAGGTGGTTGCTATACCTACTACTTATATTCATTCTTTACTACCAAAATTATAGACAATTAAATGTAACATAATGTAGTGTTAATATAACATAATGTTATATCGTTGCCTCTGTCACATTCAGAATTAGGCTTATGATCACGTTTTCTTTGCCCTCGCTGTAGTACGTGCAGCTGTTGGTGTGTCGCGATATTGCTACGACTGCGTCTGAAACTATCATACAGGAAAAATACTAATTTGCTTTTTATCATTACAACGTGCTCGTTAGACTCTGAGCGTCACAAATGGTCAGCACCTTCAAGCCTGTTTCTCCTCCTCATCCCTAGCTGATCAGAGATTCTTTTTCCTACTGTTTAAAATTGAGGTATAGGGTGTTAGGGTGGTGTAGTTGGATTATATTTACGATTAAAAGTATCTTCTTGACCCCGGTGAGTCTGTTGCCATCACTATCACTCCAGAGTGGTACATTAAGGTCTTATCTTACTCCTCCTACTGACTCCTGAGCTACTGCCTTGGTCGTTGGTCGGCGGCGGTCAACCAGGCAGGCATATAGCCCACTCCTCTCCAGTTTCCCACATCCCTAGTTCCTTTGCTGCTGTGGGGCCCGAAACTCCAGGAACCCCGAGTTCATGTTTATGAACGAAGATGGATCACGACGGTCAGAGGGATCAACCCTGGGCCCGTCCCCCTTCTCCCTCTAGTGATTAAGAGAGAAGACATCACGAGTTCAGACGATTACCAGTATTGAAGCCATATTGCTAATTTTACTTTTCACCCAAATTCCCTATACGTTTTGACAATCTTTCTTAAAGCTCACTGGTTGCTTCCTTAGTACTTGTGACGACCGTATCTTTAATACTTAAAGAAAACGTATAAAAATTTTAAGGAGCAGGATCTGTACCCAAGTTACATGGAAATCCTTCAAGCATTTTGACCACTAAGCCATGCATTTTCATCAAGCTACGTCGAAATTTTTATATGCTTTTTACCAACTTATCACGTTGCTAGCATCTCTGTAGGGAGTTTGTTTACAAAATTCCACCACCCAAAGATTATTGCTAAGAATAATCATTTGGCAAGAGAATATGCTATTTTTATTATTTTTAAAGTGCTAATTCTGAGTGAATTCACACATTCGGTTTTTCATGTTGTTTTACCACGTTCGGGAACACCGTACACGATCGACGTTCCACGTACACTGTTGATGTGGATTCCAGAGAGGCATCTAGACATATAGGCCTTTTAAGCACCACAATAGGACTATTGGCAGATGTTCTGAACTACCGACAAGGATACCTCTATCCTATTGGTCTGGTTTCCTCTGAGCATTATATATTTAGAAGTTGATATTTATGACGTTCAGAAACTTCCTGATTTTCATAATCAGATGACGAATGATGAGTTCATAGAAATGCATGACCAAGAGAAAGACGTTGAAAAGTTTGAAAGTTTAGATTCAGTTCAATAAGAAGGTAGAATAACGGATGGAAACTTGACTGAAGACGAATTATTCGATAAAACGGGGTGATAAATATTTTAAAATAGCAATTTCAACAAAGAACACAATTCCTCTATAAAAAAAGGAAAAACATTAGTATGCTACGATTTAATTCTACAAAAGATAAATAACTTTGATTACATTAAACATTGCACGATTTTATGAAATCTATAAAATTAAAATTATTTAATTAAATTTACAATTAAATATTCATATGTATTTATATGCAAAATTATACCCTGTGTTATGCGAATTCGACTCGATCGCTCAGTGTACGTGACATGATCATGTAATTTACTTATAGTATTTTAACATCGTAAAAATAATAAATGTACAAACATATTTTTATTGCTTTTTTATAGCATAGATATATATTTTATTATTTATCAAAGATATTTATTTCCATTTATATTTTTAAGTCGTCTTCTAAATTCTAAATAATAAAGAACGAAACTGTCACTTCTTTTGTGTCACGATCCATGTAAATTGTCACATGAAAATGACGTTGGAAGCTAAAAACTCTAATAAATAAATAGATATTAATATAATATTAATATTCATTTCTTAAAGTTCTTTGATTTTTCGCAAATATATTATAGTGTTGTACAAAATGTTCTGTTGTTTAAAAAACTGTGTTAACGGATTTTCATTGACACCATCTGTGCCCATCCGGGTGAAGAGCAATCCAGTACAATTAGATACATTACATATGGGTAAAATTTAATCATAGTTTTAAATTATATCATGAAATGAATATTTCTAGTAGGATTTTTAAACAAATATTTCTCCTGATTAATCTCATATTAATTGAGTACGATTTGTCTAATGTAACTTAATGCATATGCGCGTAGGAGGTAGATAAAAAGAATATCCTGTGGGTCATGATAATTGTACAATAATAAATGTATTGATTATTTCAGGACACGAAATAGTGATAGTGAAAGGTGGACAACGTGTATGTGGATCAGGATGTGCTTTAGGAAATGCACCATTAGTGCAAAATAAAGCTTATTTCGAAGTGAAATTACAGCAAGGAGGAGTGTGGGCTATAGGATTAGCTACAAGAGAAGCTGATCTGAACAGAGTTCATGGTAAATACTTCAATTGCTATATATAAGTATCAAGATTCAGAGATATATTTACTTTTATAACTATGTAAAATTAAAATGTTACATTAAAATACATAAACTGAACTACTAAATTTCAGAAATGAATTTAAAACATACTTTTTTATAATAATATAGACAGATTTTTCTGTAATGCCATTGTTTACCTTAAGTCTACTTAGATGGCATTTACACTTTATTAATCAATATGCACCACATATCTTTAGGTCAATGCCAATTATTTTAGAGGCCACACAACAAACAATATAAACTTAACATTGCCAAAGTGATCTAATATATATTATTTGCATAATTTAACTTATTCACACATGCCCAAGTTTGTTGCGATATGATTGCAATCAGGTTAGAAATGTAAACATGAATGTATTGAATTTAAAATATTAAAATTCATATAATATATTTTAATATGATTGATTAACATCTTAATATTTACAAGTTATAAGATAAAAAAATTATCATATACAATAAAAAAATGTCTTTCGTTGCACACCTACTTTAAACATTTTAGGAGGCGTAGATAAAGAATCCTGGTGCTTAAACAGTGATGGTATTGTAAGACATGATAATGTAGAACTTTATCATCTTAAGCCTGTACCACGAGAGTCCCCTACTTCAGAACTCTTGGTTACTACAGGATCACCCAATCATGAAAATGAAATAGAAAATGAAAAAACAGAAAGTGACAGGTCTAATGAGCAACAAACACTGATGCCAGGGGAAGGTGATGTCATTGGTGTAGCTTATGATCATGTGGAACTCAATTTCTTTTTAAATGGAAAGAATATGGAAATTCCTGTAAGAAATATAAGAGGAACTGTCTTTCCAGCACTTTTTGGTTAGTTAATTAACTCATTACATGATCAGACTTAGATATTTTTAGTGTTATTAATATTTTAAGAGCTATAAAGAAAAATATTATTTTTTTTTCCTTTTTCAGTTGATGATGGTGCTATTCTTGATATTATATTGGACAACTTCAGATACCCACCTCCTTCTGGATATGAAAAAATCATGGTGGAACAATCTTTACTCTAACATAAGATAAATCTTAAACAAAATTGCTTATGCAAGACTATAATATATTATCGCTTTAAATGTGATTGTTTAATGTGAGTAAATAGTGAAAACCTTAAGACTGTATCGGCTCTTCTACTTGGCTTAGTTTAATGACTAAGAATCGAAATTTATCTTGCATTGCACTTTTTTAGGATATTCTGAAGAATTCCTTCTTTTACATTGTAATTATTAAAATATTCAGTTATAAAAGAACAGATCATATTAGTTTTTAGTTATATATATTTAGTTATATATGTGGTGTATAAGATATCAATTTATATACACTATTTTTCCTAGTTTACATTAAGAAAACAATATATCAACATTATAAACTATTACGTCTAAAAATATTCTGTGATTCTGATATCTAATATTATAGATTCCTAATAATAAAAAAAGAAAGAGAAAAATGCTGTAGATTTTTTATAAATTTTCCGTTTTTTTTATGACTGGCTGTCTTTGACACTATCATACTTAGCTTTTGTGAACATTGTCTTTATGTCATTGGCTTTATGTGTTATTAATAATATGCTTATGTAAAAACGACTATACAATAAGAATATAAATTTTTTTAAATACAAGATCTAATATTTCTAAACTGAACCAAGCATTTATATTTTCATAAAAATTATTTAGCTAATGGCCATTTCATGAAGTGTAATTTAGTCAATAATTTTATCTTTTTAGATGTTATATAAAATTAACACACATGTATGTATTACATTTTATGTGTAATGGAATACCATGGACTTTAGAAGGTTGTTGTACTTCTAGTCCATCGTGGAGCAGTCGGATGCCATCTGACTCCGATAATTATTGGCTTGATTTCCACTCGGGTTGGACTTGGATTATTTTTATTTCTCTCCTCTGTTCAAACGAAGCATGACATTAAGTTCCACCACACAACACACATTGACTCTCTGCGTACCCTGCTACTTGAGATAAAGTATGAAGGTGACAATACAAAAAATATTTTGTTGATCTTAACTATTTTTGGTCATATATGTGTCATAAATCAGAAATAAGATGCTCCATTCACTACTATCCATTAACAAGCTCTTGCCTGGTCAAATAATAAATAAAATTTACATTTTTGTTTTTGAACTATCTATCATATAGTTCAGTTTAATACATGTTAACTATGCCATGCTGGCATTGATTATAGTACAGTAAAATTATTGGAAATAAATTTTTAAAGATTAAAAGAAAGTAGTAGAGTAAACTCAATTACTTTTTTTTTCTATTAAGTGTAAATTCAAAATTTATTTATTTTTAATTATTATTTGTTAGCTGATTTCACTGTTCACGTCAATATAGCATCTTCCATGTTAAGACATAGTTTGCTGGGCACTGAGACGGTAAACCGTTGCTATTTTTTATCACATTAAGAATTTATATTTGAAATTTTAGAGCTCTTGTCATGAGGGCCTGAACGTTGGCCTTGGCCTTTTTGAACGTTGACTGTCAAATCTAGAGAACGCTCTAGCCCCAGCAAACTAGACATAATTGCAATTTCGTTTTCGAACAAGGTCAGTTTAGCAGATGGGTAAATTGAAATGTCGATTTTAACTTCAGGCTTCGTAGGATCTCTAGCAGTAGGAAAATTCAATGCGGATATCTGCCTCTGATCTCTGTTCTGTCGTGTCGTCTTGTTGATGCTGATGCTTGATCCATGGAGGAAGCATGGTCTGTGGTTTCGTCGATGCAGCGTTTCCAACTAATTGCTGGCACCTCGAGAAGCTCGAGACGGTTGGTCTAAATCAGTTGATTGAGTTTTCGCTTGAGCGCAGAATATCTCGTCGTCTGCTCTCTTCGTCGGGTCTCCCGTTTCTCCTTGAGGAGGTTGAGACCCGGCGCGGTATGGTAACAGTCCTCTAGAGTCGGATGCATCGGCATCGGCATGAATTACTCCGGATTCGTCGAGCGGAGAGAGTGGGGTATGGCTGGTGAGTTGCACACAGTCTCAGTATTACTCAGTCTATGAGGCATCGTTGAGGTGGTCGAGGGATTCCTTCCAGAGTGATGTGCAGTATCCATCTATGTGTCGCTAAGTCGATGACATCTGGCGTGTAGCGTATACTCACTGAGTATTGAGTGACCCAGACATTATAAAGTCGTTGCTTCTAAACGCTGGGTTGATGAGCTTAGAATCTAAGATGGGATATTTGGCATTCCAATTGCTCGCTACTCTTATTGGTGTGCCGGCCGGCCACCCACCACTAGTATGGAGGCCGGTGGCCGATGGCAAACATTTTTGTGATATCACGATGCAGTGTTTCGATGCTGGCCAGGCTTAGAGCTGGTACTGGTTTTTGGATAATGGTGCGATTGCCTATCACAATCATTCCGTGATGAGCAGGTGTCATCGCCTCGGTTAATGTTGTAGCTTGGAAAATAGATGCAGTCTGAGGGGCCCAACGTGGTTTTGAAAAATAGCTATGAATCCATCGTAAGTGCGTAGCTTTGTTACGCAGGCTGTAGGCGAAGATGATGACTAAACTATCCATTATTGATTAGGATTGTTAATCTGTTGAGAACTACGGATGTGTCTTGGCCGGAGCGCAGGACATGAGTATATCGTTTAGAATATTCATCACCTTGTCGAATGTTTCGTGCTCTTGGCGGTTTGAGACTGTGAAGATATTTTGCTGGAGTGGGCTTGAGGCAATGTGCATGTTTTCTCTTTTTCTTTTTAGGGAACCCTATGTAGAGTTGCGTGGGTACAGAGTGTAGACTCTACTGTCTGATTTTCAGATGGTAGACCCAGTTTGGTAGTTTTTACTATTAGCGGCGGGTTGCAGCGTCTCTTCGGGGTGCTTGTCTATGGCAGCCGGCGCAGTGCTTTGTCCGAGGGCCAAACCGGGGTAGCAAGGATGTGTTTTGAGACTTTTGCACTGGAATCTCAATATAATATAATATAATCCAAATAAGAATATAATAGTAGGTCATCAATGAAAGATCGCTGAAATTTTACATATATATATTTTTATATATCCTGGAGGAGAGTACTAAAATATAAAATAAATAGGTACAATCTGTTAAAATATTTATAACACTACTGTTTATTTTTATCTTATTTTAAATGGTAACACTTCTATTAATTATATGCATCATTTTAGAAATTTATTGCCAGTTGAATGATTATTTGAAAACATTTTTTTTTTATACTAAAGTTAAACTAGTTTACAATTTAAATGATAATTTCTATAGTATTTTCATTTGCAGTTACGCTAATAAACATGTATCCAATAAGATATTGTATATTGTAACATTTTATGAAACTTGACCAGTGTGTATATTTCTTATAAATGTGTAAAAAGAAATAAAATATTTTATTTTATTACTGTAAGTATTATAGTTAGAAATTTAATTTTCAATAGCTTCAAAAACATAATGCAATCTTACTCTTGTAATAGGTATATATAATAAAAAAAACCTAACAGTTTTGGAAGTTCGAATTCTTATAGATTAAAATAGAGATACAAATTTCAGTGTTAAAAATGTATGTTTTGGTTAGTGCCATTCAGTATTATACTATTGATATAGCTGACTTGATATCAGTGTACCTAGTAATATCTACGTTTATTTTATTATATGAAATAGGTTTATAAGTATTGTCTAATCTTTGAATCACTTTTATGTAATTCTGAATCAATAATTCCTAGACTTACGTAAAATGCCTAAAAATAACTATTTAGTAACTTATTTTTTAAATAATAAATGATCGTACCTAACACTGTTACCGTTTTACTACATAAATACCTATTATTTATTGTATTTTATAAATTTTATTATTAAATTTTATAAATTTTATATATTATTTTTTGTATAGGTTGTAAAATTTTAAGTACTTTTTTATTTTTTATTTATTCTATAATTTACTTTCTTCCTTGTCCTTTTTGTCACTGTCTAGTTTTGTTTCCTGTAACAACAAATAGTTTTTTTCATCTATATATCTATCTATAATATAAAAATGAATCGTTGAATGTGTTACGAGAGTTCGAGTACTTCAAGTACGAGGATGGTTCTTACAGAAGGGAAAATTTTAAAAATTACCTGAAAATTTCAAAAATACAACACTTCTATATTCCCATACAAAAGATTCGTAATAATACCTTATCAAGTCATTTTGAACTTTGATACCATACCATAAGTGTAATTGTTTATTTTTTGATGTAATGTAATTGTTGACCTATCAACTTTCTTATCTAATTATAAGTACTAAAATATATATTTTTTAAAGAATCGACTATTAGGCGGTACGAGCTTCGCCGGGTCAGCTAGTACTATAATAAAACAATAAAAAATTGTGCCTGTACTTTTAGTATGCTTACGTAAAAACTAAATATTAATAATATGTAAAAACACCACTTAATGGAATAAATCAATTTATTATGTTTAGAATTTTTGTTTGTCCGTTTGTCTGGTTCTGGACACGCTTATCTGCGGATCTACTGGACGGATTTGATTGAAACTTTTTTTGTTCTGTAGTTTTTAAGTCTGGGCTCTATAATTGATTTTGAAGACTAGCACATCTGATGTAGAACCATAGTAACGTAGCTGAACTATAAGGAAGAAACGAATTACTATAACAAAAATTATTGAACATGAAAAGCATTCTCCATTAACTTACAGAAATCAAGGATCTTATATATAAAATAAAAAATAAAGGATCTTTCTTAATACTTGTTTCCAGCTAAAATATGTCATATAAGGAAATGCTATTATAAAAAAAGCTATTAAAGTATTTCTATTATTAACCGAAAAGTAATTAAAAGGGATAGAAAAATGCTGATGAAATATTAATCAATAATTTTTAAAATCAACTTCATTGTTACGACGGGCCAACGTGTGTACGTTGAAGCGATTATATTTAAATTATTTTCTTGGCTCTGGACAGACAAACCGTGGCGTTGGATGAAAACATCAGGAATACCTGAATTTTCAGTTACAATAAATTGGCAGAATGAAATCGGTTGGCAAGGCTCTTAATGTCCTCGCTAAAGAACTTGCTATTATAATGATTATTTACGCACAATCTAGTATGAAAATAATCTTCAACAATATACCCAGAGCAATGTCTGTTTTTATGAAAATTAGCAATGGTAAAATATATGTAAATATATAGGATACTTGTTTTATATACACATACATACCTACATACATGATACATACATAACTTCACGCTTTATCCCTAGCGGAGTAGTCAGATAGATCGGAGCTCCAAATGCTGCAGTCTCTGCAAACCTCTTTCGTCTCTTCCACTGTCATTAACCTCTACATCGCATACGCGGTCTCCGAAAGGGTCCTCATGGTTTTTACGTGGCTTTCCTTCCAGTATCTTCGACATTGTGTTTACAAATGTCAGCCCTTACCTGTGTACGGCAAACCGTGCGGCTACACTGACCTTTCACCATCTAAACAATGTAGCTAAGGCACCTTTCAATCTGTTACCGGCAGCAATACGCCTTTCCACATCTATTTCGTATCTTCCATCTCTACTTAACATATTGCCCAGGTATACTACTACATTCATAATTTGTTTTTATATACACATTATTCATATATAATCATTATATATTCATATTTGGATCTAGATCCTGCAGGGTTGCAATCCACAAAGGCGATATCGCAAGACTTATAAAGGTAACGCACTTACAAAGTTACGCATTAAGTGTGGTGACTAAAATTCATAACTAACTATTACAGGCCACCAATATTATTGTAGCACTAGACGTTTTTAATGGAAATAAAGCCAGCAACGTCAAGTACTAAATTTAGGTCATAAATTAGGCATAAGTTCAAACACATCAGTTAGATTATTCCATTTATTAAGCTGAATTATGAAGCTATAGTTTATTTAGAGAAATCAATTATAGTTATATTTTATGAATGAAAATTGTAATGAAATAGGTTAATTTTATTATTTATAAAATCTAAGTTAGCGTTACAACAGGCATAACTTCAAAGTAAGCAAACAGCTAATTGATATCTCTGAGTAAAGAAAACGTAGCCGTTACATATTTATTCTGTACTATTATATTAGCTGCCCGCACACTCGTTTGCGGAGACTTTATGAGACTTTATGGCTCTTACTAGGTCACTTCCATTTTCACCCGCTGTCATTGTCAAAATATTCCGTTCTTTACTTACGTGGAGAGGTCGTATGGAAACAGCGAAATAAAACTAACTCAAAATTCCCCGGTTACAGTTCCCCCGAATGGAGATCGAACTCACAACTAACGCAACGCTGCCCTACAATGACCTCAACTTTCTTTAATTTATACTTAAACAGCTTCACGGTGTATCCCGCATATACTGGGTACACAGAGAGTACATTGCGTTAAGTCGCTCCATTGCCCTGTTTCCACCCAAATTTCAATGAATTGAGTGTTGTGTGGCGGAACTCAACGCCGCGTTTTGTCTCCTTGCTGCGTTTACAGTGGGCCACCGACTGACGCTGTGCCATCACAGCCTCATTATATTTGTCAATTAAACCTGCTCACTTTACTAACGAACTTTTTCTAAGATGGCGTTTCCTCATTTCTTATAGATTAGTTGGACTATTATGGTTCTTCACCAATGGAAAATGCCTACCACGCTTAACAACTTTCACAAGTACGCATTTCGTTAGTAAGTGATTTTCTGTGTATAGGAGGATTAAGACAACATAATTGTATCAGTAGATAGTTCTTTTTGGAAATTGTTCGACCTAGTCTATAGCTAAGTAATATTGCCTGCCACTGTCAGTGAATATTTATTATGTTTATAAAATTTATTATAATAACAGCCGAGTTGACAGTAGCTGACATAATCATGACTTAATTATTTAACAAGTGCATTTACTTGTAGATTCACGTGAATATTATTATTCACATAAAATGATTTGTACCAAATACAAATTTACCTCTAGCTTAGGTAGGTAGGTAGCCTAGAACCTACCTACGACCTACTTAAACCAGGTGTCAAATCATTATAAATAGTGGAGTATCCTCCTCCATATTAAAATAAATTCTATGTTGTCATATTTAAAAAATCGGTCAAGTACAAGTTGGACTCGCGAACCAAGAATTCGGTACAAATTTTATGATAGCATGCCATCGGATATTAGGTACCATATATTATTAATGAAGCAATATAAACTTATATCTGTAGCTTATTTCATACAAAAGGAGTGCTAGAGAGAGTTAAGTAAAATTTTGTTAATGTTTATAAGTTGTAATTTCCGCAACTTTCCTAAAATCTTATACTTTGTACAAAATAATTTTGATTTTGTTATATAGCTTTCACAAGTTATTTCAATTTTAATTTGTAAACTGGTAATTTGTATTAGTTTATTAAATTATTATATGCGTAACAGTTGCTTATTATTTTTAAATTTACTTTATTTTTATAACCAACAGACGAATAGCCAGACAGCCAAAAATTTAAAATTATAGGTACATTTGATGATCTTTACGGCACTCACAAAGCAAACAGTTCATAATTAATAGTATTTCAAAAATAAATATAGTAGATCACAATTTTTAAGTCCGCTATTACAACTTCATATTCTTTCGTGTGTATTCAGTATTAGTACAAAAACGGTACAAAGAGTTTCTATGGCGAACCAAATTGCAATATAGTAGTTGGCCGTAACATTTCACCACAATACGAGCTATTATTCCATGCAGACTAACGTGAGTATTATACACGTCCAGTAATACATTCGCAATATAACAACTAAAATATATAATATAAAATGTAATTTTTTTCTGCGATTGTTTCATACGAAATAAAACCCTATATGTATTTATTTTATCATATCTTTTCACAAATATATGATTTCGAATGAAATTGTTTCCATAATATGAAATATCTGTTGCCCGCGATACATATATACATATTTATGTTTATTTTTCATTTATTTTATATAGATTACTTGCCTTTGTATAAATTAAAGTAATTAATCTTTATGTAAGTCACATAAGCGCCGCCCACCAAGTCTTGTAGGTAGGTATTGCTTAGTACTGTTTATGCTAATTATGTTTCTATTGGAGTCACTAATTTAATTATGGACCTCTGATCCTTTTTTGTTCTAATTTTATTTAATGTAAAATTTAATTTAGTCACAATATATCTAAGATATAACGGTTTTAAGAAAATAAGCTCTTAAGTCAATTAGCGCTTTAGAAACTATAATTGGGGTCTATTGATTTTGGCTTTCGTCAAGACCCTTGGGCATATGTGAGTTTGAGACATAGCTAATATAATAAATTATACCAGAATATATTGTGGTTATTTACATACCATTCGAGTCCCTATAGGATGGAATTCGTGGGTATGGATGCCGCTCACTCTAATAGCAAAGACTAGAAACTATAATAATAAATACTCGGAAATTAATATAATCATTTGATTACAATAAAGGAGGGCTTGATCATCAAGTAAATATAAGAAAATTTATATATAATACATACATAAATATAAATAGTATAGCCAAAAAAGAACAATTTCCATTTTAATGAATAATGAGGCACTCACCGATATCGAATCACTTTAGCGCGCGTAGTGGGAACACGCTTTTATTAATATTCATTAAAACAAGCTTATTTTTTTCGCAACTGAATTGAGATAGGTATATCGAAAAATATGTACAATGTCGTGTCTCTGCTGAGAATTAAGATATGGCTAAAGGTTATTTTGGTTAAAAATCGTATTTGATCGAGTATTTACTTAGTATATATATATATATATATATATATATATATATATATATATATATATATATATATATATATATATATATATATATATATATATATATATATATATATATATTCTTTTCATTTTAATTAATTAAGTTACATTTGAATCTACCTTCTACCTTCTATCCTGTACGTGAAGTGGAGGCCGGAGTGATTTATAATTAGGTACTAGAATTGCAACGAAATTAAGGCTGTAAAGTTAAAGAAACCTTTACACAAAAAAATCAGTTTTGAACTGTTCTCATCTTTACACAAAAAGAGCTTGGCATTTCTTTTACAAAATTTAGTATTTAGTTTTTTCATTTTGAATTTCAAAAATGATTACATCTACTAATAAACACCTAACTTGATCATAAAAATTCTTAAATTTGTCATTAAACCATGTGAACAGTCAGAAAAAGTTCTGTCAGTGAACGGTAGGATCCCTAGCATTTTGAATTTTCAGATTGAATTTTATAAGCGGTACACAACCGTGCAATTTCAATATATAAAACCTAAATATTTACACTAAGTTGTTAATCATGTTGCAATTGATACACTTTTTGTTACTTGTTTTGGTTCATATACTTATGTAAATTTATTTTAATTAAGTGCGAGATATACAAACACATTAAATAAGCGTGTGAACGAAGCTTGGTTTTTACCTGCTAAGCGTCAACTTATTAATCTTCGCCGTTAGTATGTGGCACACTTGTGCATCGGCCTGTGAGGAAGGACAGGGGTCTGTACAGTGATCAACGCACATAATATTTCCTTTATTTCGACCTCTATTCATTTAATCTTAAGAGCTTCAGCTTAAACCTCCGTAAATGCTTAACGGTAACCTGTACTACGCGCGGACTATCTTTTGCCACATGAATACACATAAGTCTTATCCTGACCACTGGACACTTGAATAGTGTAGTGTGGAAATTAGAACGTAAGTCACGGAAAAAAGATATGCTAAGAATGCAAAACCTAAAACACTGTAGTTTATATTGGTAATATACATAAGCTAGCTTTTAGCTTTGGCTTTGCTTCCGTGGCCGAATGGAAATATATAAGAATTGTGTATGAAACTGTTATATAGGAGGAAGTTTATAAGATATATAACTGTTATATATCTTATAAACTTCCTCGAAAAATGGATCGTATAAAATAAAAAGAAAAACTTAATTCAATTATAGTTCCTGAGATTAGCGCGTTTAAACAAATTAAACAGTTACCTTTTTACTCGTCGTGGCGCAGAGGCGACAGCGTCTGCCTGTACATGCGACGGTTTTGGGTTTGTGGCGAAGCGCGGCGTTGAATTCCGCCACTCAACGCGCAGTGCCTCGAAAGGCGGAAATCGGGGAACGGAGTGTCTTAACACTAGGTTAACACTAACTGCTATGTGCAAGATACAGCATGAAGCTAAAAAAAATTATTTTATGCTATACTACAAAGTATGTAATATGTATACGAAGCTATTATGGCGTTGCGAGAGTTAATTATTGTGGTACTGTTTTAATTTCATTATTTACACATTTTCTGAACTACAAATATTTTTATAACTTAAAATTCAGCACGAAGCCAAAATTTTGTGTAAATATTTGTACATTTCGGTATCTAAATGAGGATAAAAGTAATTGTTATCGTTTTTATTTATTTAGCAGCAAAGTTTGCGAAAGTTATATCTCAAACAACTTAAGAAAAGAATATCGGTCAAGTGCGAGTAATACTCGCGCTCCGAGGTGTCCGTACCTATTTCATAATTGTTGGTATTCCGCTGCGGAAAATAACATTTATAAAAATTTACAAACTTAAATTTGCGATCGTATCCACTTATTTTGTATGAAACGAATTACCAATACAAATTTGTAATGGGTGTTCCTTATAATCCAAATTTAATAATTCTACGTCAACGGGAAGTACCCTGTAAGTGTTGATTACGCGGGATTTTCATACAAAATGCAAAAAATTGCTCATATTTTTTAATTGAGTTGCCTTAGAAGCTTGATTTTTCCGTTTCTTCAAGAGGTTATCGGCTTGGATATTTTATATTAATTTCAGCTTGATTCCTCTGCGTGATTTTGAGAAAATAGTCTTCACAGACAGACTGCAAGACAGAAACACAGACAGATAGACAGACGGACAGCAAAGTGATCCTATAAAGGCCCGTTTTGGCCTTTTGAGGTACGGAACCCCAAAATTACATGCACAAGTAATTTTAGAAATGTAGCAGTAATTAAACATTTTCAATGTATAAGGTAATAAATAGTAGGGATTAAAATTGCAGTAAAGTATTTCCACACCGGTGTTAGTATGCAAATATGTATTACGGATATGCCAGAACATTCTTGCAATTCTTCACGATCTTTTCAAACGGAACGCAACATTGACATAAAAAGAAAAAAAAAAGAATATCACACATATTCTGAACTCATAAAATAAATGATTGTACTTTAAAATTATTATATTTTAATTAAAAAAGAGGCAATAGAATGAAAATCATGCATTTCTACGGTTTCTGATAATTACATGTTAATTAGTTAGGTACGAGCTACATTACATATACAATAAACATAGAAAACGGGTGACGTAACTTGTTATTATTGGTTAGGTTAGGTGAGACGGGAAGAAGCCATTTTCATGAAATCTTAATTAATGCTAATTTAGCACATTGGGTCACCACCCATTTTGCTTAAATTGGTGATGACAACCACATCTGGCAATATTATTTTTTGGCTAAAAATAAAAAATACTAGACATATAATTAAAACATATATATGTTATAAACAGAGTAAAGCTAGTTTAAAAACATTTCCATCTCCACATACTACCAATTTATAAATCTATATTTTCAATATAAATGACGCGACAAAGTAAGGATGTCACTGAAGTTAAGAAAGTCATATATAAATCAGAATACGGAAAATTAATATTAAATAAACGGAACTACTGATACGAAGGTACATAACATGATCTATTTCCTATTAAAAATCCGTTATTTTTGAAGTTGTTGCCAATTTGGGTAATTTTTTTTATAATTTATTAGCTTTTGTTCGCTTACCTTTATAATTCTAAAGTAATTAAAATATTACCTTCAACTATATTCAACAGGTGGTATTTAAATTTGTACGTGTACCTTGGTATAAATTTGAAATCGGTTTAATTGTTTGTTAAAAAATAATTTTATTTCTACTTTTTAGTTTATTACTAAGTTTGTTATTGGCAATTGTTGAATGTAGGCCACATATACTCGAATAAAGTACCTATACGTACATATATTACCGTGTATGTATATTATAATGGCTCTTACAACTACGTAAGTACAATCTGATATAAAACAGAAATTTGAATCCCATATAACTTGATCAAACCCTAACATCCCATATGTATAAAATTTATATGGGACCAGCTCTAGAACATGACTTAACATACAAAAAAGTATAATTAAAATCATTTCGTAGTTAGGGGAGTAATCAAGTAATAAACATACAATTGACTTCAAATCCTTTTCCATTTTGAAGTCGGTAAAAAAGTTAACTTGTTGATCTTAGTTTTGATATCAATAGGCACTGCAAGTTACGATTTTAGACTTTTTATTTAGTAAGTTATTTATTCTTTGGTATACAAGTTAATTCAGGCAAACAAAGTTACCTCAAGGAAAGGTATCTTCCATTATCACCCAATACAACACAAGGATTTCTGACTGACGACCTTTTAATATCTGAAGAATTTCTCTCATAACTCCTAATTATTTATGAATTGTGTCTCCTTTCGTCGTCTGTGTATTTCTATCATCATAGATGATGACTATAACAAGGAAATATGTTTTATATAAGATAATATATAAAGCACCTATAAAATGTGAAGGTTTCCCTTGATTTTCCTATCATCAGATCCTGACTTGGTTACAATGGGACCTCCTCAGAGTCTTCTTTAAAATAAAAAAAAGAATTACTCAAATCAGTTTGCAAATGGCTAAGATAACGAGTGACAATAAGAAAAAAAATACGTGTCGAATATAGGACCTCCTCCTTTTTGGAGTTGGCTTAAAACCGAAGTTAAGAAAACATGGAAAGAAACTACGATCAAAGAAATATAAGGAATTTGATTATTATTTGAATAAATGATTATTATTTTAATAATAAAGACAACCCAGCTATTTATGAAATTAAGTGAAAGAATATTAATATATCTACGACCTTTCGAAATTTGTTTGGGTTTTTCTATATACAACATAATACAAGACTTCTATCTCGTTATTCTCTCTAAGCTATCCTACTACGTATTTTTATGGTGAGGACTGTTCATACAGGTGCTTACCTGGATGACTATCTCTAAAAAAATGTTTCACAAAAAGTTACATTCTGCAAGATTTGTAATGAAATTGTCAAAAAATATCAAATAATAAAATTGAACACACATGTATATAAATTAGACACGATCGCTTATTTTCTATTTGTTTAAAGTTTTTAAACAATTTAATTTAGAATCAATTTTAATTTAGCTGTCTGAACTTAAATTATAGCTAAATTAAGAGACAGCGAATATTGTGGAATTCAAATATGTTGCAATCAGTAGGATTGCAAATGATTTTTAGTTTAAAATTAATGAGAATATTTTATAAAATTATTATTGATATCCTCTTCTAATACGTTTACGAAATGCGACTCTTTCCCGAAGAATCACCCATGTTCACCCAGAGCGCTGATCCATGGCCATTTTTCGCATGTGAACACTTAACTTCGTTCCAAGAATATAAGCCATATTACAGTTGAGTGGATTTGTACATTATTTGTACAAGACCCTTACCACTATTTGTATTAAGTAATAGGACATGATTAAATATATTACATAAGTTACTTAAGCTCTAGTTTTTTTAATAATATATAATAAATGAGATATTTATTATACGATGTAGATATGTTTTCATTTAATAATGACATCATTAATATTTTTTGTGGAAACCAAAATAATAATTTGTTTGTATATATCTAACGTTTTAAAAAAATCCATATATTAAAATTAGTTTAAGTTGCGTACAAATATTAAGCTTGTTGATAAACACTTCATAGTAGCAAATTTTCACATTGAAACAATACAGTAGTAGGGGTAGCCGAGTTAGTTGAATCCACGCAATAATTGTTTTCCCCAACTCCGACTGTTCCACTCTATATCCAATTAACTTTGAGCTGAACGTTCATGGAGATATAGACAAATTAGCATTCTTAACGTCGACTGTAGAAACTTAGTCGACTGATGTGTGGTTAATTAAGCTTTAAGCAGACATAATAGATCGAGTAAAATTGATGATACTAATTTGATTGCAGAGTTTTTAGTTTCATACTTTACCTCGCAGTTTTCTATCTGGATTCCAGGCACTGCGTGTGGATTGGTATAATGTACTTTGTCATGCATAAAATGTTCTGTAAACCTACAGTAATATTATGGATACGCTGCGGTGATCTCCTAACACAATTGTTCAAGCGAATAAATCAACAGCTCCAAAATCAAATGTAATTTTTTCGATCATTGCACAATTTCCGAACGGCCGGCCGAGATTTCATCGTAAAAGCATTTTTGAATATTTCCCTCGCTTAAATCTATTGCAAATTTCCTGTCGAGTGAAGTGCCATGTAGAGATTGTAGAGTGCTTTAGCGAGCGCTTTCCATGCCATTTCACGCTATAAATTTGAATTTTGTGTTAAAAACTGCTGCACTAAGCCGTACCTTTAGTTAAGCTTGGCTTGGTTTCTCGTTGACATCAAGTTTCGTCATTAAAACAATAATATATATACTTAGATAGGTATATATTTTACTGTCATATGATTTAATAGTAATGGCTTATTAATATTCAGGAAGCTGATCGTTAATGTAGATTATGCGCCGCTTGGTAGAACTATTGATTTTAGCGTCAAATTATACGGGTAGCAAATTTTTTTAATGTAATAAATAAATAAATTTTTCGTTAAAGATTTATCAATATTATACTTAACAAAAAGGAAAATGAGGTAACCAAAATAAAATAAGAATTTACTATTATTTCTTTTAAAAGTAATTTAAGAAACTCTTAATATTTTGCTCCACGACACTTATATTTAATAGTTATTTCCTAGCGAATAGCAGGTTTCGCTGGACAAAGCTTCCTTTGGGACGTCGCTATTCGTGATATAGCGCGCTTAAAGAATAAAAATTTTCTAGTTTGACCGTCATACTTTTCTACTAACGATACAAATTCTTTTCGCCTTGGGTATAAGGGGAATGCATAATCTATGAGAATAGAACACTAACTGCTTGTTAGGCAAGAATATTTCTATAACGATAAAAGAAGGTTTTATTGGCTACAGTCATACTTCCTACTCACTCTTACTCCTGTGTCTAATCACAGCATTAGGTTGCTAATTTCTAGCGATGTTTATACTTTATATTAAGACGATTATCTCGATAGAACCAAGATGAAAGCAGTTCTTCAGTACCGTCAAAGGGAAATACGGTACGAAATTGCCTTATTTGCTTTGCTGATGTTTCTAAATTTATTAATTTATTTTATACTTTACAGTACATTTACAGTTACAATGTGGTCATTTAATGATAATAATAATTAGTTTATTAAATTATTTCTTAAAACGAATATTTAATGTTATTTAAAAATTAAGTATATGTCACAACCAAAAAAAATATTACTGTGTGTTTTATTATTAAAATAACTATTTTTTATGACACTGGTCAAAACTGGCTTTTTTAAAAATTGATCTTATGAGACGTTAAATAATAATGTTGGTTGTTAACTCTTGTTCGAATCAATATTTGAAGCATGGCAATCCATGATGTATGGTTTCAGGTTGCCAGCATCCACCGACGTGCTAAATCATTCCTGTACCTTGTGAAGCCTGCCCATTGAGCTTATTTAATATATTGCTTATATGCATGTTCTCACCCGCAACTTTGATGAGCCAACTCCAAGAGTAATTTAAATATTCTTATATATGTAAGTATTAGTAATTTCGTTCATTGTTTTTTAATTTTCTTTACTCAAAAATAGTTAAAACATTATTTTCTACTTCATTCATAATTGGGGATATATTGCGTAGCGAGCATGTAAAAAAACATACAATTGATTAAAAACTCTCTTAAAGGCGACTAAATATTAAACTTATTGACTTTAGTTTGAACATTGAACGGCACTTTAAGAATTGATTTTTTCATTTTTTCTTTCTTAATTATTAATTATCACTTTTCGTAAATAATTCAACTGCAGAATCTAGTGTCCCTTTAATATAAAAAAAAAACTCTTGATTATTGAAGAGTTATCATATCAGCTGTCATATCATAATAGATGATGACTACAAGAAGTAACTATATGATTTGTATAAAAAAATACATGAAATACATTAACGTGTTAATTTTATACTTTAATTACAGATTACTTGCATAATACCTTACAGTCGAATTCTAAACAAAAGTAAGCTGTAGGTAGTTGTATGCTCTTAGTGCTCTTAGTGCATTGCCAGGGGCTACTGTGCATCACTATTACACACGAAAAGTGGGCACGTTATGAAAATCACACTCGAACACGTTTTAAAGGAGCGAGTGTATAAATTGTTGACTTTGAAAACCAGATTAAACACGCAATAACAATCACGTCGTATGAGTGGGGTTCCATTCTTAGACAACGCAGATTTCTCACGGGTGTAATAAAAATGCCCTAGAAATAGATATAACTACTGCAGACACACGCTTAAATATTATACTGTCAAGCGTCGCAGGGACGTAAGAGGGATTGTTTTACGATTTTAGCAGAAAAAAACATGTGGACGAGGGCCTCCTCTAAATTTATATTTCCGCATCCTCAAGGGTATTTTAAGCCGACTATATGGACTGTAACGACCAAAAGTATATTTCAGAGTAGCGTTCACATTTAATGTATATCACTAATTAACTTCAGATATGAATGAATTTTATAAGAATGTTATCCATACTTAACATTATATAACCTAAAAGATTTTTTGGTTGAAATCTCAGTAAGTAAATGTTGGTGCGAGTTGAAAATCTATTTTTTTGTTGTATAGTCCATTTAGCGCGGAATAAAAAGACTAAAGTTCGGGTACTTATTAAGGATTTATTTATATATATATATATATATATATATATATATATATATATATATATATATATATATATATATATATATATATATATATATATATATATATATATATATATATATATATATATATATATATATATATATATATATATATATATATATTGGTGTAAAAAGTAATAAAGAAAAAGAAATCTTTCCTCCGTATAATATTAGTATGTTTACTTTGTATGTTTAATTATCACAGATTAATTAAAATAATTTACATCTTTATTCGTAAATGTACCTACGACGTACATTATAATAATAATAAATTATATGTTTTATGTACATATATGAATATATTTTATATTAAAAATGATGCAACTATTTTAGTATTATAATTTCTTTCAAATTGTAATATATATATCATACGTATATTTGTTATTTCTAAAGTAATAAAATAAGAAAAGTACTAGACGGGTTTTTCCGCGAGCATTTATATACATCATTAAGTTATTAATAAGTAAGTAACAAAATATAAAAAAATTGGGACACTTGTGGGTTCGATTCTCACTCGCTGTCTCTGGTAACAAGATAAGCACGGCCCCACCATTCAACATGCTATATCTCGAGGGGAGGGAAACGGAGTATCTTAACTCTCTTGTAAATACATCTATGTAAATTTCAAGATTTCATACAGACAATTGTAATTTGTAATAGGTATATAAAAAAAAGAAAAAATTAAGAAGCTGTATAAAGATAAATTTTAGGGTACCATTCCTCAAATTGATCTACAATAATCAAATTGGTACGGAACTCGCGGTGCGTGAGTGTGACTCGCACTTGACCGATATTTTTATGTATTTATGCATTATGCTGATCTATATTAGTGTCATTATTATTATTATTTATAGATCCACATAAGATGTCCGAGACCTTTGATTTTATATTCGTTTCACACGAGGCAATGGAAAGGAGTGGAAAGCGAATGTGTACATTGATTATTATTATTGACAACTTAAATGATGACTTCTTGTGTCAATGTAAAGGCGAATTTGTTTGAAAATTTAATTATTTGTATATGTAAGTATAAGATATGCATACTTATATATACATATATTTAAAATTGTAATTAAAAATTACTTTAATTTTTAGAAACTGATACGATTACCATAGAGCATCTATATAGGTTTTTAAGCTTTAGATTGACAATTAATAAATTTTTGGCCGATATCAAGTGCTCGGACAGTATTTTATTATCTGTGGCTTCGTTCGCATCATCTTATGGAAATAGCTAATAACATATTTTAAGTGATTCTGTTCACAAGTATATCGAAATGATTATTGTGATGTAATATACTTTACTACCTTCCTCCATTAATAGAATACAAAAAAAAATCGATTCGAACCAGTACTTACTGATACAGAACCAAATTGACCTTTACAATATTATAGATAGTCGAGAACAAAGTCTTTTAGAAGTGGTATCCATGTCAATTATGTTGTGTGAGAAGTGGAGATGGTCGTTTAAAGTAAGTTTACTAAAGTACAGTTATGCAATATTAAAAACAAATACTTCACCTCGTGTCGAGGAGGAGATAGTAAATCAAATATCCTTTGAGTGGAAATCGAAACCACCATTGCATTTACTTTCAAACTTTGTCCCACTGTGTCTCGATGAAATTATAACATTAAAACAGATCTTAACAAAGCTTTGTAACTGTAGGGCGTAGCGTTTTGGTGAAGCTCACACACATCTGGTACTGGGACAATATTTACATCTAGAAGTGCGGCGATTGTTCATACTAAAGAAAATTATTTTAATATCAATTTAGAATATATGTTCGTCACGTTCGTCATGCACATCTTCGGATCTTCTGGACGGATACGAAGAAGACCAGCTGAATCATAAGTAATAATGAAATGGTGCCATAACAAATCCCAATGGAACCCCAATAGAATCCCAATAGAACATCTAAACTAAAAGATCCAAAAAAGAACCAGAAAATGTGATGAGCATTTTATATTACTTTTATATGTCAAGGTTTAGTAAAGTCCCGATATAGAACCAATATAGATAAATTTAACAAAGAACAGGAAAAAATATCTTAACTAATAATTATTAAGCGTAATGGCCAATTCTCCTTGTTATTTAAAAATCTAACACGTGGAATACGTCATGAGTATTAATGAAAAAGGATAGCAGTCCGTAAGGAAAAGGATCATAAGTCGGTATCCACTAGTATATATATAAAATTGAATTAATTAAATTTAATTTTTATCAGTTCTTTAACGCTCGTCGTTCGAACTGTTAATGGACAACGACGAAACCCGTATTCACTTTGTTGCACTACATATATATTTTTTTAATACACGTAGAGGTGTCTGTCATTTTTTCAAAATAGTGTGCAGGTATCAAGTTGAAATTATTGTCAAATATTCAAATCTACAGTCCCTTGGTGCACAGAAAAAATATAACATCTAAGACAATGTGGTAAATGCGAAAAGTGTTATAACCCTATAGGATGCTTTCCGTTGACGTAGAAGTTTATAATTTGTCAAGAAATGGGAACGTACAAACGTAAAGGAAAATTGGTGATTTATAAATCACAGAAAAATCCATTACAAACTAGCATGGCAACATTCTCATTAAATCACTGATTTTCCAGGTCCCCCTGGAAAATATCTGTACTTACAACCGCAGCTGTCTCAATGTTCTGTCAGCCTATCTCGCAAGAATACATTTGGATCTACAACTATCGGTATGAATGTGAATGATTATAATACATAATGTAGCTGTTATAATTATAAAAAAACAATAAACACTTTTACATTACATTTGAATATTGAAATATTGTCAAGTGAAATATTATAGCAATGAAAAGAAAATATACTCGTATAAAGTATTTACTGGAATATTTACCATTTCAAAACTTTTAAAGCGGAAAACCAAGTATCTTTACACTAGGTCCACTCTGAAGTTACCCTGAAGTTTATACAAATATAACCCACCCAAAGCTAGGATATAATGCTAGTGCAGACATAAAATGAAAACCTTACACTGTTGCAATTATTAAAATTTGTATCATTATCGTTTATAAAAGAAGTAATAAATTAGCTCTTACTCTTTTAATTAATCTTATTGAGACATATTATACTTATATTATGTAGGTATATACCGGAGTGATCCACTTTGCTAGCACAATATAAATACAATGTATCTTACATTAACATATGTCATTCGTTAATTGTTTGCCTCAAGATGTGGGGGCGCATGTTTGTGAGTATCTTCTTTGTAACAGCTAGTGCTGTTTGTACGGAGCAAAATAAATCAAGACTGGTACAAACTGTCCATGGCCCCGTTAGGGGTTACCATGATCCCAATGAAGACATTATTGTTTTTTACAATATCCCTTATGCTAAAGCTCCCACTGGCGAAGCCAAATTTAAAGTAAGGATATTTATACTTAATATGATAAAAGTAGAAAATCTTATTTTTTTCAAGCCGTCGAAAACAATCTTTGCTAGCCTTAGGCTTGGCTAGTCTCAATTAATATAAATATTTTTGGATATTATACAATAAATTTATATGTTGACATTAATTAATATTATATTAATTACATTTGAAAAACAAATTTTGCAGTAATACTAATTAAAATTTATGTTGTAGGTAATAGTATAGACTAGAAAAAGGATATAGGCAGATTTTATTACTCGTGAATATATTTCAGGCACCACTCCCGGTATCTCCGTGGTCAGCGCCTTTTGAAGCGGTGGATCAAAAAATAATATGCCCACAAGTATTTACAACTTACTTTGACCGATCTGAAAAAAAAATGCAGGAAGATTGTCTTATTGCTAATATTTACGTTCCAAACACAGAAGAAAAAGACCTCCCCGTTATTGTGTACATACACGGTGGAGGTTTTGTAGCAGGATATGGTAACTTTATGACACCAAAAAAACTAGTATCCAGCAAAAAAATTATAGCTGTTACATTTAACTACAGGCTTGGCGCGCATGGATTCCTTTGTTTGGGTACAAAAGACATACCGGGAAACAGTGGCATGAAAGACCAAGTGGCTTTACTGCACTGGGTTCAACAAAATATCAAAAGTTTTGGTGGTAATCCCAACGATGTTACGATTAGTGGTTACAGCGCTGGATCCTCATCAGTTGATCTATTAATGATTTCAAAAATGTCGCAGGGCTTATTTCACAAAGCGATTCCAGAAAGTGGAGATGCATTGTCTCCTTATAGCATACAGGTAAAACCAGTTCAGAGTGCTAAGGAGTATGCTCGGTTGATTAACTTTGATAATGTTGACGATTTTGACGCATTAGAATACTTTTACAAAAATGTTTCCTATGAGATATTGCATTCGGGTGACATATCGAGCAGACCAGATTCAACATTCCTTTTTGCTCCTTGCGTAGAACGAGATATTGGTGAGGAAAGGTTTCTTGATGAAAGTCCCATTAATATATTAAAAAGTGGCCAATTCAATAAAATATCTATACTATCTGGTTTTAGTAATATGGAAGGTTTAATGCGAATTGAAAATTTTGATCATTGGAAAGATGAAATGAATGCTAATTTTTCAAAGTTCTTGCCAGCTGATTTATATTTTAAATATAATAACGAGAGAGATGAAGTAATCCGTCAAATTAAGCATTTCTATTTTAAAAATCAGCCTGTAGCTGATTCTAATGTCCTTAATTATATTAACTACATCTCAGATGTGCTTTTTACTTGTCCAACATTGAGATCTACAAAATTACTCTTACAAAATGGATATGAAAACATATATTTCTATGAACATTCGTATATTGATGAATATACTCCAAAAATACCTCATACTGATGTACGCGGTGCTGGACATTGTGCACAATCTATGATAGTTTTAGATGATCCCTACAAAAGCAGTGACAGGGGTGCTGTTTCAGAAACATCAAACGAATGGAGATCCTTAATGCGGGAAACTTGGTTAAACTTTATTACCACAGGGTATGTATTCAAATGTATTTTGTGTGTATTGGAAACAATGAATATATAAATATTTTGTTGAGCTCTATATTCTATATATTTTTTTGTGTGTAATAGGAAACCTCATAACTCCAAACTTCCGGAATGGAAACCGTTACGTGTTGAAAGTTTTGAATATATGGAACTTGGCCAAAATCCAAAATTAAAAAGAAATCTATTACATGACAGATGTTCTTTCTGGAATAACGTATATAACAAATATTACCAAACACCAATCCCGCCAGAAAATTAAGAGGTACTAAGAATAAACTTGTTATTATGAAAAGAAAATTTATAATATAACTTTTTTTTGTTAATCTGTAGTCAATAGTAATGGTTAAAATATTCTAAAATAAAATATAAATTTAATGATTATTATAAAATTTATTAGAATCACAAATCGAGCATTGTATTTCATTTCAAATTCTCAAACCACTATTTTACATTAAATGTGCTTAATGTTATGCTAAATATTATTTTCTTTATATAACATATATATCCATCGTATTGACCATTACTACCATATCTATTTATTTATTTAATTTATTTATTTATTTGGTTTATCACATAAGTACAGTACAGTTTTAAAGTAACATTTGTACATTAACATTCAAAATAAAATAAAAGAACTATACATATGTTGGTTACGATAAACACCTCATGCAAAAATTTTTGTGAGAGAAAAGTTTGAAAAAAAAGAAACATGATAGTAACAATTGTCCTTACAAACTAAAAAGTGAAAAAATTCAAACTATAAGTAAAGAAACAAAATGAAAAAAAAGACGTGTACAATATACATAGGTTTGTATTGTTAAATTATTCAAGCGAGTTTACTCTTGATTTTACTTATTTTTGTAGATTGCTCATTAATCTTCTTCTTCTTCTTAGCATTAGTCCCGGCTTTTGCCAGGGTCTGCCTTCCGACTAAGCCTACTCCACTTTGCACGGTCTTTAACATCCTCAGTGGACAATCTATTGGCTCTCATGTCTTGTGATTAGATTGCTCATTAATATAGGTACATAATTTAACCTTTACAAACAAATTAGGACCGTTGTTATCTATGATACAATAAGAACCACGCGGAAGCGGTTTGTTAAAATAATATAATAAAAAATCGACAGTCATTAATGTTTTTGCTCACAGTGCATATAGTACACCTTATTCATAAATATTCATACATTTGATGTATGAATAAGTAATCCTTGTTTGACAATGAAAGAATAAGTAATCCTTGTGTTATTGTATTTGAAACGTTTATAAAAATAAAATAGTATTCAATTAAAATGTGAATGTAACATATATTGAACATACTGTCAGGTGTCGAAGTACTGGTTTTTATTTTCAAGTACACGTGTAGGTATCAAGCTGTCAATTTAATATTAAATATACAAGTTTATAGTCCAGTCCATGGATGACAGAATTGAACTTCTAAATTAACGTTATTAGAAGACACGAGCGTTTGTTTTATTTTTGTTGTATTTCTTTGAAATTTGACAAGTAATCAAATCCTATATGGTACTTATTTTTGGCTTGGAATTATGCAAATAAGGCAAATTAAGTAAATAATCGCAGATTAGGACATTTATAGGAGTACCAGTAAAAAAAACATTACAAACTTATATTTGTACTTTATTTTAATGATGTTTTGTTCATGTTCCGGGAACATAATACGATAAATATAATTCACACGTGTTCACTGTTCGTAAGACGTTCTACTAATAACAACATTTAAAATTCCGAATTTCAGACTGTACACAATATTAATTTATACAATATTCAATTTCAATTTCAATTTCAACAGAGCACTCAATTCAACAGAGTTTTTATGTTTAGTCGGAGCTGGAGTCGGAGCCGGAGGCAGTGTACAATTAGGGGTAGGGCGCTGCTTATAAAAATACCAGATATGTTAAGCTCAAAGGGATGTTCAAAAATAAATTAATGTTCCCCGTACATGAAAAATATCAAGTGATAGTGATAAATCAATTTAAACTTGCTTGAATCAAAAATGTTATATCAATCGGAAGTTCCGACCTATCGGAATCGGAAACAGAATTCGTAACATCCCTATTAATAGTTATAAAACTACTAACTTATTATTGTTTTCTATAAGTATATGTATTTAAATAAACCGTATTAGTTCTATGTACATTTTATCTTATGTAATTTTTTAATCATTTTGAAATTTTTGTTAATTGTTCTAGAATAAATTAAAACTGTTACAACAATGAGTGATTTGATTGTTTGAAAAGAGAAACGATATATCTCCCTAAGTTAAATTTTTATATATTTTTAAACGACTAGAAAAAAAGGAAGAGGATGTATGTCGGAAGAAAGAAGCTCTTTTTGGTTTTCCACTAATTTGTGAACCGATTTGAGTAATTCTTTGTTCCCATTTTCGCCATGTCAGGATACAAGATGGAATACCATGGAAAATAGAGTGGAATATTCATAATTTATACACACTTACCTATGTTTGTCATATAATGTCTTATAAACATCATATATTTGCTTCTTGTAGTCTTCATCTATCATGATATTGATAACCTGATGATAAAAGGAGACACTAATACTAATAATTATTAGGAGTTATGAAACTAATTCTTCAATAAACCTGGAATGGAACAGTTGTAACTGTACTTCCCGTTGACCTATGATCATGAAATTGGTACCCTCGGTGTACCAGTACACCTTACACTTATTTTTTTAGACTTTAGTGGCAAGTGATAAAATAAAAATGGTCTAAAGTTCAATATGTTTAATTTACTTCTTTAAATTCGAGAACATTTCCAACAATATAGTAAGTCTAGAGTATGTTCGCAATGGTGCACGCTGCGGGTCCATAAATCTTCAGCGCGCATGGTTTCGTCACCTTAACTGTACTCGTATTAACTGGTGCAGACTGATTTGGAAATATTTATACTATGTCTTAGATTTCTTACGTAAGAAGAGATAAGGCAGATTTATTATAATATGTTTGAATTAGCTGCTGCATAAGGCTTTTACGTTAAATAAAACCTTTTCTAAAATTTTAAATAAAAAGAAAATATTGTTTCCTACAAAAATGTTGGAAAATTATGTATTTATTCTTTTTATTTCAAAATGTTTTGGAAATGATGATGATTGATGCAAATTTTTTAAATCGTTCGCCTTTCATTTCACATTTCGTTTGATTCTAGTAACCTTTTTTTCATAGCCCTAAATTACTTTGTAGTGAATATTTTCATAGTACACAGGTACTGTTAAATTGATTATATTCATTAATGATAGCGGCCCGCTCACGGTTTCTTCCGCTGGCGTTACTTTTTGAAATTATATACCTACGTCATCGATGTTGCAATTCTTAGTTTTCTCGGATTTAAGATTTAATTTGACAATTTATATTTAAATTATAACGATAATTTTATTAAATATATATCTCTAAGCAGATTCCTTTTTTAGTTTCTTATATTAAAGTTAACATAAAAAACACGATAGCGTCTATTATCTATATATTAAAAGACCCAATTAATATATATTTTTAAGTCCTCATGTACAGAATTGACTTTTATATCCTTTTATTATATATAGAGAAAAATATTATATAGTTAATAGTAAAATAAGACATGTATTTTAAAAGATGTCATAAATGAACGTATTACTCTTGGTATGGTTAATATGGTGAACGTGTACTACAATACTGATTGATTTGATGAATTAAAAATATACTACGTAAAAATGCATTATGGTATAAGACTCGCTTACTTACGTTATGATCAATTCTGTTTCGAGAGAAATTAATTTAAATATAATAATTCCGCTGAGGGGGAATTGAACCACAACTCTCACGTTTACATTCAGACACTGTTCCACTGCGCAACTACGGCCTTAGCATCAACACAAAACTATGATCATTCCTCCTTTTGAACTTTCTTAGAGCTTCAATGTCCTACCTCAGGTAGGAACATTACATACCCTTTTACATACATTTACATACTTTTACATACATACATTGAATCATACAAATTTGGAGATATCGTAATTACTGAATAAGTGACTTCGCTAAGTCAGTAAATGACAAATAAATTGTAAATAATTAATATTTATCAATTAATTGTCAAATAATAATTAATTATTACATTAAGTCCAATATGAATATTGTGTTAAAATAAAAGCATTAGGTACAACCTACGTATTTTTCTTGTAAATTCTTCATAGTTGTGTTAGTAAAGCTTAAAAGTTACTCTATTATATTAGATTAGTATACATATATACTATATTATGTATATGTGACACAATAAGATAAGTGATGTTGAAGCAGACAGTGTTTTTTGTAATTATTTCCCTAATTAAAAAGACAACAATATAGCGATAACATACAAGACATTAGTTTTGTATATTTTACTTTTAACTAGCGACTCGTTCACGGCTTCACCCTCTTGATAGATGTTCTTGATTTTACTCTAATATTCTGTAATATATGTATATACGAGTATGTATGTATTGTACACATAAGTTTTTTTACATTTTCCTTTCAAATTACTTTGTCAATAAAAATGATTACAAATTTACTATGAATAAAAAAAAGATTTTAAAATAAATAAAATAAAATAAATTTAAAATAAATAAATAAAATAAAGTTTAAAACTCAATACTAAAAGCTGAAAATTTTAAATTCAAAGTGATTTAAATCAATGAAAATTGTCTTGCGGTCATGATCCCGCGAGTATTCTGGTATAGAAAGTAACATGTTCCTCGTCTATCTTTCATTAAAGTTTGTATAAATATCGGTTTAACTGTTCCGGAGGTTAGCCTGGTCAAATTAAAACACATACTGACAGAGAAATCATTTGAAAATATTTGTCTGTATTAAACTAATATGTAAATAATTATACACACTTGAAACAATACAATTATTTTAAATTCACAAAAAGTTTACTTTATTTTTACAGATTTCCTACACAGCTTATCGACAGTACAATGAACTAATTTTTATAAACAGTAAATTGACCTTGTATTTTGTAAAATTATTATTAATGAAATAGATAGAGAGGCCCTCATAACTCAAAAACATGTCATGTTGACAGTTTAGTAGTAACATTAGATAATTTTAAATATCTTTAATACATTTATCACAAAGTAAACAGTTTGTTATAATATTATAATCGATTTGTGCTTTTAAATTTTTTATAAATGTTTACTATGGTTTGTGAGTAAGGCCATTTTTAGGGTTCTGTACCTAATCACTCTGTTGTCCGTCCGTCTGCCTGTTGAGGCACAGTAAAAATCAAACTTCTGAATCAACACAATCAAAAGATATTTTTGCATTTTGAATGAAAATGGTCGCGTAATCAAAACCTACAGGGTACTTTCCGTTATGATACAGTTTTGACATTTAAGCTTATAGTACAACCAAAGAAAAAATCCAAAGATTTTAAATTTATACATAATAGATATATCTTAGAAAAAAAAAAACATTACAAACTTATATAGTAGTTCATTTATTTAATGCAGAAATAAATCATTACAAACTTATATTTAAAGTTAATTTCATACAAAATGGATGGATACGACTACAAATTTAAGTTTGTCTAATTCTATAGGTAGCATTTCCCTCAGCGGAATACCTATTATTAATAAAAAAAGGTCTAATGTATTATATTTTTTGTTTATTTCAACACATGTTAGTTTTCAGGAGAGATAGGAATTTGGTAATATTTGTTATATACATTATTCCAGAAAGAACATCTGTCATCTAAAAGATTTCTTTTTATTTTTGGATTTTGGCCAAGTTCCATATATTCAAATTTATCAACACGTAACGGTTTCCATTCAGGAAGTTTTGAGCTTCCCGGCTTCCTGTTAAACAAAAGAACAAGTTAAATAAGTAAATATTTATGTATTCCATGTTTTCAATACGTAAAAATACATTTGAATACGTACCCTGTGGTAATAAAGTTTAACCAAGTTTCCCGCATTAAGGATCTCCATTCGTTTGATGTTTCTGAAACAGCACCCTTGTCACTGCTTTTGTAGGGATCATCTAAAACTATCATAGATTGTGCGCAATGTCCAGCACCGCGTACATCGGTATAAGGTATTTTTGGTGTATATTCATCAATATACGAATGTTCATAGAAATATATGTTTTCATATCCATTTTGTAAGAGTAATTTTGTAGATCTCAATGTTGGACAAGTAAAAAGCACATCTGAGATGTAGTTAATATAATTAAGAACATTGGAATCAGCTACAGGCTGATCTTTAAAATAGAAATGCTTAATTTGACGGATTACTTCATCTCTCTCGTCATTATATTTAAAGTATAAATCAGCTGGCAAGAACTTTGAAAAATTTGCATTCATTTCATCTTTCCAATGATCAAAATTTTCAATTCGCATTAAACCTTCCATATTACCAAAACCAGATAGTATAGATATTTTATTGAATTGGCCACTTTTTAATATATTAATGGGACTTTCATCAAGAAACCTTTCCTCACCAATATCTCGTTCTACGCAAGGAGCAAAAAGGAATGTTGAATCTGGTCTGCTCTTTATGTCACCCGAATGCAATATCTCATAGGAAACATTTTTGTAAAAGTATTCTAATGCGTCAAAATCGTCAACATTATCAAAGTTAATCAACCGAGCATACTCCATAGCACTTTGAACTGGTTTTACCTGTATGCTATAAGGAGACAGTGCATCTCCACTTTCTGGAATCGCTTTGTGAAATAAGCCCTGCGACATTTTTGAAATCATTAATAGATCAACTGATGAGGATCCGGCGCTGTAACCACTAATCGTAACATCGTTGGGATTACCACCAAAACTTTTGATATTTTGTTGAACCCAGTGCAGTAAAGCCACTTGGTCTTTCATGCCACTGTTTCCCGGTATGTCTTTTGTACCTAAACAAAGGAATCCATGCGCGCCAAGCCTGTAGTTAAATGTAACAGCTATAATTTTTTTGCTGGATACTAGTTTTTTTGGTGTCATCATATCGCCATATCCTAGTACAAAACCTCCACCGTGTATGTACACAATAACTGAGAGGAGGTTTTCCTCTTCTGTATTTGGAACGTACACATTAGCGACAAGACAATCTTCCTGGATCTTTTTTTCAGACGAATCAATGAAAGGTGAACGTTCTTGTGGGCATATTATTTTTTGATCTACTGCTTCCAAAGGCGCTGACCACGGAGACACTGGGAGTGGTGCCTGAAATATATTAACATATATATGTCGTATAATATTCTATACTTTTTTATAGTCTCTACTATTGCATTACAACATACCTGCTTAATTTCTTATTATATTTATAAAAACTCAACTCTAAAAGCTGAAAATTTTAAATTCAAAGTGTAATTAATAATTTTTTGACTAATTATGAAACTTAACTATTTTGAGAAGATTAAAAACGATATCAACTATATTATTTGAAAAAGCGAGTTTTATTAAAAAGTATCTTTAATAAAACTAAAAAACCTCGTAATCTTTGTTATAATAAAACAATTTTATACAAAACTATTATTAAAAGGTGATCACAAAAACAGTTTAAGGATCCACTATTTACTAACGCGACGATTGGTGAAAAAAAAAATTTCAAAGTGTCATGTCATGTAATGGCCACCTATGGCTTAATAGTTATTTGTTCTTGAAATATATTGTACTGTAACGGATATCATTTATAATAATTATTTATGTATGTATTTTAGAAAATAATTTCATAGTCGCTGGTTGTTTGAAAAAACATTTGTAACAATTGAAAGGTAAAAAGGATAGATAAGTCAATTCTGTACATTAAAGGTTATAAAAAAAGATTGATTAGGTCAGCTATCGATATTAGGAGGTAAAAATCCACTCAGTAGAAATTTTGTCTATTTATCTGTCTGTCCGTCTGTTTATTTGTCCTACAATTACGCAATAACTACTGGACAGAAATTAATGATCTTTTGTATAGTAATAATAGTAATAGCTTATAGTCCCGACCCGCATAAATTATACTTACTATATCCCGGTATTCCATGTTGTTCCCGGAAAATAAATGAAAAAGTGATAAAATGAAATTATTTAAATAACTGAAGGGAAGTGAGTGCTGCTAATAGTTTATAGCCTTGAACAATATAAACTATTTAAAATTATTTCCTTAGTCTATCGAGATGTCACAGTAATAGTTACAAGTCATTTGAGTTACAATTATTATAGTGACATTTAGCGATCACAAAGTAATTTAGTAGTTTTTGATACAACTTTATATAATTGTCTAAAACCAATATTATTTGTTTAAAAATCTATAATAATATCTGTTAACAGATGTCGTTATTCATTATATATATATATATATATATATATATATATATATATATATATATATATATATATATATATATATATATATATATATATATATATATATATATATATATATATATATATATATATATATCGTTAAGCTATCATTATAGTTATTATGAAAATGAGCTACAAAAATATCCAGTGGATTCTTAGTCTGTATGTTTGTTTATTTATTCGTGAAACACGTAAAACACGCTACTGGCACGTAAAAAAATGGTAATTGAAGATTTTCAGTATTGCAACAGTTTTCTTAAAAAAGATTAAGGATCGATAAGGTTAAATTGTTTTGATTACTGCTATACTTAAAACCTAAAGATGGCTTAAACCTTAAGTCAACATTTAGAGTAGTTGTTGTCCTTCATTGAGGTTTCCGTAGAAAAAGAAATAGACTTTTTAATTATTTCGATTACTAGCAAGTGAAGCTAAATTATAAAATAGATTATTTTTTTTTGTAATATGACCATTATTTAAGTTTAGATAACGTTTTTTAGTATAATATTAATGTTATTGTAAACATTACGTTTGTCAGGACTAGAATAAAGAACGCTAAAGAAGGTCGATGTAATTAAAAATTAAAAAATAATTTAATTTAATTCTTTAAATTATGGCGTTCCAATAAATAAAAAATAAATAGTGTTAGTATTATTTGGATTATAAATTTCAATTGTGGGAAGTGGATATTGTGTTTTTACGCTACGATAGAAAAGCTAGAACATAATCTGTTAACAGACTATAATGTTAATTACATATACACTATACCTTTTAATATATGCATGCAAGAAACATATAGGTACATTGATCACGACTTTTAATAATTTAAATGATAAGAATTTATTAAATTAAAATATTAGATTTATTATATCTAATCGAAGAATTGCATTGTGATGTTGGTATTCAATTTTAAAACTAATGCGATCTTGTATAAAATATAAATATTATTCTCTTACCTTAAATTTGGCTTCACCAGTGGGGGCTTTAGCATAAGGAATATTATAGAAAACAATAATGTCTTCATTGGGATCCTGGTAACCCCTAACGGGGCCTTGGACAGTTTGTACCAGTCTTGATTTATTTTGTTCCTTACAACAGACGCTAGCTGTTACGAATAAAATACTCGCAAATATGTACCCCCACATCATGAGGCGGCAAAGTAACGACTGACAAACGTTAGTGTAATACATTATATTTATTAAGCTCGCAACGTGTATCTATCATACATGTATATAAATATCAATAGATAAACTGTCTGTCTCATCATCTAGTTGTGGAACGATTGGTGAAAAAAAAAATTTCAAAGTGTCATGTCATGTAATGGCCACCTATGGCTTAATAGTTATTTGTTCTTGAAATATATTGTACTGTAACGGATATCATTTATAATAATTATTTATGTATGTATTTTAGAAAATAATTTCATAGTCGCTGGTTGTTTGAAAAAACATTTGTAACAATTGAAAGGTAAAAAGGATAGATAAGTCAATTCTTACATTAAAGGTTATAAAAAAAGATTGATTAGGTCAGCTATCGATATTAGGAGGTAAAAATCCACTCAGTAGAAATTTTGTCTATTTATCTGTCTGTCTGTCTGTTTATTTGTCCTACAATTACGCAATAACTACTGGACAGAAATTAATGATCGTTTGTATAGTAATAATAGTAATAGCTTATAGTCCCGACCCGCATAAATTATACTTACTATATCCCGGTATTCCATGTTGTTCCCGGAAAATAAATGAAAAAGTGATAAAATTAAATTATTTAAATAACTGAAGGGAAGTGAGTGCTGCTAATAGTTTATAGCCTTAAACAATATAAACTATTTAAAATTATTTCCTTAGTCTATCGAGATGTCACAGTAATAGTTACAAGTCATTTGAGTTACAATTATTATAGTGACATTTAGCGATCACAAAGTAATTTAGTAGTTTTTGATACAACTTTATATAATTGTCTAAAACCAATATTATTTGTTTAAAAATCTATAATAATATCTGTTAACAGATGTCGTTATTCATTATATATATATATATATATATATATATATATATATATATATATATATATATATATATATATATATATATATATATATATATATATATATATATATATATATATATATATATATATCGTTAAGCTATCATTATAGTTATTATGAAAATGAGCTATAAAAATATCCAGTGGATTCTTTGTCTGTATGTTTGTTTATTTATTCGTGAAACACGTAAAACACGCTACTGGCACGTAAAAAAATGGTAATTGAAGATTTTCAGTATTGCAACAGTTTTCTTAAAAAAGATTAAGGATCGATAAGGTTAAATTGTTTTGATTACTGCTATACTTAAAACCTAAAGATGGCTTAAACCTTAAGTCAACATTTAGAGTAGTTGTTGTCCTTCATTGAGGTTTCCGTAGAAAAAGAAATAGACTTTTTAATTATTTCGATTACTAGCAAGTGAAGCTAAATTATAAAATAGATTATTTTTTTTTGTAATATGACCATTATTTAAGTTTAGATAACGTTTTTTAGTATAATATTAATGTTATTGTAAACATTACGTTTGTCAGGACTAGAATAAAGAACGCTAAAGAAGGTCGATGTAATTAAAAATTAAAAAATAATTTAATTTAATTCTTTAAATTATGGCGTTCCAATAAATAAAAAATAAATAGTGTTAGTATTATTTGGATTATAAATTTCAATTGTGGGAAGTGGATATTGTGTTTTTACGCTACGATAGAAAAGCTAGAACATAATCTGCTAACAGACTATAATGTTAATTACATATACATATACCTTTTAATATATGCATGCAAGAAACATATAGGTACATTGATCACGACTTTTAATAATTTAAATGATAAGAATTTATTAAATTAAAATATTAGATTTATTATATCTAATCGAAGAATTGCATTGTGATGTTGGTATTCAATTTTAAAACTAATGCGATCTTGTATAAAATATAAATATTATTCTCTTACCTTAAATTTGGCTTCACCAGTGGGGGCTTTAGCATAAGGAATATTATAGAAAACAATAATGTCTTCATTGGGATCCTGGTAACCCCTAACGGGGCCTTGGACAGTTTGTACCAGTCTTGATTTATTTTGTTCCTTACAACAAACGCTAGCTGTTACGAATAAAATACTCGCAAATATGTACCCCCACATCATGAGGCGGCAAAGTAACGACTGACAAACGTTAGTGTAATACATTATATTTATTAAGCTCGCAACGTGTATCTATCATACATGTATATAAATATCAATAGATAAACTGTCTGTCTCATCATCTAGTTGTGGAAGCTTTATCTCGTATATACCGTATCTATATACGGTATATATGAGACTACCTATGTAAGGCAGAGAAAACCTAGTGAAAAGACATCGTCGTCCGTTTCCCGCTTTTAAAAAATTAAATAGCAAATTTACTAGTAAATGTTTTATACAGTAAATATTGTTTGCTACATCACTATATTTCACTTCAAATTTTGGATAAAAATGAATGTTGTGCTTTTTTCAGTCCGAATAAGATATTTAAGATAGTGTAAGATATTTATCAAATAGTATTGCTATATAATGACTTTATTCAGTAGTTTACTAGTACCTCCAAGTTTACAAGATTTCATCTCATTTCATAATAATAAAGGGAATTCATATTTTTTGTATTAGGATTTCAGATACAAAAACTTTTTGAACTCATGCACTATAACTGTACTCGGGTAAAATATTTAAACTATCAACAAGTCAACAAATTATACTGTGTAATATGTACATATTTAAATTGTATTTATTTCCTCGCCATACAATGTGTTCAAATGGACGATGGACAAGTTAACAATGGAGTGAATTTAGCAATAAATTATTTTGACTGCTCCGAAATTGAATGACGCTCTCATGTGTCTGGTTATGGAAGAACAAAAGATCTCTTCTCTTCTGGAGATAGATTCTTAAGACCGTCATCAGGTTGCTTGAGCACACGTGAAATTAGGTCCCAGTTGTTGTAAAGTAAACTTGTTTATAAAGAATCTTTAATAGATAAAATTTTCTCATCAATGTAAGAATATCCTGGTAATCCATACATGGATTCTGCCAACACGACGTTGAACCGTTGTTATTTTTGAAAATTGATCCCAAAGAAATGTTAAATGGTTTTAGGCTTACGAAATGGAAACATTTGAACATGTAACATTTAAATATGTAAAACATATCTCAAGTCTTCAGGAGAATAGGACGTGTTCGTATTAAGCGGGCTTAATGTAGTACAGCTTAAGTAAAAAACACAATATCCATTTCGCACAATTGAAATTTATAATCTAGATTATTACCAACACCATTTATTTCTTATATTTATTATTATTCACTTTTTCATATATTTGCCAGGAACTGCATGAAATAACAGGACTATTACTATACTGCAAAAATATTCTGTCCAGTAGTTATTGCGTGATTGGAGGCCAAATAAGCAATCAGACAAACAGACAAAATTTCTGCTGTGTGGCTTTAGCGTCTATTATCTATATATTAAAAGATCCAATTATTATATATTTTTAAATCTTTCATGTACAGAATTGGCTTTTATATCCTTTTATTATATATAGAGAAAAAGATTATATAATAAATAGTAAATAAGCAATGTATTATAAAAAAGGCCAATTTATTTACATATTACTCTTTAGTTAATATGGTGAATGTGTTAATTGTATATCGTGAAAATGCATAATAATATAAGACTCGCTTAGTTACGTTATGTTCAATTCTGATTCGAGAGAATTCGCCTAATTTCTAAAAGACGGAGGAGCTGTTTGTTCATTTTTTTAAATGTATGACCGTACTTTTTAGGGTTCCGTAGCCAGATGGCAAGAAACTCAATCCTTATAGATTCGTCATGTCTGTCTGTCCGTATGTCACACCCACTTTTTTCCGGAACTACAAGTACTATACTGTTAAAACTTGGTAAGTAGATGTATATGTGAACGGCATAAAGATAATACACAACAATAGAAAAAGATATCAAATTTTGGGGCCTCCCCATACTTAGAACTGAAACTCAAACATTTTTTTCATCATACCCTTATGTGTTGAGTGTATCAGGTCTTCAAAAATAATATTGAGGTTTCTAATATATATTTTTTTCTAAGCCGAGAACCGGGTAAAAATTCAACACTGCGTTTTGTCTTAGGCAAGGAAAAGATATTAATTTAAATATAATCTTTATATAATTTAAAAATAAAATTTAAATATAATTGCGCGGAGTAGGAAAAGAACTACTACTACAACTATCACAATTACATTCAGACACTGTCCCACTTCGCCACGACAGCCTTAGCATCAACACAAAACTACGGTTTTGCCTCCTTTTAAACCTTCTTAGAGCTTGAGCTTCAATGTCCTACCTACCTGCCCATTTACATGTTAATACATGCAATAAATTTGGAGATTTCGTAATTAATGAATAAGTGACTTCTCTAAGTCACATATAAAATCGCTATTTTATATATAAATGGCAAATAAATTGTAAATAATTAATTTTACGTAAGTACACGTACTATATTATGTAGATGTGACACAATAAGATAAGTGATGTTGAAGCAGATTGTGTTATATCAGCTTTTGTCATTATTTCCCTAATTAATAAAGTCAAAATTATATAGATATAATGTTTTGTGTTTTACTTTTAACTAGCGACCCGTTGACGGCTTCACCCTCTTCATAGATGTTCTTGATTTTACTCTAATATTCTATAATATATGTATATACGAGTATGTATGTATTGTACACATACGTTATTTTTTACATTTTCCTTTCAAATTACTTTGTCTATAATAATAATTATAAATTGACATACATCTTTGATTAATAGTTGAATAAAAAATTGAGTTGAATAAAAAAATAATTGGTTCAGCTGTTCAGGAGGCTAGCCGGGACAAATAAAAACACAGACAGACAAAGAAACTTTCCTACACAGCTTATCGACAGTACAATGATTTTTTTATAACAAACAGTAAATTGACCTTGTATTTTGTGTAGTTATTAATAATTAAATAGGTAGAGAGGCCCTCGTAACGCAAGAACATGTCATATTGACATTGACATTGATTGTTTGTTATAATATAATAATCGATTTGTACTTTTATTTTTTGTATAAATAATTATTTATTTAGTTTGCTCTTTTAAGGGTTCTTAGGATTGCTTTTAGGATCACCCTGTTGTCCGTTCATCTGCCTGTATCTTTGTCTCTCATGTGGAATTGATGTCAAATATTCAAATCGATGATCGAAATCGATCAATCGATCCTCTTATAGCACAGTAAAAATGTTTTTTTTTGCAATTTGTATGAAAATGGTCGTGTAATCAAAACCTACAGGGTACTTCCCGTCAATCTAGAGTTATGAAATTTGAGCTTATAGTAATATAGCAATAGTATAGCAACCAAAGGAAAAAATCCCAGAAAAATACCATTACAAACTTATATTGTGGTTCATTTAATACAAAATGAGTGCATACCACCGCAAACTTAAGTTTATCGACTCCTATTAGCTGTATATTATTGCCCTAGACTTAAAACTTACAGTATATATAAAGGATAAAATCTCAAATGTGATCATGCAGAAATAAACCATTACAAACTTATTTTTGTAACAAATTTCATACAAAATGGGTGTATCCGACTGCAAATTTAAGTTTGTCATATTCTATAGGTGTTATTTTCCTCAGCGGAATACCTACAATCTTGAAATAGGTAAGGAACCCTCGGTGCACGAGTACTACTTGCACTTGATCGATAAATTTTTTAGAATATCTATCTTTTAACTGAAGTGAATTGACGTAGCATTAGCGAAATTTTCGTTTTCGTGTTTATAGTATCTTTATTTATTAACATTGTGGTTTCAAAAATATTATATCTATTATTAATAAACATAGGTCAAATATATAACATCTTTTGTTTATTTTAACAAAGTGATTCTCAGCACATGTCAATATTCAGGTGGGATTGGAATTTGGTAATATTTGTTATATACGTTATTCCAGAAAGAACATCTGTCATCTAAAAGATTTCTTTTTATTTTTGGACTTTTGCCCAAGTTCCATATATTCAAAATTATCAACACGTAACGGATTCCATTCCGGAAGTTTTGAGCTTCCAGGCTTCCTGTTAAACAAAAGAACAGATTAAATAAGTATAGATACTCAATAAAATATTAATGTATTCGATGTTTTCAATACATACAAATAAATTTGAATACATACCCTGTGGTAATAAAGTTTAACCAAGTTTCCCGCATAACGGATCTCCATTCGTTTGATGTTTCTGAAACAGCACCCTTGTCACTGCTTTTGTAGGGATCATCTAAAACTATCATAGATTGTGCGCAATGTCCAGCACCGCGTACATGGGTGTGAGGTATATTTGGAGTATATTCATCAATATATGAATGTTCATAGAAATATATGTTTTCATATTCATTTTGTAAGAGTAATTTTGTAGATCTCAATGTTGGACAAGTAAAATGCACATCTGAGATGTAGTTAATATAATTAAGAACATTGGAATCAGCTACAGGCTGATCTTTAAAATAGAAATGCTTAATTTGACGGATTACTTCATCTCTCTCGTCATTATATTTAAAGTATAAATCAGCTGGCAAGAACTTTGAAAAATTTGCATTCATTTCATCTTTCCAATGGTCAAAATTTTCAATTCGCCCTAAACCTTCCATATTACTAAAACCAGATAGTATAGGTATTTTATTGAATTGGCCACTTTTTAATATATTAATGGGACTTTCATCAAGAAATCTTTCTTCACCAATATCTCGTTCTACGCAAGGAGCAAAACGGAATGTTGAATCTGGTCTGCTCTTTATGTCACCCGAATGTAATACCTCATAGGAAACATTTTTGTAAAAGTATTGTAATGCGTCAAAATCGTCAACATTATCAAAGTTTATTAACCGAGCATACTCTTTAGCAGTTTGAACTGGTTTTACCTGTATGCTATGAGGAGACAGTGCATCTCCACTTTCTGGAATCGCTTTGTGAAATAAGCCCTGCGACATTTTTGAAATCATTAATAGATCAACTGATGAGGATCCAGCGCTGTAACCACTAATCGTAACATCGTTGGGATTACCACCAAAACTTTTTATATTTTGTTGAACCCAGTGCAGTAAAGCCACTTGGTCTTTCATGCCACTGTTTCCCGGTATGTCTTTTGTACCCAAACAAAGGAATCCATGCGCGCCAAGCCTGTAGTTAAATGTGACAGCTACAATTTTTTTACTGGATACTAGTTTTTTTGGTGTCATCATATCACCATATCCTAGTACAAAACCTCCACCGTGTATGTACACAATAACTGAGAGGTTTTTCTCTTCTGTATTTGGAACGTACACATTAGCGACAAGACAATCTTCCTGGACCTTTTTTTCAGATGGTTCAACGAAATGTGAACGTTCTTGTGGGCATATTATTTTTTGATCTACTGCTTCCAAAGGCGCTGACCACGGAGACACTGGGAGAGGTGCCTGAAATATATGTACATATATATATATATATATATATATATATATATATATATATATATATATATATATATATATATATATATATATATATATATATATATATATATATATAATATACTAAGCTTTGTTTAGTCTCTACTATTGCATTACAACATACATTTTATATTTATAAAAAATCAACACGAAAAGCTCAAAATTCAAAATAAAATGTGTGTAGAAATTTATCAAATATGATAAAATATCGTTATTAAGTTTAATTAATAATTTTTGACTACTTATGATAAAGTAATTTTAAAACGATATCAAGCTTATTATTTAAAAAACCCAGTGGCTATCTTTAACAAAATTAAAATCTTCATAATCTTCGTTATAATTAAACAATTTTATTCAAAACTATTAAAAAATGATCACAAAAACAGTTTAAGGACCGTCGTGGCGCACAGCGTCTGCCTGTAAACGCGACAGTTTGTGAAAAAAAAATTGTTTTCAAAGTGTCATCTACGTAATGGCCACCTCTGGCTTAATAGTTATTTGCCCTTGAAATATATTGTACTGTAATGGATACCATTTATAATAATTATTTATGTATGTATATTAGAAAATAATTTCATAGTCACTGGTTGTTTAAAAAAACATTTGTTACAATTGTAAGAATGCATACATTTTTCTAGATTATTTCCATCCATTATATTTTTTCTACTATTATATCAAATTGCAAAATTTTGACAGAAACTCAATTACAAGATGACAGCCCCATTAGAACTACTAAAATAATATTCTTTATCTATATATGTATATAATAAAAGGATAGAAAAGTCAATTCTGTACATTGAAGATTTAACAAAAATATTGATTGGGTCGGTAATATATCGATAATAGAAGCTAAATATCCACTAAACAGAATTTTTGTCTGTCTGTCTGTTTATTTGTCCTCCAATCACGCAAAGACTACTGGATAGAAATGAAAGAATTTTTGTATAATAGTAGCTTACAGTCCCGACCGGCATAAATTATACTTTTATCCCGGCATTCCGTGCAAATCCCGGAAAATATAAGAAAAAGGATAAAATTAAATTATTATATAGAGACATTTAGCGATTAGAAGGTAATTTAGTAGTTTTTGATAGAATGCCATCTATTGGTAAGTAATTTGAAATCATTTTCGAAATCCAATATTATGTGTTTAAAAATTTATAGAAATATTTTATACTATCGGTCAACAGATGTCTTTATTTACTGAAATAAAATTTCTGTATTACACTGGCGTGATCTGTTTATTTGTATTAATGTCGATATATCTTAAATACATCTTGACGTAGTGATAAAGTATACAAAAGTCAACTATGTTCATAAAAGATTTTAAAAATGTATTAACGGGTCGATTTATATATCGTTAAGCTATCGTTATAGTTATTGTAAATATAAGCTAAAAAAAGTACCCAGTGGAATTTTTTTCCGTATGTTTGTTATTTATTCGCGAATCACGTAAAAGCTACTGGCCAAAAAAATGGAAATTGATGAATTTCAATATTGCAACAGTTTTCTTAAAAAAAATTAAAGACTGATAAAGATAAATCACTTTGATTACATTAAATGCTATCCTTAAAACCTAAAGATAGCTTAAAACCTAAATCAACATATAGAGTATTTGTTGTACTGACGGTCAATGAAGTTTCTGTAGAAAATTAAATATTCATTCAAATTAAAAGTATAATATTCATTCATATTATTTTAAACTTTGGCGATGTTAAAAAAAGAAGATAGTAGTAGTACGTTTGTCAGGACTAGAATAAAGAACGCTAAAGAAGGTCGACGTAATTAAAAATTAAAAAATAATTTAATTTAATTCTTTAAATTATGGCGTTCCAATAAATAAAAAATAAATAGTGTTAGTATTATTGGATTATAAATTTCAATTGTGGGAAGTGGATATTGTATTTTTTACGCTACGATAGAAAAGCTAGAACATAATCTGCTAACATACTATATTTTTAATTACATATACGTTTACCTTTTAATACATGCATGCAAGAAACATATAGGTTGATGTTGACATTGATCACGACTATTAAAAATTAAATTATATTAGATTTATTATATCTAATCGAAGAATTGCATTGTGATGTTGGTATAAAATTTTAAAACGAACGCGATCTAGTATAAAATATAAATATTATTCTCTTACCTTAAATTTGGCTTCACCAGTGGGGGCTTTAGCATAAGGAATATTATAGAAAACAATAATGTCTTCATTGGGATCCTGGTAACCCTAACGGGGCCTTGGACAGTTTGTACCAGTCTTGATTTATTTTGTTCCTTACAACAGACGCTAGCTGTTACGAATAATATACTCGCAAATATGTACCCCCACATCATGAGGCGGCAAAATAACGACTGACAAACGTTAATGTAATACATTATATTTATTAAGCTCGCAACGTGTATCTATCATACATGTATATAAATATCACTAAGATAAACGGCTAAAGTACGAATAAATTTTTGACATTTTTCAAATAATAAAAACTTAATAGTTGCAATCATGTATGATTTTTAACTGAATGTCTGTCACATCATCAGTTGTGCACGAATTATTTATTTTTTACCTGTACGCTTTATCTCGTATATATGTAGGCAAAGAAAATCTACTGTTAGACACTCTGTTTCCCGCTTTAAAGAAAATTAAATGGCAAATTTACTAGTAAAGGTTTTATACAGTATAGTTTGCTACATTACTTTATTAGACTTGAAATTTTAGATAAAAATGAATGTCGTGCTTTTTGCAGTCCGAATAAGATATTAACAAATAGTATTGCTATGTAATTATTATATGCAGTCGTTTACCTCTAAGTTTACAAGATTGCATGATTCATAATAATAAGGGGGCATTCATATTTTTTGTTTTTGGATTTAAGAAACAAAAACTTTTTGAACTCATGCACTATAACTGTACTCGGGTAAAACAGAACCTCAGTCTTGGACATAGAGACCCTCAGACCCCGCATTTCGATATGGCCTATTACCATATTAGTGCCGGCTTCGGCCAAGTGTGCGGCCTCCTAATTTGATCCCCGGGCGGTGGCGCTCTACAATGTTTTCAAAATGGACGATGGACAAGTTAACAATGGAGTGAACTTAACACTAAATTATTTTGACTGCTCCGAAATTGAATGACGCTGTTCTGTGTTAGGATATGGAAGAACAAAAGACATACTTCTTTTGAAGATAGATTCTTAAGACCGTCATCAGGTTGCTTGAGCACATGTGAAATAGGGTCTCAGTAAAAAGTTGTTGATAAGAATCTTAATAAGATAAAATGTGTTCTCATCAATGTAAAAATATCCTGGAAATTCATACATGGATTCTGCCAACACGACGTTGAACCGTTGTTATTTTTGAAACTTGATTCCAAGGATATGTTAAATGGTTTTAGGCTTACGAAATGAAAATATTTGAACAAGTAACATTTAAATATGTAAAACATCTCTCAAGTCTTCAGGAGAATAGGACGTCTTTGTATTAAGCGGGCTTAATGTATTTACACGTTTACTTGTTTACCGGAAATTCAAAGCCTCCGTGAATTGAAGCAGGGCTTCAATTCACGGAGGCTTTGAATTTTCGGTTCTCCAGAAAATATGGTAAAAAAATATAACTTTGGATAATAAAGCGAAACATAAATAGTAAAACTAGTAGCCTAGAACGTCTGTCTGTCCAGTATATCAATCTATCTGTATGTCGTTTAGTAATATTGCTATATTATTTACACAGTACACAAATACACTATAATTAGTGTCTTGCAAAATGGAACTACTTTGTATGTAATGGAACAGTAAGTAATTTGTTTAAATATTGTATTATGACTTCATTTATATTAAGTAAAATTCGCATTTTGAATTCACTTTTTTAATTTAAAATCGTATATTGTAAGTGCTTCCGCCGCGTAGAGGTACCTTTTCGGTATTACCAGCTGTATTCGTACTTATAGATATTCTATAGCTAATTTTTTTGCGAATCAAGCTACGTATATAAAATCCCCTTGGAAAAAATCTCTATCAGTTTCACATCGAATATTCAATACATTATACTGAACCAAATTTTCTGATGAGCCATTTTCTTATTTCTCACTGATTAGATGTTCTATTATGGTTCTACATCAGGTGTTCAAATCTTCAAAATCCATTATACATTATTGGAAAACCAGATGACTTTGAACTATATTCAAAGCTATTCAAAGCCGTATACATATTTTTTTTTCTAAATAATCTTTTAATTAAATCTATTTTATTAAATAAGGACTAACAGCTTAGGAAATTAAAATTTGTAAGGCTCTATGGATGGTTTAACAAAATATTTTTTTTTATTTTGAACTGTTAACAATTTCACGACATAGTCACAGTAAAAATTAATAAAAAAAAATCATTTGTATTTATTTTGATTTATATAAACTAAATGTGTAGTTATTTAAAATATTTTCAATGTACGGACATGCGAGGAGCTGTAGGCACATGATAATATTTTTTATATATCTCATCCCAAAATAACATTTTTCTATTTATTAATGATCCTTTTAATTCTAAAGTCTTATTAATCGACATATGTGGCGATAAATCTGACCCTACTGGAGGCCACGCTGTTAACCCGGAGCCTTCGGATATAGGATACCTGAAATCATAAATTAATTTGCTTATTTTGCTTTTATAGTTCCTACGTAACTACATTGTGTTGTTGTTTTAAATTGAAAATTTTTCATGTGAATCTTTTTAGAGTTAAATATATTTTATCTCATATATAAATCTTCAGCATTTAAGGTTTATAATGTGCTACTGTATAGCTAGAGAAACAAAGAATATTGGTTAAGTGCGAGTAGTACTCGAGCACCGTGGGTTCCGTATCTATAAGATGAGTAGGTATTCCGTTGCCGAAAACTACTAATAAAAGTTGACAAATTTTAATTTGTTTTATCCGTCTATCCATTCATTTTGTACGAAATACACTACAGTATAAGTTTGAAATGTTTCTTTTCTAGTATACATTTATAAGTATCCAGTTTTTGGACATTTCCGTTTGTTTGTACTATACGTTCGAACTAATTGCCAAATTTCATAACTCTAGGTCGACGGGAAGTACCCTGTAGGCTTTGATTACGCGATGATTTTCATACAAAATGCAAACAAATTAGGCATAAACGCTCATATCTTTTCATTGTGCTAATTTTGAAGTATGTTTTCTGTGCTTCAAGAGTTTATCAACTTTATTGTATTTTTTTATTTATTAACAATTATACTAATTAATTATTACTTTTATTAACAATATTTGATATTTGACTTCAGCTTGATTGGAACAATCTTTCACGTAATTGGGAGAAAATGGTCTCGACAGATGAACAGACCGAAGAACAACAAATTGATCCAATAAGGGTTTAATAAAAATATATAATAATATATATTTTAATGAAACTTGTACTATCATATGAACTCCTTCTAACTAAACAACACAGAAACAATTTCGTATGTTTAAAAAGATGAATTAGTAATATTTGACATCATATATATAATGCATCTATTTTAATATACTAAAGTAAAACTACAGCAATTTATAATATACTATTTACCCAGTTTTTATAAAATTCAGCCAAATGTTTCTCATAAATTTTTTCATTAATTTCAGATCATGCGAAATATTTCTTTCCTCAATCATGGTACCATTAAAAAATCCATCTAGAATTGCAAATGTTTGTGAACAATGAAGTGCTCCTCGAATATTCGTATACGGTACTGGTGACATACTGTCAACTGTATAGGAATATTCATATAAGTATACTTCATTGTTTCCAGCTTGAATTTGTAACCTCACTGATTTCAATAGTGAGTAAATAAATACTGTATCTGATATATAGTCTACGTATGATAAAACAGTATCTTTGTCAACCGGTTTATTTTTGAAATAGAATAGTTTTATATTATCTGCCACTTGTTTCTTTTCATTTCCATTTTTAAACTTTAGATCTCCTGGCAGGAAGTCGGAAAAATTTGCATTCATTCTATCCTTCCAGTTACTGAACATCTGTATAAAGAACAATCCTTCCATATTAGTAAAACCAATTAATAAAGGATATTTAGGAAAATTACCACTTCTTAATATACTGATAGGATTGTCTTCTAAAAATCTTTCTTGACCAACATCACGTTCAACACACGGTGAAAGCAAAAACATTGCGTCAGTTCTATTTAAAACAGATCCTGAAACTAATTGTTCATAGGGAATAGTCAAATAAAACTCTTCCAGTGCATCTATATTATCGAGATCTTCAAATTTTAATATTTTTGCGTATTCCTGAGCATTTTTTAGTGGATCTGGTTGAACACTAAATGGCGCTGTGCTTGCTCCACTATCGGCAATTACTTTTTTGAATAACCCTTTTGTCATTTTCGATAGACTTAAAAGATCGACCGCCGTAGCACCAGAACTGAATCCAGATAATGTCACGTCATCAGGGTTACCACCAAAATTCTTGATATTACTATTTATCCACTTTAATAATGCAACTTGGTCTTTCATGCCAGCATTTCCAGGTATATATTTTGTTCCTAAGCATAGAAAACCATGTGCGGATATTCGATAGTTAAATGTTATGCCGATAACTTCTCCAGTTTCAACTAAGCCTTTCGGTGAAAATAGATCACTCCATCCCTGTATGAATGCGCCACCATGCACGTAAACGACGACTGGAAGCTGAGTTTTGTTGTTATTTGGGGCATAAACGTTTACAAGAAGACAGTCTTCCTGGGGTTTTTTATAGTCTGGAATGACATCCATAGTGTCAACTTGTGGACATATTACATCCCGGTCTATTGCGTCGAAGGTTTCGATCCATCTTGGAGGCGGTAAAGGAGCCTAGAAATGAGATAAAATATTTTGTTATTATATCTGAATATTTATACTAATAAATTATTATATTCAAACAAATTATTTAACTACAGCAACTTTTGTTTTATTTTTCCTATTTTTTTTAAATATTGCTTTTTAGAACTCGAAATTTATTAGTTTGGCAATATATATGAGTGAAATGATATAACTCACAAAATAAGGGGAGAATTCGAACAATATAACATGTTCAATTTCTACCTTAGGATATTATGAAAAAAAAATGAATTACTTTAAATTTGTCGCGCCCTGTCGGTGCAGTTGCATACGGTATGCTGTGAAATACATATACATTATAGTACGGGTCTTTATATCCACGCACTGGACCCTGCGATAAATTAACCAGTCGAAATTCACAAAACACTGTACACGATATAGCACTTATTAAATAGAAACTAAATAACAACGTAGACATTGTAGCTTGTTAGAAGCTAGAACTAATAGCTATAAAAAATTTCTTTATTTATTTATTTGGCCGTAAGTGTACATTAGATAACTTACTTATTGTTTAATCTTAATCTGTTACCTATGTGTATTTCTGTATCGTTACTACAGAACATTGAGAGTAAATAAGTAATCACCCTTTCTAGATTTTCTGCCCTTGTGGACAACTTTGAACACGACTACCGTACTTCTTCTTCTTCTTCTTCCTGGCATTAGTCCCGGCTTTTTGCCAGGGTCTGCCTTCCGACTAAGACCAATCGGTCCATATGAGTGGCGAAGTGGTTTTTTGTGGAGCGATTGCCATCTGACCTCCAAACCCATTACTGGGAGAAACCAAGAAAGGACAGGTATAGGGGAGGGACACCACTTACATGGATTGGATCGGGTTATGAAAGTGGTGGCTCGAGGTCCCGGGGTCGCGTACCCGTATGCCGGAAACCAAATATCGGACAGATAATTGGCTTAGACACCCTCTGAGATGCCAACGCCACGCGGTGTTCCCAGGCGGTCACCCATCCAAGTACTGAACGCGCCCGACGTTGCTTAACTTCGGTGATCGGACGAGAACCGGTGTGTTCAACGTGGTATGGGCGTTGGCAACACGACTACCGTACTCTATGAACCTATTATAATAGTCTCCTTAAATACGACACGACGACTACGATACGACGACGTTACGTCAAAGTTATTAATAATTACCATTACAATGAAAAATGCAACATTATACGACAAAGGAAGTTTTCAAAGTGTCATACTGAATTGCGGCGCAAAAATTATTTTAAGCTCCTGTTTTAATTAATATTAATCGTTCCGTCGCTGCGATGGCGAGTGTCTTCGTAATAATAAATCTTTATTTTTTGTACTTTCCTTTTCACGAATTTGTTAATCGTAATATTTGTATTGTATCGTATTTGGTAATCGTATATATTTCAAGCTGTATCTGGTATATAATAGGGCAAAGGGAACTTGCTGGTAATCCCGTCCCCCACCCTCCGGCCAGTTCGAAACACTGCATGTAGAGTGGGGAAGGTTAACGTCACACTTTGTCTTCTTATCAGAGCCAGAAACATAATAATAATTATAATTTATTCCTTCAAATGAGAATCGAACTCACAAGCAGTTTACAGTCTGACACTGTGCCTCTGCTCCATGACGGTTATTTTAATTACAGGTTAAGTATTTAATTGTTATTGATATTTTTCACACATCAATAAAACATGCTTTTATTGTAAGTAGAAGATAACAATACGCCCGCGCTTATGCTTTGGTAAGTAAATTTGCCAATGATTGTGCAACATAAATATAAGTTGTAGCCAAAATACAGCTTATCAATAAGAAGAGTGGATACTTATTAGCACGACACTTTTAAAGTTGCACGACAATGTTTCTGAATCTTCAAATGCTGGACAAAAGACGGATATATAATTTTTATTGGTCCAGATGGCAAGCGTCATAGTGTAGTCATCTGTGCTGAGCTTAAGAAGTTTCCCACAAATTCAGAAGGAATCGGAGGGACAAGGAAATCCTGTTCCACCTACGGCCAATGCAGCGGCGTCAGTCAAGCAAGTCGTCCGTAAAAAGTAACTCATTTGTTTTGGTTCGTCGTCGTTCTACATTATCAATGATATTTATTTTCTTTAGTCGCATATAATATGTTTAGTCTGTTGCACAATCCTTATTTTAACTGTTTTATTCATAATTACTTTGTAATGTTTTCTCAATATCAGTTTTACTCACAAAATTTTGTTAATGTTTAAACTAAATTTTTTTTCGTTATATATTATTATAAACGCTATAATGATAAGAAGCAGTGTTGACACTATAGATTATGTGGCAATTTTTCTCACAATAACCGTTTCGTTGCACGCTACTAATTTCATTATTGTGTTTTTTTATTATTATTATTTTTGCTTCCTCTTCGGTTTTTTTTATATATAAATACTGCTGACATTTATTTATTAAAATTTAATTAACACAATATTTTAGATGTATTATATCCTTCTTATTTTTACTATAATTATTTTTTTAAAATTTTTGCTCAACTTATTTAAATTAAATTTGTAGTATTTACATATATTTTATTTTATATTGTTTATTATTATTTTTTAAATATTTATATTTTTCTTATGAATTTATGATTCACTTTGTAATATTTATATATTTATATTCACCCATATATCATATATACATATTCCACATTTACATTTTGGATATGTTTATGTACGTAAAATGTAAATGTGTTACCTATATGTATATTATTATTATTATATATTATTTCGTGTTTGTTTTAATTATTGTTCGATTCGCATAATAATATTAGTGCCAGTAGTCATAGTACAATAGATGATTCATTTCACCAGTGTAATTCGACAGCATCTGATTGTAGTTTCCATAGTATTTCTGATCCTCTCAGCTCCCTCCTTAAAAATAAATTTAATAATTCTACAAAAAGCTTTAATGTTGTACACATCAATGCACAGAGTATACCTGCCCTTTACACAGATTTGCTCGACTCATTTAACTCAAAAAATATCCACGCTATTATTGTCTCCCGAGTCATTTCTTAAGCTGAGTCTGGCATCTACTAGATACGCTTTGCCAGGCTTTTATCTATTACGCAACGGTAGGATAGACATGTAGGAGAAGTGTTTTTCGTTTTTTATACTCCCAACTTGCACGTAAATTGTTTTGATTTGTGTGATCTGTCATACTATTACTATGTGTGACTTTAACATGCTTAATTAAGAAGGATTTTCGTACAAATCGGCTAAAGCATATTATCAATAATTCCAACATTCATATACTTTCCACAAACGCTACCCACTTCTTTCCTGATAGTGCACCATCTTTGTTAGATCGCATGGTTGTTTCATATAATATGTCAGCGGAAGCATTTTCGTATCACGATCTCGTTCTCCTATCAGACGATACGACCACCGAAACTGAAACTGACAGTTCACAGTCGTATTGATTGGGATTGCATATCTTGTGCCGGTAATATCAATGACAAAAGAAAAAAACAATGACAAATGAAATGTCAATGACAAATGAAAAAACAAATTTTGACGGACCTTTTCAATATATATATGCGCCGCTCTGACTTATTAAAATTAAACTTCTTCCTACTCCCTGGTTAACCCGAGATATAAAATAACTTATGGCCACACGTAATACTGCTAAGTCAAATTACAAGAAAAATCCTTCCAAAGCCAATTTGCTAAGGTACAAAACACTACGGAACAGGTGTATCAAGACTCGCGGTGATGCCCGGCATAATTATATCTTCACGTCAATTAACGATAGCAATCCCGCAAAAGCAAGGAAATTCCTGAACGCGATGGGTATAGGAGGCGGACGCACTAATTATACAACTACCTCGAGCGGCCGCATGGATTTAGACTCACTCAATATTTTGCTACTGTCAATTAACTTCTCCCTTCCCTCTGGTGAATTTCGTGATATATCGCGTCAAGGACATGTGATCCCTAAAATATCTAACCGAACTTCCTTATGAAATTATTGTCCCATCTCTATTTTTCCGATTTCCCATCTCTGATCATGAGTTTTTATGTGAGTAAAGAGTCCATATTTTGTAAGGCCTATGAAAATTACGATACGCATCCATTAATTGTCTAACAATGGGGTTCAGGTAAACTGATTTCCCTTTGTTTATAACTGTAGGTTTGACATGGAGAATTAATAGTGTAATAAAAAGTACATAATATTCGGAAATAAAAATAATATATTGTTCCGCATAAGGTTTTTTAAATTGTAGCTTCAATCAGTATTCAGGGTCAATATAACGAAGTAAGTAAGGGTCGTATCCCTTAAGTAATTAAATGCATATAACACAACAGTAATAAGGTTGATGACCATTGGCTTGCGAGTGTCGTTCATTGGTCTTCAATTACATTAGCATAATAATTGTTAAAGACAGTTGTCACGTCTTTTCTGTAGTTATTTTATATAGAAATGGAGATTTTATTTATGTTTAAAAGTAAAGAGCATACGTACCTCCCCGAAGAGACTTTATTACTATACCAGTAGAAATTTGAAAATAGAAATGAAAATGCTTTATTTGTTTAATTGTTAATAACAAGTGTGACTATATGTACAGAGATTTCGACTGGACCCCCTCTCCCCCCATTCCTCCGTCCCTGCTTGAACATGAACTATTTCTAACATCATCGATATCGTGTGTCAGATGTCAACCGAGATCCAAGCATATGATAGCTACGTGAGTAAAAATGCTCTCGTAGCTATCGCGTTTTATTCATGATTAGTAATTATTTTAAACCAAGATCAGAATTTCAAAGATGTATGTTGCATGTTTGTATAGTTCTAAATATTACGAACAATTAACATTATACTCGATATAGGTACCAACTAATGGAAAATAAAAAAATGGAACTTAAAATGTCAAAAAATTTTGACTCTTACTCTATTTGGTTATTCTTTTTTAAATAAATTTCGTTAGCTTATATTCGGTGTAATTAGTTATCTATTAAGATTGTTTTTTCTTTGGCAAACACCCAAATAATTGCCTTTAAATTTATATGAGACCCCTGAAATTTGCTACCACACAAAGAATAATATTATCACAATTTATCAATCTCATCGTTTTTTTAGCCGGTGAAAAATTAACCTTATAGATAACAGTTTTAACATCCACTGGCACTCAAAGTAAAATTTTATACATTCTTTTTCAAATATTTATTAGTTTTACATAGTATTAAAGTAATTATAGGAAAGTACGAAGACTTTTCTATTCTAGAGTTGAGGAATTATATCTCGGAATAATCTGATATCATCATATCTGACACATACCTCTACCCTAGGCCTAACTTCCCTACATATATAATATTTAAGGATCTATTGGCTAATTCCTAATCATTGAGTAATTGTGTTTCCCATCATCATCAGCTCAGCCATGTCAAGTGTCAACTGAAGATAGAAATTGTACCGCTTCAGAACACTCACACTTTCAACAGGCATTTTCAACAAAATCACATTTTTAAAACAGATTACATATGACGGGGAAATTGCTGGAAATTCTTAGAAAAAATATATGTATCAAACATAAAACCTCCTTCTTTCCTTCATTTGATGGGTTAATAAAAAATAATAGCATATAAGTTAAATATATTAATAAATAATAACAATATACATAAAAGAAAAGAAAACAGACTGGCAGGTTTATTTTGACGAGTGGGCACTTAATTCGATTAGTGCAGGCCACTAAGGAGCTACGCCTACGCCATGTAACAATAATACTAAATTTGTTTTTGTATAACTAAAGGCATTCACAAATAGTTGAGGTCATTGTGGCAAAGTTGGAACTGTCTGTCTTTGAACACGAAGGTTTGGGTTCGATCGTTACTCTGTGAAATAAATTACTTCCACTTTCCTACTCTGACATGACAAAGCACGGTGTTGAATTCCGCCAGTAAATATGCAATATCTTAAATTCATATGGAACACAGAGAACAGAGTGTCGTCACACTAGGCTCTCCATCCTACCTTCATATAAGCGGGATAAAGCGTGAAGCAAGAAAAAAAAAAGATTGTAAAATGTTATTTGTTTTTGTTTATATTCTGTTTTTATTTTGTTATTAAATATAATAAATAAATTCGGTCAAGTTCGAGAAAGTCTTTCGTGCCGAGGGTTCTGTACAAATTTCATGATCATAGTCCAACGGGAAGTAAAAGTTACAAAAGTTACATATGTGGGCGGACAAACATATATGCACTAATTTTGTATGAAATAAACTACACATATATGTATGTATATGAAATTTGTAATGGTTTTCTTATTTAACAAACTTATAAATTACCAATTCAAATTTATTAATTGGTAATTATAATATCCAAAAAACACCCGCACAGATAGCAAATACATAACAATTTCTCAAAATCACTTCGAACGTAGCCTAAAATTATATTAATGGATTCCCCTTTAAGCTTTCCATGCTATAATTATAAATATACCGTAGAATATAAATATATATATATATATATATATATATATATATATATATATATATATATATATATATATATATAATACCTTTCCATAGTTACGTAGCATTACTAAAACGTCTCTCACCCGGAAGAAATGTAATAAATTCTTACCACTAGTTTTAACTAGCGCTCTTACATGCATCTTAATGACAACATTGTCGCCTGTCGCGTCATTCAACCTCAGCTTCAATTTCAGCTTCCTCAATATTATTATGAATTATTTAAATATTATAATATGTAGAGATTTATGACATTTTGCAAGTACAATTGTGATATCATGATGAATTCTAATCCCTATGGTAATTTATAATTAAATTGTTTTATATATAGTATACTGGCGACCCGCTCGCGGCTTCGCCCGCTTTTGTTAGCCAGATCGCGTTCGTTTTAAAATTTTATACAAACATCACAATGCAATTCTTCGATTTTGTCGTCGTAATTTTCTAATCACTCTTATCGATTATTAAAAATCAATGTACCCGTATATTTCCGTACTTCCAAAGAAAAAAACGAAACCCTTATATGGTCACTCTGTTGTCCGTCTGTCTGTCTGTCTGTCTGTCTGTCTGTCTGTCTGTCTGTCCGTCTGTCTGTATGTCAGTTGTCTGTCAAGACCATTTTCTCCAAATTACTTGGAAGAATCAAGCTGACATTAATATCAAATATTCAAATCGATAGAGCTTATAGTACAACCAAAGGAAAAAGACCTAAAAATTTAAATTTATAGATATATTCCAGAATAAGACCATTGCAAACTTATAGTTGTTGTTAATTTCATACAAAATGAGTGGATACGACTGGAAATTTAAGTTGGTCAATTTCTATAGGTAGTGTTTTCCTCATCGGAATACCTACAATTATTAAATAGATACGGAACCCTCGATGCGCGAGTACTATTTGCACTTGACCGATATTTTTTATTTTTAAATACACCGCCCTCCCTTGGCGGTCTTTATTCTAGTCCTGACAAATGTTCTACTAATATATTATATTTTTAACATTGTCAATTTTAAAAAAAAAGATTAATTATACTAAAAAAAATTTTTGAACTTAATTAATGTTCACATCACAAAAAACTCATTTCTTTGACAAAATCTATTATATAATTTAGCTTCAATTGCTAGTAATCGACGTCATTAAAATATGTCTATGTTTTTTCTTTGGAAACCTGGTTGAATTCCAGGAACTATTCTATATGTTGATTTAAGTTTTAAGCTATTATAGCGTCAAAATTTAGTCATTCTTTAGTAGATACCAGTAAACAAAGTAATTTGACTTTATTGGTCTTTAATATTTTTCAATACAAACATACAGACAAAAATGTAACTGTGTAGCTTTTTTGGGTTATTTTTACAATAACGATAGCTTCACTATATGTACACCGACCCATTTATACATTTTTAAATCTTTCATGAACATAATTGACTTTTCTATACTTTATTGGGCCAGATGTATTCTCGCTCTCGACCCCCGAGAGGGGAGAGGAAAACGGCTTCAGGGCAGTGCCCTCTTGCCGTTAGGCTCTTCCGCCGCCCATGAATATGGGCGGGTCCTTGGGCTGGGCGTTTGGCCCGAGGTAAAGTGTCCTTAAGAGGGACAAGATTTATAAGGACTGGACGAAAGGAGTGAGCTATGCGCTACCCGGGCGGTCAGCCCGGCCGAATGAGACCCTCGGTGATCCGGGGGAGGCTCAGCCTAGGTGACCAGCGACCATGGTAGCAGCTCAGGAATCAGAAGGAGGGGGAAGGATGTCTCGAGGTAGTCTTCGGGCATCCGGCGGACGGGAATGCCACGGTGCGATGTCTCGGATGTGAGGGTGATCCGAGGCGTCGGCACCGTGGTAGGCGCGGGTAGCTAGCTGGGTGATTCGACTCTCTAGGCTTTCGATACGGAGGTCGCGCTGAATGGTAGCGTTCCTCACGTATCTAGGAGCCTGGACGACTCGTCGGAGAGCCACATTTTGCACCGTCTCAAGGACCTTCCGAAGACTAGGTCTCGTGAGGGAGTACCAAGCTGGGGACGCGTACGTCAGATGGGGTCTGACGTACGTTTTGTACAACCCCAGCCTGGTGCGGAGGGGAAGGCGGGATCGGAATAAGGGAAGCAGCAGGGCCAGTGCAGCTCGCGCTGCGTTCCTGGCTTTGGCTACCTGGGCCAACATGGAAAGTTTCCTTTCTATGGAGACGCCCAGGTAGGTGACTTGGCGGGACCATTTGACCTGTTCACCCTGGAGAACAAGCGGAGGAGGTAGCTTGTGGAGCCCAAACGCAATCGCTTGGGTCTTGGCCACGTTAATCGTGAGCCTCCACTCCGCAAACCAGTCCGGTAGCAGGTCGAGGGCACGCTGGAGTTTGAGAGCCGCGTGGGTGAGGTTCAGGGACTTAGCCAGGAACGCAATGTCATCGGCATAGAGGGCCAGTGTGACATTGTCGTGAACTGCGATGTCATTGGTATATATATAATACAGGGTAGGAGAGATGGTACTACCCTGGGGTACCCCTGCTGCGATGGGATGGCTGCTGGATAGAGCGTGGTCCACTCTAACCCGGAAGGTTCTGATGCGGAGGAATTCGGCCAGAACCCTCACCAGGTGATGGGGAGTGCCCGCCCGTATCATTTTGTGGAGCAATCCGGGGTGCCACATCCTGTCGAACGCCTTCGACACGTCCAGGAAGACCGCTACTGCCTTCTCCTTCCTGTTCGTGGCGGCCGCTGCGAAGTGGAGGACGCGTGCCAGTTGCAAAGTGGTCGAATGACCACTGCGAAATCCAAACTGTTCGGGGCGCGGTTGGAAGTGCGAGGGTCCTGGTGGCAGGAGAGGGAGCAGTAGTCTCTCGAACAGCTTGGATGAGGCGTTCAGCAGGGTGATAGGTCGGTAGCCGTCGGGGCGCCTTCGGTCCTTCCCCGACTTCTCAATCATCACTACCAGGCCTTCCTTCCATGCCTGGGGAAAATATCCCAGCCGTAGGATGGCGTTGAAAAGCCTGGTGAGTGATGATATGGTCCGCATGGGGAGATGCTGTAGTGCCAGGTTAGGTACACCATCTATCCCCGGAGCTTTTCTAGGCTTGAGCCGCGCGATAGCCTTCCTCACGCTCGACGGGGAAAAGAAGGGCGGAGGAGGACTCGGGCTAGGGGGGTCTGATAGGAAGGCGGTGACCGCTTGCTCCAGCTGTGCGTGGTGCTCCGGTCGCAAGCTGGGATTGGGTGCGAACTGACTCTCAAGGTGGTCTGCCGGGATTTCGGTATACTTTATTACTACGACTATTTCACCTATGGTCTGTAGATTAAAAAATCCCGCTAGCGTGATGAAATTGTATTTCCATGAATAACGACATCTGTTGACAGATATTATAAAATATTTCTATACATTTTTAAAGGCATAATATTGATTTTCGAAAATGATTTTAAGATATCTATCAAAAACTACTAAATTACCTTTTGATCGCGAAATGTCACTATAGTAACTATAAATGAAATGATTTGTCACTATTATGGTGACATCTAGCTAGACTGTGGAAATAATTTTCAAATGTTTGTATTTTTTAAATTTTAAATAAAATAATCTTTACCATTTGCCACGGTTACTACGTGAGAATGGAATAAAACTCAACTTTAGTTGCAAGTAATTGAGGTAATTTAACCGTCTCTGTTTGTATTTTACATTCGATGCTTGCATTCCACATCAGAACAAAAAATATTCTATATATATATATATATATATATATATATATATATATATATATATATATTATATATATATATATATATATATATATATATATATATATATATATATATATATATATATATATATATATAATATATATATATATATATATATATATATATATATATATATATTGTTTAAGGCTAAAAACTGTTAGCATTCCAAATCCAAATCACTTCCTTCCAGTAATTTAAATAATTTTATTACTTTGTTATTTATTTCCGGGAATAGAATGGAATAAAATTTATGCGCGTCGGGACTCTAAGCTATTACTCTACAAAAATTCATTAATTTCTGTCCAGTAGTTTTTTTGTGATTGGGGGCCAAATAAACAGACAGAGAGACAGACAGACAGACAGACAGACAAAAATTCTGCTGAGTGGATTTTTTGCTTCTATTATCGTTATATTACCCGAACCAATTAATCTTTTTTTAAATCTTTAATGTACAGAATTGACTTTTCTATCCTTTATTATATATATAGGTATAGATTATTAAAAAACTAAAAAAAAAAAAGTAAAGTGTACCTAACACTAGCTGAGTCAGCGGAAATCCCGGAACAAATTGCCAACTGTTTAGTTCTATGCAACATGCAACTTGCTATACGATCTTGATAACTTACTCTGAAATTGATTAAAATAATTAACTTATACGATTTTCTTTATTCTATTCAGTACATTTTGATCGCGTTATCGCTTATCTGTTTAACAATCTTAGCGATCGCTAATGCGGCAAGGAGCTTCTGAACTAAGTACATACTTAAAGATTACACTTTGTATTCCATTAACCTAACACATGCTAACAAGGAAGAAATACATAGGGATGGCCATACAGTCATTTACATTAGTAATTGTTTTAAGTATGATAAATAAAAATATTGTTAAAATAATGTTGATCACAGATAATAGTAGAAATCTTGAGAGAACGTAGAACGTAGAACCAGCAAAAGAAATAATTGAATATATAATACTAAATATTAAAAAAACACAAACATAACAAATTGTGAATATTTTTATTATTTGTTTGCTTCTTGACGTTATTCTTATTCTAAATAGTTCTAGTTATTTTACTTTTAAGTTTTTTAATTAAAGTTTTTTAAGTAAATTGTAAATTAATAAAGATCCCTTACGAATATCTTGATAGTTGAGCGGAAAGTAGGCAACGGAGTGTCTAAACACTTGATTCCCTCTCCTTACCCTGCTATATGGGGGTCCAGCGTGACGCTGTAAAGACTGATTATAACCAACTTATAATAAAATGTATCAATCATTATTAGATTTCATATTGGTAAATCCACGAACTGTATACAAAAATTAAGTTTAATTAATATTTTTCATTCCTTAATTTATATTTTTTATTCTAACTAGACTTCAAAGTATTTCCTTAACTTTGAATTGCTAACCCTTAATTATAGGTCATTCTTTCATTCCTATATAGTTAGTTATGTCTAAGCGGTTAATGCACATAATTATGACGTCTGTGCAAACGCCCGACGCCTCATAAACTTAAAATACCATAAGCTGCATTCCGTCTGCCTTTGCTAATAATTTCATACATACCAGCCATAGAGTGTATTGCGCCAACTGCTTAAGAATTTCTTTCTTAATCAAACGTTAATGGGCTTTAGGGTTCCGTACTTAAAAAGACAGAATGGAACACATGTGTGTTCCACACAATGTCTGTCTGTCTACCTGTCTTTTCGTTAGTCAAAACTAGTTTTAGTTTTTTCATGATTGTGTGATATCAATTGACATTAATAATAATTATCCAAGTTTATAGCAATGCACGGAAAGGAAATATTTATTAAATCAATGCCGTCAAAAGATAGAGGAAGTTTTCACCGTTTATTGCATAAAACTAGGCAAGAAATAAAAACTTACAGTACAAATAAAGAACAATAAATTGAAAGTTGATAATTTATATCACAGAAACAAAATCATTACACACTTATATTTGCAGCTTAGGTATTCCGTATAAAATGAGTGGTATAACCTAAGTTTGTCAACTTTAATAAAATGAACTTTCCTTGTTGAATTGGATACGGAACCTTTAATGCGCAAGACCGACTCGCATTTGATCGATTTTTTTATAAATTTATATACAATCTAAAGAACACGCCATTATGGCACTGTTCGAGAATATCTGATTGTGACTTCAATTGCCGCTTGAATAAATGTTTGCTCTGGTAAGGAAGATTAGTTAAGTGGTAAGGATCTGATAAATTTTACTATGCGCAGTTAAAATGATATTGGCGTCATTAGGTACTCATTTTCAAGGTACACGTTTTTGGCATCCTTATCTCTATCATTGCCATTTCCCAGATGATTATTATTATTATAGTCCAACAACAGCGTTGAAATTCACGAGAATTCATAAGATATTTCTACGTATATTTTTGAGCTAATCTGAAATTAATTTCTATCTGAAGCACATTAGAAAATCATTTAATAGAATATTTGTATGTGGCAAATTTGTTACCTTAAAAATAAATCGGTTCAAGCCAATTCAGTGTTTCAGCCTCAGCTGGTAAGACCACCACAATATGATTCGTAAATGTATGAAATGTATATTATATACTTAAAGGCACTACATTAAGGTAAGCGCTGTAAACGACACCTTATCCACAGCTACAGCAGTTATAAAGTATCTCGCCAGACCAAGCTACATAGATACAACATGCATACGAGATACTTTAAGATTCAATATGTAATTAAAATATAAATTTATATTAGTTTTACTTAGTTTTATTTTATTTCCTTTGGAAAAGTTTAATTTGGTAAGTATAAAAATGGTAGCTTTCATTTCTTTCATTTACTCAATCAATACATTTTTATACCAATATTGAAAAGCTTATTTAATAAAATTTAAAATTCTGCCTTTTAAAATAAGTAATGTTCCGAGTTTCCCACTCTAACAATATTATCATTTTTATAACACTCCATTCTCGCCTTTCCGAGATTCGAAACTCGAAACAAAAATCGAGACACAGTGTTATGTGGCGGAACTCCAGCCAGCAAAGCCTCCAGCCAGGCAAATAATCTATTCCACAGAGTGGCACTTGAAGTCATAACCAACGCTTGACAGTTAAACGCATTATCACTGCAAGACGATGGGCATTTTAAACATTTTTAATTTCGAAAATATAATATAGGACGTGTAGAATAGAAAATAAAACATTTACGATCTCCATTTTCTAGTATATTCGTTCACCCTTTTTTCTTATATGCAGTTTTTTATGAGGTATATAAAATAACAGGTAGCTTACCGGTGGATATTATTATTGACTTTTATTGCGTATAGCGAGTGAAATATAACATCAGCGGTTTAGAATCGAGTATATTTCCCATTTCCTGCCGTTAAGCGAAAATGCTGGTACACCTCGTTTGCACGCTAACGATGCGATACTTTCTATAGGCTTTTATAATTTTTTATTGAAACTCTAACAGTATTGCTCAGATTGTACATAATATTTGTTGCTATAAATTTATATATATATATATATATATATATATATATATATATATATATATATATATATATATATATATATATATATATATATATATATATATATAAAATCTATTTATATGATTATTTACTATAAAACATATTCTGCTGTTGGTCAGTAGGCATACATACTTTGTGAATAGAGCCTCCGTTATCCATTGCCCATCGAATTTGGAAATTTAAATTATTAAATGAATCAAGCGAACGCTGCGATTGCGACCACATCTATATACTCAATGATGACGACTGTTAACAGTGAGTGTAACAGTGAGTGACATTTCCTATTTTTTCTCAACTGCTATTAAATTTTATATAGGTATATTATATACAGTGAGTCTATAAAGTCGAACCAAATCGAAAGATATTAATTCAAATCTTTAATAAAAATTACTTGTTTATTGTTCTAGATCTAGATTTTTATTACCTTTAGATAAAGTATATTCATAAAATTTTATTTAACTCCTACTGTCTCTTCAGTTTCTATTTACATAGAATTTAAGAAGTTAAAAATGGTAATTATAAATAGAATTGTGTTAATTGTTGAAATATTTCGTTTAGGATAATAATATACTTAGAGGATACTATATTAAGGGTAAACATAAACATATATATTAAGAACAATTAAGCGCTGCATAGCATTTTGGTGTTTAAGAAAGTTGAGCTCATGTCTTTGGTATAACGAGCTTGAATGGGCGGCAAGCTGGACATTTAAATCCGCAACAGAGAAACTAGTTCATGGCAAACAACTAGACGTGTTATTTTTAGTACAGTGGGAGCTTAGACCACTTTTGACTTCCGCTCGCTTATATAACATCGGTGCTTTTGTTTCGCGAAGTTAATTTCACCTACTTTCAGGTTTTTTTCAAGAGTTCTAATTTTGTGTAGTTTTAAAGATATAAAAAACATGTCTTTGTTAGAGAAATGTTCACAAAAAATATATTTTCTATGTATGTATTTAATTGTTTTTTTTTTTTTATATTTTATATGCTATTGATAAAACACATGTATGTATATACAATTTGCATATAAATTTATCAATAGCATACCGATACAATGGACTTTTCAACACTAAAAAAAATATATTCAAACCCGTAGTTTCTGAAACTCTTCAGTTTTATAATATTCGTATACACATGAGATATACAATTATAATTATAGCTTCATCGTTTTAAGCGTCAAATTTTAGAAACTACTGTAATTGGAGAACGTTTGTACCTAAATAATTTTAGCACGTACATAACTACTCGTATCTAGTTGGAGGACAAGGCGAACCAGACAACTTTATAGCAAAATTATCTATTCAAATCACTATATTGGGCGTAAACGAAATAGATTTTGCATATTATACAGATATATAATTATTGATAATACAATTAACTTGACTGTGTCAATTAAGCTTTTAAATTTTTTATATAAAATGTTAGCTTCCGACATTGCAATACAATTTTTCATTTAAAATATATGCAATGATACGATATTAGGACAGAGAGGTCATAGGGGATCACAGTTGGAGGTTAAGCTATGGCAGCGATGGCCAGAATGATCTGCCACTCAAATGAAAAACCAGAGTATCTTGACATTTGGATTTCTTAGAGCAAGTAAAAAAATATACTAAATATATATACAAACATATAAATTTGTAGAATAATGCTGTAGGTTTATAGCAGTAGCTGAATGCATAGTGCATATTAAAAACAATTTAGTAAAAATATTATTGTTAAGAAAACCTATAATAATAATTTATGCAAATCCTAATAACATATTAATATTATAGTAAATTATATTGGGTTCTATATTCGCCGGCTAGTATTGTAAATATTATATGTTATACAGTACCTACACAGATTAATAGCGTAATTTCAGGCAATTTCATGAAACGCTCATATGTAACATCGCACCTCAAAATACGTTTCCGTTATTAACCAATTCTGTAACAATGTGTGTAGAAATTACACAATGTAACATGTTTTAAATAAATATAGATCAAAACTGTGTTTTATATATTGTACATAGATCACAAAATTGATTGTATGAAATTATTAGAGTGAAAAAAACACTGTGAATGACGATGTGTTAAATATATTTAACATTAAATTAATCATCACTTATATATATATATATATATATATATATATATATATATATATATATATATATATATATATATATATATATATATATATATATATATATATATATATAATATTTATAATATTTAAAGTGAAATTCTGTGCCAGACACCAAAGGACTATTATATAAGCACAACTAAATTTAGTAGGCGCGTCAAGAATCGTACATTCAACCGTATATTGTAGTTAGTAAAGTATTCTAAGATAGCTTCAGTAATTCTTATAATTAATGAAATCACTTCTTTCTAGTTACAAAAACTCAACAATCTATAAACAATATGATATCACTGACTGACTGACTTTTACAGAGATGCTTACAACGTAAGTTGTAAAAAGCATATAAGTGTTTCGACGCAGGTTGATGAGAACGCCGAGAATGACTTAGTAGTCAGAGCGCTTGGATGGTTTCCATGAGGCGCTGGTTCAAATCCCGTTGCATTCAAATTTTTATGTTTTCATTAAGTATTTTCCTTATCCTTAGTGTGGGTTAAAATTTTATATTTATTTAATATTTATATTTATACATTTTAAAGGTAGATTTTTTTTCAATAGTCAGCTTACCATTATTAACCTGTAATATGTATTTGAATTCGTTAATAATCGTTATTCTTATACAGGCTGAAAATAATACATGTATTGAAATTTATGAAGAAACTGAACGTCCAATGCATTATCTTCCATCTCTTGAGGAATTGCGCTGCAAAAATAATATCCCGGGGGATCTAGATCAATCTTCTAGGCACTTACTGAGTCGGTGAACGGTTTTATAGCTCGATTATTAAGAACCTATATACCTATTACGATATAATAAAATTGAATCTACTCAACAACGAAGATTTACCTAAGCCAATGGTTACACTTCACTGAACGATGAAATCCTATTAATTCATCGCAATGAACCTTCAGTTCGGGAATGAAAGCCTACAATTTCCTCAAAATGCTTATTTATGATAAAAGGATAGTATATTTAGTGGAAACAAAACACATAAGTAATCGTTTCTTAGTATTTCATAGATTATATTTGAAAAAATAATTAAACTAAGAAAAATAATGCAGCGTTATTCTCACATATAACAGGGTACCCACCCTGTTGGACAGTGTAAATCTAGTGTTAAGACACTCTGTTGTTCGCTTTCTGCGTGGCGAGAAATTGCGTGTTGAGTGGCGAAATTGGGATATTACACCACTTTTGACGTGTTTAAATCCATTAACAAGACAATATTATCAAACTGTGGAACTGATGTATTCTCCTCTAAGCGCAGAGGAACAAAAAGTATTTCCAAACGTGTTTTAGAGTTCCCTAGTGGCAAAAAATGGATCCCTTCTAATTTTTTTCATGCCTGTCTGATGTCAGCGATTTTATATTGAAACTATGAAGACTACATAGTTGAAGCTCGGTACGTAGAAGAACTCATTAAGTAAACTAGGAAAAGTATAAAAATTACAAAATCAATTTTTTTTTTATTTCTGTTTTGAACTGTCAATAAAGGCGTAATCTAAGCGGTGTATAACAGCGAATATAAACTTTTGCTAGCTTACGCTGTATCGACGAGTGTAAGGTTTGATTGCTTATGACGGGCAGTATAATCCAACAGCCCGTCATAAACTAACTCAAGTGGCTCAAGTTAAGAGTATGTACGTGATTTTTTTATAATATATTTCCATCGAAATATTGTACATGGTATTATAAATGCAAATCTTTGTAAAAAGTACCATTTTATTTTTTTGTAAATGTTTAACGTTCAATTATACTTATACTTATTATATTATATGACAATTCAGTTATTTAGCTTTATTTTCATTTACAAACTAATCAATTGTATTGAACTTATAGTTGAAAGTTTTATATATATATATATATATATATATATATATATATATATATATATATATATATATATATATATATATATATATATATGTATATGTATATATATGTATATATATGTATATATATATAAAACTTTCAACTATAAGTTCAATACAATTGATTAGTTTGTAAATGAAAATAAAGCTAAATAACTGAATTGTCATATAATATAATAAGTATAAGTATAATTGACGTAACTATTACATATCGATATGTATATATCTGAAAATATGTTTCAACAGAAGATATACTTTGAAGTTAGAAGAAACGAAATGATGATATAGAAAGGTGTATTGCTGCCGGTGACAGCATTAGTGGTGTCTTGACTTCATTGATGAGACGGCGAGATGACAATGTAGCTCGTTT